>CM063603.1:32257735-32292605 GCA_032356905.1 Salix exigua
CCTGTATATTATATTTTGGGAAAGCTATCAACAACCAATTTCAACAAAGGGAAAAAACAGAAAATAAAATCAGGCTGTTGAAACAAAATAATTACACCAATGAATGTACCTTCACTTCTGAAATCTTCTTGCCCGGCTTTCTTTTAGAATTTGAATTCTCATGGGTTAACTGCTTCATTTTATGCATATTGTTGAATTGATTTCGAGCCAACCACCCACGGATTACTGCAGAGACAAATAATGAGAATATTGTATGTAACAGACAACCTATAAATCAGCAATAAATAACATTTACCAGATTGTAAATATACAGCTGCCACTAGCTGCTCGTCCACCACTTTGGGAGCACTAGCTGTGCACTTATTTTTAATGTAAATGAATTTCCTTCTTATGTTTTCACCACGGACAACTGCATCACAATAGTAATTTGAATCAAACACTAAGCAGAAAATACAAAAATAATCAATAACAAGCTCCTCGGCATCCATCCCAAAGAAACAGACTATGCTAGGAGCTGCCAAACTACTGATTTTGGTACAGAGCACCAAGGACAAAGTGTATGATTTGTATTTGTATGGTGCAAAGAAAATGCATGCCAAAATATGAAATTAACAATACTACAAGGCAAATGTTAAAAATCTCAAATGAGACATTGAAAAAAAAAATTAAGAATGGTGCACTACATGATTGTAATATCATCACTCCTTGCTTGAGTTCATGGAAATTACAACGGGCCTGCCCACCACGGAAGTATCGTTGAACCCCAACAATACCTCGCAGAAACTGTTTTCTCAACTCTTCCAATGTACCAACCTGTGAGCCAACAATAAGAGTCAGGGAACTAGTTAAATATGAAAATCTTGCTACAAACAGAGATATTTATTCAAACCAATTCCTGAAAGTAGCATCAAACTAATGTGTGAACTCAGCTATGTTTTGTTCTTAAATTGGGTAATGATGATTTTATTGTACACCGAAGAATAGATTGTACCTCAACATAACAAAAAACAGAAATATTACAAGCAAGAACAGAGAGGAGCCAGCAACCCAAGCTTGTTCCAGCCACCTAAAATTTTCAAACAGTCTTCCTTTTTCGATCAAAACCCTAATCTCATACCCTGGATGCATAAAAAGCTTGAGAAATACATTTTCAAATGGCAGCCCCAGCTTGAATCTGTTGCTAAGCCTGACAAGTTTTGATCAGATCTTAAGCTTCTCTAGCCCATTAACAACAGTGGCAAGAGCCATGCACTCAAAACTTTTACTTGGTCATCTTACACTGCTGTTAGTCTTTTATTCATTTATTTTTTTCATATATAATTATAAAACACTTTCTGTTAAGACTTTATTCTCTAGACTGTGCCATGGTAATTTAATATAAAGACAATCCAATTATTAAATACAGCTCTGGAGGTTTTGCATAGTACACCCCCTCATCAAGTCCATGCTAAAAGGATGAATTACAACTTCTGGCCATTAAAAGCAACGCAGATATAATCCATAAACACCATATTAAATTTATGAACTGTGAAAATACACGAATACATACCTGGCCCATCCGAAGATACACTTTGGTGTAACCAACTTGATACATTTCAGGGAGGACATTAAATTTTTTGAGAACAGCAACTGACAAGCTTAATGGATCCCGAGATACATTTGTGTCCATGAGCAGGAAACCATACCTAAATCACGTGTAGGGTTAGATAGGATCAATCAGCTTTAAAATAAGGAATTATTGGAGAACTAACGGGTTATATCTTATTTACCTTCCTGCAAATTCTTGATGAGTCATTCGAGTAGGATATCCAGATCTTGAGATCCTAACAACCTCCAAAACTCCACAACATCGGAATTGCTGTGAGACAAGATCATCTTCATACCGGCCAGGAAGCTGCTTACCATTTGGTTTTATGCAGCGAATGAAGTGAGGTGTAGTTTTCTCCAACTGGTGCATTAGTTTGAAAAGTTGACTCTGCAGGCAGAAATGACCACTCAACATTTTGCAAAATACAAATTATGCCAGAATGCAGATAAAAAAAATCGTTGATGCTGTTGCCAGAAGAATTATTATTTGCCTGAGCACAAGATACAGTTCTTAGTATGCAGCAATCAATTCTAAAGCACCAAAAGTCCACTAGTAGAATGTTCAAAATGCCAGAAAATTAAAATTGTTGTGCAGAACAGTAGAAGCTTATCTACCTTGAACTTTGTACCAACACTTTGCATCGAGAGTTCCAACCCACCAAATTGGCTGGATGGACTTGCTAATTTCAGTACTTGACAACCACATGATGATAGCAATTGGATGAAATCAGAGTGTATTGGATCTCGATTCTTTTCCAGAAAGCCATTTGTATCATACACAACCTGATCAAACTCCAGATATTGGTATATTATTTAACATATTATAAACTTAAAGATTCAGAACCCTGCATGAATCAAGTAGCCCAGAGAAAGAATAATAGTTTTGAAGGATCAGAGTCAAATGTGATTTTAGCTGACAGCTGGAGATGCTACTCAAACAAAAGAGTAAAATATGCTAAATACATGAAAAAGTACCCTCTATCAAAATAAATATCTTAGAGCATTTTCAATTATGCAAAATTACTTAGTCTTGTTGCTGAAATGCAAATAAATATTATTTTTTGGATTTAAAAAAAAATGAGTTCTGACATTAGGAGTTTCCTTTTAAAGTTTTTGGCACCAATTCCAACTACTGAAGAATTTGAAGCTATAAAAGCTCTACAGAGTTTCATCATGTAGCTTTATTCTACACGGGGGAACAAATTTGCAACAGATGCTTGACCATGATTAGATGCTGCAATATATTTTTTTCCTATATAAGCAGGAAGATATACAGCACCGTGTTGCATCTTCAGTTGTCCCATGTTATATGGAACTTTCTTTTTACCAGAATTGTTGATGATTAAATTTAAAACATGAATCATGAGTGAGAAAAGGATAGTAAGATGGACATAAAGAAATATCTGCAAGATCATTTATAGTTCAAGGGTTGAAGTCTTTGTAAATATTGATCCCTATTTGCAGGCTTTTTCTGTGGTCAGTTGTTGTCATCATGTATGATTTTTCTTAAGCAAATTATGAACTGCTTTACATGTATTCATTTCAAATCTAATACTACAGAACAAGCAAAAACCCTGGTTGAACTAAAGCTAGCTCCTCAAAAGTAAACTATAACTCACCTCTCCAGCATAATGACAAACACCAAAAGCCCTGCCTCTTTCACCTTTAAAGCAAGGATTATCATTCAAATATTGCTTGAGCTTAATGGCAAAGGTCAAATCAGTGGCATTGGGGAAATTTGATTCCTCATCCAATAAAGACAATAGCCCCAAAGGTTTCTGCACAAATCAGAATAATGGAGGAGTTACCACCTTAAGTATAAGGCAAGAATTTTGATATCACATGCCAAGCAGAACTCTAGATGTGCACGTGCAGGACATAGACAAGAGAAGCTGTTGAAATACCTTCTCAAAGAGATTTAAGCACTCTTGGTTATCCTGAAAATCAACTTTAGCCCAATCAATCCCATCCTCTTCATACTCCTGCAATTAATAAATAAAATGGTGAGTTTGACAGTTCATCAATTAGAGTTCATTAACCATGACAAGAATTCTTAAGCACAGAGTGGGGGGAGAAAATACACCAGTCAATGAGACTTTATAGTTGGGGGGGGGCTTAAGTTTTAAAAATAAGAATAAATGGTTTACGATAATTAGTTGGAATGATCAGTGCGATGCAGACCTAGAATATGACTTTCTACTCATTTTCTAAACACAAACATTTTAAAATGAAACTTACAATTTAGCACAGAAATTTAACAGAGTGCTTATATGCTTCAATATTTAAGTTGCAATAATCTATGGAAACAGAGAGGCCGGCGGTTTTGGTGATGTATACTTCTTGATTTGCTTGTAATATCCCTCTTACACAAGTTTGAAAGTGTCTAGAGAGCAAAGGCATATGCATTTTTATTAATTAGAGATGAGATGACATGTAAATATTCTTTCGCCATGAAAAAACACAAATAAGTTTGTATATGAAATGATAGCATATGGATAACATTTTGCACCATTGCATCCATGAAGGCCACTTCCATTATGATCAGCGCACCCCAATGTGGATGTTGCTTCAATATGAGATGCTTACCTGCTGCTTAAGTTTAAATAGATGCCGGTTGAAATGTTGCTGCAGCCTCTCATTTGCATAATTTATGCAAAATTGCTCAAAGCTATTATTCTGAAAATGAAAAGAGGAAATCATCAGGGACACAAGTGTAGAGCACTAAAGTCTTTCCACACAGATAGATAAGATTTAAATACCTTAAATGACTCAAATCCATAAATATCAAGGATACTTATGGATCTCCCAGTAATCAGTTCACCCACTTCAAATGACTTGTTTATTTGTACCACAAGCCATTCAAACAGGTCTGCATAGATAAACTTTGACAATGCATCTCTTCTATCAATAGCCTGAAAAGAATACAATAAGGAACCTTTAAAAAAAATTGTATCATCAGTGAATATACTGTGGTTTTGGGGTAATGTGTGGGTAAATTTGTTTTTAAATGAAGAACTAAACATGCCTGCTGCAGTGTCAATTTTTTAGTAATACTATCCTTTCCAGCTTGGATTTTATGGGTTGATAGAGCCAAGATCAGGTCCTGGGCACTGCAATTTATTAGCCTCGCAGCACTGCTTACAGCTGCCAAATGGAAACAAATGGAATCAATCTTTTTCAGAAAAATCACAATGATATACCAGTGATAGCATGTCATGAATGTAGCCTTGCCTCATGCAATCTGCATGTTTGAAGATCTAATATTAATCACAATCATTGGATAGATCCATTCCACCCATTCAACTGAATGTTTATATCAGCAGACATACAAACACATTCCAGGTGTTGTTGATCATGCCAATACTATTTCAGCATGATACTTCGGATGAAATTGCACAAATGATTATGTTCATCCAAATTGCCATAGGAAATCCAGGACCAAACTCAGTAAATCCCATCCCTTTCCATGAAAATATTCTTCCCTTAGTTTTAGGTAGACACCAACTCTTAAAACAATGAACAGATTCAACTAGGCACTTGCAACTTTTTTATGATGACTCAAGGCATGCTAGTTAAGCAAAAAACAATCAGTATGTGATTTCCCAATTCCACTTATGGTGAAATAAGAGAAAATAAGATGTGTTGTCAGCTATTGTCAAGTACTGAAAGCAGGCAAGTCAATTTACTCAAATTGATACCACTCTCACCTTCATCAGCCAATGCCTCCACATGATTTTCATTGTCAACTACTTGAAATGAAATGTTTCCAAGCCATAATACTGCAGCAAGCATTGCAAATGCCTGCTCTTGATCTTCTTTGCGAATTTGAACAATGTCCAGGGCTTCCTGAAGAGATAAGGAAAATAACACACAAATAGGGAAACATGGATGTTTATGACCATGAAATAAATGAAATGACAGTGGGCCTGCAACCCATAAACAGCAATAGTAACACAATCATTTGACATACCTCAAGCTTATGAAACCTCATGCCATCATCAACACCGCTGATTGCCAAGCACTCACTCTGGTTAAGATACTTGTACTCACCAGCCATTTTAAGGTTAAGTCTATCTGCAGAAGAAACAAGAAATTACCCCCACTTATGAATCAATTGCATAGTGAAACATAGAAGTAGAGAACACATGATATACATTTATCTTTTCAAGAAAAAGTGCTCGAACATAGAAGTAACATAAGAGTTTATGATTTGATAACTACAACAAAGCCTTCCCAAATTAATCTCGGTCAGTTATATGGATTTGTGATTGACCATTAGCAAATTTCAGTGTGTTGTGTCTTCTACAATTATTAATCACCAACAAAATTAGCATATAGACAAGATTCAAGCAATTGGATGATCTGCCATTTGGTTACAAAAAACATCTTTCAAATTTTGCAGGTTTCATTTTCTTTTTTAACAGGAAAAGGTGTTCATTGACAGAACATGAATAACTGTTTCCAATTATGTTTGACCATTAACAAATTTTAAGTGTGCCGTGTCTTCTACAATTACTAATCACCAACAAAATTAGCATACAGAGAAGGTTCAAGCAATTGGATGATCTGCCATTTGGTTACAAGAAACATCTTTCCAATTTTGCAGATTTCATTTTGTTTTTTTAACAGGTAAAGGGCTTCATTTGACAGAACATGAAGAACTGTTTCCAATTATGAAAAATCACAAATGCATTATATTTTGAGAAAGACAACATAATAAAATAAATTGATCAAGCGTGAATATCATTTGAATTAAAATAACAAAAATATTATAATCTGAGGGCACAACAAGGATCTATAGGCTTCAACCACCAATTAAAATAAAAGCAATAACAATTTACGAGTGGAAAAGTACTTTGGTAATAGAAAGTGTCAAGAAACTGCACAGCAAAGTGGATGACACCAGGTGTTTTTTATGCTAATAGGGTCAAGAAACTTGAACTTGGTAGGAGTAATGTGTCCAGATGAAAAACAAAGCAAAATTGTATACAAGTTTCGACATAAACATGGAAAAACAAGGAATCACAATTCTTCGTTTTTAGGGAAAGGATTGGGGGGGGGGGAGGCAATATTTTTAGGGAGAAGAAAAAAGGCTTTGATTTTTCCATGACTGGCGGACCTTCATTTCCCAGTGGAGCTAAGATTCAGTTGAGACTCTAGAGGACATATAGTTATAGACACATGAGAAACTATTAGCCTAAGCAGCATTATGTCAATGCTACTAGTTCAGCCCTTTTTGTTCTGTGAAAGAACGGGAAATGCATGCATCCCATCCCATACAAGGTAGGATAATGAAAAAACAATACCTCTAAGAGTCGATGGAGCACCAGCACAAAGTTGATAGAAGATATGGTATGATCTTTCACCATTGGCAAGCTGAACTACTCTTGACTGGTCAAATGAGAAGATGTAATTTCAGAAGTGGATGGTGATGCACATTTCAAGCTAAAACTTCAGAGGCAGGGGTAATTTACCTTTTCAAGTAGGACTATCAACAATTACCATCAGCGAATATTGTTTGAATATACATGAGTTCAAGTTAATCAGTGCCCAGATATAGTCAAATGGCAGACTAATAATAACAATCTATTCAACTGAAACATACTTACAAGTTTGGATTTTAGCACCACAAATCTTTCCTGATGTGGTAAAATGAATTTCAATCAACTTTCCCTGCACCAATTGAGAATTACCTATAAACCAAATTGCAAGAACAACAGATTTAGGAATCTAACCCACAAGAAGTAAATAATTGGTGACAACTTACAAATCTACTAGAGTTGTCATTCCTGGATGTTTTCGCATTCCCAAATGCTTCAAGTATACAATTGGTCTGAAGGATTTCATACTCCATACCATCAATGCCACAACCAAGAGCAGCCAAGTACTGCATAGCATACTTTGCTGTCTCAGTTTTCCCAGCTCCACTTTCACCACTGTAGGGTAAATAATAAAAAGTGACTATTCAGGGCAGCAGAAATATCTCAATTACTCAAGAAACATGAAAGAGGCAATTAAAACCGAATACAAGAAAACATACCACAAGACACCAAGGGAAAATATCAAGGAAAAGATACAAATTAGACTACATTAATGAAAGAAAAAAGGCAACAAACCTTATGATTATGGATTGGTTCTTGTCATCTGCAAAACCACATACAGAAAGAAAAAAAAAGAATGAAGAAAAAGATCTCTCCGAGAATGTACTAACTTCAAACTCAAATGGTGAAAAGAAAAGAAATGATTTATCCACCTCTCATCATCTCATTATAAGCAGCATCTGCTATAGCATAAACATGAGGGCTGTCCTTGGCCTTCTGCTTGTAAGAAGTGAGGGTTTCATTTCCATAAATTGGAATGTCTTTAAAAGGATTGACAGCAATCAAAACTGGCCCTGCTTTACTCTGTGGAAGGAAACAGAAGTGCCAGTCAAAGACAATAAGAAAAGAAACATAAATTTGGCTTGCAAGGTAGTTGCATGACCATCAGAATTATATTCTACTCAC
Source organism: Salix exigua (assembly GCA_032356905.1). NCBI lineage: Eukaryota > Viridiplantae > Streptophyta > Magnoliopsida > Malpighiales > Salicaceae > Salix > Salix exigua. Next base: position 32,265,829 of record CM063603.1, read on the forward strand.
ATAAATTCTGCCCTCAGCATATCTGTGCTTAACATTATGAAGCACAGAAGGTTCGTTTAAATAACTAAGCTGTATAAGATCATCTACACCCTCAAGGACATCAGGATTTGCAGGTAAGAGGTCTTCTGTAGACACTTTGACAACCTAGCAAAATGACAAGCATTATTGCATATATAATCCCCAAGGAAGTAACCAGCACATATTTAAATAGAATCAGGGATAAAAGGAGCTTATTAACTTACAGCTCCTGATGAAAGTGAAACTGTTGCTTCATCCCCTGAAGTTGACTGTATCTTTCCTGGCCCCCATTGCCCATTTGGGAGGCGACACCAAACACGTAGCCTCTGAAATAAAAAGGTGTAAATTAATGTTTCAATTCTCGCAAATTTAAAGAAAAAACAGAGAATTTTCACACAAAAGCATGCTCCTCTCAAAACAAATCTGGTGCCTTCTAGGAAGCTATTGTAATGATTGACAATAAGAAAACAAATCCTTAGTATCTAGCATCTCTAAACACTTCAGCTACAGTGGATCTTCTAATTTGAATTACTTTGAGACTTTGGGGGTGTTTGGCACAGCTTCTGCTTTTAGGTGTTTTTGGCTTAAAAATCCATTAAATTGATATTTTTTACTTTTTTTATGGTTTTGATGTGCTGGTATCAAAATTGAAAAAAAAATCTGAAAAAACTCATTTTAAAGCATTTTCAAGCGAGAAGTAATTTTGTAAAGCACCCTGCACAACAATCTCAAACACTGGTGTATGGTAAAAGGTGTCATATTAGTACACTACATGATACCTATCTCAACAACACAATAAAGTTAACTTCATCTTCTTTCGCACTCTGCCCCACCCACCATCAACTAGTAACATTAACAACTCTGCTCTTTCTTCAAAGTTAGTCTTCCAGTAAGTAAAATAGAACAGGAACTACTGTCCTCTTCGAGCATAAGCACCCCTGAGGCAACACATGACACCAACGAATTCTCCATGATAAGAAACTTTCTTTAACTATTAAAGTTACTATTACTGCTGTGTAATTATAACAAAACCTTAACTAACAAATTATGCATAACAAGAAACACCCAAGCATTCCCCCTCTTGCAACACCGAAATTGCAAACTAATAATAATATATTAAAACCAAGTTAATCCAACAAAATAAGAATAAAAACCAAACACATTAATTAATTTTTTTCATCATTTACCTTCTTGATAAAATAACCAATGTTATCATCCCACTCTGGCTCTTTCCCCTTTGGCACTGAACCCATGACTGGTCCCTCTGCTCTCTCATTATTCTCTTCAACATACGGATTAGAATCCACACATTTTTTATCTTTCCTCATTTTCTTGCTTCCGAAACTCCCTGAATTGTACTCTAACTCCTTCTCCTTTCTTTTTGTATCCTCCTTCACTTTAGTAATTCTTGTTTCCACTTTGCTCTCCACTTGTCCATTGGAACCAACTTTAAAGTCTGTAGGCAGTGAGTGGCGTGCCGAGGGAAGCCGGGCCCTAGAAGCAGGACGTGCTGGCAAAGCAGGCGGCAGGTCCTTGGAATTCTCCAAAGCCTCATCTCGTCGTCGCAGCGAATCTAGCATCTCCTCCAGAGAGCTTCTTGTCACTGCGGCTGGTGATGCCGATAACATCATTTTTATAGCCAATTTTTCTTCCAATGTCAAAACCCTGAAAAAATTATATACCGGTAACTCATAATCTATATGAAGAACGCTTGAAGTAAGACCTCCAAAATTAAATTACAATCAGGATTTCTCCTGACACGTTGGGATCGATGCTTGTGCTTATGAGGTCCAGAAGGTAAGAGAAGATGGCACAGATTGAATTTTTCTTTTCTGTTTTGTGTTTTCTCTATACAGTCAAAAATTGAATAAAAAAAATAGAAAGAACTGATTCAACAACAAACTCTATAATTTTAACCAAAAGCTCAGAAACTTGTAATTTCAGTACACAACACTTTAAAAAACAAAACAAAACAGCTTAGATCATCTGATTAAGATCAACATGGGACCCGCAAGCTTAAATTTGACACACGATTTCCCTTCTTAACAACTAATGACCCATAATTATGAGGCCCAAAATGCAAAAGAAAAGGGAAGAATCTGAAGATGACACCATCTTTGCAATAAATTATTATATATACAGAAAGTTTGTAATTTGGGGTGGTTTTGTGATTAAAGCAAATATTAAAGAGTAACAAAAAAAAAACGAAGAAAAGAAAACTCTAATTCAACAGCAAGTCGATAATTGTTACCAAAAGCTGAAAAATTGGGATTTATTAAGGAAAGTCTGACAGCTTATAAGCCCTAATTCGGATCAAAACCACAAATTTCCAGAAACAATAAAGAAGACAAAAACCTCAAATTCAAAATAAAACAACTTCTTGTATTGATATTTAGACAAGACAACATTTCAAAAAAAAATAAACAAGTATACTTACAATTGGTTGCCAGAAACTCAAAATCTTTGTCTCCAACAAACGCCACCTTGTCCAATTCGAAGCTAAGGACCCCAAAAAGAAACCTTAATCTGGACAAAAATTTGAGGCTAGAGGTGTTGATAGAGAAGGCGAGATTTACAGGTGGAAACAAGAGAACAGGGTTGGTTTAAGGGGGGGAAAAAGCGTAAGTTACGAGGGAGGTTGAAAGAGTAACAAATGTGGTTTAAGTTTGTTAAGAAAAAGAAAATAAAAGAGAGAGAAACCTTGAGGCAAGAAGAAAGAGAGAGAGAAAAAGCTGGTTTTTTATAGGAAAAATAAAAAGGAAAAACAGCAGAACAGATTATTACTAGTTCTGATGAGGTTGTTGTGGGTAGTGGTGGTGTTGTTGTTGTTGTTGCTGCTTTAAGGTTTTCTTTTTCTGTTTTTTTTTTTTTGTAATGGTGTTTGTGGTGTCAGGAATTCAAATTTTGTGCACGTTAGGTGGTGAGGGTATTTTTATTCGTTTCTTGACAAAAACGGTTTATTAGATCTGATAAAAGAGATGATGGATAAGCCAAAATGTTAAGAGCTTTGCTTCATAAAACGCACAGCATTTGGCACCATGATGTTTGCTTTCAAATTATTATTGAGAGGTATTTTTCACCGTGTCTCAAAAATGTATTTGAAAAAAAAAATTATTTTAAATTAAAAATATTAATTTTTTAAATTATTTTTATGTATTAATGTTAAAATTAATTTTAAAAAAAATATTTTAATAAATTTTTAAATAAAAATAACTTTCAAAAACTGACACATTATCAAAAGTACTAGAGAGGTGATATAATTCTATTTTTAATGTTAAAAAAATATAAGTTTATTTTAAAATCATTCAAAGACATATCATGTCATCATATTTGGAATTCGTAATTAAACTCAGTTATAGTATTGAATTTGAGTATAATTATTAAATAAGTTAAATTAATATATTTATAGAAAGATAAAATTTAATTTATTTGTTTCTTTTATTACACTTATCACCTTCATTATATTTACAAAAAATTGATGAATGATTGTTTTAAATAAGCTAGTTTAAATTTTATTTTATTTTTAGCTTAGTAAATGAGAAAAGCTGACTTGGAAAATAAACGAGAGAAAATTGGGATAGTTTGCCGCGGGGTTTTTAATTTTAGTACAATTTACAGCTTTTATTTGGGTTTTGCTTTATAAAAAAAGAAGTTAATATTTGAAAATTTGAGTTAATTACCGTTATAGGATTTGGTGGTGTTGTTTGATTGGATGAGATTACAAAAATCAGACTAAACCCCACTGAGATGCTACTGCTTACGTGGGACTCTGTTTATTGCACTAGAAATGGAATTATATGGAATGTTGTTATCCACGACACACAAAAAAATCTATCAATCAATCATGAATCGCGGTTAAAATAATTCTGAGTTAAAATAATTTACCCATGGCCTTATCTTCTTTGTTTTTGAAAAAAAAAGATTTTTTTTATTTTTTATTTTAAATTAACTATTTTTAGATCATTTATATTGATATCACAATAATTTTAAAATAAAAAAATATTTTCAAAAATAACCTCAACTATACTACTAAATAAGTATTTGTTATAAATTTAACAATTTTGCTCCTTTATTTTATTGAATACAAAATTGCAGGAGTAGTTTTTTCTCCTATGTTAAATGTATTTATACGCGAATCAAACGATATTAAGTGATGGTTTGAAAATGTGGTTTAATATGTTTTTTAAAATATTTTTATTCAGAAATGAATTAAAATGATATTTTTTTAATTTTTAAAAATTAATTTTGATATCAGCACATAAAAATGATCTAAAAACATTAAAAATAATTAATTTAAAATAATTTTTTTTATTTTTTTAAAAATATTTTTGAAACGTAGTGTAAATACTCTAAATATGGACTACCTGTGAAAAAATCGTGCATTCAGATAAATTCAATATTTTTTAAAAAATATTATGATAAAGAGTAAATTCAAAAAGTTGACGAAATAAAAAAAATAGCCATGAAGACAGCCCTTTGAAATTAATAAGCGTAGTAGTTAATTAAAATTTGCCAACGTTTGAAAAATCTAGAAACAAATAGTGAAAACTCTAACAAAATTAAATAATTAATTAAAAAAATATCCAATTAATATATTTTTAGTATATTATTATTTTAAGGTCTTACATAAAAAATAATCTAAAAAATATTTTAATATATTTTCAAGTAAAACAATAATGAGCCACAATATTAGACACATCCCAGGATGAAACTATCATTGAAATCATGATTCGTAGATTTGTTTTCTTTTTTATGTTAGAAAGAAGAAGTTTTAAATAGTTTTCACTTAGTAACAGGTGATAAAATATACCAAAATAGCTAGACAAATCACAACATAATAATTCACAATAATTTTCTCAATTTCATCCTCAAGTTTCTTTTCAACTATAGCTTTCTATGTTAAAATTAATAACCAATTTGATAAAAATTATTAAAGAAAGAAAACATTCGACAAAAGTGGATCAAAGTGTAAAATAAAAGGAAACCACATGGCCAATTTCATATTCGTTAATATTTTTTATTAATCCACTTATTTTTCATTTTTTGCACTATAGACCCATATTTTTTTAAAAAAAATAATTTTGATTGCCCCTCGGTCCAAGTATTTTTGAACCTTCATCATGCCTAGAAAAGTAGGTTAGGGTCAAAAGAAATTTTTATTTAAAATAAATGTATAATTTTCACAGCTAACTCATGGGTAATTGATGACCACTCGATGACTAGTTCTTCAATCGTCATGTTCCTTTGTTTAACATTCAAAGTATTATGAGATTAATTTTGGCACATCAAGAATAAGTTCCTTCCAAATTGAATTAGCCAAATCAATGCATTCATGGGGTTTATTTTACAAATTTCTTTCAAGTTCAAATTCAACATAATAATATAAAAAAAAATAGTTTGGTGTCCGGGTCGAGACCTTACAAACAATTTCAACTCCTTCAAGTATTTGTTTGAAAGTATAGTTGGAGTTATTTTTAAAATTGATTTTCATTCAGAAATACATCAAAATAATATTTTTTATTTTTTAAAAATTATTTTTAACACCAACACATGATAATAGTCTAATAATACCAAAAACAATAATTTAAAATAAAAAAAAAATTATATTTATATTTTTCAAAAATACTTTTGAAAATAGTGTCATACATACACCTCCCAAATTTCACCTTGCATGGAATCATAGACGATGTTAATTTTTGTATAATTTAACTTCGATCCAATATTGTTGAATCTCGTAAACAAAAAACAAGTAAAGTTTCTTTTGGCATTTTTTTCAAATTTATTGAAATAATTTTTCATCTTTTACCAAAAATATTACAAATATAAAAATTTACAAGAATCATATGTTATAAATAATTATTAACTTAAAAAATAATTTTTAATTATATAATCTTTTTTTACCATAGCTAAAACCGTGGCACAGGCTGGTTATAATCATGTCACATTAGAGGAAAATAAACATAAAAACAACAGAAGTTAACCAAACTACTTTGAGAATTTGGTGAAGTATTTTGTAAGAGAAACTTAGTCCCAACCACCATTCATTAATTGTAGTTGAAGGGTATTTTTTTTTTCCTCCTTTTCATAAAATGGAAGTGGATATAGATTGACCACAACTTTTTATATCCAATCATATTTTAAAAGGATTTCATTGCATGTTGTGGAAGAGAGAGGCATAGAATAATTAAATGAATATAATGAAAGAGTTTTAATAACGATCTTTACATGAATAGGAAAATAAAATAAATTATCCAATAGTTGAATAAAATTATGGTCCCTTGTTCTTGGAGTCCTGGTTCACAAGTTTAACTCTCTCTTTTTTTTAATTATTTTTGTAAGAATCACAATATTGGATTGATGTTAAATTTTGTGATCATCTATTTTTGTTATTATATAATTAAATATAAGATAATTTTAGAAAAATAAATATATTATAATCTAGATAAAATTCATAACCCACTTTATAGGTTTGACGTGCTAGTCTAGGTTATCCAATTCATAGGTACAAGTTTATCCACTAATCAGATATGTATTTTTTGTTTTTTTTCTTCTTGATTATACCCTTCAATATTAAATTGATTGTGAAATAAATTAATTTTTATTTGTTTTATATAAGGTTATTATCATCTCAAATAAGATAATTTTAGGTGAATTCTCAATTTTGTGACCATTTAATTTTATTATATAATTAAAAGACAGTGTATAATATTTTTTTTATTAAACTCAATGAAATTCATGATACAGTTCATTAAAAGACTGATATCGATCTAATCTATTATTATCTTTTTATACTAATATAAATCTAATCTATTATTATCTTTTTATTGTTTTTCAAAAAGTTTTTTTTTTAAAAAAAAGTTATATTTCTATCGGTTATTAAAAATGCATTTGACTCATCATTTAATTCGGGCTAACCTTTCCACAGTCTAATTAAAAACTAAAATTAAAAAAAAAAAAAAAAGTCGCAAGGTTATAAAATTCACCCTTTAAAGTTTAACCGGGTTTAATAATAAACTTCCCGCACCCCATGAACCACTACCGGAAATGGCATGGTAGTGGATAAGCTTTTGAAAAGAGGGCACTTTCATTCTTCCCGGCTTATAATTTAATAATAAGAATAATTGATGAGATTTAATGGCTGTATGCCGTGCAACGTGCCGAAAAGGATAGGGGATGTCTTTTTGTCCTTGGATCATTTTTTATTAAAAGCTAAAATAATCTTTTGAAAATTAAAATTATGTGCATGAATTTGGGTCGCGTTAAGATAAGGTACTGTAAGTCAATGTTTGTTGGATTGTGACCTTCTAACGTTGAGGAGGGAAGTTTGAATAATTTGGCAAATAGTTGACACGTGTGGCAGTATGAAAGGCCAATTATCTTATAATGTATGTATGTATGTATGTATGAGTGCTGTTATTGTTTTTACTTGTGATAAAATATTTAAATTAAAGATTAAAAAAAAACCTTGATTAGTGTACCATATAAAATTAATTAAGTAAGCAAAATGAGGGTGTGACTTGTTTGACCTACGAGTCAATAACGAATTAGTTGCATTGTTCAAATGACAATTTGGTCAAAAGAATCTCATGCTGCTATTATTTAAACCTCGATCTAGTCACAATTTAAGCATACAATAACATTTCATAAAATAATAATAATTGAGAGTGAAATAAAAAAACGGTGACACATTTATCATGTGAAATCTAACACTTGCATAATGACACATGTATGATGTGAAATAAAAATAAAATGAAATTTTATGTTGAGGGGCAAAATTGAAAAATAAATTTGATAAAAAAGACTAAAAAATAACAATAAAAAGAACGAGGATAAAAATGACATATAATTGAGCCATGATGAAATTATAAAAGATCAATTTTATAAATCATTTCAAATAAAATAAATTGTAATCAAAAGAACAAAAATTAAATGTGAAAGGAAAAATAAATTAAAAGGTAGTTTTGAAAAATCAGTGATAGTTTTTAAAAATTGAGGAGATAGAAAAGAAAGAAAAAGAAAGGCTATTGGTGCCAAATAGGAGGTTTGTACGCAACACCGTCAAAAATAAAAAGGTTATCGAGATGATTCAAACACAACTCCAAAACATACATTTTGGTCACTAGATCATCTTGACAAGCGTAATCCTAATGACACTGCTTCAACCCATGTTTTGACGACCATATTTTTAAATAATATTTATATTTATTCAATTATAGAGGTGTCATCACTCAAGTTGACAATAACCAAAAAAAAGATGAATAAAAGACAAAGAAATCATAAATGCTAGTTATTACTATTTTTTTCATTTTAAGGGCATTTTTATTATTTTACTATATTTAAAAATAAATAAAAGAGTAAACAATTCCTCAGACGTCATTTCAATATCTTTGTTTTCAAAGATAAATTAATAATTTTATCATGTAAAAATATGAAGAAAAAAACCCTATTACTCTTTATAGTCAAGCCAAATGTTTCCGGTAAGAAAGTAAAAATTGTTATTTTACTATTTTCGGTCTACTGAGACTTTTGTTTCTACGGTTGTATCATTGTTTGTTTAAAATTTAATTTTTATTTTATTTTAAATGAATATTTTTAATATTTTTAAATTATTTTGGTGTGCTAATGTCAAAAAATAATTTTTAAAAAAATAAAAAAAATATCATTTTGATATATTTTTAAATAAAAAATACTTTCAAAAATAATCGTGAACCGCACTCCCAAACTCCCAAATATACCCTATAATACAAATAAGTTTAGAACAAAGTATCTGCACTACCAAAAGACACGTCTTTTATTTGATTTCTCTCATTGGGTGCCTCTCAATTATACCACTTGCTTTGGTAATAGTGGCTAGCTCCTGTCCAAGAAAAATAATAATAATTTAGTGGCTACTAAAATGTTTCTATAGGCCAATTTAAGTTCTCGGACTGTGACAACAAAAACAAAGAGCAATTGGGAGAAGCTGTTGGATGAGATAGTTACAGCCTCAAAAACCCGGTGTAGAGGTCAAGATTTGCTTAGACCCCTCGACTATTTATTTTATTTATTTATTTTAAAAAACTAAAATGATATTTTTTATGTGAGGAATCTTATTTAAAAAATATATATTTTATGGGTCTAAATAAATAAGTAAAATTTTAACTATCTTAAATTCTTACAAGAAATACACGAATTAAATTCAAGATTTACTATGCAAATATATATATTTTTAAATAAAATAAAATAAAGGGACATCACATTCTCTTTTTTATATATAAAAGAGTGCAATTGCTTGTAGCTTTGGATGATTCGTATTTCATGAGAGACACAGCAGGCAATAGATTTCTTTATTAAGGTTTTGTTTGGCTATAATTATAATTAAATTAATACCACTTCACTAAAACTAAACCATTAATTAACTTAAAAGTGAACTTTCGATTCAATAATATAAAAAGGTTCTTTATATGTTGAATGAAAATCAAAAGCAAGACCGGAGCTCTTTCAATGCTGCTTATCATTACATTTTAAAAATATTTTTAAAAATTAAAAATATATATATATATATATTATTTTAATATATTTTAATATATTATTTTATATATTATTTTAATATATATTTCTAAAAACAATTTCAACTAACTACTCAACCATCCAAAGAGCACAATCATTAGTATTGGTTAGTCTGTAAATCATTGTCTTAGCTCGAGTTTCTTTATTATTTATTTATTGATATTTTAAGGATTATGTTGACTTTTTTATTGCAAGGATTTGTGGACTTGATTCGTTTATAAATATTTTTTATATTTCTTTTCAATTCAAGATTTCCGTCACCAAACAGAAACGAAAGGAAAATTCTAATTTCGGGATGGTGGTGAATTGTTTTCCTTTACTCTCACGAATACAGATGGCACTCTACATCATTCATATTGATGACATCAACGAACTAAAATGGCACAAAAATTAAAAAAACAATTATATATGTTAAAGTCATAGTTTAGAGCCACTCAATTAATTATTTTTATTAAAATAATATTATTTCAATAACATTACTAGATTTTATATAGGCAGCAAGATTAACAATTAAAATATGTATTTGGTAACATAGTGCAAGGTATTTTTTCAATTCAAAACACTCAAAATGATGTTTTTTTTTATATTTTAAATATTTTTATATCAACACATTGAATTTATTATAAAATATAAAAAACATTAATTTAGTATTATTTTTCAAGCAAAAATAATTTAAAAGGCAAGCTAAAACACTACATCTAAGGTATTTTTATTTATTTATTTATCTCTTTATTCTCTTTTATTGTAATTTGAGCAGCTGATTCCATAATTTATTTAAAATATAACACTTAGAAATAAAAATAAGTTTAAATACCATGTTCTCTAATCTTATACTATACAAATTATACAATTTAATTAATTTCTTTTTTTTATATATAAATTGGATCGTGGATTTTTATAATTTGTTCGAAAGTGGAGGGAGATCAATGATAACGGTAGCGTGGCCCCCGCAAATTAAGGGCAAAAAGCAAGGGGCATAGTAGACAATGTGATGGAGAAGTCAACAACAAAAGCTAGCAACCATCTTGAACAGGCAAAGCCCACCTAATCCTCGGCAATGTTGGAATGTATTACTTGTTTCTTTTCCATTCAATTTCCCCATAATCCTCAACTTTTCCTTCCTTTTTTCAAAGCAATATTACTTTGTGATCCCACTTGGTTTTCCCACATATCATTGCACATTTCGACCGACATGTCATATCTTGTTGTTCTTGTGATGTGATGATTGTTATCATTTAGTCGATCTTTAAATCTAAACATATATGTATATCTATTCTTTTAGAGTTATTTTATAAAAAGATGACTGCATTTTCTTTTAAGCGATACTCATTTAAGCATAAAAGAGTCCTCAAATAAAAAAAAAATCTCTTCAAAGTATTTTCCGTCAATTATCTTGTATCCGTCAATTATCTTGACGAGAAATAATGATTTAGATCATTAGAACCTACAGATTAACCTATTATCCAAGATATTATTCTGGTCTTTAAGTTTATTGAGTAAATTCAAATCTCATTAGTCACACTATCTACAAGAAACTAATAAAAAAGACTTTTTTTTAAGAGATATTTTATTCACATATATAATCTCTAACATTGGAAGGAAAAAGGTTCCCCAAGAAAGTTTTCTCACCTCCTTACCCACATAAAGATGCTATGATAACCATGTACAACTAAGAGTACAATATACATTACAATATACATAATGTTTACATAACTATATCTAAAAATACCTAATATTATAATAACCATAATAGCATTAATCCTAAATATTATTTTAAATTCTAGGTTTCATGTCCTCACTTAATGAATATATTGTGATTATTTAACTGATATACATTGATTAAGATACTTGATTTAATATAAGAAATTTAAATAAAATAAAAAATCAACACTTAATTATGAAAACCATACAAATTTAAGCACTCGCAAATCGTATTACTAAGAGAAATAGTATTTAAAAAGAAGAAACAGAAAGAACAAAATTCAGAAAAATTACAAGTCATCGGATCAATTAAACTTGTTATCGTAATTATTACCATCACTCGTTATCATGTATCAGTTTTAAATGACATGCGAGGGCAACTAAGTTAGTACGAGGCAAATTTGCTATCACGTCAGCAGTTCTTCTTTTTCCTTCACAAGTCCCACGATGTCTTTATTTCAAAGGTGATTCATGACTTCCCACTTTGTTGGAATCCTCGGAGAAGAACTTCGAATTTTCTCCAAGACAATTTAATTTCCTTGCATTGTGTGGAACTTTTATCGTGAATGTATGAGTAGCTAGATTCTACTCTGCTTACAGCATGATCGATTTGGAAGATTCGAAAATAAGGTTGTTTTATAGTGCCACCCAATAGGCCAATCAACATTAATTTTACAGATGTTCAAATCATGGGCATTCGAGTTTACCACTTAAAAATGCTTTCATTATATGTGTGTGTGTATATATATATATATATATATATATATATATATATATATATATATATATATATATATTCATTAATTTTTAATGTTTGGAATCTGTTGTGATATTTATACGGTGTTCGACACTATATTTTAAAAATATTTTTTTAAAAAATAGAAATTTCTTTCTTGCTATGCACATCGACTGTGGTGTTTGGAGCTGATTTCATAAGATATTTCTCTAAATTATGATTTTTTTTTATGTTTTCGATTTTTTTGATATGTAAATATCAAAAACAATTTTTATAAAATAAAAAAATGTATTATTTTAAATATTTCTAAACAAAAATTACAAAAAAACTACTATCATATTTCTAAACACTCTTTTAGTACCCGTTTGGAATTGAGATTGAATTTTCCTTTCGTCAAAATTCAAAACTGTTTTTGTTTTAATGTTTTTTTAGTGTTTTTGGATTGTTTTGATGTGTCAATATTAAAGATATATTTCAAAAAGTAAAAATAAAATATTATTTTAATGATTGTTTTTAGAAAACATCTTGAAATGAAATCTGTACTCCACCTTAAAAAAAAATTATTCTTGAGATTTTAGGTGAACCTGGATAGTGATTCATGATGATAGTTTGTGTACGTGACGATGCCACATTTAACCTCTGGATTAGCAATTTCTAAGTTCCAAAAGAGAAGGTGACATGTTTCATAAAAATGTTCCCCGTTAGTTTCCCGTGGCATGCAATTCACCTAAAAGTCTGTCTGGAATTTAATATAAAAAAAACAGATCACCTAAAACAGCAAATCAAATATTATTATTTGTCCTTTATCTTCAATCCAATAATTACTGCATGTTCATCATCATTGAGTCTCTTGTTTTATCATTACCAAAAAAAAAAAGAAGTCTTGTTTTATGTATTAGATTTGAAGGCCCATCATTCGTGTCCTTTATGGATGTATAATCGCTGCTAGAAATTTTGACTAATTTATATGAAAATATTAATAGAATTCTTTTATTGTTTTTTACCTAATAATATTATCGATGAAAAATTAATCATTTGTATTTTTCGATAAGTATTTCAACTGGTATTTTGCAGAAATTATTATCAATAAAATAATTCTGTTAATAAATATTCATAGTAAGCACTGAAAACATTATAGTAAATTAAGAAACATATAAAGTACGATTATGTGATATAAAACAATTAATTCTTGTAGTGAATATCTTTATCATGAGTCCATTCTGATTAGAGTTGTGTATTGCATTTAAGAGTAGGTTTAGATTAAGCATCTTAAACATTGATGATAAACATTCAATACCTAATTGATTAAAAAAGTAACCCGACTCACATTCTTTAATGATTGTTGCTTGGGGTTAAAGATAGCCAGTTACTTGTATTATTTCTTGGTTCACATTGGAATAGCAATATATTTTCTTTTTTATTCGTCCAACCCCAAGGCTGATGAATGAAATAAAGCCAAAAACATCGGGTTACTTTTAACAATCCATTCTTACATATATACATATATCATGAGGAGCTTGAGCCCACTCAACATATTTTATGTTTTTAGTAGATCCAACATGACTATCGATTGAAATGAGACTATCATATAATTGAAGTAATGATCTAGTAGGGGAAGAGACTTTTTTTTTTTTGTTTGTGCTAGAGTTTAGGTTTTTTTTATGCATGTTTATCACTTCCGTAGTGATTTATCTATTCATTGAGTTTGCAAGGTGTTCAATGAATCTGAAGATTAATTATAATATACACAAGATGACGCGGACACTGTAGTTATATAAAAAAAGAAAAAGAAATGAGGCTATCATAAAATCAATTTGTGGTGCGCAAGAGTGATGGGGCTTGGAATATAGTTTCATAAGTTTATATCCCATTTGGTCAATCAATAAGCTACCTTCAATCATGGGTTTAGAGTTCAATCCTGCACTGCCACTTATTTGTAAGAACCATTAACAGCAGCACAAGATTCCTTAGGGCGACTGGATACAATCCCACCAACTTCTTGGTAGGATTGCATGTAAAGCGACACCGAGTTGAGCTTTATCGCCTTGTCAATCTTGTTTATTAGATTGGCATGGGAGGGAGTGTAATGGGTTAGACAGGAGGGCCCTGGATGAGAGAAGCAGTCGAGCAATCGCATGTGTCAATGCCACTGGGCCTCTGCTTCTCTGTGGCATGTGCTGGGACACCTTTTTTAATGATTGAGCATCATGGCTACGATGGACATGAAATGTTACTGACAAGTTGCACAGAAGGTGTCTTCAAAGAGGCAGAATGAGTCCAAAAGTTGTTGCCAAAGTTTACCAGATAAGCAGCTTCTTGGCTCCCCCAAGATCCCCGTCTTTAGTTTAGTTAGCTACCGAGTTTTAATATTATATTTTTAGAAATTATTTTTGATATTAATATATCAAAATAATTTTTCTTAAATACTTTTAAAATCTGTAACGGTTATTTAATGGATCTTCTGTTCTACCCCTGATTCCATTTTCTCTCTCAAATTTCCAGGACACGAGCCACTCAGACCGAGTTAAAAATGGATTTTTTTCATCAATCATTTTAGCAGACAAAAGAAAAGAGAACGCACACATATGCAAATGGGGATAACAAGCATCAACCCAACACTAATTTAATTGATTAGAGATTAAATGATGGGTTGACCATAGATTCCGAATATCACAAAAAACAAATGAAAACCTAACTCGGTCGAAAACTTAGATTAACATGTAATTTTGTTGATTTGAATTAATTTCTGTTAAAAATATTTTTTAATTTGGATTATCTTGCTATACTTGCATTCTAGATTAAGTGTCTATTTGACATTTTGTTTTTAAAAAATTAATTAATTGTTTTTATATTTTTTGTATTTTTAAATCGCTGATACTAAAAATTACGCGGGAGGACGTGGGAATGGTATCCACAAGAAACAGGGAATAGCTGGCCCAATGGGTTTTTGTTATTGAGTCGGGCCACTTTCACTCTAAAAGCCCATTGGTCAGCTAGTTATAAAACCTAGGGTTTTGTTTTTTGCGACCCCAGCAGTGTCTCTACATCTCTCGACTCTCTCCCAGCCCTTCTTCAGGCATGGCGAAAAACAGAAACAAGAAGAAGAAGAACGGCGCCGTTTCAATGGACGTTACAGAGGCCACTGTTTCAGATCTTCCTCAAGGTAACCATATTTTTTTTTTATTGTTATAGCTCCTGTTTTGTTAAATAATAATAAGCCAAGAAAATGAATCTTGAAAAATTGTGCAGCGATGGACACGTCAGAGTCTGGAGCTAAAAAACCAGCTCCTGTTACTTCTGTTAGGTCAGTGCTAATGAGCTTGTGGTTTCACTTCATTGCCTATAATAAGTAATCATGACTTGAACTTAGCTGGCTAGTAGTTTATAGTGTACATAGCATATACCAAATTGTAATGCTTGTTTCGTAGAAACTGCTTTTGCTGTTATAATTCCGCAATTAACTATAAAAAGAAAGAGGATTTGGGAAATTTTTGTAATGAAATTTCCCAACTTTTTCGCATTGTGGAGATGTGCTTTACAGTTTGTTTTAGGATGAACATATGTTTCAGAGCTTTTCCCAATCTGAGGATATGCTTTACAGTTTGTTTTAGGATTGAACGTATGTTTCAGAGCTTTTCCCATTCTGAGGATATGCTTTACAGTTTGTTTTCGGGTTAAACATATGGTTTACAGGCTTGTTTGTGAGAGCACAAGTTTAGTGTTTTTTTTTTGTTGTTTTAGCAGGATAGGTAGCGTAGCCTTTTCAAGTTCTTCATAATATTGCTGCCCGAATTTGGTGGAATTTTTCTGACAGCAGGATAGGTAGCTTAGCTTTGAGTTCTTAAAATATTCATGCACGTATAGATGTAGAGGTTGGCATGGCTTTGGCAATGTAGGAACAAAAGATGTGTTGTTTTTAAGGTGTTCGACACTGTATTTCAAAAATATTTTTGGAAAAAAATGATTTTTTTTTTACTTTAAATTATTTTTTTTTGGTATTTTTAGAACATTTTCATATGGTGATGATTTCTAAAGCAACCTCAACCACTCTCACAATCATGTACAAAGTAGACAAGGCAGTTTAGAGGTTGCTCTTATGGTTTGTATATAAGTTGCTTTTGTTTATTATCATGGGAATTGGCATCTGTTAGATATGTCAAATGGGAGCTCTCTAACACTGCATTGAAGGGCTCTAGCACTTTAGTTTTTTGTTGTCTAATGCTGCCAAACTTAAGTTTCACCTCCAAGGAGACGGATATCTCTGCTGATTTTGATCCTTCGGTTTTTGTTTTCAGCCTTCTTCATCTTGCTCAATTTCCCCTTTTTTTTTTTAATTCTCTCATTGTCTTGATCATGAACTTCATTTGAAACAGAAAGACAAAGGGAAGACTAATGAAGAGATCGAAGAATGTTCGTAAGATGAAAGCAATAGCTAAAGCTATATCTAAAACTGAGATTACTGCTGAGAAAGGTTTGAAGAAAGGTGATAAAACAACAAGAACTCAATCAGCAAAAAAGTTGTACGAGTGAATAATGAAGAAAGACAACTTCTATCACCTTAGATGTCTTCCCATTTCCATGTTAATCTTAGTGTTATTTTCCTTCGCTGTGTTGTCTGTGATTCAATTATTTTTCCCCACTACGAGTTTGTAGAATTAGTTAAATTTATACAAAACCCGAATGGTCGAGGACTGATTAACTTAATATTTAAAGAGGATTTAGACCTCCAATTGGAAATCCGATAGGATTCTTAAGCTCATTCAAGAGAGCGAAGGAGAGTGAGGGAAAAATGAAGAAACCTTGATCAATCTTTGGCCGGCTTGGAGTGAAATCTTAAACAATCTGTGGCCGTTCTATCCAAATCGGTTACTCATCATTTTGTAAAGTATTACCAACTGAGATGTAATGAAGAAACCTTGCCTCCAAACTCGGAAAATCAAATTTAGGGCTAATAGAGCTCTGATGATGTAGTGAATCAGCTGGAGATCCTGAGGCATGACTTCGATTTTGTTTCAAGCTACAGCCTTCTTTCTTCCAGAACCCACCAGTTCATACTCGTCTCAACTATAGAAAAAAAAATGTTTATTTTATAACAAGAATTTGATAAAAGGTCCTACCGGGAGTCGAACCCAGGTCGCTGGATTCAAAGTCCAGAGTGCTCACCATTACACCATGGGACCAGAGTGCTCAAAGGGCTCAATTGATTACACCTGTAGACTATAGATGTAAGGCAAATCTCTCTGGTGATGGTTTTTTTGGTATACATCATCCGGTAATCCGGCTACTGTCGACTCACGGATTTCGAGCCGGGTAGGACCTTACGGGCTGTAAAACTCTCCTAAACAAGTTTTTAAAGCACTTGCATATCCAAGACTCGAATTTAAGACCTTGGTTAAGTCGGGACGATTCCTTACCAGTCGACCCACGCCTCGCTGGTCTCTGGCGATGGTTTGATGATGAAAAGAAAAGAAAAGAGATCTGTAAAAGCAAGATTACAACATCTATGAAGATTAATCCCTTTGGCACCAATGCGCTTTCAGCCTCCACCTTCCACCCACGGAAAAAAGCAAGAGAATGAAATTGCAGAAAATATTATGGAACCAGAAGCTCATAACCACAAGCTCTTCGTTCCTAACTAGAAGCTCTTCGTTTCACAAATCTGTTGCGGGTATCCTTCCATGGCTGAAGGGTATCTTTTTCCTATAAGAACTTTGAAATGATTGGATTCTAAAAGTTTGATTTTCAATTTTGCTTAAGAAAAATGCGGATAGCCCATAAAATAACAGGTCAAAGCAAGAAAACATCTCAGAATATTCTCTGACTTTTAGATGAAAGCTGGATCTGTGAGATTTGTTAATCAGTCACAGTAATGGAAATGAAAGGTTCCTATGCCGTGTAACGGTATTTCCTTCTCTCTGTACTTCGTTCCATACACTTTTTTTTGGACAATGTGGAACTGCAAGACCTGAAAAGTGTTCTTTGTGGGCCTAAAATATATCCCTAATTGTCCGAGTGTTCTTACGAGAGGCTTTGCTTAAGGCTCAAACCCCGGATCCAGTTGGGATACAACCTACCCTAATCAGGTACTTTACCGTTGCGCCACTTACCTCGAGGACAATTCGTTCAATACACACCAACATGCATGTATTGAAATATTAATGAATATTTTTAAGAGTTGTATGAGAGCAAGAGGGTGATGCAGGACAATAAATAATAAAAATTAAAAAAAAGTTTTAAGGAGATAATGAAGCCAAAGAGTAGAAAAAGAGTCTGTAATATTTTCATTTTAATATTTTGAAAAGTGGATATAAATATTAAAACTCTAACGAGAAAAAGAGATTAGACTTTTGGGCCACAAAATAAAATGCCAACAATAATTAAATGAAACCCAACAAATAAAATCAAATTAATAAACCTCAACTAAAAGTTAAAGCCCAATTTTCTCGATGGTTTAAGCTATAGAGTGTACAATTAAGGAGCTGAATGGTAGTAGACTATGCGACTAATTTTTGAAGGATAAGTTGAAAAGAGAGGAGAATATAGAGCACACAGTGTTTCAGTGGGATAATTCTGAGCTCTAATTTTGAAAATATATTAAATATTATTATTATTATTATTTAAATAATTTTTAGCATTAGTACATCAAAACATTTTAAAATTAAAAATAAAATAAATTAATTTAAAACTATTTAAAAAAACATGGTTAAATCACAATGGAAAAGAAGTTTAAAATCTCATAGAAAAATTCATCAATAGAGAACAAAATATATTGATTTTACTAAAATAAATAAAAGTAAGTCAATGAGGCATAAGAAAGGAGAGTAAAGACAGAACAATCTTAAATGAATGTCCTGTTGATTTATGAAAAAAAAATAAAAATTATAGAAGAAGCATTTACTTTAAGAATGGCTTGGCATTTTTGCTTTAACAAGGAAAATAAATAAAATCTTATATTAATGACACTAAATTGCTGTCTTAGAGAATTACATGCTTACAGAAAATTTTCATGTTTAAAAGACAAGAGGTTTGTAGTAATTTTCCTTTTTTTTTTTTTTAAATGCTTAATCAATTATCAAGGTATTTTGTTGGTTTAATAATGTTTACATCAAAACGCAGCCGTAAAACGAAACGCGGTAAACCAAATAACCGTTAAACTAAAACGTCATCACCAATCACCCACAAATTCATCTAAGAGACCAAAAATATCTCCCGCTCCCCAAGATTTTCCTTCATTTTCTCTTGCTTTCTCGGCAACCAAGCATCTTTGAAGAGCTTCAATACTCTCCTCACCTTTACAGTAATGAGCTTGCTTATAAACCACTGTGCTACTTACTGTCGTGTCAATCTGGGACGCAATAATGGTTAGTTCAATTTAGGTCATTTTATTATCTGCTTGCTTTACAAAATATTTAATTTATTTTTGTAATCAGCAAGGAAACATAAGGCGCCAATCAGATTGAGTAGTAAATCCTCCAAAACTGAAGAAGATTTTGTTTCTTTATCGAAGAAGGATAGGGATTGCAGCCTTGGAATTAACACTATTATCAGTTCCATTGCAGGTAATTAACTATATATATTTTTTTCTTTTTTATAAATCGGCAACCTGATTTAATTACTGAATAAAGTTTTTCTTTCTTTGTTTCAATTGTAGAGCATGCGAAGTTCATGGAATTTCTTATTATTGAGACTTTTGAGGAATTTAGTTATATATATATATTAATTATTTAATTACTGAATAAGAGTTTTTCTTTCTTTGTTTCAATTGTAGAGCATGCGGATTTCATGGAATTTCTTATTATTGAGACTTTTGAGGAATTTAGTTATATATATATATATATATATATATATATATATATATCTTGAGGTCCATAATTGTTTGTATGATTTTAGTCTCGATGATAATTTTATTTATTTATTTGTGCTTTCTCAGTCTCAAATTTGGTTGCGATAGATGTGGCGAAGGCTGTAACTCTGGATAAAGTACTGGTAAGAATCCATACTGTCTGTATGCTTGAACTGGCCACTTGAGAAGGAGCCAAAGAGAAGCTCTTAATTCATATTTTGTTCAAACCATTATTTCCTTGCTTCTGTTGTGAACCCTTCAATTCCTTACTGCTCGCAATAAGCATTCATATATATATATATATATATATATATATTGTTGAAGTTTTCATATTTGGTGTCCTTGTATTGCAATCGGCTGTGTAATTATTGGATTATTTTACCGACTATATCGCTTGTGTAAGCTAAGGGGTCCAATTTGTTTTTCCTTTTGAGTTAGGAGGAGGCTGCTTCTGTTTATACTTTGGCTGATGGAAGCATTGGGGACTGGTTTGGAGGTTTCTTATATTCATCTGGGCAACAGGCTAATGAAGCTGTTCAAGACCAGTTATCAGCACTCAGTTTTACTAGGTCTGTCTCTACACTTTTACCTTCAATTTGCTATCATCTTTCTGAAAATTTGTTATTGCATATTTCTTATACACTTTGGTTCACTGCTTATTTTGCTTTACAGTTTGGCAGTGATTTTTGGAGCAGGGCTTGTGACCAGCCTTTCTCCTTGTACGTTAAGTGTTTTACCGCTGACCCTTGGCTACATCGGTAAGTATTTGTTGGATGTAAATTTGGCAGAGAATGGATTTATACTAATATTTTGTAATATTCCTTCACTCTTTTGCATCTTTTATGAGCTCTGATACTTGATTTCGGCCTTGTTTGGATCGTGCAGGAGCATTTGGCTCTGGAAAGAGCAGGGCAGAGGTTATGACTTGTTTAACGGCTTATCAGTATTTTATGTTTCCCTTACTTTCTTATTTCACGCATTGAGCTCAAATTATAAATCTTGAAATTAGTTCAGAATTAAAGAATGAAATGGAAAGATATAAAAATATTTGGTGTAGAAAAGGGAATCAAACATGTTGTGGCATATTTTACCACCAAGACTATACAAATCATGTTGTGGCAGGATATGGTCCTTCTCGGAGCACTGAAAATTTGCAATGCCAACATACCTTTCTCTGTCTCACTTTCTTGCACACACCAGACACACACAGATGGTCAAATATGCACTCGCATATTTCATGCTCAAAGCCTCAGACATGTTTGATTGTGTTTCTGGCTAGATTGTTGGGGATTCTATTGCATTTGCTTTGGGATTGGCAACTACACTAGCTCTTCTAGGCATAGCAGCCTCGTTTGCTGGAAAGACATATGGGCAGATAGGACAAGGATTGCCTTTGGCTGCTTCTGGTCTGGCTGTTATCATGGGTCTAAATCTTCTTGAGGTGATGACATATTTTTACTGATGTTTGATTTATGTGCATCACAAGTTTTAGGGCTCTTACTTGATGATGGATTTGTCAGTGTTTCGGAGATGGCTTTTGATTGGTTCAGATGGAGATAGACTTTGTTTTATTTGAATGTCTATAATCTAAATATCCCTACTGTTTATGGGCTCATTTTGTGGGTCATTGTGCAGATTATTGAATTACAGCTACCTTCCTTTTTCAACAACTTCGATCCCCGTGCTGCTGCTGCTAATTTTCCATCAAGTAATTGGCCTTCTCAACTCTAAGCAATTTGTCAACTATTCATTATCAAGGTGACCTGTGTTCTCTGCATGTTCTTCAATGTTTTGAATAAGATGGAAGTATGACATTCTAGGTGTGCAAGCATATTTAGCTGGGCTTACTTTTGCACTAGCAGCCTCACCTTGCAGTACACCTGTGCTGGCCACTTTACTGGGATATGTGGCTGCATCTAAGGTATTCTAAAACTACCGAGTTCTCTGAGTCCTATTGAGCTTAAGTTCTGTTTTAAGATTGCAGATCAGACGTATGCATAAATGTACTACTTTGAACTTGCCGGACATAAAATATTTTTTTCCTTTTTGTTGGAAGAACTAATCTTGTGCTGTTTGGATTAGTTACTGCAGTTATTTTGTTTCATGTAAACTTCATCATTATCTGAAACTCGTAAAAGATTAGTCACATTGGGAGAGTTTTTTTCCCCGAAATATTTTAATCAATAACACACCTAGAGGAAAGAAAGTTCTATGCTCAGTGCAAATTCTATTTGATGGTTTGGAAAGTTGAAGGATTTGTAGTGATGACTGAGTGGATGTTCACACTAAAATGCTACATGGAAAGGTTAAGAAAATGAAAAGAAAGGAAAACATCAGTGGAGTAATGGATTAGTCATATTCAGAGTAATGTTTGGTGCATTGTATCCCAAATTCATTTTGTTTGCTTTGCATATTTATCAATAACAGGACCCAGTCGTAGGAGGCAGCTTACTCTTAACATACACAACTGGCTATGTTGCTCCTCTACTTCTTGCAGCTTCTTTCGCTGGAGCATTGCAGGTACCTTCTTTACTGCCTGTGCCTAAATGTATAATTATTGTAACTTCTGTAACTAGTGGTGATAGTAATAACCTAGCACAGGTATTACTTGGTTATTGGAGCTGGATTAATTTGTCGTCTTATGTTTTCATTTTTCATTTTCATTTTTAGAAAACCTAACCTCTAACCATTTTTAGAAAACCTAACCTCTAACCATATCTGCAGAGCTTGTTGTCATTCCGGAAGTTCTCTGCATGGATCAATCCAATGAGGTATTATTAGAGAATCTCTAATGCTTTGAATTTGATGACAGGCAAACTACTGCTACCCACTTCGCAATCCATTAACCGTTTTAATGGTATACATGGCCATGTTGATTGGTCTACTGTCATATGAAACTCGCACCACCTTGTGGCCATTTTATTGATTGCATATCTGTCATAAGCTGTATTTTCAGGTCTTAGGTTCCCTAGAGTCTCGTTTCTGATGCATTTTTTGAATGATTGGCAGTGGTGCACTTTTGCTAGGAGGTGGTGTGTACACTTTCTTGGATAGGCTCTTCCCACCCACGATGGCAATGTAGATTTACCATCCTCAGGCCCTGTATAGACTCACTATAAAATGTACAGAAGAAGATCAATGAATATTATGCAAAGGAGGAACTGCACGTAGTCTTGCAGTTTTTCGTTGACAGACGATCCATTTCGGGTCCTTGCTAGATAATATAGTGAAATGGGCATGTAATCTTTATTTTACAATGAAATCTATACAGAAAAATGTTATAATGAAATAACAATAATGTCTGTTTTTTTAAGCACATTATCAACTCAACTACTCTTCAAAGTACTTTCTCTTTCAAGCCATGTCTGCATTTGGAAACTTGCATGCAGTCGGATTGAGCTGGCTCATGTTTGGTGGTCGAGTTCTTGTTACTTATATACGTTTTTCTGTTTATAAATGTAATTGATGTTGTTTTTAAATGTATTTTTTTTTATTTAGAATTATATCAAAATAATATTTTTTTTATTTTTCAAAAATTATTTTTGATATCAATATGCATGAAAATGATATAATAACATTATTTTTTTAATTTAAAATAAAAAATAAAATATTTTTTTTTTTAAAAAACTTTTGAAATGCAGGGACATACACTCATAATATTGTTACTACTTTTGTTATTTAACAAAATTATTATTGTAATAATATAGCTAAAACAGCTCGGCCAGTCCACTGTGCACGCACTGTGGACTGGCCATTTTTTGCTTTTGCTCCGCACGCGTTGCCTTTTTTTTCTTCTACAGAGATGCCTTTTATAATCTTTATGGTTGAGAAAAGTGTTCAAAATTATTGTAGCCAAGCGGCTAACCCTACACGCTAGAGTGGTGCAGGTGCTGGGTTCGAATAGCACATTTGCGATTTGTGCAGGTGAAGAGTATTCCTTTTTTATTATTATTATTATAATTCTTTTTTTTATTTAATAATTCTTTTTCTTTTTCTTTTAATTATTTTGTTTTGTTTTTTGGGAAATAAACTGTCCCTTTTTTATTACAAATATTTTATTATTATTCTTATTTTTTTAAACTACCATGTTTTTGTTTTTCTTTCTACAATGCTTGATTTTAAAAATATATGTCCGTAAAAGTTGCTTTTTTATTATTATTATTCTTATTCTTATTATTTTTTAAAACTAGGGTTTCAATGATAGTTTACTGCGTACCATGACTAAAATTATCCTCCGTGCAATGATAATTTTTGTTTTTCTTTCTACAATGCTTGATTTTAAAAATATATGTCCGTAAAAGTTGCTTTCTTTTTTATTACTATTATGTATTCTTATAATTTTTTAAAACTAGGGTATCAATAATAATTTACGCAGTACAATGACTAAAATTATCCTCCGTGCAATGATAATTTTTGTTTTTCTTTCTACAATGCTCGATTTTAAAAATATTTGTCTCAGTAAAAATTGCTTTCTTTTTTATTATTCTTATTCTTATTATTTTTAAAACTAGGGTATCGATGATAGTTTACAGCGTACCATGACTAAAATTATCCTCCGTGCAATGATAATTTTAGATTTTCAAACTTTTGTTTTACTATTAATATACTAGGGGGTGTTGGGCTATTTTATTATATTAAATTTTGCATAAATAAAAGTTTACTATTGTTATACTAGGGGGTATTGAGCTATTTTATTATATTTTTATTTGCATCCAGCGAATACTATAAAAATTGTTTACTCGACCCGCAACGTAGAACATATATTTTGAAAATTTTTCCAGCTAATAATTTTTTGTTTAGTTTTATCATCTGTTATAATTTTTTATGTGCTCTTTCATTTATTTATTTTATTGGTTTTATTGTTGTTATTTTCAAGTTAGATGAATTTTTCCCACGATAATTATGTTTTTTTTCAAAAAAAATTTCTTTTATTTATTTCTATTCTTTATTCATCATTAACACAACAACAATAATAATAATAAGATTAACAACAACAACAACAACAACAACAACAATAATAATAATATATTCTTTTTCTTGCTTACTCTTTTATTAGTGTTTCGAGTATATTTCTTTCAGGATAATTTGATGATTTTTATTATTTTTGCAATCATAATAATAGTCATTTTGTATCTAATATTACTGGGGATAAAAGATAACTCAAGAACAAAAAATAGATAAATTTACCTAGATTATCTACAATTAAAAAACGATACAAGCCACTTTTGTCTCGATTACACTGTTTCTTTGAAATGGCAAACAAGTCATTATTATATGTTTTAATATTTATTGCATATTATCTCCTAAAAATATATAAGGAGAAAAAATGACCTCAGATTTTTGCAGGAAAACAATTTATATCAAGCATTATTAAATACATTTAATATAATAATATGATGAATAAATCTTATAAAAAAATTTGTTGTGAATTTTAAATTTGTGCTCTTTTGTTCAAGTTTATTTCTTAAAAAAAAAGATTTTTAATATTTAAAATCTAATATTACCCGGGAAAAATACAACTAAAAAAAAACAAAAGGTAAACAAATTTGCCTACATTATCTATAATTAAAAAATATACAAGGCACTTTCCATTTCGACTACACTTGTTCTTTTAGACAAGCAAATAAATTAGTACAGACACACAAAAATTTTATAGTTCTTTTTTTCCAAAAAATGCAATATTTGTATTTATAATATGTCATATTTAATATTAATGGAGAAGACAGACAACTCATATTTTTTACAAATTTATCTAGGTTATCTACAATTAAAAACTATAAAAATCATTTTCCATTTCGATCACACTATATAGTATGCGAGACTAAATATATGTGTTTAATATTTATTTAATATTATCGCCTAAAAATATATAAAGAGAAAAAAATAACCTCACGATTTTTGCAAAAAATCAATATCGACATTCTTATATATATTTAATATAATAAAATGATGAATAAGTCTTATAAAAAAGGTTTGGAATTTAAATTTATATTTTAGAGTCTTTTTTTCCTTTTAAGAAACGATGATTTTTTTCACATGAATTTTTATTTTTACTTGTTCAAATCGGTTGTTCTTTTTAACCGGGTTTTTAAACCAAAGTATCAGTGACAACTGATTTCTAATGAATCATTTCACCTTCTTAGCAAATTTTCTAACAAATTTTATCAAAACAAATTTAGCAATAGCAATATTCAATCAAATTTTGGTTGAAAAAAACTATTTTTAACAGATTTTAACAATTATAATTATACTAATTAAATATTAAAATAATAAAATACAACATTTATAAAATCATTCAATTTTCTACATTGATAAAAAGCCAGTGGAGCGAGCAGATCAACTCGTTATTACTAAACAAAGTCTAATACAAGAAGTCTAAAATTAATCCATTCTAATATGCTCCACGACCAATCATCTCTTGATACTGGTTCAAAGACTCCTGCCTTTGCAACCTCATTTCCTCGTTAAACTTCTTTATAAACGCATCAACTCGCTTGTTCAACTCGTCCTGACTCAATGAAGGCTCTCTACCGAGTTTCCCTGACCCTTGCGGACTCCGAGCAAGCTTCTTTGGCCTCCTGCTGCTGCTCCTATCATTAAAAGTCTCAGATTTCTTCGTCAGTTCTGGTGGGCAGATGTTGTCCTGGCGCACGTGTGTGTCCCACGTGTCGGATTTTTTGAGGTGTCTGGTTATTGGCATCGGACGGCCATCCGTTATCGTCCTCCACGTGCTCTCCAGCGTGTCGTCCCGTTTTGGTTTTGACACTCCCAACGCTGCTGCTGCTGCGGCCTTCCCATTACCTAAAACAAAAATTTACCAAACAATGTTTCGCTATGATCATCTTAATCATCTGCAACTTTGATTAAGTCTCTCCAAGATTACAGGACGAATCACCAAGTTAGCTTGTAGGATCTTCTAACTAGGTTTCT
>CM063603.1:32293105-32351776 GCA_032356905.1 Salix exigua
TTTAAAGGTAAAGCTGAAAATGAGACAGAAAGCTCATTAAGACTCTCCGAACGGATCGTGGTGGAGAATTTTGTTCAATTGAATTTGATGTTTTTGTGGAGAGCATGGTATTCGCAAGGAACTTACAACTAGCTACACACCACGCAGAATGATGTATCCGAAAGAAAAAGCAGAACAATCCTCAACATGGTGAGGAGCTTGCTAGCTAGAGGAAAAATCCCAGACAGGGGCACTCACCACCCCTCTACTCGATTCCAGCTCAAGTTCGGATGCTCCCGCTTCGATCTCTTCTTCGGTCGGTGGAGAAACTTGTTTTCTTCAAATCGCAGCTCTTCATCTTGTCCAAAACTCCAGCACTTTGTTGATATTTCTGCTACCAAGACTTTCAATTTAGTTGAGAATGATATTGACAATGCATGTGATTTCTGGAAATTATGTCTCATTGGGTATGTTTCGGGCAAATTCCCGGGTTTTAAATCTTTGAGTAACATCATCTCTAGTTCTTGGAATTGTGTAGCGAAATTGCATATTCATGAGTTTGGGTGGCTAGTTTATAAATTTCAGAATGAATCGGAGAAAATGAATGTGTTGTGTGGCGGTCCATATCTTATTTATGGTAGGCCTTTAATGTTGCGTGAGATGCCAAAGTACTTTAATTTTAATTCCACTGAAATGTCTATGGTCCTTGTTTGGGTTAAGTTGCCGAATTTTCGATTGAAGTGTTGGTCTTCTACTTGTCTCTCTAAAATCGCAAGTGCTATTGGCAAACCTATACAATGTGACATGTTGACATCTTCCATGTCTCGGCTTTCGTATGCTAGAATTTTGATTGAGATTAACCTTGCAGAGGACCTCCCTCAGTTTGTTAAATTCTGTTTTCCGAATGGTGTTGTGCATGCTCAGCCTATTGTGTATGAAATATTGCTGAAGTTTTGCTCTCATTGTAAGGTCCTTGGGCACTTGATTACTTCTTGCTCTAAGGCTCCTAAGGATGAGGAGTAGATATTTATGGATCAACTGCAAACCTAGGATCAACATTAGTCGACATGAGCAGACTACCGACTCTGACAAGCCATCGAACCACTATTGCTGATCCTAGGCAGCTAGTTGATCCATAAATATCTACTCCCCATCCTTAGGAGCCTTAGAGCAGAAGTAATCAAGTGCCCAAGGATCTTACAATGAGAGTAGAATTTCAGACAATGTTTCATACACAATAGATCGAGCATGCATAACACCATTCGACAAACGTAATTTAACGAACCAAGGAGGTCCTCTGCAAGGTTAAGCTCAACCAGAATTCTAGCATATGAAAGCCTAGTCATGGATGCTGTCAACATGTCACATTGCACAGGTTTTCCAAGAGCACTAGCAATTTTAGCTAAACAAGTAGTAGACCAACATTTCAACGGCAAGTTCGGTAACTTAACCCAAACAAGGACCATAGACATTTCAGTGGAATTAAAATTAAAGTACTTTGGCATCTCACGCAACATTAAAGGCCTACCATAAATAAGGTATGGACCTCCATGCAACACATTCAATTTCTCCGATTCATTCGAAATTTATAAACTAGCCAACCCGACTCATGAATATGCAATTTAGCTTCACAATGCCAAGAACTAGATATAATGTTGCTCAAAGCTTTAAAACCCGAGAATTTGCCCAAACATAACCAATGAGACACATATTCCGAAATCACAAGCATTATCAATATCATCCTTAACCAAATTGAAAGTCTTGGTAGTAAAAATATCCACAAAGTGATGAAGCTTCGACAAGAGGAAGAGTTGCGATTTGAAGAAAACAAGTTTCTCCACCGACCGAAGGAGGGATCGGGGCAAGAGCATCCGAACTTGAGCCGGAATCTGAGCAGAGGGGTGGTGAGCGCCTCGTGCTGGAGCCTCGAGGAGAATCCACGACAACTTTCAAAGTGGAACCGAGGGGAGAGGAGCATCCTTGAGATGGAGAATCCACAATAGCCGCCAACGTGGGACTGGGGGGAGCAAACTCATCCCTTGAGTCATCACCCGGGCAAGATGAGATGTCACAAGCCAAAGACTCCTCCTCTGTGTCCTCATCATTGGTGGTAACAACAGAAGAGCAGGGGGAGCTGGAAGCCTCAACATTAACAAGAGTAAGGGGGCATTTACCTAAGATCTCTGGATTGGGAGGATCGGTTTAAACAAGGGTCGAGATATGGGCAAGGGGGAAAGACTTTTTATTGGGAGATGGAGGCCCTATAATCACCGATCTTGGGGAGGGGCCGAGGAGGAGGTGGAGTATGGGTGGGGTTGGATTTTCTTTTAGCCATGCAAACGGGAAAATGAGAGACTGGGACCAAAGGGATTGGAAATGACGAAGAGAAGAAACTAGTAGTTAGGGCTCAAACAGGACAAGGATTGGAGGGACACGAGGACAAGAGACAAAATCACTTAATCTACCTAAAGAAGGCGAGTAGTAGCAACAACAACAAATCTAACCGAAGATCAATAAATAAGAAAGAGTCTCTCACTCGATCTCAACAAACATAGGAGAGAAGCAATGTTTCTTGCTTTGTTTGTCTGTCGGCTTCGGTGGAGATTGGAGAAACCAGAGATGGATGCGATGAGGAAACAACTGGATGTGCTCATGGGAGCAAATCGACTCGATCAACACTTGTTATTTTGGAAGGAGGTCATAATCAAGATAAATTTAACATCGGAGATGGTCGGATCTTGGTGGAAGCCTCCCCGCCATCTTTTGCTTTTTATTCACAAGTGAAGTGAAGGACATAAGGTTCAATAGAAACACCTTAACTTGATTGATACTTGGTTGTGTTCGTTGATGCATTTGTTCCTAATTATGAATTGAGGAAGAAATCGGATGTCAAGGCAAATTGGTGGTGAGACCCAATCTCGCCTTATACTTATCAACTTCACCATTTGCCTTCAATTTGGTTTTGAAAACCCATTTTACGCCAATAGATTTTTTTCCTGGTGGCAGATCAGTCAGCTCTCAAGTGTCATTTCTTTCAATGGCATCAATTTCATCATCCATTGCTTTTCTCCATTTTTCTTCTTTGACAGCACTTTCAAAGGTCATGGGATCACAATCTGCAAACAAAGCAAAATAGGTAAGTGGATCTTCAATTCCATTTACCTCATAATCTTCCATCCAAGTAAGCCTTTTACGGATACGAGGACAAGGTGGAGCTCGCTATAACGAGAGCTACTCGCCATGGGTGGAAAATTTCCAGCAGACTAGCTTCGAGCAAGGTCAGCTGCAAAATGGTTGTTCGTCGCTGGCTCCAAATCGGTGTCCATTTCCAAATCAGCATGTATAGGTCGCTGCCTATCCCAATCCCAAGTTTTTACTTCATCAAACACAACATCACTAGCTGGTCACAATCCTTTTGTAAGAGGATTGTACAATTTATAAGCCTTGGAGCATTCACTCATGTCAGAAACACACGCTTTTCACCCTTATCATCTATCTTCTTTCTCTTCTCATCCGGACATGTGCATAGGCTATGCACCCAAAAAATTTTAAAATACTCAACATTGGGTATCCTCCCACTCCATGTTTCTTCAGTGTCATGTTCGGACTCGAAAAGGAGGGCTTCTATTCAAGACATGAACACTCCAATTTACTACTTCGACCAAATTTTTTTGGGATTTTTCCTCTAGCTAGCAAGCTCCTCACCATGTTGAGGATTGTTCTGCTTTTCTTTCGGATACACCATTCTGCTGTGGTGTGTAGCTAGTCGTGAGTTCCTTGCGAATACCATGCTCTCCACAAAAAACATCAATTCAGTTGAACAAAATTCTCCACCATGGTCTGCTTCGGAGAGTCTTAATGAGCTTCCCTGCCTCATTTTCAGCTTTAGCTTTAAAGCTTTGAAACACATAAAAAGCTTTCGCCTTATGCTGTAAAAAATAAACCCATGTCTTCCGAGTAAAATCGTCAATGAAGGTGATTAGATACTTTTTACCTCCATTTGAAGATGGACTAATCGGTCCATAAATGTCTGAGTGCACCAATTTAAGAGCATGCTTTGCTCTCCACGATTTGCCTTGAGGGAATGGAGAACGATGTTGTTTGCTAACAACACAATCTTCACATATTTGTGAAGGAATATCAATTTTAGGGAGACCTTTCACCATATTCTTCGACTGAAGAGTTTTTAGGCCACTAAAATTCAAATGGCCATAACGGAAATGTCAAAGCCAAGTTGGGTTCTCAATTTCAGCAATAAAACAGGGTTGTGATATCACAATTTCTAATGGAAATAACCTATTCCTACTCATTTTCACTACAGCAACTGACCCTCTCAAAGGATCATAAATTTCACAAACACCATTCTTTATAGTCATCTCATACCCCTTCTCTTGCAATTGACCAACACTCAATAAATTGTTTTTCAAATCAGGCACATAAAGCACATCTGAAATTGTTTCTACATAACCATTCTTGGTTCTAACCTCAATATCACCCTTTCCTAATGCATTCACAGTAGAGTTATCACCAAAACTTACTGTCGAATTAAAATCTTCATTTAAGTAAATAAAAGAAGACATGTGATTGCTGCAACCCGTATCCACAAACTAAATTTCAGACTCCTGCTGCTGCTCCCGAGACCCCTGCTTCTGCTCCTGGGTTGTCTCCATAGCCATTAGAAGAGTTTCCTCTTCCCTTCTCTCGGCAAAATGTGACATTTCAGCTTTGTCACTAGGTATCCTGGCATAACACTTAGATCGGAAATGCTCAAATTTGTGACATCGTAAACATTCGATCTTAAACTTGTCACCTCTGCCTCTGTTTTGCCCCTCAACACCCCTAAAATTGTCTCGGTTCCCCTCAACACCACTAAAATTTCCCTTGCCTCTGCCAAAATTTCATCTTTATCATCCTTGGTTATATTTCTGTTTTCCAAATCTAGCAGTGGGATTTTTGCTGGTGAAAATAAAAAATAATGATGCTTATTAGGAACTAAATCAATACAGGTTCCACCAATGTTCTTCTCGCAGTTAAAAGTTGCGTTTGCTTATTCTGGTAAGAAGAGCTCATCTTCAGGTTTTGAGTTTAAGGGATCATTTTCCCCGAATAGTGCATCTTTTGTCTCAAGATCAAGGGGCAAACATTATGCAAGCAAGAAATGGGGAGGGGGTGGTCATGATCTTTCAATGAATAAGTAATATCCAGTTAAGGTGTCAAGTAAGTGTTTGAGGGTAAATAAAGAACCCAATGACAAAACAAAACCCAAACTAAGCTTTGTAGATTCTAAAGGAACTTCTAGGTCAAAAGTAAGGGTGTGTTTGACACACCTTTTGCTTTTGTGGTTGAGGTTTTAAAAAAAACACTTTAGTTGCGGTTCAAAATAAGTTTTGAAGTGCTTGATTAAAACTGCTTTTGAGTTTGAGAATAATGAAAATCAGTTTCATGTAAGGTTACCAAGCTTTTTCATATTGCTTATTTGCCTTTAACTTGTGAAATTACTTTAAAGCGCATGTATATATATATTTTTTTAAATATTGTAGATTTAATAATTATAATAATATAATGTAATTAATAATTAAAGTAAATTGGACACTTTTTTTTATTCTCTCACCAAAATATTTTTATCAATATAATGAAACTTCATGTCAAATCTTTTTTTGTTTTTATCAATTATCCAAGATTCCAATTATCAATTTTTTTCACTTCAAATTATTCAACACTACATGTCAATTTTTTTTTTATCAATTATTCAACATTACAAGTCATATTCCTTTAATTTTCAATGCCAATTAATCAAGAAACCATTTTTTTTAAAGTCTAAGTATTAAATTTTAGCAATTTTGTAATATTGATTTTAGCAACTATTTAAGATCCCACTGTTTTTTGTTTTTAATGACAATTAATCAAGAATATTATTTTTTCTTCTGTTCTTAAGTCAACTTGCATGGTTAAACAATATGTTCTTAATATTCTTAACAATATTTTTATTCACTAGTACAAACAAACATTCATTAATAACAATGAGAGCAATAATTCAAAATAAATAAAAATCTTTAAATCATAATATAAGAGGTTATAACAAAATAATATATTTTAGAACATCAAAATAACTCAATACGAATATCGTAACTGAAAAAATTGTGCTCAACAAATTACTTCTTATGTTACAGTCCAAAGGAAGACAAATATAAAAAGCAAGCAGGCAAACAAATTCGAGCATTGTAGTTAAGTGTTATTTTGGCGTGCGATGTTTCGTTGAAGCCAATTGTATTTTCTTTTAATACTGTCGATGGTAGCCCACAGTTTTCTATTTCTTCGCACACTTAGGAACGCAGTAGCTCGGTCAAAAAAATCATCGTCATCTGTCGAACTAATATGGAAGAACTAATTTCACGTCACGTTCATGGTCAAATCAAAGGTTCATTACTCCTTCATCCTCAATAATCATATGATGCAAGCTTTCATAATATTGGCAAGAATTTCTTCATCCTAGTATCACACAGGCCCACGCAATATTACAAAACGAGATTGTAACACCTCAAATAGCCTCTTCGGATCCTTTCTTGCGGACTCGGTTTACTTGCAAAATATTTTCTCTGAGCTCCTAATGGCCTTGGGATTGTCTTAACAGAGGCTGACCAATTCAGATAAATCTCATATGCTAAATAGTATCCCATTGCATATTCATGTTCATTGATTGTGTAATTGACAGGAGGAGCACGACCTTCAGTGAGTGCAACAAAGACAGGTGATCGATCAAGAATATTAATATCATTTATTGATCCAGTATTCCAAAAAGACATGTCATATCCAAAGATCTTTTGAAGTCATCGCCTCTAGAATTATAGTAGGTTCACGATAATGTCCAATATACATCACATGCCATGCAATTGGTCATTTCTCTCATTTCTAGTGCATGTAATCAATGCTCCCTAACATCCATGGAAATCCACGATGCTTGCCAATTGATATTGATTTTCTTTATTTACGTGGAAAGGGAGTCGTCACCTAGTATTATGGTTACTAGGAAACCTAAACTGGTATTTTCGAGATTCTAGGGTAAGGGACTCGGTTGCGTCAAGAGAAGGTTTTAACACCCCTAGTACGCCCTACCTAAGGTAAGCTGCTTGGTGTTTTTGTTTGTCTTATGATTGCTATGATATTGATTTTTTTTTAAAAATATGTTGGTTAAATGATGATACTGTATTATCTCCGCCAAATATTTTGGATATTTACCCCTTTAAGATTTATTTATCCAAACACCAATAATGAATAATAACAAATCATCCCCCATAGAATATTTTAGATATTGACCTCTAAGGATTTATTTATCCAAACACCAACAATGGATAATAGCATATTATCTTTGCCGAATATTTTGGATATTAACCCTTTTAGGATTTATTTATCCAAATACCAACAGTGAATGATATGAATCACCAAATTTTTTTTATAATTTTTGAAATATTGGCCAATACCCTTTGGGTTTTACAAACATGTTATAAAATCCATGAATGCAAGAGATGATTTTTCTTTGCGAAATCCATGCCAAAATACATTTTTTCCTTAAAATTCCAAGGTAATATATTCTTTGAAACAAAAAAAAAGATTTTTTTTAAATATGCTAGTGTATTGGTCGTATGCAAGAAAACAACACATTTATATCTTTTTTTTTTATAAAAATATTTTTTATATTTTATTATTATTATTTATTTATTTTATTATTATTTTAGTTATTTACTGGTGAGTTGGATCGCTAGCCCACCAATTTGGTGTCTCGGGTTGGCACTCAACTGTCTCGGGTTAAGTTGTCGACCGTAGGAGGCCTGAGTTGTTGGCCCACATATCTTGGGTCTGGGTCGTCGGCCCATATAATGTGGTCTGGGCTGGGCTTCAATCAGACGGGTTGGAAGCCCAACCATGTTCGATGCCCGAATCGACTAATCCGACCCGATCATTGTTCACAACAGTAACCGGGATTTGCATGCAAGAAGAAGATGGACAGTAATTGGGTGATTTTTCGAGTACAACGATTCACCTACCTGTTAATACCTTCGTGTAGAGGACGTCGAGGTGGTTCTTTTGGTTGTGACCGTGTCAGAAATAGTGGCTTGTGGTGGACAGAAATGGGGTCAGAAGGGGACGCGTTGCACTTGCTGGCATCGGGGCAGCTCTGTTTTCTTCGTCGGAGAAGATGGTTGAGCTACTGTTGTTGATGGAGGAGATGACAGTGGTGTTGAGGAGGGATATGGGTGGTCGACGGTTCCCAGTTGGCCAGCGAGAGAGAGAGAGAGCTTGTTGGTTTTAGTGAGAGAGAGAGCAGACAAAGAGGGAAGAAAGAGCCGAAGGAGAGGGACAAATGGATGAAGATTAAATCAATCCTTTTACGTGGATTTGGCTCTGCAATCTCTCTATTCTTTTTGTGTTTTGCTCATAAATCTTCTGATTATCTTCCCTCTGTTTTTTCAATCTTCTTCTATGTTTCTTAATCTCGCTCTCTCCCTTCTGTTTCTATTTTGTGTCAACTTGGCTCTCCTGCTCCCTTTGTATTATTTCTTTTCGTCATTTTTATAGACGGATCAATAGTTACCGTTGCACAATGGTGGGCTGCTTCGGCTTGCTTGGTGGCTATCGACAGCGTTGCAGGCATGCGTTGCATGCTTTTGAAACGTGTAATTGCAATTTAGTCCCTCAATTTGTCATTTTCCTAATTACACCCCCAATTAGATTTGAAATTATGATTTTGTGCAACTATACCCCCGTCAGAATTTCAAATATTAACCTTGACCTTACGTGCCTTTTTACTTCGGTCCTCGATTTCTAATTTGCGCGATTTAACACTCAATTGTCCATTAAACTCTCAATTAATTCAATTGGGTCTCTGATTTCACATAATTGGCTTGGAAAAATTCAAATTAGTCTCCGAAAATTCAAATATCACCAATTGAACTCGAATTAAATTTAAGAACTTGATTTCTTATTGACTAAGCCCTTAATAAAAATTAATTTGATCAATTTAAAGTATAATTAAGTCACCAAGCTTAATTAAACCCTTCAATTGAACCTAAATTAATTCTTGAACATAATTACACTTTTATTAACTAACGACTAAATCAAACTGATCCATAAAAATATAATTATATCTTATGACTTAGTTTATACGCAGATTTATCTGATAATAAATTATTTTAGCCTTGGATCTGCGTTTTTCTTCATTTCTGGCACAAAAAGGTACAATCGGACTTTCAAAAATATCCAAAATTTCACCTTGATTTTTTTTTACCGACACCAGTCCTTTTTATTTTATTTTTTGTTATTTTCTGATAGTTTTGGAGCATGACCCAAAATTGGGTTACGACAAAAGCTCTAAGACTTTGTATCGCAACGCTTTCCCCTATTCGAATATATTTATTAGTAAGATCTGCAGGCATACCATATGCAAGTATTCTATGAGCTGCAGTTAACTTTTGAAGACAGATATAAGCCAAGAACACCAAGTGCACTTGTCTTTTGTTTGAAATATGGATTGTGAGCTTCCATTACATATGCAATCCAAAGAAAAAGACAACGACTCATTCTAAATCTACTTGAACCGACTTTTGTGAATTTAGTATTTTCTGCAAAATAATCATTATACATCCTCAATTCACCTTCCTTTCTATTACGATTGACGATATTGTGTCCAAAAACAAAGCCACGATACTGTTCTCCACGCTTCATTTATCGATCATCAAAATCAAAAGCATTATAAAAGTTAAAATGATTCATTATGAACATGAACTTTAATGAAATAAAATAAAGATTGGAAGAAGAAAACAATGAAGAATGGGAGTGTAATCATGAAAATCAAAAGCATCATAAAAATTAAAATGATTCATTATGAACATGAAGTTTAATGAAATAAAATAAAGATTGGAAAGAAGAAAACAATGAATGGGAGTGTAATCATCAAAATCAAAAGTATCATAAAAATTAAAATTAAAATGATTCATTATGAACATGAACTTTAATGAAATAAAATAAAGATTGGAAAGAAGAAAACAATGAAGAAAATGTTAAGGTTTATGCAAATATTTATAGATCAATTTATTTTTCCCAAAATTTGAAATTTGAAAATTTAAGTTATTGGTGTTTCTTTTGCAATATTTGAAATTTTATAGTTTCAAAAGTTGACAACTATTTTTTTGAAAATTGAAATTTTGGTGGATTTTTTCAATATTTTAAAATTTAAAATGTTGGTGAGTTTTTTATTTCAAATTTGATTTTTTATTTAAAATAAAATTAAAAATTATAATGTTGGAGGGTTTTTAAAAGCAATTATTTAATTATATAATTTACTCATATTAATTGATAATTAATTGCATAATTATATTATATACAAAATAATTGAACTATATTTAAAATTATATACAAAAAAATATTTTTCTAAATGGCTTTTACCATTGGAATACACATAAACAAAAAAATATATTTTTACATTATTCAAAAATTTATTTTATCAATTTAGCTCTCTAAAATACTTTTTGCATTGGAGTTACTCTAAAAGTGTCTTTAAGATAGGATATCTTCAACCAAGAACAGACGCCATATGATGTTTCTGGGGATTACAAATGGAGTGTCATTATTTGGCTCATGCCGATCTAATTTTTCAATAAATGTTTGAGCAGGGAAAAATCAGCAGTCCAACCAAGAGGAAGCATTCAGCAAATGCGAGTCAGAGACACCTACGATAACCATCTGCCACGTGTCGAACATCCACTACCCACGTGTCAATGATCTGGCGCAAGTAACACACCTATGAAACGTGGAAATTTCATCCAAATTCCTTAGCTGCGAGTTATAAATGCCCTTTTAGCTGCCCTTGCTTAGCTTTCTCCCGTACAAGTGCCGTGGCACTTTTCCAGCCCTAGCTATCTTGACATATTCTAAGATGTGTACGAGAACACGAAAAATTATTTTTAAATACTTTTTTGGATTGTTTTGATAGGTTAATATTAAAAATAAAATTTTAAAAAATATTATGTTGATGTAATTTTTAAGTAAAATATCTTAAAAGACTTATTTTGGTGCTTAAGATTTTTGAGAACTTTTATTATTATTATTTTTAAAATTTATTGTTTAATATTTTATTTTGATTTGATTTCTATAAAATTATTTTGGTTTCATGATTCAAATTAGAGTTTTGAGAGTTGATGGTATTGACTTGTTTTTTAATTAATTTTTTCTCAACTTTGTTCTTCAATATTAGGTTAACTTATAATTGTTTTTACAAGATTATCATTGTCTCATAACATGATTCGGGTCTTGAGTTTTGTAAGTTAACTAGATACACTTGGGTTTTTGTTTTTATTTTTTTAATTAATTAACATTGATATGATTAGAAACTGAACTCTCTATATATTTTTTTATTTTTTTATTCTAACTCGAGTTTGACAAATTAAAATGAGGTTACTCTTTTTTTCATTTTCATCCTTCAAAAATTAGTTAATTGAAAATTAAGTTTTATTATTAGTTTTTAGTTTGTGTTTTATGAGGTTATCCTAGTCTCATAAACCAGGTCACGAGTTTGTTCAATAGACTCAATTAGTTTTTGTATTCCTTTAATTTGATTTATATTTTTAGTTGAATTTTGTTTTCAATTTCATAAGTTATTAGGATCTAATGACCTAAATAATAGATTTGACAGATTAAACTGAATTATTCCGAGTTAGGGTCTAATAACATCTATTATGTTATTTTATATAAAGTCAATCCTATTTCCTAGATTCAACTTAAAAGCTACCTTCCATTTCATTTGTCATATGTTTTAGATTTGAAAAGGCAATCTCAAGTTCTTAAGTGAGCTGCAAAAATTAAATATAATGTACTTTCATATAATTTTTTTATTATTATTATTCAAAATTCTACGTCACTATATTTTTGCTTGCATGGTCGATTACTTTGCCAAAATTTACTTTAAACACTATCACACGTTTCATTTTTACATGTGAGTCCCCAGGACATTAACTTTTTTATTGACTTTTGTCAATGAGGCATTCATTGACAACATTTGTCATCCTTCTCTTTATAACATCAATGCTATTCTTTTCATATTTTTTTCCTTGTTTTGGCATCTTATCTTCAATTTTGGCTCGGTCCCCTATTTTATTATGTTGGCATCCATTTTCTTGTGAGCCATTGCTGCACAATGTAATATTTGCTGGTCTTTTTGGTAGTGTGAGCTGCCAAAATTGCCTGTCCAAAAACATTGCACTTGAGAATATTTATTTCCATCAATACCAAAAAAAAATACATATTGAGTTATTGAAAGAAACATTCATAAAAATAAAAGTATTATATATTTATGATAAATGGTTATACTCGCTAAAATATTATATGTTCATGATAAATTAAAAGGCATCCATCTAACTATGCGTTATTACAACATTCATAGAAGAAAAATTATTATGGAACAACTAGTCTCTTAAATTACAATCTAAATAAAAGAAATACATGTAACCCAACAATCCAATAACTCGCTTAAAAATTCATAACTAAACAACATTTAAAAAAACCGAAACTGCAAATGTTGAATAGTAAAACAAATGAAAATCAATTTCAAGGATGCATCAAACGGAAACTAATCTTTCAAAAATTGTCAACTCATTATTCTGAAAATGTAAATATATATAAATAAATTATCAAACGAATCAAATAACATAACACATTAAATTTAGCTAGCACTTAAAAATAATAAATAAAATTAAATTTAGCTAGCACTTAAAAATAATAAATAAATTAACGCTTGAAAAGAGTCGTACCAATGCATCTAAATATATTTACTTCGCGCATACTTAATATTCATTCATTTAAACTTCTTTTCAAGAACTTCCCTGCTAGACCAAATTTCTCTTTTTAAAAAACCTAAATGTTTTGTGGTGAAGTCATGAAAATCATTATCAATTGAGACTCCACGTATGAGTGGAGGTCATCCATAACCTTAGAATACTATTACCTTGTCAATCCGTATACAAAGAAATAAAATCTCTCATTCTCGACATGCTTTGAAGTAGTTGGTCCCATCTTGATAGTTGAACGTCAATTCCATATTTATTATTTATAGCTCAAACCTCATAAGGATCTTTTTTGTCGATATTCCTTGTGTTGTTATTGCTCGATATGTTCACCTCGCCAATCATTTGAGAAATGTTATTCTCAAAATTTGAAATCCTATCCTCCCCAAATCAAAGTTTTCTTCTTCCAAATCACCCCAATCAATGTTGACATTGTTTGTGCTGTTGATATTGTTTGTGCTAGAATTAATAGCTTTGTCACCAAGTACTCATGACGATGGTTGCCACGAATATTCTCCAATAGCAAGAATGCTAGAATATATTCTATTAAATTTTAACTTTCAATAAAGTTTAATACCAGTATATCTAACTTTGTTTGCTTCTCTAATTTTCTAAATAAAAAAATACACATAATTATTGCAACATAATGTAGTAAATAAATTTATAAAACATGACAACAAATGAAATAGTTTGAATCATGAAGATTAACTTGAATTCTTGCTTTCCATCACTTATTGCTATCCGATTATATATCTAATTCATTACTCAGACCCACACCAGTTCAGCAATCAACTTTGTCCATATACTTCAATTCTCTTTGAATTCTCTATGTTTTCAGTTGTGTTTTGGTAAATACATGATCGATTTATTCTCTAAATGATATTATAAGAAATTTATAAGATTTTACTTTAATAAAACGAATTGTTTAGGGACTTGTGCCCTTTTTAACCGGCTAACCTGATGATAAATTAGGCAAGTCCGCATCAGTTTTCAGGCAGCCTTCATTTTGTATTCCATCATGCTGTCTTTACAGTAACCTTGCAATTAAATCATGTATATTTATCTGACAATATCTTAACATACTTTGGGATACCACTTGAAGGAGACTGCATAAATGTTGCGTACGAGGAACAAGGTCCCTCTTGATTATGCAATAAAAAGATCTCTAAGCTGCTTCATATTACTCATATTCTATACGAGCTCAATTTTTTGCACAAAACTACCGCAGGCATCTGGAAAAAATCGCAAGCATTCGGCAACTAGCACTCCATTATACATCAGCATCATCAGTTCTGTGGTTTCCCAG
Source organism: Salix exigua (assembly GCA_032356905.1). Lineage (NCBI taxonomy): Eukaryota > Viridiplantae > Streptophyta > Magnoliopsida > Malpighiales > Salicaceae > Salix > Salix exigua. Next base: position 32,307,224 of record CM063603.1, read on the forward strand.
TATTAGAAAATACTGCCTGATAAGTTTTTTCTCTCTTCATTTTCGTTTACAAGTGGATCATCAGCACTGGAATGGGTCTGCGTGACCATAACAAACCATGTGCTCGACCATTATCTGGGATAGGAGTGTGAAACCTCAGCTGCTCTTACCTTCTTAAGGCACCATAATTCTTTGTTACCTACAAAAAAGGGGATACTTATCAGGTTCAAGTAGAGATAAAAAAATGTTAACACCTTGAAGTTCAAGCATAAATAGCAAATTTGTAAGGTAGTCATAAGAAAATCCTTGGAGCAGAGATTTCTAAGCTTTGCCGTCTGTGAGACAAACCGTGAGATGGACCAGTTGTGGTATTATTTAATATGCACAAATAAAATTCCCCCGATAGAAAGAATCTAAAAGTCACCAACCCGAGGTTGAGACTTATTTAATCTCTTTGTCACATCCTCGTCGTCATCCTCATCATCATCCTTGCTCATGAGCATCTTCTGTAGGGCAGAGTTTTCTGATTTTCTTCCCCGCTTTGATAATGTAGCACCTCTTCCTCTTCCCCTTCCAGCAGCTCTTTTGCGTCCTTTGCCTTGGATGCTCTCATCATCATTCTGCACAACAGACCAAATCCAGTTACATGTATATTTGATTCAATCCATTTTTGGAACATGCATTAGAATCTATCACTATATCCGAGCTACAAGAGATGTTTCTGTGTGAGCAAAACAGGTACATGTGTGAGCATGTCAACGGCTTGTAACTAGTTTCCTGAAGATAAATTTAAGATTGCTGTAATTGGTTACTAGCGGAATCCCTAGTTCTGTTTCTTTCATTTTATTCTGAGTGAAGGTATAAGATTATGGCACGCAGTTATTTTTTTACACCAATCGAGTTGATATCATGAAAATTTGTATTTAACTGAGTTGAGAAATGAAAAAACAAAGCCAATAATAGCAGCTAGCAGTCCATACCGAGCTATCAGCAACCTCATTGATTCCAAGTTTTTTTGAATCTTCACTTGAAGCCGAATCAACATTTTCATCCTCAACAGCAATACTTCTAACTGCAGCTGTTGCAGCAACTGATGCAGATCTACAACGCCAAAATATTTAAGTATGGCCAATGATATGAAAAGTCAGCATGCCTTTTTGACCAAAAGAACTGCCCAGAATTTAGTGAGGCACCCCCTCAAAGGCTTTGAACCAAAGTGAGCAAATGAAATTAGGGTATTGATGCTACATGAGTATTGTTTAGCAGATATCCTTAACACTGTTTGATGCACTTTTTCACAAATTTCTTACACAATGAAGATAGGGCAGCTTCTCTTTAACTCGTATTTTTCTGTGAGTGATCAGAACCTCTAGATTTCAATTTAAGTAAAACTCTGATTTGATAGATGATGCAGGCTATGATTTAATTCCTAGTTTCTTTTGTTGAGATTGTTGATGCTTAGTCCGCTTAAACTGTCATTTAGATAAATCTCATCCCCTTCAAACATAATTGGCATGGTACTATAAATTCCATCCCTTTCTACATAACCGGACATAAAATAAGAGAAATCAGGGACAAAAGCACTGACCTCTGAGACTGGCGAAATCCTAGAGTTGCATCAAGAGTCGTTTGCTTCAAGTTACTAGAGCCTCTGCCCCTACCCCTTCCCCTTCCCCTTCCTCTTGCTGAAGTTTTTCCTTTACCAGTTTCTGATACATCAAGTGAAGACTTGGAACCTACTCTTGACCCTTTTCGGCCTCTAGTGGTGGATGTGGAGCCAGATATCTGTGCTGCATCTTCTTCATCGCTAAATGAAACAGCACTTCCAACTCCAGCACTTGTAGTTCTGAAATCCTGAGAGAGAGCAGAGGCTCAGACAATTTCTTTTAGCTGGTAAAGTGAGTTTTAAACAAAAGAAAATATTGGGAATTACTAATTTATTACAATGAACTTTGGAAAAACCTTTCACTTACAAAAATGGAAAATAAGAACGAATTACCTCTATGGACTGTGCAGCATCAGTAGAGCGTACAGACCTTTCCTTGACACGTTCCTGCAACAAATATTCTAGTATCATACAAAAACTTTAATCCTGGCTTGGTATATAACTGATTTTACTAGTTAAAATAAAGGCTCAGCATGAGCTTTGAGGAGAGCTTCGAACTAGTCATCTGAGTTCACTGTTTGGTGGTTTAACCAACCCAAAAGCAGAATGCTGAGGCACCAATAGTAAATAATGAACACGTATATGAGAAAAAGAATACATACTGAACAGATGTGAAAATTAAAAGCTTCCACAGCAAATAAAATCAAATTGCGCAATGTCAAAGCCATAAGTGGCTGCTAACTGCTTTGAAATATGCAACCACCTGTATATCATGATTTGGCAAAAGAACCAAGTCCCCAGGATAATTGGACATTAGTTAACCCTCATGGCAATTAAAAGTACGAATAATAAGAACATAAAATTCTTGCCTCCAAGCATTCTCCAACTTTAAGAATTAGATCTTCATCTTCGAACTTCATGGTATCTGAATCTTTTGCAATTTTGCTCTGTGGAAGTAAGTTAATAATTCAAAAGCATCAGCAAGAAATACAATGTCTCTACACAATGGTCCACACAAATAACTCAAAGTAGAACCACTTGTAGTGTACAAGAAATTATCCATATAGACTTTGACATCATAAACGCAGTGATTCAGACGCAATCCTGTAGATATTCCATGAATTGCTTCAAATTGGGAGTAGAGTATGGCATACTTACACGTGTTTCTTGAAGATTATATTTCACACAAGCATAGAACGCCATTTTATCATCTTTATTAACAAAATTGTGCAATGCAACATCCAAATCATTGACCGGAAGAATCTCCATTTTCTGCAAGAACAGGAATTATTAACAAAAGAACTATGTGACTGATTCTGAGCCATTTCTAACTTGATTTCAGGATTTTATGTATCAATTTAATAGAGAGAATTATATGTTGGATAGAGATCTCTCATCTATGGAACCACTAAAGTCATCCTCTAGAACTGGAATAATAAAGCATTACAAGATATTTGGATCCTGTAGATGATATACAAGAACTCCATTTTATTATGATATTTAATATTCAAACAAGAGTTACCACATGAAGTAATAAAGAAATGAAGGAAGACATGATGAGTAAATACCAGATTATTTTCAGCAACTAAAGCCTCTATGTTTTGTTGATTTAATTCTTCTGGCGAAGACGTTCGGTATCATCGAATTTAGCTTCAATTCAAGAAAAACAACATCAACATTATAGTGCTGCTTAAATACACAGCAACAAATTTATGCAATTACTAAAAAGGTGGGAAAGAAGTATAAGAGAAATCCTTCATATTATTTTCAAAACATGTTCGTTCCATGGCATGAAATATAGACATTATCCACAAGTGACACTTAAAGAAAGAAATCATACAAAAATTTCAATAGCAACAAGAGCTCCTGGTCAAAGTTTAACTACAGTACCAAAACCATATACAGGCAAAATTTGTACTAACTACATAGAGGAACTCTTAGGAAGCCATACATGATAAGCTAAATCTCCTCTCCCTATTATGCACGATACAACCTATATTAATAGCTATTAACATAATTTATGGTTATACAAAAGCATCAATTTGTTGGAAAGACAATTATGTTGTTGGGATGTGAGGGTCTTGGTAAAAGTATTTGCCACTAGAAGATTGCTAGAAAAAGGAGGCAGCATGATAGTTTGAGCTTCAAACACCTCACGGATGAAATGATAATCAACCTCGATATGTTTAGTGCATTCATCGAAAATGAGATTGGCTAAAATGTGAATGACACTAGTATTATCCACATAGATAGAAGTAAGGCCATGTTGAGAGAAGCCAAGTATTTTGGCGCAAGCTTGGGATATGGTCCTATATTCAGATTCAATTAGGGATGATCGTTTTCGGTTTGTTTCAGTTTTTATCTATAAAAACAACCACATCAAAATTATGAAAAAAACCAAAACCAAACTGAAACCGGTTTAAACTGACCGATTTCAGTTTGGTTCTTTTAGGGTTTTTACAGTGCCTGCAATAGCCTCATCTGAGAATTTCAGCATTATTTCTAACATAGGCACAAAGGGTCTCGTTTGCCATTATTGGTTTGAAGAAGGGTCGTCACAGTTTATTTTTCTAAACATTGACCAAGAAACAAAAGGCGTTAGTTCAACAACCCCTTAGTTTCTCCACCAGCAGTTACCTGCAAACTATCTCTTCATCTAATGGGTTGCTTTTATTGTCTAGTTTATGGAGAACCAGCTCAGCTATCATGTATTCAATCCCTTGACCAAGCAGTCTGTGACTCTTCCACCGCATGGTATTACCAGGCAAGTCATCGGTCAGTCTCGCTTTTGATGGAAAAGAGTATCAAGTTGTGCTTGTACATGTTTTCAAAGATGAAGAGAATGGGTTGGGCCCACTTCCTGATGATATTGAACTGGAAATTTTCTCTTCCGAAACTAAGGCTTGGAGAAAACATCAACCCTTTCTTTTGTCTTTGAATGTTGAAGTACCTCTAAGCGAGTTTACTAAGTTGAGCACAACCCTATTTTTTTTTTGCAATGGAGCTATTCATTGGGAAATAAATGGACAATTGCTTGTTTATCATGTTAAAGATGATTACTGTGAAGTAATAGAACTGCCAAATGTTTTTGAAGATTGGTCTTGGCAATCAACAATTGAGTTTTGTATTTTTTTATTGCTTTATTACACTTAGATGATTGGAAAAAGTTTTCAAAAAAAGAAAAGAAAAAAGGAAGTTTATAGATCAAGCCACAACATAAAGGCAATTGTTAAAAGATAAGCTTCGGTTGATCAAGTTCATCTAGAAAGTACCTGAAGCTCAAACATCCCAAGCCCCATGTAATGTTGAACAAGGAAGAGATAAGAAAAGAGGAGAGAGAGAGAGAGAGAGAGAGAGAGAGTTTAAGATGGGGAAGAGGAATCAAGCAATAGAGAGAGCGAGAGACACATATTCTTATTTCTAAGATAAAAATATGAAAATCCTTAACAGGTCCTCCATCACCATGTTTTAAATTCCCTCCATTGATATGCATTGTTTAATCTTGTGAGTGTAAAGGAATGTGTTGAGCTCACCACTTCATACTATGCATTTCAAATTTCCTACTTAGAAATGTGTTGTTGAATATTTTGTTTCAGGTGTTAGGGCACGAGTCAAAAGAGTTTAAATTTGGAATTGAACAATTACACATTATAGATGTAGTTCAATTTTTTTTTTCAGTATTTGTAGCAGTAATGTGATACAAGTATTTTTTTATTGGAAAAAATTGTAAGTATTATTATATTATAGAAATGTATAAAAAAGAGTTTAATTATTTATTTTCAATTTAAAAAAAAATGAGCAATCTTTTGACCAAGGTCCAAGCTATGTGGCAAGAACAAGTCAGTTGTTCATACTTCATCCATTAAAAAATATGCAGTACTCATTAGGATTCAAAATAAAACCATCACCAATAGACATGCAATAACACATGTGCAGATCCAATTGCAATGAGGCTTAAATGTTCACACATATAGAAGAATCTTCAAATAATCAGACTATCAAAACAAAGAAAGTAAACAACATCGATTTGAGTTTCAAAATACCTTCATTCCGCCTCTTTTTAGAAGCCTTTGAGAAAATAAGTATGTCTTGAGGATTTGCAACCTGAAAAATGTTCAAGAAATTAAGGATCAATGCTCAGATGAACTCAAAATAAAGTGAGCTTAACTCCTTAAATGAGAGGAGTAATAGGCAGAATACCTTTCCCACATACTTCTGCCCAAATCTTTGAGGATTTATTGTCATGAATCCAGAGTAATCTACCTGTCAAATTAACCGAATCGGTTAGCTGGTGGATTAAAATTGTCCATGAGTAAAGTATCCATTATCAACACCTTTTGCCACCCCTCCTAGAAGGCTTAGGTGTCATTGCCTCTGCTTAACTGGAGACATGCAATCTATGTGAAGTTGCAAATTCCCTAATTTGATTGGTAAAAGAAGCGCCAAAAGCTTTTTAACCTCATCAAAATCAGAAGCATTGTAACATGAGTCAAATAATTTGATTGTAAGGCCAAAATAGAAGTTTGGAAAAGTTATTTGAGTTGAACAAGAAAATATGGCTTCAAATATGGCAGAATGCACCTTGTCCCTAATAATAATGAGTATGATTAGTTGAAATATTAAGAACACTTTTAAGTTTTTTGTTTAATATATGGTGTTATGAAGACTTAAGAGCGCCTCATAGATGATGATGAGAATGACTTATAATAAATAGTATCATCTGAAAGTATATGCGGATGTTACCTTAATTCGAACCAAGGGAAGCTTGAGCTCTGATATGCTAACAGCCTTTTTGCTAGACTTCTCTATCAGATTTCTAACCTACAGGAGAAGTTATGATGACATAGCTAGCAAATGCACTGCACCAATGAAGTCTATGATAAACGGGTAAGATGGCATTGGTAACCTAAAATATCCAAACTTGTCCTTGCTAATTGTAGGATACATGACTTACCACTTTGTCTAAATGTTCAAGAATTGAATTCTGATCATTGGGATCGATGTCAGATTCATCCTTTAATACAATCTGCATGATGAACTCAGCAAGTTAGTAATTTTCTTTAACAGATGAAGCAAGAAAGTCATTAGGTTACCTCTGTATATTCAAAAGGCCTCACGGAAGTCAAAGGTATTTTGGTTGGGCGATATTGATTTCCCTACAAGGCAAACACATCAAGAAAACATTGTAAGACTAACAGCACCACATCTATTAAAAGGATGTTTTCTCCAAGGTTTTCCTATAAGCCACCTTAATTTCAAGAAGCAGCACATGCTTTGGCTTTGATTCTCCATCAATCAGTGATGTTGCAACTGATGAACCTGGTTGCGTTATGTGAAAACCCATCCCTGGAACTTCCTTTTAAATCAAAACCCATCTTCAATTCAGTGAGATGGGCACAAACAAGATAGTTCAAGAAAAAAATTCTAGTGGCACCTGTGGATCAACAAGGCATTCATGTTCATGACCCCACACTATAAAGTCCAAGAACCTTGGTAGAAAATGTTCATTTATAGCATTTTTTGGGTTTGTTTTCACTCTGCAGACCACAAAAGAAGATTCAGAATAAAAAAAATTGCAATACAAGATATAATTTTAATAATTCCAAAAGACAATGAGAATGTCAAAATGTCAAGGTTAGGTAAAATTTCAAAGATAAACCTAGACATCTCATCTTCAAGAAAAAGAGGCAAAAACACATACAGACACTTTTACACACTTGTACACACTAATACTGTTTCACTCACACACAACCTGTTCTGATGAAGTACCAGCATGTTGAACCAGTCTGACACTAGACAGCCTTCTTGGGCTTCAGGTCTCATCCACTGCACAGCATGTGGTGTCTGAGAAATTAAAGACAAACCAGACAGATAGGTGAGTAACTTAAATCAGAAATTAAACAGCAGAAAAAGTTTCAAACTCAATACCTGAAACATTCTATTAAGCCGTTCATCCCGAATGTTCCCAAGACCATAAAGAGCCACAGCTGTTGAACCCTGCAAATCAAATTAACTGCAGGTCATTTCTAAAGTATTTAAAACATCCCATGTGTCCTGTTAATTTTATCCACTAACATACCTTCCTGACAAGGATAGGGTAAAGTGTGATTTGACCCACTCCAGAACCCTCGAGTGCCATTTTTCCAAAATAGTTTACTAGATTGCATGCTGAAAGGATATCTACTGCAGAAAGGTTGTCCTGCACCAAAGTAAGGAGCACAAGATGTGTTGTACTTAAAGAGTAATTGAAATATATTATTGAATAAAGTCATCAAATTTGTTTAATGTTTATTTCCATTGCCAGAACAGACAGCAAATTTTTTCTTAAACTAGCATAGAATAAAAAGCCGGCAGATCCTTGTGCACCAATTAAAAGTGAACACAAGCAGCAATAGTTATCTGCGCTCTAAATTTATTTAGGAAAACCATGTTACCATAAATCCATACCACTCCGGCAGGATCATCATGATTTCCATGAATACTGAACACTGGCAAGCCAACATTGAAGTGTGGATCTTCATAGTTTACGTGGCCAAATCTGATACAATACAATGAAAGTTGTTAAGCACTACCAAGTATATTTGAAGAGTTGCACCTTGATTTTTCTGCAAAGAATCAAGTGTGTTTGTGTCTCCATACATATAACTTGAATAATGTTTCTATCATTACACATATAAAGAAAAACAAAAAACAAAAAAATGTTACAACATAAAAAAACACAAAATCATAATATGGATATCCTAAAAATATAGTCTGCCTTTACATTTATTCAACTTATTAGAATAATGAACCTAGTCATGGTGACATCATGGATAAGAATCCAAAGGTCAACTTATACAAGAAATCATTAACTCTCTTTCAAAATGAAATGAAAACAGAAAAATACTTTCCAGCCAGAAAAAAGAAAAATGAAATACCAGTGGATTAAATTCTTACACATTTGCAGAATTTACAGTCTGGTCACTAACAACTTGGAACTGAACTGGTTGATCATTGAGGCAATGACGACGAAGAATCTCAATGGCCTTTACTAATGTCGACCTTGAGGGCTTATTCTCATGGAAAAGATCACCACCGAGGAGTACAAAGTCCACCTGTTACCAAATAGAAGTCACGCAGTAAACCTCATCACTATTAACATGAAGTATGATGCAGACTGAATATGAGAGTCACTGCCCCTCGGTCTAAAGAGAACATGCTTCTCAATGCCTTAGCCATCACAAAGTAGATCATTGCTCAGAATGTATAAGATATAGCAAGATCTTTCAAACCAGCAGGCACGTTACAAATGCAAATCAATCGCGCACACAAACAAAATTACCTTCCTCTGCTCAGCTATGGAGCATATCTCTTCGAAAGCCTGGAAAGAATCATGCCGCCGTATCTCATCTTTCTCCATATACCCTAAATGACAATCCGTTGCAACAAGTATTCGAAGCGTATTTGCAATATCGTCCCTGGGAAACCCATATCAACATAATCACAAAAACAAAAATTCTAAAATAAATGTAAAAAAATTCCAACTACCAGGAGTTGCTAACAGTGCAGTATAATGACATTGGAAATAATAATAATAGTAACAGTAATAAGAAGAAGAAGAAGAAATCAATATTTTTAGCCAATCTAAGCCTCTTTGGTTTTAAATTTCATCTTTTTTTTAATGCTATTAATTTATTTTTCTCTCTAACTTGAAATCAGATATTAAATTAAAAATAAACAGAGAGCATTTCACCTTGACAAGTCTCCCATGGCCCTTCCTCTTCAAAAACCTAAGAGCACAAAGAGCAAATAAAAACAACAGTAATGTAAATTTAAATAATAAATAAATAAAGTCTTAGATAGAAACTCAAAATCACTTAAATTTATATAAAAAAAGGTCCAGAGATCAGGACTTCTAATGATATAGAAAGGAAATACAAACAAGAATGAAAAGCTTAAAAGCAAGTAAGCACACGCTGTTTGGTTGCCGAGAAAAGATAAACATTACAGAGAGATTGTTTACCGTTTGATTTCGGGATTGAAAAGAGTAGAAATGGTTTTACGGTGGCGGGGAGTTTCAAAGAAGGAAGGAAAACACTCAGAAATGGGCAGAAAATAGTTCCACACTTTTCTCACACTGTTTTTTACTTGGTGTGCTATCTAGGTTCTTTTTAATCATTGGCAAGCTGCTGGTTAGATGAATTTTTAGATAAAAACTATTCAAAATTTTAAAATATAATTTGTATTGGGTATTTAAAAATATTAATGGATAATATACTATTGGACATTTTTTTAAAATTTTAAAATAATATATATTATATTAATTTACATTAATTTATTAAATCTATAATTTGGTCATTAGACCATGATAACTTTATAAAAGGTAAATTAAAATAAATTATAAAAGTTAATTTTTAATTAACACAACACTAAAAAATAACAAAAAAAACATCTTAGTCAACTTGTCAAACCTTTAATTTGGGTTATGAGTTCAGGACAAAATTATATAAAATAAATTGAGAAAAAAATACAAATCTCAATTTTCAATCGCCTAAATGTTAAATAATAAAAAATATATAAAAAATCAAGTCAATTCGAGTTAACATGTTCAACTTATCACTTAGGTCATGGAACAAAGATAATTTTATGAGAAATAAATTTTATAAACTACAAAACTCTATTTCGAATGAACTTAATATTAAAAGTTGAAATCAAGAGAGAAATATATAAATTAATGAGACCATGATAACTTCACAAAGAGCAAATTCCTAAAAGACTTAATATTAAATATAAAATTGAAAAAAACAATTAAATAAAAAGAGGAGATTGTATTGTTAAAAATGAGATTAATATATATATATATATATTCAATTAAAAAAAGATAAATTGGATCCACCTGCAAAGTACGTGACTTCATCATAAGATTAGAATAATTCTAAGGAAAGTGAATTGAAAAATATGAAGCTCAATAAAAATTATCAAAACAAAATTAAACATAGTTAACTCAAGTCAACTTGTCTAACCTATGACCCGAGTCATAAGACTAATTTAATATTATAAAAAGAAAGAAAAAACTTATGAAACTTAGTTTCCAACCAATCGAGATATTGAAGGATAAAATAAAATAAAAATTAGAACGACGACAAAAAAATAACATGAATCAATTCAAATTAACTTGTTATATTAACTTGAGTCATGAGATTAAGATAAATTCATAAAAAATTACAAAAACATCTTAGAAAGCTCATATGCAACAGGTTAAATGTTAAAACATAAAAGTTGAAAATTTCAACTTGAAATCGATAAATAAATAAATAAATTTATGAGACCATTATATAACCAAATAGAAAAATAAAAAAAATAAAGAGTATCATTTTCAAAACAATCCAATAATAAAGAATATTTTTTTAAAATATAAAATATAAAATAATTTTAAAAAATAGTATTTTGTTGTTATGATTATAATGATTTATTTATTCTCAAGTGTCTTGTTGTCATTACTTATACTTGATTTTTTTATATTTACAACAATATCTTGCAATTAGTGTGGAAATGAGTGGACTGTTTGGGTTATTTTGTCACTGCAACTGAATTATTTTTAGTGCTTTTAATTATATGTGTTTGATATTATTGTTCAAAACTTTTCAAATACTTTTTTCAATTATATTTCACTTAAAAATTATTAAGTAAATTATAATTTTTTATGGTTTTAATGTGGTGATATCAAATATATATATATATATATATATATAATTAAAAATATAATTTTAAAAATATATTATATTTCATTCATACTAAAAACCTGCTATAACCTTGATTATTGAATTTATCTCTTTAAAATCTTTGTGAATGTACTGGTGTATCTAAGTGAAGCTTCCATGTGATTTTTGTTTTTTTCTATTTTTTTATAATTTGTGTAATCTATTTCACAATGAAATATTGTATTTTTAAATAGCTAAAATATACTCACAAACCTTAATAACGTAGATCTAAGTGCTATTATATTTGAGTTTTGCAAAATAGTTTTGGAAAGTGCACTGCCATCTAAATCGTGTTTTGTCATATGTTAGATAATTTCTTTTCAATATAAATTTTTGTTTACATGTTTTTAACATAAGAAATCTCAAACATAAATCAAAAGGTTCATGAATGCTTTTAATTGAAAAAACAACTATTTATGTAATAAAAACAATTATAAAATTTAATTCCTAACAAACCCAATCTAACCAGTCATACTCATAACCCAGGTCACATACTCATTTGAGCTAAATATTTTTTATCTAAAACAAACTCATAAAACATTAAAAATAAATCAAATATTGAGGCAATTAAATAAAAACAACATATCAAAACAAATTACACTGTTTAATTAATAATCATCAAGTTATTAAATAATAAAATATGAAAACGATTAAGCAAGAATTAAGAGAAGTTCTAATTGTTATGAGTAACGTTTGTGGAAGAAAATAAAAAGAATTTTTTATATGGAAAAAGCTTACTTGCTCATACTTGGTTAACTTAAAATGTATGGGCCTTAGGAAAAAACCCTAGGCAGTGGGTTTGGAGCAGTCCTACTCCTAATATTATGATCCATGTTGTCGTTTTGACGAGTTAATATAGTTGACTCATTTTTTAAGAATTAAGTTTATGGATTATTTTGTTATGCTTTTGATGAGAATATCATTATCTTGCGATCCATTTCTTAAGAAAATTGATGGGACCGACCTCGTCCTTGAGACGTCTTGTCTTTTATTAGGATTTGTTTGGGAGTACGGTAGCTTTTCAATATGTTTATTGTCGTTGAAAAATACATCAAAATGAATTTTTTATTTTTAAAAATTATTTTGAAATCATAGACATTAAAATGATCTAAAACACACAAAAATATATTTATTTAAAATGAAAAAAAATAAAATAAAATTCAAATTTCGGTCAGGTGAACACAATTTATTTATATTATATTATATATAAACTATAAAGAGGGATAGCCACGCAGCATCTAATCACCAAATAGCAGAGACTGGAGAGGGAAAAAAAGAAGAGGAAATGTCTGGCATCCATATTGTGCAGCATGAGGTTTTTGCCCTTATCCTCAAGACGTTAAACGACCATACCCAAGTGAAGTACCAATCAAATCAAGCGTCTCCCATGGACGCGCACCATCTGGCCATGTTCATTTTCCTGCTGGCTCTATTTACCTACGCCACAGCAGTGGTGGTGGAGGTTATGCTCCGAGCTTCTGAATCAATTTACCATACACATGTCGGCAACATCCGCCTCTTTGCCGGTGGCTCGGCTGCAGTTTTGCTTCTATCAGTTCTTGATCCACTTCTGAGCTGCATCATATCCGTGATTTGGGTCTGTTTATTTGTGATAATAACGTGCCAATCATTCCAAGAGTTGTTCGAAATTTTATGCCAAATAATTGCTGAGGGACGCCACATGATGAGCAGGCTAAGTGGGAGATGTCTCCAAGAAGAGGAATCAAATCAGACTCAAGTGTAGGCCCTTTAAAAATCATGGGATAATATTTATCCGATAAATATGTCGCTGTGACACATGTCATTTTATTACTGATTTAGACATTAAAAGGCCCCAATCGATAAAATTGGTTCCAAATATCATAATCCAAACACAAGCCCAAACAATCATCTCTATGGAAAACCCAGAATCCTTATAGAAGTTCTTGCGGCTTCATCAGTGAATTTTATCAGAAGTTCTACTGAATTAATGCTTTCCCGAGATTATAAGAAGCTCCTCCCTTCCGTCTCCAAATAATAACAAAGTTATTGGACCGAAAAAAAAAGATCATGTGGAAATTTAGCTCCATTTCTTCCGTCAAAACCCATATCAACCCATATCCCGTTGGTGATACCATTGGGCGTTTAAAAATGATTTAAACACTATATAACTAAAATATAAAACGCCTTTTGGTTTTATTGTTCTTATCCACAGTAGAGTTATTACATTATATACTTTAGTGGTGAAGTGGTTGAGTTGGTCTCAGGCATACGAGATTAAAATTTTGCTCTGAGGAAAGCGTGTTCGAATCTCACTCTAGACATATTTCTATATTATTTTATATCTCATATTTATCCTTTTAAAAAAATAGTAAAATGAAAATTGTTTTTTTTTAAATTATTTTTAACATATAAAAATGATATAAAAACATTACAAAAATATAATGTTTGGACAATGCTTATTTTCTATCCATATTTATTCATTTATGCTTTTTGATTTTTTTTCGGGTTTTTATTTTTATTAGGTTCCGTTATGAAATTTTAATTTATATTTGTAATAATTTTAAAATTAATATTACTTTTCTTCTTGTATTTTCTATTATTTTATATGTTTTTTCGGCTCAAATAATTTTATGATTTTATTGTTTGCGCAATAATAATGATAATTTTAGTGATTCTTTTTTATTTTTTTTTGTTAAAATGTTTGGTATTTTTTATTTTATTTTTTGAGGCAGTTTAATGATTTTAATTGTTGGGGTAGTATTGTTGATAATAATTTTAACTATTATAGTAATGAAAATGACGGTAACATAGAGATTGATTTTCAATTTATGTTTTCGTCTTTTTGTGGATAGAAAATTAACTACTTATTTTTGTTATTTAAATTTAAAAATTTCCTGCTCCATATGCCAACTTCTTAGAACTATTTTAGTTTGCTAGCGTATTTAGATTTAATTATATTAGCTAAATTTAAATTTAGATAGATTAGATTAGAATGTGAGTGTTATATATATATATATATATATATATATATATATATATATATATATATATATATATAATGATTGTCTTTATAAGCCTTATATCGGGTCACAAGGCTATTCATGTGATTATAAGAATTCAAGAATCATTTATCTACATCTTTAAACATATAAAGGTTTTGTAAAGTCTGTCATATTTTCATCAACATTAATATTGATGTAAGAGTTATTTAAATTAATATTAATGTCATGTAAAATATATTTCTTCTCATCAAATTTTTTAAAAGGAAATGACTCTCCACCCCTTCAACAAAGCAACAAAGTTCAAGGACTCTTAAGCAACCAAGTAAATGGTTCACATTTTTATTATATGATCATACATTTGGAGAGTATTTATCATACAAAAACTAGAATAAACACTTTCGTTCCTAAAATGTAATGCTTACTCTCTCATTTATTACTTAGATAAGCTTCAAGCTAATAAAAAAGTCAAGGAAATCATCAAAGAAACAAGGAATGGATGCATGAAGTTCAACAAGAAGAAACTAGCTTGATGCAATAATAATTTATAAGTTCAAGAAACAAGATCTTGTAATTAGAATTTTCCAAATAACTTTCAATTTGTTTAGAAATCAGTTTCCAAACCTACATTACCTAAACAAATAGATAAGAATATGAGAAAGACCAACTCAACCATTTATCAAAACAATCTAACCATTTGGTAAAACTATTTTCCAAATTTTCCTGTGTTTTTTTTTATCATTAGGAAAAGTGGTCAACAAAAAACATTTTCTAGTAAAAAAATTGACTTGTTTTTTAGAAAAAAATATGTATTTTTCTTTTATTTTGGATAGAAAACACTTTACAAAAGTAGTGAAAAATTCAGAAACATCATCCCTTAAAGTTTGGTTAATCTTTTGGTTGCTATATATATATATATATATATATTTGTTTTGAAGTTTTTCTTTCGATTTCATCCCTTAAAGTTTTATTTAATTTAATTTTTATATCAAATTTGGTTCTTTTTATCGTTATTTTCTTTTCTCTTATTTTCTCTATTAAATTTGGTCCTCATTTATATTGTTATTTTTATTTGAAATAATATATATATATATATATATATATATATAAACATCTCGATTTTCTTGTGCTAATCCACAATTAATTTACTATTAATATATGTTGGCGGGAACCATGAACAATGTGTTGATGCAGTAGAGTTGGTCCCAGGAGCATGACGTTATGGTCTGTCTTTCGAGAGGACGAGGGTTTGAATTCCACTCTCAGCATATTTTTATTTTGCAATAGTACAATTATGTATTTTTATTCAATTGTGCTAAACAAATAGCAAAATATTGAGGTAGCCGAGATGGTCCCCAACGTACGCCATTAAGGAAGAAGGAGCGGTTCAAATCCCACTTTCAACATATTTTTTGTTTATTGTCTTTTTTTTGTTCTTTTTTATTATGTTTTTTTTCTCATTTTTTTCAGGGAAATTTTATTATTTTCTGGTTATATATATATATATATATATATATATATATATTCCACTTATATTTATTTTTTTAATTTGTTTTTTATAATCTGGGTGTTTTGATTAACTTAAGTGCACCACGATTAATCATCGAATTCAATTTTTTATAGCATTTTTTTGTTTTTTCCCCTGATTATGTTTTTTTTTCTTTTTTTTCCATGAAACATTTTTTATTTTTCTTGGAAATGTGATTGATTTTTCTTAAATATTTTTTATTTTGAAATATATTAAAATGATAATTATATTTTTAATTATTTTTAATATCAACACATGAAAATAATCTACAAACATTAAAAAATACAATGTGTGGACAATGTTTGTTTTCTTCCCGTATTTATACATTTATGCTTTTAGATTATTATTATTTTTATTCATTTTTTGTTGTAGTTTTATTTTTATCAGGTTCTATTCTGAAATTTTAATTTATGTTGGTGATAATTTTAAAATTAATATTGTTTTTTTTTCTCTTTGTTCTTTTTTTGTGTGTTTTCTGTTATTTTATATGTTTTTTTGGATAAAATAAGTTTATTATTTTATTATTTACACAATAATAATGATAATTTTAGTGGCTATTTTTTTTTATTTTTTTGTTAAAATGTTTTGATTTTTTGAGGTAATTTAATGGTTTTAATTATTTGATCAGTAATGTTGATAATAATTTTAACTGTTATAATAATGAAAATAAAGATAACATAGGGATGAATTTTCAATTTATTTTTTCATCTTTTTATGGATAGAATATTAACTACTTATTTTTTATTTGATTATTGCAGGTCTTCTCGCAATTTATACTTTATTTTTAAATGTGATTTAAATTGAATTATTAAACAAACTAATCTTAATACAATGAATTTAATAATTCAAATATCCGAATCTTCTTGCTTTTTTAATGATGCTGATAATTTTATGTTGGTTATTTTATTAAAACCTACTAAACAGATAAATTTATATCAATTTAAAATTCATATATTTTATAAAAAAAATTGTACTGCACGGTAATTCTGCAGATATTTATTATTTTGAATAAATTTATATTATAACAAAAAACCACACACAATTAATAATTTTACATTAAAAAATATGGTACCGCCACTGACTGAAACACGGGCATTGCTGCTAATATATATATATATATATATATATATATATATATATATATATATAGTTAAACACTCAGAGAATGTTTTTCAACTCATTTCCATGATAATACCTAAAACAATTTATTTTTTAGAAATTTATTTTTCATGAAAAATATTTCTTTTAAAAATCATTTTTAAACAAACAAACAGAAATTAGCCTCAATTACTTGCGTGTCAATCGGCTAACACTGGTTTCAAGCTTCAACTAGGAGTGCACTATTTCAATCTTCCTCCCATGGCATTGGTGTTCTCTTGCATCAAGAGGTCCGTGGATTATTATTCTCAGATTTTTTATTTCTTCAAGTTGCTATTCTTTTGGGTTTAGCCCTCCTTATTCAAGAAAAAACCACTATGTGCTCAATCAAATTTAATTTATTACTGTTTAAAATTTAAAAGTGTGGTTGCGGTTATTTTTAATATATTGTTTTACTTAGAAATGCATCAAAATGACATTTTTTTTTATTTTTTAAATTATTTTTGACAACAATATATAAAAATAATATAAAAAATAAAAGATATAAATAAAAAATTCAATTTTTTTCAAAAATAGACCCTCCTAAATCGTGATAAAGCTTGATGGGCTCTTCGTATAGCCCCTTTCTGATTAACATTTCTCTTGATGAACGTTGTGGGATGGTGATGGGCTCGAGGCATCTTCTCTTTATTAATGGCGTGGGATAAATTAAAGTTTTCATTTTGAATTATAACTTACCAAGTTCTTATATATACATATATAACATAACATATGATAGAAATAAGTTAGATTTACTTAACACTGTTTGATGCACTTTTTCACAAATTTCTTACACAATGAAGATAGGGCAGCTTCTCTTTAACTCGTATTTTTCTGTGAGTGATCAGAACCTCTAGATTTCAATTTAAGTAAAACTCTGATTTGATAGATGATGCAGGCTATGATTTAATTCCTAGTTTCTTTTGTTGAGATTGTTGATGCTTAGTCCGCTTAAAGCTGTCATTTAGATAAATCTCATCCCCTTCAAACATAATTGGCATGGTACTATAAATTCCATCCCTTTCTACATAACCGGACATAAAATAAGAGAAATCAGGGACAAAAGCACTGACCTCTGAGACTGGCGAAATCCTAGAGTTGCATCAAGAGTCGTTTGCTTCAAGTTACTAGAGCCTCTGCCCCTACCCCTTCCCCTTCCCCTTCCTCTTGCTGAAGTTTTTCCTTTACCAGTTTCTGATACATCAAGTGAAGACTTGGAACCTACTCTTGACCCTTTTCGGCCTCTAGTGGTGGATGTGGAGCCAGATATCTGTGCTGCATCTTCTTCATCGCTAAATGAAACAGCACTTCCAACTCCAGCACTTGTAGTTCTGAAATCCTGAGAGAGAGAGCAGAGGCTCAGACAATTTCTTTTAGCTGGTAAAGTGAGTTTTAAACAAAAGAAAATATTGGGAATTACTAATTTATTACAATGAACTTTGGAAAAACCTTTCACTTACAAAAATGGAAAATAAGAACGAATTACCTCTATGGACTGTGCAGCATCAGTAGAGCGTACAGACCTTTCCTTGACACGTTCCTGCAACAAATATTCTAGTATCATACAAAAACTTTAATCCTGGCTTGGTATATAACTGATTTTACTAGTTAAAATAAAGGCTCAGCATGAGCTTTGAGGAGAGCTTCTGAACTAGTCATCTGAGTTCACTGTTTGGTGGTTTAACCAACCCAAAAGCAAAATGCTGAGGCACCAATAGTAAATAATGAACACATGTGCATGAGAAAAAGAATAAATACTGAATAGACACACAAACAGATGTGAAAATTAAAAGCTTCCACAGCAAATAAAATCAAATTGAGCAATGTCAAAGCCATAAGTGGCTGCTAACTGCTTTGAAATATGCAACCACCTGTATATCATGATTTGGCAAAAGAACCAAGTCCCCAGGATAATTGGACATTAGTTAACCCTCATGGCAATTAAAAGTACGAATAATAAGAACATAAAATTCTTGCCTCCAAGCATTCTCCAACTTTAAGAATTAGATCTTCATCTTCGAACTTCATGGTATCTGAATCTTTTGCAATTTTGCTCTGTGGTAGTAAGTTAATAATTCAAAAGCATCAGCAAGAAATACAATGTCTCTACACAATGGTCCACACAAATAACTCAAAGTAGAACCACTTGTAGTGTACAAGAAATTATCCATATAGACTTTGACATCATAAACGCAGTGATTCAGAAGCAATCCAGTAGATATTCCATGAATTACTTCAAATTGGGAATAGAGTATGGCATACTTACACGTGTTTCTTGAAGATTATATTTCACACAAGCATAGAACGCCATTTTATCATCTTTATTAACAAAATTGTGCAATGCAACATCCAAATCATTGACCGGAAGAATCTCCATTTTCTGCAAGAACAGGAATTATTAACAAAAGAACTATGTGACTGATTCTGAGCCATTTCTAACTTGATTTCAGGATTTTATGTATCAATTTAATAGAGAGAATTATATGTTGGATAGAGATCTCTCATCTATGGAACCACTAAAGTCATCCTCTAGAACTGGAATAATAAAGCATTACAAGATATTTGGATCCTGTAGATGATATACAAGAACTCCATTTTATTATGATGTTTAATATTCAAACAGGAGTTACCACATGAAGTAATAAAGAAATGAAGGAAGACATGATGAGTAAGTACAAGATTATTTTCAGCAACTAAAGCCTCTATGTTTTGTTGATTTAATTCTTCTGGGCGAAGACGTTCGGTATCATCGAATTTAGCTGCAATTCAAGAAAAACAACATCAACATTATAGTGCTGCTTAAATACACAGCAACAAATTTATGCAATTACTAAAAAGGTGGGAAAGAAGTATAAGAGAAATCCTTCATATTATTTTCAAAACATGTTCGTTCCATGGCATGAAATATAGACATTATCCACAAGTGACACTTAAAGAAAGAAATCATACAAAAATCTCAATAGCAACAAGAGCTCCTTGTCAAAGTTTAACTACAGTACCAAAACCATACGAGGCAAAATTTGTACTAAATACATAGAGGAACTCTTAGGAAGCCATACATGATAAGCTAAATCTCCTCTCCCTATTATGCACGATACAACCTAGATTAATAGCTATTAACATAATTTATGGTCTTATCTATTGACATCCCCCTCAAATTGATGCGGGTTATACAAAAGCATCAATTTGTTGGAAAGAAAATTATGTTGTTGGCATGTGAGGGTCTTGGTAAAAGTATTTGCCACTCGAAGATTGCTAGAAATAGGAGGCAGCATGATAGTTTGAGCTTCAAACACCTCACGGATGAAATGATAATCAACCTCGATATGTTTAGTGCATTCATCGAAAATGAGATTGGCTAAAATGTGAATAACACTAGTATTATCCACATAGATAGAAGTAAGGCCATGTTGAGAGAAGCCAAGTATTTTGGCGCAAGCTTGGGATATGGTCCTATATTCAGATTCAATTAGGGATGATCGTTTTCGGTTTGTTTCAGTTTTTATCTATAAAAACAACCACATCAAAATTATGAAAAAAACCAAAACCAAACTGAAACCGGTTTAAACTGACCGATTTCAGTTTGGTTCTTTTAGGGTTTTTTTACAGTGCCTGCAATAACCACATCTGAGAATTTCAGCATTATTTCTAACATAGGCACAAAGGGTCTCGTTTGCCATTATTGGTTTGAAGAAGGGTCGTCACAGTTTATTTTTCTAAACATTGACCAAGAAACAAAAGGCGTTAGTTCAACAACCCCTTAGTTTCTCCACCAGCAGTTACCTGCAAACTATCTCTTCATCTAATGGGTTGCTTTTATTGTCTAGTTTATGGAGAACCAGCTCAGCTATCATGTATTCAATCCCTTGACCAAGCAGTCTGTGACTCTTCCACCGCATGGTATTACCAGGCAAGTCATCAGGTAAGGTCTCGCTTTTGATGGAAAAGAGTATCAAGTTGTGCTTGTACATGTTTTCAAAGATGAAGAGAATGGGTTGGGCCCACTTCCTGATGATATTGAACTGGAAATTTTCTCTTCCGAAACTAAGGCTTGGAGAAAACATCAACCCTTTCTTTTGTCTTTGAATGTTGAAGTACCTCTAAGCGAGTTTACTAAGTTGAGCACAACCCTATTTTTTTTTTGCAATGGAGCTATTCATTGGGAAATAAATGGACAATTGCTTGTTTATCATGTTAAAGATGATTACTGTGAAGTAATAGAACTGCCAAATGTTTTTGAAGATTGGTCTTGGCAATCAACAATTGAGTTTTGTATTTTTTTTACTTTGAAGGGGTTCGGTTTACTGGTTTTAGCCTTAAAAAACCAAAACCAAACCGGATCAGAAGTTTTAATAAAATTCTAATCAGTTTAATCGGGGTTTTTTAATCATTTGTTTTTTCTCAGTTAAGTTTTTTTTCAATTTTCTCGATTTAATCGGTTTTTTGGTTTTTTTCCTCACTCTTAGATTCAGTGGAGGACTTCGAAACACAATCTTGTTTCTTACTTTTGCAAAATAAGATTCGGTGAAGAAACATACATCAATCCATAGTAGATCATCGAGTGTCATGACAACTAGCATAATCAACATCACTATATGCTACAAGATCAAGAGAAGTACTAGCAGGATAGAAAAGCCCTCGCAATGATGTGTCATGGTCATAACAAATAAGCCATTTAACAACCTCCATATGAAGGTGTCAAGGAGAAGCCATGAATTTACTAACTTGTTGGATTGCATAAGAAATATTAGGTCTAGTAACTGTAAAATAAACCAAGTTGCCAACTAGCTTAAGATAGGCAACAAGGTTTGATAACAAGTCACCTTCTTCTTTGCTAGCTTGAGACTAAGTTTCATAAGAGTATCAAAAAGGGTAGAGTCCTGGGGACCAGCAACATCCACTAAATCCCAAGCATACTTGTGCTAGGAAAAAAAAATCTCAAGCAAACCAGTAGTAATTTCCAAACCAAGAAAATACATAAGGGATCCCAGACTTGTCATGTGAAAAGTACCATAAAAACTATTTTAACTGGAAGATCATAACTGAATCAGTATCAATAATGATGATATCGTCAACATATACTAAGAGAATGACCACCCCAATCTTAGTTTTGCAAAAAGAAAAAAATGCATCATTAAGAAAGGCAAACTTGAGGAGACTAGAAGTAAATTTTTCATACCATGCACAAGGGGCCTATTTGAGGCCATACAAGGAGCGACACAACTTGGATATTGCTAAAGTAGGAATGAGAAGTAAACCTAGTAGGAATATCAATAATAGATAGAGTGGCAGACAAGGCAGAAGAAGTAGTAATTGCCATGTGTGTCAAGAATCCATAACAATCAAGAGGACCAAATACTCGAGAGGGACGTCGAAAAGAAGCAAATGGCAAGGTAAAAGCAGAAAGGGGCATCACTGGAGACCTCCACACATATACCATGTCTGGCTTGAATCTTTCAACATGAGTACTAGAAGCACTAGACATGTCATTAAAAGAATGCAAAAAAACAACTGATGATTCTAGTGAGGAAGACATAGGAATGAACCATTGATTTTCAAAGAAAATGACATTTCTAGAAACACGAACTCGATTAAAGTTTGGATCATAACATATATAACCCTTTTGAGTGACATTATATCCTAAGAAGGCAGAACAAATAGATTGGGTAAAAGCTTATATCTATCCTGCGTGGGAAGATGCATAAAACATGCACCAAAAAATATGAAGATTGGTATAGGAAAGATTATGATGAAAAAGGTTGTTGTGGTAAGTGTTTCTACCCAAAATTTAGGAGGAACTAAAGACTTAATGAGCATGGTTCGGAAAACATCTAAAAGATGACGATTCTTTCATTCAGCTACTCCATTTTATTGTGGAGTATATGAACAAGATCTTTGAGACATAATACCTTTAAATTGCAAGAAATATTGGAACTCAGAGAAATTCCCCACCCGAGTCTGACCGAACAATTTTAATAAGTTAAACATTGAGTGTCAACAAGAGCTAAGAACAGTTTGAACATAAGAAAAACTTCGGATTTGTGACGCAAATAATACAGACCGGATCAGGATCTTGAGAATGTGGGAAATAGATTAGATAAATCTTGCAAACCAGGATCAGAAAAAGCTTGTTCAACAGATCCTTCCAATTCTGGTTTTCATGGATCCAAGTGTGCCTCTTGGGAAGAAATTGCTGCATTGATATGAAATGATCTTCTGCGCCTAAGCCAACGATTCAGATAAGGCTCGTAAGGCTCGAGAGTGAAATAGAACCTTGACTTTCATTTGAAACCCATAATACTAACTCTACGATCGCCTATGTCTTTCTATAGAACACGATCCCCTAGCCTAAATAGAGGTCTGGTTATGGTCGAGAATGAGGTCACACTAAGCAGGAATCTTGCCCTATGTTGACAAACCCATATATATTTGTTGTAGTCATTAATAAATGTTACAAAATATTTGTATTAGACATGAGAAAGAACAGAACTAATACCCAGACATTACTATGAATGATTTCAAAATTGTGGATGGCTCTACTTTCTTTAGAAGAAAAGGGTAAAGTCTTACTTTTGCTAAGTTTACAAGTTGCTCAATCATGAAACACAGTAGACGAAGCATGTTAATAGACCAAATTTAATGAGATAAGATAGAACCCTTGAATTGGGATGATCAAGGCGTTTGTGCCAAATTTCATTTGACACTCTAGACTTATAACAAAGTAACGGCAATATAAAGGAAAAAAGGTAAGCTTCGTGGAATATGCAATTGTAGATAAAAGAGACGTCCATGATTAAGCCTTTTCGCTATCAACTGCTCTGACATTTGATATTGTATAACACAACCACCATGAGTTAAATGTACATCGTAATGTTGGTCCACAAGTTGGCCAATATCTTTTGTTGCTTGTAGTAAGTACAAAATTTTAAAGAACAGTTAGGGGCAATAAGACCATATTTCATGCAACTATATCATTGGGTAGTGCTCATGAAACATCCCTTCCCCTTTTATTTTCTATAGGCAACATAGGCAGTTGAGTCAGAATTAAAAGCAACACAAGACTGCTCCATGATATTTTGAGTATTAAGATGTTCCTCACGCAAGAATTCTTCAAAAAAGAACTCTACGGTGGGAACAAGATCTCTATTTACTAGAGAAGCACGAATAGATTCAAATTATGCTCAATTTCATGAGAAATTGATCTCTTTGGTTATGACTAAGGTAATTTATCTGACTTTTCCATAAGTGTTGAGACTATGGTTATGACTAAGGTAACCAATACTGGGATTTCTAAGAGAGGCTTTGATACCATAACAGAATGGTTCAAATGCCCTCTCTTCAGAGGGTCTTCCATTATATAGACAAGTCTACTAGTTTTACAAGGAAACTAAAATCTGTACTAATTACATAGAGTGATCTTAACAAGTTATACATGGTAAACTAAATCTCCTCTCCTAATTTTGTTATACAACCTAGATTAATAGCTATTAACATAATTTATGGACTAATCTATTGACAACTGCAAGACCACAGGCAGTGCAAAGACCAACTTGAAGGTTCCTTGCAAGCATATAGTTTAAAGTACTAGAGATGAAAAACCCGAGTTTGAGCCTTGAAGGTTCCTTGCAAGCATATAGTTTAAAGTACTTGAGATGAAAAACCAGAGTTTGAGCTTCACTTGAAAGTGATGTAATTTCCTTTAAGAGACTATATTGCTTTATTACACTTAGATGATTGGAAAAAGTTTTCAAAAAAAGAAAAGAAAAAGAAGTTTTTTTTTTTTTTTTTTGAACCAAGTTCAGAGATGGATTAAAAAGGGAATCAGACAGAAGAAGATGTCGTGATGTAACACAAGCAGCAGCCTTGGCGGGAACAAACTCCCTAGGCTAAGAACGAACAACAAAGGCCTAAGCCTAAAAAAGAAAATAGACAAATACAAGGCCGAGGCCCCCACAAGAACTTAAAAAGTCCAAAGCCTTGAAAACAACAAAAATCTCTTCAAATGAAAAGGCCCTGCCCAAAAAAGACAAGGCCCAAACGTCCAACAAGAACATCATACCAAAGCAAGATTCTGCCCACCAAACCAGGCCCATAGACCTGAAGCTCATCAACTCCAAAAGCCCAAACCCAAAAAAATCAGAGGCCCAAACTGAAGAGAGCTAGAATCCAGCTCCTTCCGAAAGAGCAAAGGCTCACTAGAAACCAGACGTAGACCGTCAACCCAAAACCTCTGAAGATGTCCACAATCGTTCAAACTTTTAGTGAACCTCCCACCTGCGCATGTCTTCCCCTAACAACCCATCTTCATCCTCTAGATTACTAAGCCTACCTCTGATGGAATTTACAGTGTCCACACGCGTTGAGGTGATACAGCTGAAACGATGGTTGTGCAATCTCAGATTTCGCTCCCGCCAAATATGGTAGATGGTAGCTGATAGGGTCAACCCCCATAGTTTTTGCTTAGCCAAATTTTGACCCTTTGAAGATCTGACAAAATCTTCCCAAGCCAGGTTCCACGGCATAGCTGGCCATTCAACTAGAGCTCTATTGGAGATGTCCAGCCATATTTGCTTCGAAAACTTGCAGGCGAAGAAGAGATGGTTATGACTCTCATCCTGCTCATCACAAAGAACACACCTTTTCTGGTCACCTATATCACGATGGAATCTATCCATGGTTCTGAGTCTCCCACGCGTAGCAAGCCACAAGATGAAGGAGAAGCGTGGGACTTGCCAAGAATGCCACATAAGAGGAACATGATCGACCAAATTATTGCCTTGCCGAAGATAATCCCAAGCTGATTTAATGGAAAATGAACCAGAAGCATGTTCAGTCCAAATGATGCTATCCTGGCTATCATTTGGGGTAAAAGAAATAGTCAGCCATATTGTTTCCAGACCTGCATTTCCAGTGGGAAAAGACCAAGTGTTATTCACTATTATGTCTGAGACTTTAACATGCCAAGATAAACCCATTCCCGAGAGTTCACGAGGGGAGAAGAGATCACACAGTCTTTGGCCATTAGGGAGCCAGTAGTCATACCAAAGGTTGGTTTTCCTACCGTCTCCAATGATGCTAACCATTTTTCCCTTCACAGTATCTCTTGCATGGAGAATGTAGAAGTTTATAGATCAAGCCACAACATAAAGGCAATTGTTAAAAGATAAGCTTCGGTTGATCAAGTTCATCTAGAAAGTACCTGAAGCTCAAACATCCCAAGCCCCATGTAATGTTGAACAAGGAAGAGATAAGAAAAGAGGAGAGAGAGAGAGAGAGAGAGAGAGAGAGAGAGAGTTTAAGATGGGGAAGAGGAATCAAGCAATAGAGAGAGCGAGAGACACATATTCTTATTTCTAAGATAAAAATATGAAAATCCTTAACAGGTCCTCCATCACCATGTTTTAAATTCCCTCCATTGATATGCATTGTTTAATCTTGTGAGTGTAAAGGAATGTGTTGAGCTCACCACTTCATACTATGCATTTCAAATTTCCTACTTAGAAATGTGTTGTTGAATATTTTGTTTCAGGTGTTAGGGCACGAGTCAAAAGAGTTTAAATTTGGAATTGAACAATTACACATTATAGATGTAGTTCAATTTTTTTTTTCAGTATTTGTAGCAGTAATGTGATACAAGTATTTTTTTATTGGAAAAAATTGTAAGTATTATTATATTATAGAAATGTATAAAAAAGAGTTTAATTATTTATTTTCAATTTAAAAAAAAATGAGCAATCTTTTGACCAAGGTCCAAGCTATGTGGCAAGAACAAGTCAGTTGTTCATACTTCATCCATTAGACCTCCCCAGATCTCATACATGCAGTACTCATTAGGATTCAAAATAAAACCATCACCAATAGACATGCAATAACACATGTGCAGATCCAATTGCAATGAGGCTTAAATGTTCACACATATAGAAGAATCTTCAAATAATCAGACTATCAAAACAAAGAAAGTAAACAACATCGATTTGAGTTTCAAAATACCTTCATTCCGCCTCTTTTTAGAAGCCTTTGAGAAAATAAGTATGTCTTGAGGATTTGCAACCTGAAAAATGTTCAAGAAATTAAGGATCAATGCTCAGATGAACTCAAAATAAAGTGAGCTTAACTCCTTAAATGAGAGGAGTAATAGGCAGAATACCTTTCCCACATACTTCTGCCCAAATCTTTGAGGATTTATTGTCATGAATCCAGAGTAATCTACCTGTCAAATTAACCGAATCGGTTAGCTGGTGGATTAAAATTGTCCATGAGTAAAGTATCCATTATCAACACCTTTTGCCACCCCTCCTAGAAGGCTTAGGTGTCATTGCCTCTGCTTAACTGGAGACATGCAATCTATGTGAAGTTGCAAATTCCCTAATTTGATTGGTAAAAGAAGCGCCAAAAGCTTTTTAACCTCATCAAAATCAGAAGCATTGTAACATGAGTCAAATAATTTGATTGTAAGGCCAAAATAGAAGTTTGGAAAAGTTATTTGAGTTGAACAAGAAAATATGGCTTCAAATATGGCAGAATGCACCTTGTCCCTAATAATAATGAGTATGATTAGTTGAAATATTAAGAACACTTTTAAGTTTTTTGTTTAATATATGGTGTTATGAAGACTTAAGAGAGGGCCTCATAGATGATGATGAGAATGACTTATAATAAATAGTATCATCTGTAAGTATAGGCGGATGTTACCTTAATTCGAACCAAGGGAAGCTTGAGCTCTGATATGCTAACAGCCTTTTTGCTAGACTTCTCTATCAGATTTCTAACCTACAGGAGAAGTTATGATGACATAGCTAGCAAATGCACTGCACCAATGAAGTCTATGATAAACGGGTAAGATGGCATTGGTAACCTAAAATATCCAAACTTGTCCTTGCTAATTGTAGGATACATGACTTACCACTTTGTCTAAATGTTCAAGAATTGAATTCTGATCATTGGGATCGATGTCAGATTCATCCTTTAATACAATCTGCATGATGAACTCAGCAAGTTAGTAATTTTCTTTAACAGATGAAGCAAGAAAGTCATTAGGTTACCTCTGTATATTCAAAAGGCCTCACGGAAGTCAAAGGTATTTTGGTTGGGCGATATTGATTTCCCTACAAGGCAAACACATCAAGAAAACATTGTAAGACTAACAGCACCACATCTATTAAAAGGATGTTTTCTCCAAGGTTTTCCTATAAGCCACCTTAATTTCAAGAAGCAACACATGCTTTGGCTTTGATTCTCCATCAATCAGTGATGTTGCAACTGATGAACCTGGTTGCGTTATGTGAAAACCCATCCCTGGAACTTCCTTTTAAATCAAAACCCATCTTCAATTCAGTGAGATGGAGACAAACAAGATAGTTCAAGAAAAAAATTCTAGTGGCACCTGTGGATCAACAAGGCATTCATGTTCATGACCCCACACTATAAAGTCCAAGAACCTTGGTAGAAAATGTTCATTTATAGCATTTTTGGGTTTGTTTTCACTCTGCAGACCACAAAAGAAGATTCAGAATAAAAAAAATTGCAATACAAGATATAATTTTAATAATTCCAAAAGACAATGAGAATGTCAAAATGTCAAGGTTAGGTAAAATTTCAAAGATAAACCTAGACATCTCATCTTCAAGAAAAAGAGGCAAAAACACATACAGACACTTTTACACACTTGTACACACTAATACTGTTTCACTCACACACAACCTGTTCTGATGAAGTACCAGCATGTTGAACCAGTCTGACACTAGACAGCCTTCTTGGGCTTCAGGTCTCATCCACTGCACAGCATGTGGTGTCTGAGAAATTAAAGACAAACCAGACAGATAGGTGAGTAACTTAAATCAGAAATTAAACAGCAGAAAAAGTTTCAAACTCAATACCTGAAACATTCTATTAAGCCGTTCATCCCGAATGTTCCCAAGACCATAAAGAGCCACAGCTGTTGAACCCTGCAAATCAAATTAACTGCAGGTCATTTCTAAAGTATTTAAAACATCCCATGTGTCCTGTTAATTTTATCCACTAACATACCTTCCTGACAAGGATAGGGTAAAGTGTGATTTGACCCACTCCAGAACCCTCGAGTGCCATTTTTCCAAAATAGTTTACTAGATTGCATGCTGAAAGGATATCTACTGCAGAAAGGTTGTCCTGCACCAAAGTAAGGAGCACAAGATGTGTTGTACTTAAGAGCAATTGAGATATATTATTGAATAAAGTCATCAAATTTGTTGAAAGTTTATTTCCATTGCCAGAACAGACAGCAAATTTTTTTCTTAAACTAGCATAGAATAAAAAAGCCGGCAGATCCTTGTGCACCAATTAAAAGTGAATACAAGTAGCAATAGTTATCTGCGCTCTAAATTTATTTAGGAAAACCATGTTACCATAAATCCATACCACTCCGGCAGGATCATCATGATTTCCATGAATACTGAACACTGGCAAGCCAACATTGAAGTGTGGATCTTCATAGTTTACGTGGCCAAATCTGATACAATACAATGAAAGTTGTTAAGCACTACCAAGTATATTTGAAGAGTTGCACCTTGATTTTTCTGCAAAGAATCAAGTGTGTTTGTGTCTCCATACATATAACTTGAATAATGTTTCTATCATTACACATATAAAGAAAAACAAAAAACAAAAAAATGTTACAACATAAAAAAACACAAAATCATAATATGGATATCCTAAAAATATAGTCTGCCTTTACATTTATTCAACTTATTAGAATAATGAACCAAGTCATGGTGACAGCATGGATAATAATCCAGAGGTCAACTTATAAATGAAATCATTAGCTCTCTTTCAAAATGAATTGGAAACAGAAAAATACTTTCCAGGCAGAGAAAAGAAAAATGAAATACCAGTGATTAAACTCTTACACATTTGCAAAATTTACAGTCTGGTCACTAACAACTTGGAACTGAACTGGTTGATCATTGAGGCAATGACGACGAAGAATCTCAATGGCCTTTACTAATGTCGACCTTGAGGGCTTATTCTCATGGAAAAGATCACCACCGAGGAGTACAAAGTCCACCTGTTACCAAATAGAAGTCACGCAGTAAACCTCATCACTATAACATGAAGTTTGATGCAGACTGAATAGGAGAATTACAGCCCCTCGTCTAAAGAGAACATGCTTGTCAATGCCTTAGCCATCACAAAGTAGATCATTGCTCAGAATTTAAGAAAATCAGCATAAGTCTCTTCTTCTATATGTATAAGAAATAGCAAGATCTTTCAAACCAGCAGGCACGTTACAAATGCAAATCAATAGCACACACAAACAAAATTACCTTCTTCTGCTCAGCAATGGAGCATATCTCTTCGAAAGCCTGGAAAGAATCATGCCGCCGTATCTCATCTTTCTCCATATACCCTAAATGACAATCCGTTGCAACAAGTATTCTAAGCGTATTTGCAATATCGTCCCTGGGAAATCCATATCAACATAATCACAAAAACAAAAATTCTAAAATAAATGTAAAAACAATTCCAGCTACCAAGAGTTGCTAACAGTGCAGTATGATGACATTGGAAATAATAATAATAATAGTAATAGTAATAAGAAGAAGAAGAAGAAGAAGAAATCAATATTTTTAGCCAATCTAAGCCTCTTTGGTTTTAAATTTCATCTTTTTTTTAATGCTATTAATTTATTTTTCTCTCTAACTTGAAATCAGATATTAAATTAAAAATAAACAGAGAGCATTTCACCTTGACAAGTCTCCCATGGCCCTTCCTCTTCAAAAACCTAAGAGCACAAAGAGCAAATAAAAACAACAGTAATGTAAATTTAAATAATAAATAAATAAAGTCTTAGATAGAAACTCAAAATCACTTAAATTTATATAAAAAAAGGTCCAGAGATCAGGACTTCTAATGATATAGAAAGGAAATACAAACAAGAATGAAAAGCTTAAAAGCAAGTAAGCACACGCTGTTTGGTTGCCGAGAAAAGAAAAACATTACAGAGAGACATTGTTTACCGTTTGATTTCGGGATTGAAAAGAGTAGAAAGGGTTTTACGGTGGCGGGGAATTTCAAAGAAGGAAGGAAAACACTCAGAAATGGGCAGAAAATAGTTCCACACTTTTCTCACACTGTTTTTTTTCTGGGTGTGCTATCTAGTTTCTTTTTTAATCATTGGCAAGCTGCTGGTTAGATGAATTTTTTACATAAAAACTATTTAAAATTTAAAAATATAATTTGTATTGGGTATTTAAAAAATATTAATGGATAATATACTATTGGACATTTTTTAAAAAATATTAAAATAATATATATTATATTAATTTACATTAATTTATTAAATCTATAATTTGGTCATTAGACATGATAACTTTATAAAAGATAAATTAAAATAAATTATAAAAGTTAATTTTTAATTAACACAACACTAAAAAAACATCTTAGTCAACTTGTCAAACCTTTAATTTGGGTTATGAGACCGGGACAAAATTATATAAAACAAATTGAGAAAAAAAATACAAATTTCAATTTCCAATCACCTAAATGTTAAATAATAAAAATATATATAAAAAAATCAAGTCAATTCGAGTTAATATGTTCAACTTATCACTTAGATCATGGAACCAAGATAATTTTATGAGAAATAAATTTTAAAAACTACAAAACTCTATTTCCAACAAACTTAATATTAAAAGTTGAAATCAAGAGAGAAATATATAAATTAATGAGACCATGATAACTTCACAAAAATCAAATTCCTAAAAAACTTAATATTAAATATAAAATTGAAAAAAAACCAATTAAATAAAAAGAGAAGATTGAATTGTTAAAAAGTGAGATTAATATATATATATATATATATATATATTCAAATAAAAAAAAAAGATAAATTGGATCCACATGCAAAGTACGTGACTTCATCATAAGATTAGGATAATTCTAAGAAAAGCGAATTGGAAAAATATGAAGTTCAATCAAAAATTATTCAAGCTAAAAAGAAATCAAAACAAAATTAAACATAGTTAACTCAAGTCAACTTGTCTAACCTATGACCCGAGTCATAAGACTAATTTAATATTATAAAAAGAAAGAAAAAACTTATGAAACTTAGTTTCCAACCAATC
This sequence comes from Salix exigua, assembly GCA_032356905.1. Lineage (NCBI taxonomy): Eukaryota > Viridiplantae > Streptophyta > Magnoliopsida > Malpighiales > Salicaceae > Salix > Salix exigua. The sequence goes on from CM063603.1 coordinate 32,339,296, forward strand.
GAGATATTGAAGGATAAAATAAAATAAAAATTAGAACGACGACAAAAAAATAACATGAATCAATTCAAATTAACTTGTTATATTAACTTGAGTCATGAGATTAAGATAAATTCATAAAAAATTACAAAAACATATTAGAAAGCTCATATGCAACAGGTTAAATGTTAAAACATAAAAGTTGAAAATTTCAACTTGAAATCGATAAATAAATAAATAAATTTATGAGACCATTATATAACCAAATAGAAAAATAAAAAAAATAAAGAGTATCATTTTCAAAACAATCCAATAATAAAGAATATTTTTTTAAAATATAAAATAAAAAAATAATTTTAAAAAATAGTATTTTGTTGTTATGATTATAATGATTTATTTATTCTCAAGTGTCTTGTTGTCATTACTTATACTTGATTTTTTTATATTTACAACAATATCTTGCAATTAGTGTGGAAATGAGTGAACTGTTTGGGTTATTTTGTCACTGCAACTGAATTATTTTTACTGCTTTTAATTATATGTGTTTGATATTATTGTTCAAAACTTTTCAAATACTTTTTTCAATTATATTTCACTTAAAAATTATTAAGTAAATTATAATTTTTTATGGTTTTAATGTGGTGATATCAAATATAAATATATATATATATATATATAATTAAAAATATAACTTTAAAAATATATTATACTTCATTCATACTAAAAACCTGCTATAACCTTGATTATTGAATTTATCTCTTTAAAATCTTTATGATTGTACTGGTGTATCTAAAGAGGGTGTTTGGCATTGAGGTGTGATCTGCGATTCGCAGATCGCGACTGCAATTGGTGTTTGGTTAAATAAAAAACATTTTTTGTGTGGGACCCACACCAAATTATGTCCAAAACGCCGATTCAAAAAAAGCTGGAAATTGATGCTTTTGCGATTGCGATTGCGATTGCATTTCAAAGTGCTTATCGTGCCGAAATACATCAAAATGATGTTTTATCATTTTTTAAAAATCATTTTAAAATCAGTTTTAAAATATGCTTTATTTAAAAATATATAATAATATATTTTTTTATTTTAAAAAAATAATTTTAATATCAATTTTAAAACAATAAAAAAAATTATTTTTTAAAATACTTTTAAAACAAAATTCGAAATAAGCACGAAAGGTATTGGGTTTTTCTTTATTACTATTCAGAATTTTCCATCTTGAATTTTATTATTATTTTTCTGGCTATTATTTTGCATATATTTTGTTTTTCTTTCTCTCATATACGTTAGTTGGATTGTTTTTTATTTCAGTAAAAACATCAAATCATGTTTTCTCTAAATTTAATTATTCAATTTAATGTAGTCAAATTCCTATAAAAAATGACACATGCAAATTAAATTCATTAATAATAATAATAATTATCGTAATAAAGTTAACGCAATCTTAATGTTAACACAATCCCATCTTTATTATTCATTCAACTTTTAATTGAGTGTGATTCTAAAGGGGTGTCTGAGAGGTTTTTGAGCTAACTCAGGTCACATACTCATTTGAGCTAAATATTTTTTTATCTAAAACAAACTCATAAAACATTAAAAATAAATCAAATATTGAGGCAATTAGATAAAAACAACATATCAAAACCAATTACATTGTTTAATTAATAATCAACAAGTTATTAAATAATAAAATATGAAAACGATTAAGCAAGAATTAAGAGAAGTTCTAATTGTTATGAGTAACGTTTGTGGAAGAAAATAAAAAGAATTTTTTTATGGAAAAGCTTACTTGCTCATACTTGGTTAACTTAAAATGTGTGGGCCTTAGAAAAAAATTCTAACTTGTGAGTGCGATTGTGGTAGTTTTTAAAATATTTATTGTACTGAAATACATTAAAATGATGTTTTTTTTTTAAATTATTTTTGAAATCAGCACATTAAAATGATCTAAATCATACAAAAACATATTTATTTAAAATAAAAATCAAATTTCATCCAAAAATCAGTGGGATCATAATGACAAACCAGACATTTAAACGTGGCTTTGACCAAGCTTCCAAGAAAGCCCACCATTTATTTATATTATATTATACATATAGCTAAACCATAACATGTAAACACTGTTCGATTTTTTTAACATTATAGATACTATTTATATATTTTTACACAAATAAAAACAAAGAAATTCATGTAGCATATTGGCAAAGCATACGTGGGAGGAGAGGAAAGGGAGGCTCATGGCAGGGGTTGCCTTTTTTGTTTTTCATTTTTTCATTTTGATTGTTTTTTTTTAATTTTTTGATTTTGAATTTTTTTCACTTATGTTTTTTCATTATTTTTTGTTTTTTATTGATTTTGATGTTTTTATATTTATTTTGTTTTTGTTTTTGTTTTTTTCACTTATATTTTTTAAAAAAAACAATTTATTGACATTTTTTTATTGAATTGTTTCCAATTATTAACTCAACAAGAAGAATAATATTAGTTTTTTTTCCTTGCTTTCTTTTTTATCATAATAATTTATTAATTTTTATTGTTTTATTTTTGAATAAAAATCACTTTCAATAACAACCTCAACCACCTTCTCAATTTTTGAGCCATAAAGTTATCACCAATTTTTATTATTTACACTGTTATTAAGATTTTTTTTATATTTATATTTGAATTTGTGGTGATGATCACTTGAAAATTTATATTTATTATTTTTTCTCTTTGTTGTTCTTTAAATTCTTTTTATTTATCCTTCAAGTCAAATAATTCTTTTAAATCTAATTATATTTATTTTGTTTTGTCATTTATTTAGTTTTTTAATTGCTTTTTTGTTAATATTGTTAGCTGTTGAAATTTCTAATTATTATAGATAAGACATTCAAAATAATGATAATGATTATTTGTAAGTTTTGTTTTTTTCTTATAGATATGTGAAACTAATTATTTATTTTGATATTTATTTAATATTAACGCCTTGAAATATATATATTACTAAGTAAAATAATAAAATACAATATATATACAAGCAATTAATTTTCTATAGATAAAAAAAACTTGTCACATTGCCAATTATTTAGTTAATTATAGATAATAGGAGTAAATATTTTTTCTCAGATTGCTGGAGTTCGAGCCCCCTGTCACCCAAAATGATTTTTGAGTAAAGAACAGTGTTTTCTATTGTTCATAAGTGTTTGACATATTTTTTTCAGTTATTTTTTCAATAACTGGGGTGTCCGGTCGACTTATGAGCATCACAATAAATCTTTGAATTTTATTTTTTTGCAATTTTCACTGTTTATTAATATTTGAAATTTTTTTCCTCTTCTTTTTCAGATACTCACGGTGTCCAGGTCAGTTTACACGCACCATAATTTTTTCTCACATATATATTTTTATAACCAGGTAGGTTACACATGTCACGAATAATCCTTTGATATTGTTTTTTTCAACTTTAAATTAAAAAAGTGTTTCTACATGATTTTGATGTGTTAATGTCAAAAATAATTTTTAAAAATTAAAAAATTACAACATGTTAAAAATCAATTATATTTTTATATATAAAAACTCAGCATAACGCTGCAGGCAAATCAACTCGTATAAACTATAAAGAGGATAGCCACGCAGCATCTAATCACCAAATTGAGTTCCAGAGCAGAGACTGGAGAGGGAAAAAGAAGAGGAGGAAATGTCTGGCATCCATAATGTGCAGCATGAGGTTTTTGCCCTTATCCTCAAGACGTTAAACAACCATATCCAAGTGAAGTACCAATCAATTCAAGCGTCTTCCATGGACGCGCACCATCTGTGATCTGGCCATGTTAATTTTCCTGCTGGCTCTATTTACCTACGCCACAGTAGTGTGGTGGAGGTTATGCTCGAGCTTCTGAATCAATTTATCATACACATGTCGGCAACATCCGCCTCTTTGCCGGTGGCTCGGCTGCAGTTTTGCTTCTATCAGTTCTTGATCCACTTCTGAGCTGCATCATATCCGTGATTTGGGTCTGTTTATTTGTGATAATAACGTGCCAATCATTCCAAGAGTTGTTCGAAATTTTATGCCAAATAATTGCTGAGGGACGCCACATGATGAGCAGGCTAAGTGGGAGATGTCTCCAAGAAGAGGAATCAAATCAGACTCAAGTGTAGGCCCTTTAAAAATCATGGGATAAAATTTATTACTGATGTCATTTAAAATCATGGGATAATATTTATCCGATAAATATGTCGCTGTGACACATGTCATTTTATTACTGATTTAGACATTAAAAGGCCCCAATCGATAAAATTGGTTCCAAATATCATAATCCAAACACAAGCCCAAACAATCATCTCTATGGAAAACCCAGAATCCTTATAGAAGTTCTTGCGGCTTCATCAGTGAATTTTATCAGAAGTTCTACTGAATTAATGCTTTCTCGAGATTATAAGAAGCTCCTCCCTGTGAGAAATGTGAATCCAAAATGATTCTAATCTCTGAGTTTATTGAACAGAGAAGATAACTTTTATAGCCATTACAGAAAACTGACTTCCCATGCACATGCGCATGCTTGATTACAACGTAACTAACCCAACTAATTGCTAATTGAACTCTAACTGATTAACGACTCTAACAGACTCAACTGTATTTATTCAACAGAAAGTAAACAGACTCTATTAATTCTCAACACTCCCTCCCGTCTCCAAATAATAACAAAATTACTGGACGGAAAAAAAAGATCATGTGGAAATTTAGCTCCATTTCTTCCGTCAAAACCCATATCCCGTTGGTGATACCATTGGGCGTTTAACAATGATTTAAACACTACATAACTGAAATATAAAACGCCTCTTGGTTTTATTGTTCTTATCCACAGGTGAATTATTACATTATATACTTTAGTGAATGGTGAACGAGATGGTGAAGTGGCTGAGTAGAGATCAAGTTTTTCCTCTGAGGAGGGCGTGGTTCGAATCCCACACTCTAGACAAATTTCTATATTATTTTATATCTCATATTCATCCTTTTGAAAAAATAGTAAAATGAAAATTGTTTTTTTTTAAATTATTTTTAACATATAAAAATAATATAAAAACATTACAAAAATATAATGTTTGGACAATGCTTATTTTCTATCCGTATTTATTCATTTATGCTTTTTGATTTTTTCGGGTTTTTATTTTTATTAGGTTCCGTTATGAAATTTTAATTTATATTCGTAATAATTTTAAAATTAAGATTACTTTTTTCTTGTGTTTTCTATTATTTTATATGTTTTTTCGGCTCAAATAATTTTATGATTTTATTGTTTGCGCAATAATAATGATAATTTTAGTGATTCTTTTTTATTTTTTTTTGTTAAAATGTTTGGTATTTTTTATTTTATTTTTTGAGGCAGTTTAATGATTTTAATTGTTGGGGTAGTATTGTTGATAATAATTTTAACTATTATAGTAATGAAAATGACGGTAACGTAGAGATTGATTTTCAATTTATGTTTTCGTCTTTTTGTGGATAGAAAATTAACTACTTATTTTTGTTATTTGATTATTGCAGGTCTTTTCACAATTTATATTTTATTTTTAAATGTGATTTAAATTGAATTATAAAATGAACTAATATTAATATAATAAATTTAATATTTGAAATATCTTAATTTTCTTACTTTTTTAATGATGGTGATAATTTTATGCTAGTTATTTCGTTGAAACCTACTAAACAGATAAATTTATATCCATTTAAAATTCATATATTTTATAGAAAACTTGCACTTCACAGGATTTCTGCATAAATTTATTATTTTGCTCAAATTTATATTGTAATAAAAAAATCTCACACAATTAATATTTTTTTTTGCGTTGAAAAAATATGGTTCTGACCGCGACGAGGCGTGAGGGAAATGAATATATATATATATATATATATATATATATATATATATATATATATATATATATGGAATTGAAAAATAATATGGGTTCACATAATTTGACTCTTACATTATCATTAATTTTTAAATATTTTAAGATACATATGATTTAGTTGATTTAAAATTAGAAATCTTCTTCTCTTATATGATTTTATGTTGTAGGTATAAATTCAAAATCAAAATTTAGTGTGTGTGTATTGAAAAAGAATTAGTTAAAAAAAATCTTACTTTTTACATTCTAAAGATTTATTTGTATGTTTTATTTCTTTAAATTAATTCAAGAAGTAAATATTTTAAATTATTCCTGGAATAATTTAAAAATTTCCTGCTCCATATGCCAACTTCTTAGAACTATTTTAGTTTGCTAGCGTATTTAGATTTAATTATATTAGCTAAATTTAAATTTAGATAGATTAGATTAGAATGTGAGTGTTGTTCAACATTATATATATATATATATATATATATATATATATATATATATATATATATATATATATATATATAATGATTGTCTTTATAAGCTTTATATCGGGTCACAAGGCTATTCATGTGATTTTATATATATAAAGGTTTTGTAAAGTCTGTCATATTTTCATCAACATTAATATTGATGTAAGAGTTATTTAAATTAATATTAATGTCATGTAAAATATATTTCTTCTCATCAAATTTTTTAAAAGGAAATGACTCTCCACCCCTTCAACAAAGCAACAAAGTTCAAGGACTCTTAAGCAACCAAGTAAATGGTTCACATTTTTATTATATGATCATACATTTGGAGAGTATTTATCATACAAAAACTAGAATAAACACTTTCGTTCCTAAAATGTAATGCTTACTCTCTCATTTATTACTTAGATAAGCTTCAAGCTAATAAAAAAGTCAAGGAAATCATCAAAGAAACAAGGAATGGATGCATGAAGTTCAACAAGAAGAAACTAGCTTGATGCAATAATAATTTATAAGTTCAAGAAACAAGATCTTGTAATTAGAATTTTCCAAATAACTTTCAATTTGTTTAGAAATCAGTTTCCAAACCTACATTACCTAAACAAATAGATAAGAATATGAGAAAGACCAACTCAACCATTTATCAAAACAATCTAACCATTTGGTAAAACTATTTTCCAAATTTTCCTGTGTTTTTTTTTATCATTAGGAAAAGTGGCCAACAAAAAACATTTTCTAGTAAAAAAATTGACTTGTTTTTTAGAAAAAAATATGTATTTTTCTTTTATTTTGGATAGAAAACACTTTACAAAAGTAGTGAAAAATTCAGAAACATCATCCCTTAAAGTTTGGTTAATCTTTTGGTTGCTATATATATATATATATATATATATTTGTTTTGAAGTTTTTCTTTCGATTTCATCCCTTAAAGTTTTATTTAATTTAATTTTTATATCAAATTTGGTTCTTTTTTATCGTTATTTTCTTTTCTCTTATTTTCTCTATTAAATTTGATCCTCATTTATATTGTTATTTTTTATTTGAAATATTATATATATATATATATATATATATATATAAAACATCATGAGTTTTATTGTGCTAATCCACAATAAATTTACTATTAATATATGTTGCTTTTAGATTATTATTATTATTTTGATTCATTTTTATTAGAGTTTTATTTTTATCAGGTTGTGTTCTGAAATTTTAATTTGTGTTGGTGATAATTTTAAAATTAATATTGCTCTTTTTTTCCTTTGTTCTTTTTTTGTGTGTTTTTTTGTTATTTTATCTGTTTTTGGATCAGATAATTTTATGATTTTATTGTCTGGGCAATAATAATGATAATTTTAGTGACTATTTATTTTTATGTTTTTGTTAAAATGTTTGGATTTTTGAGGTAATTTAATGGTTTTAATTATTTGAGCAATTATATTGATAATAATTTTAACTGTTATAATAATGACAATAACGATAATATAGGGATGAATTTTCAATTTATGTTTTCATCTTTTATAGATAGAAAATTAACTACTTATTTTTATTTTATTATTGCAAGTCTTCTCACAATTTATATTTTATTTTTAAATGTGATTTAAATTGAATTATTAAATGAACTAATCTTAATATAATGAATTTAATAATTCAAATATCCGAATCTTCTTGCTTTTTAATGATGACGATAATTTTATGTTGTTTATTTTATTAAAACCTACTAAACAAATAAATTTATATAAATTTAAAATTCATATATTTTATAAAAAATTGCACATCATAGTAATTCTGCACAAATATATTTTTTTGGCTAAATTTATATTATAACAAAAAAACATACACACAATTATTATTTTTATATTAAAACAATATGATACCAGCCACGACGAAGCTGGGACATTGGCTAATATATATATATATATATATATATATATATATATATATATATATATATATATATATATATAGTTAAACACTCAGAGAATGTTTTTCAACTCATTTCCATGATAATACCTAAAACAATTTACTTTTTAGAAATTTATTTTCCATGAAAATTATTTTTTTAAAAATCATTTTTTTAAAAATCATTTTTAAGCAAACAAGCAAATTAGCCTCAATTACTTGCGTGTCAATCGGCTAACACTGGTTTCAAGCTTCAACTAGGAGTGCACTATTTCAATCTTCCTCCCATGGCATTGGTGTTCTCTTGCATCAAGAGGTCCGTGGATTATTATTCTCAGATTTTTTATTTCTTCAAGTTGCTATTCTTTTGGGTTTAGCCCTCCTTATTCAAGAAAAAAAAAATACTATGCTTTTAATCAAATATTTCATTTAGGTCTCGTTTGTTTGCTGGAAAGTGGTTTCTTTTTGGAAAGTAAATTCCGGGTAAAGTGAATTCCTGAAAAGTGAATTTCTGGAAAGTAAATTCCTGGAAAGTGAATTTCTGGTAAGTGAATTCCTGGAAAGTGAATTTCTTGAAAGTGAATTCCGATGTTTGACAGTGTTATGGAAAATGAACTGCAAAACACTTTCCAGTGTTTGTTTGTGTTATGGAAAAGGAACTGGAAAATAATTTATTAATAAATTAATTTTTTTTTCAAGTTTATCTAATATATATAAAATATTTAATCACTTAAAATAAAGAAATGAAATCTAAAAAGTATAATGATGAATTTTTTTATTATATCCTATATTCATACATAGCTTATTTTATAAAATATAACAATATATGTCATATCATATTATAGAGAAATAAGCTTGTGAAATATTTTTTAAGTAAAACTTATTAATATATATTTTTTTCAATTTTAAAAGCTTAAAATAAGTTTTTTATAATTTTAAATCAAAATCTCAATGCAAAATTTTTAATTTAGGGTGATTAAAAAAAATAGAATTTTTAAGATTTAAATTATTAGTTTTTGTGTTTTTTATTAATATCAAAATTATTATTTTTTTTTATAAAAAATAATACTTTAACATGTTTCTATTTTTTTTGAAAAAAAAAATAATAACTATTACCTTTAAGGAAAATGTATTCCGGTTCTTTAAAAGAGGAATACACTTTTCTTTTGTCAACATCCCCTATTCCTCTTATAAGTAAACAACTTTCCTGTGTTTGTTTGCAGGAAAGTTGTTTCCAGCAAACAAACACTAGAAAGTAAGAAAAGTGAATTCCGGGAATTCACTTTACTTGAAACAAACAAGGCCTTATTACTGTTTGAAAGTGTTACGGATGTTTTTAATATATTTTTTGCTTAGATATATTTTTATTTTTTTAATATTATTTTTTATATTAATACATGAAAATAAATTAAAAATAAAAGATATAGATAAAAAATTCATTTTTTTAAATATTTATAAAACGCAGACACCTTTTAAATCGTGATAAAGCTTGATGGGCTCTTCGTATAGCCCCTTTCTGATTAACATTTCTCTTGATGAACGTTGTGGGATGGTGATGGGCTCGAGGCATCTTCTCTTTATTAATGGCGTGGGATAAATTAAAGTTTTCATTTTGAATTATAACTTACCAAGTTCTTATATATACATATATAACATAACATATGATAGAAATAAGTTAAATTTACTTTAACATCTTGCATTTGGCATATTAGTAGTTTAAATCGAGTGATAAACTAAATAAAGGGATTATATATATCCGGCTGATTCTGCCAAGCAGAAAGAATCGAAAAATAAAATATATGACCTAACACAAAGTATTTGTGGGCTACTGCTTAAGAACATATATCAGTAGTGGCTAGACTTGGTAATGGAATTAAGATTTTTAATTTCTGCTGAATTGTTTTTCACATGATCGCAATTGAAATTCCCTAAGCAATCGGATGTTGTAGTCTTGTAGACGCTAGCCCCTCTCTCCCCATGCATACGTACCAGCAACACTTATAGCTGAAAGGCAACAGAGCAAGAACCCTAGCTTATTCATTTATTCCGAATTTGATAAAATATTGTAAGATTTAGATTCATTATTCTCGTCATGCTTGAGTGTAAAACAGCTCACCACTGTCCTCTAACGAAAGCATATATCAACTCATCATAAACATTCAAACAAAAAACAAATAGCACAACCATATATTTGTAGTCACCGGACTCGTGCTTCCTTGAGTGAATTTCAAGTCTGGTCTTCTTTTTTGTGTACTTTCATAAAGATTTAGACAATATAGAGACCGGTTTATTCATGTCTGCTTTGACATATTACAAATCATATTATATAAGACCGGTTGAAATGTCATACTAATTATGCTGAGGGGTCACACATCTAAATTATTTGTTTTGATTTGAGTTCATTAGGGTTATATATATATATATATGATTTGACTCCAGCTTCTTGGGTCCAAGTCAGAAGTTTATTTTTCTTCCACTTTCTTTACCCAGGTAAAGGAAAATATAATCTAGCTACACGTTGATTTTCAATTCTTCGTGGATTGGGCTATATGCATGTTGCAGAGTTTTCATTTTCTCCATGCTATTTCATGTCTTACAATCATAAATTTTATTTGCTTGTCCTCTTACCACCATTTCAACAATCCATCGTAGCTTGAATTCTTTGAAATGTGTGATTAGATCGGGGCTAGCTGTGCCCTGTTTTCAAAGTTGCTACAGGAATGCAGATTCAAAATGCGAAGCCCCAGTTCAGGGAAAAACAAGAAGTTTTTTCAGAGCTGTAACTTTTTGAAACGACAGGATATATCCATCCTCTATGGCAATGGCAACCCATCGGTCATTACAGGGAAGCTGATCATATGATGTAATGTGTTCATGTACATATAGCCAACTCATCTCCCTTTATAGGGGGTGATAAGATGGAATCCGTTGACATATTTAGGGCATCCGATGCTTTCTAAAAAACTTTCATGGAGGAAATATAAATAATTAAGCTTCCTCTTTTGAAAAGGGAAAATGACAGCTCTAAAATATAGAGATTTGGGGAGGTGTCGTCATAGACTCGAGGAAGCCTCGTATATATAAGACTCTAAAATATATTCATGGGAAGTACAGTGTATCTGCTACGAATTGTCCACCTAGCAAAATAAAGGAATTTCAAGCTTTAAAAATGTACGTGGGGTTGTTTTGAATCTCGCTAACTTAGTAATTTACATGTTGTTGAAGCCAACTAATTAGAATCTCTCTAACTTAGTAATTTTCTGTATTTAATTGCATATACCTACGTGTATGGACACAGGACATGCAAGGAATTTGGCGTGATATATGCATGTTGTGGGTCCAAGCTGTCTTTGCTTTGCTTTTTCTATCAAATATTCAATGTCATCTAATGGGGCCAGTAGAATATTTTCTGTTTTTTTAGAGTGGCAAATGAAAACCCAGCCCGCTAATACCCAGCCCGTTAAGGTTCTGTGTGAGAATGTGGTTACGGTAGTTTTTTAAAGTGTTTATCGTGCTGAAATACATTAAAATGATGATTTTATTTTTATTTTTAAAAATTATTTTTGAAATCAACACATTAAAATAATTTAAAACATACAAAATATATTCATTTAAAATGATTTGTTTTTCAAATTTCGGCTAAAAGTCGGTGGGATTGCAATGCTAAACGGCCACTAAATCCATTGAATTTATTGCAAAAACAAGATCCAATTCGGTATTTTACACTAAGAACTAATCCAAACACGTTTAGGTTTGAGTTTGTGAGCTTGTTAAGTAACTCATGAGTCATGATTGACTAGTGGATTTGAAACATGAGTGGTTGGTGGAAGGGAAATCAAAAAGTTGAGTGAAGGGAATAAAAGAGACGAAGAAAGATGGATTTACCTCTTTGTTTTGAAACAAAGAATAATTGAAGGAATAAAAATGGAGAAGTCTTGTTTTTACCTTGATAGGAAATGAGAAGACAAACAAGGAATAACATTTTGTTTAACTATGAAACTAGATGAGGCTTCACCAAGGGCATCACTAAGCTACTATGTAGAAAAAAATAATGTTTTTTTCTCATATTAGTCATTAACTATTTATAAATTTTAAAATAAACAATAAATATTTAATTCAAATACATAACATAGATAAAATTTTAATTCAAAGCACATAAAAACTATGATCCAGTTGAAATTGATATCTCTAGGAAGCTCTCATTCAATGTAAGCCATCATAAGATTTGCTAAGAACTTCACTTTCATTTTTC
>CM063603.1:32352276-32393271 GCA_032356905.1 Salix exigua
AAACCTTTTCTTCAAAATTTGCACTCCCCAACAACCTTAATTCAGAAACCCCACTTTTCCAGAATCCCGATCCAAACACCAGCTCCCCAGGGAAATCCACACGAACCTTACAAAATTTGACAGAAACCCATGTCATACATATACTCCCGAATCATAAAAACGATTACAATTAGCTGAATCCACCAGCAACCCCATTTCATAATCTTGACCATCGCATCTTCTCAATCCAATCACCAACTTTACCGAAAAAAACACAAACCCAATGCACATACAGCCTTCTAAGCTACCAAAATGATTCGCAATCAGCTTTTAGTTATTTCACTTGGGCTATTGGAAATATGTTAAACCCCAATCTGGAAGCAAACAATTAATAACATGTATAGGGAATTTGGAGAATAATATGGAAGGTATTTCCTTCCCTTGAAAAAGCTATTCCAAAAGCAACCATATTAACTACACTTTAAATAGCTTATTTGAAGATCCAGAAATAACCAGTTGAAAACTCCACAACACTCACTTAGCAGTATCATAACACTTCATTTGAAATAATAGAATCCCAAAATGCACGCACTGATAGTTCAATTGAACTGCAACAAATGCAATCATCAATCGGTGTTATGCGATGAAATGGTTATATCATTAAATCGGCCAATCTATTACATTGTCCATTTTTGACATCCAAAATTGTGATTAGATTAACGAACCAGTTTATGAGTTGAAAGCATAATTATATGAACATATTATGTCACCATAACAAAAGGATGGCATTACAAAGCAAAAAGCACCATTGTTTTTAAGAGAGGATGAAGACACGGAAATAGTGCAAGGAGGCATGACAAAATTAGCTGAGATGATGTTCCTTAGAAGATCCCGCCAATGAAAAAGATATAGACATTGATTGTGATGTTTATCATTAAAAAACAACATTGATAAGCGAAATTGATTTTGCAGGTATAAGAATATGATTTTAGGATTATATATATTTTGTCTTGATATTATTTATGTAGAAAGTTTCATCTTGGTTTGCACCAAATTTACAATAGATGCAAGAATCAAGAGTGCAAGGTTTGTGTATTTGAAGTGCCCGTTAGAAAAGCTGCAAACGATGTTGCATGAAAAAGTATATAGCATAATATTTTTGTGTGTGAGATGAAAAGACAATGAAGATGAAGAAATAGTTTTTGAAATGGAATACGTTAAGAGGAAATTAAAACTAACCTAATCATCATGTGATTTTGATGGGCAGTGTCGTTTTTTTGGTTGGTGATCTTCCTTAGGCATTGTTGATGCACTGGGATCGAGTAATGGGATCACTTCTATATGTTCAGCTGAAGTATTGGGTTGGTCATCTTCTTTAGGCATTGTTGATGCATCGAGATCGAGTAATGGGATCACAATTGGAGGTTCAACTAGAATATTTGTTGTCAAGTTGTGAATTAAAAAAAACATTTAGTATTGACAAAGCAAACATATATAAATGATATTATTGCAATTTAAAGGCAAAAGATATGAAGAGAGAAAGAAACATGTGACCTTTGTAGAGGTGTGTCATCTTCAAATAGCAGATGTTTCTTAGTTTGTGATTGTGAAGGAGTAGCAATGCGAGCTCTAGATGGTGGAATAGGTGCTGGGGTTATTGGGTGTAACAAAAGTGGTTTTGGAGAGGAAGATGCAGAAGCTTGTTCCATTAAAGGAACATTTATATCATGAAGCTCTGGTTCAACATGTTGTTGTGGAGATTCAACTTCTATAATGTCATCGAAAACATTGGCAACAGTGATATCACAACGATTCATAATTGAGCGAAAAGTGTCGAATCGCAGCTGAAAAATTTTGGGCTTTTGTAATTTGTCTATCATAGGAGTTGGAATGGAATCAATGAACCCTTTATCATAGACATAACTATGGGCAGAGGAGCCAAAGACGTTTTCAGCAGTTTTCCGACCATCGAAATGTTGTCACATCGGTCGCAGTCGATTACAATACAATCAACTCTAAACCTATGAAAATGTAACAAATGAGACAATCAAATTTGAGATGCAATGTAAATGATGTGAAAAACATGTATGATGTAGGTGTCAGCATGAAAAGTAATGTTGATTTTTGTCTGACCATGGAATCGGTGTGACTTCATTGTGTTCGATGCATTTAAAACTTGTGCCTTTGTCGGATATTGATTTTGTGCATATTGGGCAGCTATGATACCACCAGCCTTGATGAAGATCATAGTCAGCTATTAAGGCCTTGCATGTAAATCTTTGGCTCTGCATTTTTTGGAATAATAACCAAACAAACATATATGAATGAATAATTGACAGGAAAAGAAATGAAGCCTAGTTTTGAAGAGAAAAGTATAGATAATTGTTGTCATACTTTGTATTGGTATGGATCCATACAAAGGATCTCTTTGATTGTCTTTCTATTCTCCTTAAGTTGTTGTTCAACGGTTTCAGTGTTCCTTGTAGAAGGAAGTCGATGCACCTCAACGGGAATATCCTTATAGCTTATCATTGAAGATTTTTGTTATGAATAGGTAAAAAAAATATTTTATAAAGATAAAAAAAAGAAATGGAAAGCTTACTAATGTTTATAGGGAAGAATTTCTTGGATTTCTGGGTTGAAATACCATAAGGAAGCAACAGTGCTGGAGAGATTTGGTTTCCCTGGGAGCCAAAAGAAGAGTGTATATACTGGGGTTACTTCATATTGAGTTTAATAAGCCAGAAAATGTATAAAGGTATGAAGATCAATCAATGATTGAATAATTAAAAATTAAAGAGATATGGTTGATAAGAAAAACCTTTGAACTCGAGTAATTCAAAAGGCGAGCAAAGACAATTATAATTGGACTTGATTGATTGTTTAGATCGGAATCATCGGAGGTTGTTGCAACATCACACCAAAGAGTAACCCTAATCTCTTCGCCTCTGCTTGAAATTTTGAGTTGTTAAAAATAAGCTATTAAGCCGAAAAATCTATGAGATTAAGATAACACACCTTATATTTTCAATGATAAATTCTCTTTTGTCAGTCATATCTTTACCCCGAACCATAATTTGTTCAAGCGGTTGAATGACTTTTAATCGACCAAGTACATCTAATGCAAAGAAAAACGTAAGTGGTGAAAAGAAATTAAAACATATGAGGAACGTAAGCTTGTGATAAAACCCGTAAGCACTCCTGATCGTCTTCCTGTAGTCAATAGATGTGCAAAGTCGATGAACGTAAAGTAATGGCGCGGTATTGGGGGTGTCATAGGATCAATCTTTGTAACTTTGGTGTCAGACTTAAGATCAATTACCGCTTCGTGGGCAACAACAGAGTTTGTATATTTGTTCTCAAAGGTGTAGAATCCACAGATTTGATAGTAACCACCTTCAATAATTGAAGCAGCAAATGATTGTATATTTCTTCCTTTAGCAGAGGCCTGAATTGCATTACCCTGTTGTATCAAAATGAAAATTATCATTAATGAAATTGAAGATATCATGCATGAGGAATTAAAGTATAAACCATACAAAAGACTGGGTTTTTTTTGTAGTTGTAAAATGCTAAAGGAGTTTGTTTCAATGTTTAAGTTTTTGACTTGAAGTAGGAGATAGGTATTATTTAATGACCTTCAAAACTATTACGACCGTTATTTTGCTCGTTACAAAGGTCTTTAAAAGGAAATAGATATATTTTAAATGGAATATGTAATTATAGTAAATGGATTGTAATAATGTCAGGAACCACTAATTGCTGTTAATAAAATGTTGCAAGAATAAATTTAACAGTTTATTTTTTGTTTTACAGTAGTGGAACGCAAATAAAAAGGTTAGTGTCTCGAGGAATTAGTAAATGGATTGTAATAATGTCAGGAACCACTAATTGCTGTTAATAAAATGTTGCAAGAATAAATTTAACAGTTTATTTTTTGTTTTACAGTAGTGGAACGCAAATAAAAAGGTTAGTGTCTCGAGGAATTAAATAATCTATAATATTGAATATAAGTTCTGATGAAATTCATTTGTATAAAAGCATTAGTTTGGGTTTAAAAGTCTGCACATAATTTTTTGTACGATAAATATTTTTTGATTAAAAGTAGAAATTTGTGTTTTGAATTGAAATTTTATGGATATTTTTGAATAGGCTATGGCATGGTATAACAAAATGCAAGAGACATGGAAAAATAGATGATAAAGAAAGGGTGTCAGATGTAAGCTTACCGTGGCATCAACGAAAAGGCAATTGAAACTGCTATTTTGACCATTGAGCCTTGGGATCCAAACACGACAAACTCTTCCACGTAAAGATTGGTAGAAGTTGTATTTTTTTATGCTTTGGATTGATAGAGCCATGACACTGAGATCAAAGATATAAACAATAGAATATAAGAATTAACAATTAAAAATGACAAAATAAATTTAACCCATAATGGATAAACAAACATAAAATGTTAGAAGTATATATAAGGTTGATGAAAACCTGACTAAATAAATAATAAGGTGGATGAACAGTGGAATATATAAAGCTAACAAAAGAAGCAGTGTCAAACCAAAGATTAACGCTGTTGATCTGCAAAATATTGATGAGAAAATAATGAGTTTTTTTTTGTTTCAGATTGAATGAAGAATTAAACATTTCAAGAAGCAAAGTGTAATAGTTGGGACGTACAAAATATTGATGGGTAAATAATGATTAATAATTTTTTTATGGTGAAGATTGAAAGAAGTAGAAGAAAAACCTCTAGGAATAGCGCTTATAATGTCTTTGTAGACAATATTTTTTGCATAAGTAGAAGGACGTCCTTCATTGTCACATGAAATAATCTTTAAACCTTTTTTGGAAGTGACTCTTGAGAGAGCGACATAAAGCTGACCATGGGTGAAAACTTGGTCTTTAAGAAAAACACCGACAATTTTCAAAGATTGTCCTTGACTTTTATTTATTGTCATGGCGTAACATGGCTTTAAAGGGAATTGACGCCTTTTAATTGTAAAAGGACATCTGATTTCATTTATTGGGAAGATGATTCTTGGTACGAACACCTGATTGCCAATGTTAGACCCAATTATTATTTGTGCTTGAATGACCTTTGATGAAAGTTGTGTAATGATAAGTCTAGTTTCATTGCATAGACCCATAGATGGACTGATATTTCTAAGCAACATCACTGGTGTTCCAACTTTTAAAGCAAGTTGATGAGATGGGACCCCATTGAATTCCAACTGGTTTATGTATTCTATGGGATATAAAGAGTTTGCATCATCATTCTCTGTTGACGATGTGCAAATAGAATCAACGCTAAGATACACACGTTTTTCTCCAGGTGTGATGTTAAGCACAAAATCATTGATTTTAGCAATGTTGTGTTCTTTGTTGTCACTATAGCTCTCTCTCTAAAATAGGCAGGGTCAACATGAATGTCACAAATAGTTGGATATATTGTTGACACAATTGTTGATATTGGTTCACAGGAGTTTTCAAGGAGAAGATCAGAGGGAATACTGACAAAAGAATCATCGGATTCATCAAGCGAAGGTAAATTAGATATTACCAACATTTAGAATCCGATCGGAAAACTTCAGTAATTTCAGCCTTTTCTTCAGAAGTTAATCCATCAGTTGAGAGACGCATATTTTCTGTAAGAGTCAATACAGTGAATTTAGGCCATAGATCGGAACCGGTTAAAGAAGCATTAATTATTTGCTCTTTTGTTCCATCAGTATAATCGGCAATATTTGACTGAAAATCACCACCAAGTAATATGGTTTTTCCACCAAATGGGAGATCTTTGTTGTAGTTTTCACCCTTTGAAAGAACATCACGCATTGAACGATCTAGAGCTTGAAACAACATTTGTTAATCATTGGTGCCTCATCCCAAACTATTAGAGAGGTTTTTGAAGAAGGTCGCGAAAGATGTGTGTTTTTCTTAATGGCACATGTTGATGATTCATCAATGGAAAGTGGAATTTTGAATCTTGAATGAGTCTGTGCGACCATTTGGAAGAAGAAGAGATGCAATACCAGATGACGCCACTGCAAGAACAATTAAGGACTCAGATCTGATACGATTTATGATTGTGTGCCACAAAAAAGTCTTGCCAGTTCCCCCATGACCATGCACAAAGACTAAAGCCTGTTTTTTTATCAAAGATGGATGCAATAATCAAATCATATATAACCTTCTGCCCATAGTTGAGAGAAGCAAAATTAAAGGAATGTTGACTTCTAAGTTCAGCCAGATCATAATTAAGCTCTTCTCTTAGAAGCTTGTTGGCAATTTCTTGAAGGAGTTGTCCATCCGGCATTGGCAAACTATGATCTTGAAGTGTTGTTGCGGAAGCATTGAAAAGTTGCTCAAGCTCATATAATACATAATTTTTGAGTTGATCATCAGCTGAATAAGGTTTGGCATTCTAAAAGATGCTCTTAACTTGCAAAGGATGTCATCATGCATGGAGTGCCAAAACTGGTTGAATAGAATCAAAGGGTCAGCAACTTGACAAAATAATATGATACTAACAAAAAGTTGTCTAAGTTGCGGTGATGATGCAGTTGCAATTGCCTCACAGAAAGCTTCAGACCATTCTTTATCATCCCCCAAAAGCCCATGTGCTTTGCAAGCAAGCTGAAATGTTGGATAAACAATGCCATGAACCTTTCTCAAATCTGCAAACCCAGTTGATCCTTTAATATGGTTTAAAAGCAACCTTAAGAAATAAAGTTCTCCGGCAGCAGGGTGCACATACGCTATACGCCCAAGGCATAGACCTTTAGACCTCACAGTCCATTCTTTTTGTCCAGAATCCCAAACATATTTTTTCGGAAATTCTGAGTAATATAACTCCTGTGCACCAGAAAATTGTTTGTTGCATTCAAACCATTCTGTAAGCATTGTTTTCCTGATTCCTGGTCTTCTAAGAACAGATTGAAGGCATTCACTGCCTGAGAAAACAATGTTTTGCTGAAAAGGTAAATGAATTTGAAGTCTCTCAACTGGAGGATTTTTTGAATGAATTGGAAACTGAAAAATACGCCAAGCAGCTTCATAAGGACAGATGAAACGACAATTAAGATATGCTTGTATTTCATCATTGGTGTCATCTTGTATTACAGCGCGACACCTATCAGGGCCTTTGTTGACATATTTGAATAAATACTTGATGAGCATTGATTGACAGCATATCTCAACATTTATATGGGCATTGTAACGCATCAAAAGTTCTTTGTTGTACGGAACAACATAGTCATTAAATAACATAATGCCATTCTTCAGAACAAAATTATCACGAAATTCACGCCTTTTATAATATACAAATCCATTCTCGCCCAAAATAGTGTTGCTTCTGAATTTCTTTGGAAATGACTTTGTACAAACATTTCCTGACATGCACTGCGCACTTGGTCTTGCAACACCGCATGGACCATGTATCATGAATTTGGAGACAATTTCATGACATAAAGGATCAACGTTTTTATCTGGTATCTCAGCGGAGACAATTGAGTCAATATCAGCAGAAGTTCTGAATTTGTATTCCAAGGCAAGCCAAACTAAGATATGTGTATGTGGAAGACCTCTTTTTTGGAACTCAATTGCATGAACATCTACAAAAAAATTTAACAGAATTAGTAAATTCTTTAAAAATGATAGCACGAAAGAAATGAATTGTGATTATTGCATTACCAGCAATTGTTTTGCCAAAAGGGGAGCCAGATTTGATGAACTTCAACATATCAAGAAGTTTTGATCTGAAAACTCGTGTAATAATATCAGGCTTGTAAGCCCTGCTTTTATTGAGCTCTCTTTGGATCTCTGGCCAATTTGTGTTGCATATGAATGTAATAAAAAGATCAGGATTTCCATAAGCTCTACAAATTGCCATGGCGTCTTGGTAATTATTAATCATATACCGTGGGCTTCCAGTGACAGAAGATGGAAGGATAATTTTTCCAGTTGACGATCCTTGAACATCTCCTTTAAGCATTGCTTCAGTAATATTATGATACAGATCAGACCGGAGATCATTCTGGTTCATTCTGATGTAATCAAGCCTGTCTTCTTCAATGTTGGCGAAAGCATCAACTAAAAATTGTTGGTAAAGCCGACCACCTTTAATAAGAGTGTCTTCACCATATTCTCTCTCATGAATAAAATAAGCATAAAAAGCTCTCATGGGGACTCTTTGACGTTTTCTAGAGATGTGGCTGTCATGATTTGCAAAATTAATGTTTGTCCGATAACCGTCTTCACCAAATGGAAATAGAAGAGAATATTGTAAGGCCATAAATTTTGGATGCAACTTGGAGATTCTTTGCAAACCGCATGAGGTACTTTCAATAATTATATGCAATTGTCTTCAATATCCAGGTGGCAAGGCCTGCCGTCGCCGCCAAATGCATCCAAAGATAAAAAAAAACATAAATCGATGTGAGTTGGGGTTTCCGAAGCTAACGTCCATTTCATTCAAGCTGCACACGTTGTCTTCAATATCCAGGTGGCAAGGCCTGTCGTCGCCGCCAAATGCATCCAAAGATAAAAAAACATAAATGAGATTAAAGGATGAGATGCTGTTTTCTGTACAGGACACAATTGATAATGATATTCATTAAATGCTCCTCTGGCGTAGCGCAACACTGTTTTGAACCTCTAATCCTCGTGTTCTTGGAATTCCAAGCATGTTGAGTCTTGACCTTAATCAGTGGAGGTCTCTCACATGCATGCCCTATAAAATATTTCACGCACCCTTCAATCGCTAATGATTTTGTTCTCCACTCAGATATTACAAAAGTTAGAATATGAACAGAAAAGGAGGGCTGGGGTCATGAAAACTGTTCATGAAGCGAGAGAGAGAGAGGTAGCGGTGTGTGATTTGAAGAGAATGTCTTCGTTCCCAACAGTGCAGTCCAGTGCTGTGACCGGAGAATGTTTCTCATCTGAAAAATATCGGAGTGTTGTTAGGAATGCTGAGTGGTTGAACTTTGAAGTCCACGTTTGAGTCTTGACTTTAACTGGCAGAGGTCTCTCACATGCATGTCCTATAAAATATTCCACGCATGCTTCAAATGCTAATGATTTTGTTCTCCACTCAGATATTTCAAAAGTTAGAATATAAACAGGAAAAGAGGGTCGGGGTCATGAAAAGGTCAAGATGAGTTTTGGGGGATTGTGGGAGGGGAATCAGGAACGTTGGTCCTTAAGAGGGAAGGATGAGGAAACATCCCCATGTGGGCGATGGGGTCCGCAGGGCTTGATCGGTATGGGCATAGCATGGCCATGTGGGATTAGAATCTGCCAGTTGAGTTTTCAATTCGGGTGGATGGGTTGTGGTCTACATGACATGTGGTATATCATGTGGACATGGTCTCCCATCCCCTTATTTAATGCCTAATTCATATATCTATCTATCTATATATATTGATTTATTATAATGAATTTAATTATCTCAAAGTCCAGAGCTGCTGGTTCATTTAAAATAAACCCTTCACACTGTTCTTAAAAAAACTGAAATGGTAAATTATCTGGAAGGTCTCTCCATGGTAAAAGTTTAAAATTAAAGAGGTTTTTTTTTTTTAGTTTCACATTTAAACCATATAATTATTAATATGATAGTCACTGAAAATTTACATGGTTCTTAATTTTAGGACATGTAGGATTAATGAAATTGCACGCAAATTAATTTAAACACTCATATTAATAAAAAAAAAAAAAAAACCAAAATTGCAAGATCATACCATACATTACATTGATGTAAGTAATTATTGGTTAGTTGATCCTTACAGAACAAACATCATTAATTTCTTGGGATGTTTTTTTATTCTTCAAATGAAGTTAAACTTTCTTTGCTTGTCCTCGACGTTCTCGTTGATGTTACCAATCATGGGGTGGGCGTTCAAGGAGAATGGCTACCTTCTTCTAATGATGCGTCTCAGAGAGGATCAAACGTGATGGTGATTTTGGGTATTATGGTTGTGGCAAACATGGAGACCAGATTGTGGAAGGTTGTGTGGTTGTGGCGGACACGCAGAGCGGAAAGTTTTTGCTCTGTTTACGCCCACATTTGGTGTCTATTCTACTCGCATAGTACACACAGCCACTTCGGTCATCCATCAATTAATAAATCATCCATCAGCCATCAATTAATAAATCATCCATCCAATTTTGAATTCAATATCCCACTTTCACCGCAATCGAAGCACGCCGAGGAGTTGAGTGATGTGTCAGCACTACTAATTGAGTGTCATAGCTGTGTAGAGACGGTGCCTTTCGAAGTCAAGTCAAGTCTAGTGTGCAGTGTGCACTACGTGCTTTACAGATAATAGTGAATCGTTGTAATTAACGTAAAATAATATATAATGTATAATAACAAATGTATTTACACTGTTACAATATGTCCACATTTTTCTTTAACTAAACTTATCATTTTGCACACGCGCCAAGCGAATAAATTTAAAAAAAATAAAAATTAAAAACCAAGGATACAATAAATATAAAAGGAAATGGACCAACGACCACCATCAACCATCAACCATCTTGATTGGCACTCTCTAGTATCTGCCATTCTCAAACCCGAACCCGAATACATTCCCATTTCAACTCGATCATGCTTCAATACTTTAGTTCGCCCAAGAGTCCTTCAAAGCAAGCACTCCACCGATTTTGAAATTTTTGTACCGCCAATGAAGGGTTGGTAGTTATAGTCGGCTTTGTATTTTCCATCCTCGGTGGCCACGATGATGCATCCCAGATCGAGCCATACACCCACATTGGCCTCAAGGAAATGTCGCATCACTTTTTCTTGGATACCTTCGATGGGAACATCGTCCACCAAGAATCTGCACGTAGTCCACATCATTTCGGACATACTTCATCAATGAACGAAAAATCGCATCTTCATTGCATAGATATAAACCTCACGCACGCACAGACATCACAATTATTGAAAGCTAGAACTGTTTCTCAATATTCTTCAAGGCCTCCTTCGATGAATCCGAGGTAATATCTCGCCTCTGCATTTGAAGAAATACAGTGAAAATATTCAAGGGAAAAGCCTGCATAATTCTTTTCAGCCACGCCGGACAAAAGCATGAAGAACTCTTATCTCCACACAATCCCATATCCAAAAACACACATGTCCTGGAACATGGATTCGTCAAGAGGTATCTTAAAAATAAGGGTATCTTGAAAACCCCTCTTTCGCTTGTATCCATCCATGAAAAAAAAAGTCAACCATGAAATTGAAGCTTCCAAGAATCAAGAGATGGCTGGTGAGAAAGAGTATAGTAGCGAGAGAACATGAAGGCTTTGCATAATCTACGAAGAGGTGTCTAGTGAGATTCTTTTTTTGGTTAAGAGAGCTTTGATTTCTTGGTTAAAAGTGTGGTCTTCGCAGTTGATATTTATAGAAGGGGAGAGGGCGAATAAAGCAGTGATTTTCTTCAAGTCATTATAATTCAATGCATGTTGAAGCACCAAATAAAACATAAACACCGATCTATTTTAGTGTTTTTGATAATATAATATAATATAAATAAATGGTGGGCTTTCTTGGAAGCTTGGTTGGTCTGTAAAGTTTTTTTGCTGAAATTTATTTTATTTTATTTTAAATAAATATGCTTTTATGTGTTTTAGATATTTTGGATATGCTTGATTTTAAAAATAATTTTTAAAAAATATAAAAATTATATTGAAAAAGAAATTATCTAACATATGACAAAACACGATTTAGATGGCAGTGCACTTTCCAAAACTATTTTGCAAAACTCAAATATAATAGCACTTAGATCTACGTTATTAAGGTTTGTGAGTATATTTTAGCTATTTAAAAATACAATATTTCATTGTGAAATAGATTACACAAATTATAAAAAAATAGAAAAAAACAAAAATCACATGGAAGCTTCACTTAGATACACCAGTACATTCACAAAGATTTTAAAGAGATAAATTCAATAATCAAGGTTATAGCAGGTTTTTAGTATGAATGAAGTATAATATATTTTTAAAATTATATTTTTAATTATATATATATATTTGATATCACCACATTAAAACCATAAAAAATTATAATTTACTTAATAATTTTTAAGTGAAATATAATTGAAAAAAGTATTTGAAAAGTTTTGAACAATAATATCAAACACATATAATTAAAAGCACTAAAAATAATTCAGTTGCAGTGACAAAATAACCCAAACAGTCCACTCATTTCCACACTAATTGCAAGATATTGTTGTAAATATAAAAAAATCAAGTATAAGTAATGACAACAAGACACTTGAGAATAAATAAATCATTATAATCATAACAACAAAATACTATTTTTTAAAATTATTTTTTTATTTTATATTTTAAAAAAATATTCTTTATTATTGGATTGTTTTGAAAATGATACTCTTTATTTTTTTTATTTTTCTATTTGGTTATATAATGGTCTCATAAATTTATTTATTTATTTATCGATTTCAAGTTGAAATTTTCAACTTTTATGTTTTAACATTTAACCTGTTGCATATGAGCTTTTTAATATGTTTTTGTAATTTTTTATGAATTTATCTTAATCTCATGACTCAAGTTAATATAACAAGTTAATTTGAATTGATTCATGTTATTTTTTTGTCGTCGTTCTAATTTTTATTTTATTTTATCCTTCAATATCTCGATTGGTTGGAAACTAAGTTTCATAAGTTTTTTCTTTCTTTTTATAATATTAAATTAGTCTTATGACTCGGGTCATAGGTTAGACAAGTTGACTTGAGTTAACTATGTTTAATTTTGTTTTGATTTCTTTTTAGCTTGAATAATTTTTGATTGAACTTCATATTTTTCCAATTCGCTTTTCTTAGAATTATCCTAATCTTATGATGAAGTCACGTACTTTGCATGTGGATCCAATTTATCTTTTTTTTTATTTGAATATATATATATATATTAATCTCACTTTTTAACAATTCAATCTTCTCTTTTTATTTAATTGGTTTTTTTTCAATTTTATATTTAATATTAAGTTTTTTAGGAATTTGCTTTTTGTGAAGTTATCATGGTCTCATTAATTTATATATTTCTCTCTTGATTTCAACTTTTAATATTAAGTTTGTTGGAAATAGAGTTTTGTAGTTTTTAAAATTTATTTCTCATAAAATTATCTTGGTTCCATGATCTAAGTGATAAGTTGAACATATTAACTCGAATTGACTTGATTTTTTTATATATATTTTTATTATTTAACATTTAGGTGATTGGAAATTGAAATTTGTATTTTTTTTCCTCAATTTGTTTTATATAATTTTGTCCCGGTCTCATAACCCAAATTAAAGGTTTGACAAGTTGACTAAGATGTTTTTTTTGTTATTTTTTAGTGTTGTGTTAATTAAAAATTAACTTTTATAATTTATTTTAATTTATCTTTTATAAAGTTATCATGTCTAATGACCAAATTATAGATTTAATAAATTAATGTAAATTAATATAATATATATTATTTTAATATTTTTTAAAAAATGTCCAATAGTATATTATCCATTAATATTTTTTAAATACCCAATACAAATTATATTTTAAAATTTTAAATAGTTTTTTATCTAAAAAAATTCATCTAACCAGCAGCTTGCCAATGATTAATTAAAAAAGAAACTAGATAGCACACCCAGAAAAAAAACAGTGTGAGAAAAGTGTGGAACTATTTTCTGCCCATTTCTGAGTGTTTTCCTTCCTTCTTTGAAATTCCCCGCCACCGTAAAACCCTTTCTACTCTTTTCAATCCCGAAATCAAACGGTAAACAATGTCTCTCTGTAATGTTTTTCTTTTCTCGGCAACCAAACAGCGTGTGCTTACTTGCTTTTAAGCTTTTCATTCTTGTTTGTATTTCCTTTCTATATCATTAGAAGTCCTGATCTCTGGACCTTTTTTTATATAAATTTAAGTGATTTTGAGTTTCTATCTAAGACTTTATTTATTTATTATTTAAATTTACATTACTGTTGTTTTTATTTGCTCTTTGTGCTCTTAGGTTTTTGAAGAGGAAGGGCCATGGGAGACTTGTCAAGGTGAAATGCTCTCTGTTTATTTTTAATTTAATATCTGATTTCAAGTTAGAGAGAAAAATAAATTAATAGCATTAAAAAAAAGATGAAATTTAAAACCAAAGAGGCTTAGATTGGCTAAAAATATTGATTTCTTCTTCTTCTTCTTCTTATTACTATTACTATTATTATTATTATTTCCAATGTCATTATACTGCACTGTTAGCAACTCTTGGTAGCTGGAATTGTTTTTACATTTATTTTAGAATTTTTGTTTTTGTGATTATGTTGATATGGATTTCCCAGGGACGATATTGCAAATACGCTTAGAATACTTGTTGCAACGGATTGTCATTTAGGGTATATGGAGAAAGATGAGATACGGCGGCATGATTCTTTCCAGGCTTTCGAAGAGATATGCTCCATTGCTGAGCAGAAGAAGGTAATTTTGTTTGTGTGTGCTATTGATTTGCATTTGTAACGTGCCTGCTGGTTTGAAAGATCTTGCTATTTCTTATACATATAGAAGAAGAGACTTATGCTGATTTTCTTAAATTCTGAGCAAGGATCTACTTTGTGATGGCTAAGGCATTGACAAGCATGTTCTCTTTAGACGAGGGGCTGTAATTCTCATATTCAGTCTGCATCAAACTTCATGTTATAGTGATGAGGTTTACTGCGTGACTTCTATTTGGTAACAGGTGGACTTTGTACTCCTCGGTGGTGATCTTTTCCATGAGAATAAGCCCTCAAGGTCGACATTAGTAAAGGCCATTGAGATTCTTCGTCGTCATTGCCTCAATGATCAACCAGTTCAGTTCCAAGTTGTTAGTGACCAGACTGTAAATTTTGCAAATGTGTAAGAGTTTAATCACTGGTATTTCATTTTTCTTTTCTCTGCCTGGAAAGTATTTTTCTGTTTCCAATTCATTTTGAAAGAGAGCTAATGATTTCATTTATAAGTTGACCTCTGGATTATTATCCATGCTGTCACCATGACTTGGTTCATTATTCTAATAAGTTGAATAAATGTAAAGGCAGACTATATTTTTAGGATATCCATATTATGATTTTGTGTTTTTTTATGTTGTAACATTTTTTTGTTTTTTGTTTTTCTTTATATGTGTAATGATAGAAACATTATTCAAGTTATATGTATGGAGACACAAACACACTTGATTCTTTGCAGAAAAATCAAGGTGCAACTCTTCAAATATACTTGGTAGTGCTTAACAACTTTCATTGTATTGTATCAGATTTGGCCACGTAAACTATGAAGATCCACACTTCAATGTTGGCTTGCCAGTGTTCAGTATTCATGGAAATCATGATGATCCTGCCGGAGTGGTATGGATTTATGGTAACATGGTTTTCCTAAATAAATTTAGAGCGCAGATAACTATTGCTACTTGTATTCACTTTTAATTGGTGCACAAGGATCTGCCGGCTTTTTTATTCTATGCTAGTTTAAGAAAAAAATTTGCTGTCTGTTCTGGCAATGGAAATAAACTTTCAACAAATTTGATGACTTTATTCAATAATATATCTCAATTGCTCTTAAGTACAACACATCTTGTGCTCCTTACTTTGGTGCAGGACAACCTTTCTGCAGTAGATATCCTTTCAGCATGCAATCTAGTAAACTATTTTGGAAAAATGGCACTCGAGGGTTCTGGAGTGGGTCAAATCACACTTTACCCTATCCTTGTCAGGAAGGTATGTTAGTGGATAAAATTAACAGGACACATGGGATGTTTTAAATACTTTAGAAATGACCTGCAGTTAATTTGATTTGCAGGGTTCAACAGCTGTGGCTCTTTATGGTCTTGGGAACATTCGGGATGAACGGCTTAATAGAATGTTTCAGGTATTGAGTTTGAAACTTTTTCTGCTGTTTAATTTCTGATTTAAGTTACTCACCTATCTGTCTGGTTTGTCTTTAATTTCTCAGACACCACATGCTGTGCAGTGGATGAGACCTGAAGCCCAAGAAGGCTGTCTAGTGTCAGACTGGTTCAACATGCTGGTACTTCATCAGAACAGGTTGTGTGTGAGTGAAACAGTATTAGTGTGTACAAGTGTGTAAAAGTGTCTGTATGTGTTTTTGCCTCTTTTTCTTGAAGATGAGATGTCTAGGTTTATCTTTGAAATTTTACCTAACCTTGACATTTTGACATTCTCATTGTCTTTTGGAATTATTAAAATTATATCTTGTATTGCAATTTTTTTTATTCTGAATCTTCTTTTGTGGTCTGCAGAGTGAAAACAAACCCAAAAAATGCTATAAATGAACATTTTCTACCAAGGTTCTTGGACTTTATAGTGTGGGGTCATGAACATGAATGCCTTGTTGATCCACAGGTGCCACTAGAATTTTTTTCTTGAACTATCTTGTTTGTCTCCATCTCACTGAATTGAAGATGGGTTTTGATTTAAAAGGAAGTTCCAGGGATGGGTTTTCACATAACGCAACCAGGTTCAACAGTTGCAACATCACTGATTGATGGAGAATCAAAGCCAAAGCATGTGTTGCTTCTTGAAATTAAGGTGGCTTATAGGAAAACCTTGGAGAAAACATCCTTTTAATAGATGTGGTGCTGTTAGTCTTACAATGTTTTCTTGATGTGTTTGCCTTGTAGGGAAATCAATATCGCCCAACCAAAATACCTTTGACTTCCGTGAGGCCTTTTGAATATACAGAGGTAACCTAATGACTTTCTTGCTTCATCTGTTAAAGAAAATTACTAACTTGCTGAGTTCATCATGCAGATTGTATTAAAGGATGAATCTGACATCGATCCCAATGATCAGAATTCAATTCTTGAACATTTAGACAAAGTGGTAAGTCATGTATCCTACAATTAGCAAGGACAATTTTGGATATTTTAGGTTACCAATATCATCTTACCAGTTTATCATAGACTTCATTGGTGCAGTGCATTTGCTAGCTATGTCATCATAACTTCTCCTGTAGGTTAGAAATCTGATAGAGAAGTCTAGCAAAAAGGCTGTTAGCATATCAGAGCTCAAGCTTCCCTTGGTTCGAATTAAGGTAACATCCGCCTATACTTACAGATGATACTATTTATTATAAGTCATTCTCATCATCATCTATGAGGCCCTCTCTTAAGTCTTCATAACACCATATATTAAACAAAAACTTAAAAGTGTTCTTAATATTTCAACTAATCATACTCATTATTATTAGGGACAAGGTGCATTCTGCCATATTTGAAGCCATATTTTCTTGTTCAACTCAAATAACTTTTCCAAACTTCTATTTTGGCCTTACAATCAAATTATTTGACTCATGTTACAATGCTTCTGATTTTGATGAGGTTAAAAAGCTTTTGGCGCTTCTTTTACCAATCAAATTAGGGAATTTGCAACTTCACATAGATTGCATGTCTCCAGTTAAGCAGAGGCAATGACACCTAAGCCTTCTAGGAGGGGTGGCAAAAGGTGTTGATAATGGATACTTTACTCATGGACAATTTTAATCCACCAGCTAACCGATTCGGTTAATTTGACAGGTAGATTACTCTGGATTCATGACAATAAATCCTCAAAGATTTGGGCAGAAGTATGTGGGAAAGGTATTCTGCCTATTACTCCTCTCATTTAAGGAGTTAAGCTCACTTTATTTTGAGTTAATCTTAGCATTGATCCTTAATTTCTTGAACATTTTTCAGGTTGCAAATCCTCAAGACATACTTATTTTCTCAAAGGCTTCTAAAAAGAGGCGGAATGAAGGTATTTTGAAACTCAAATCGATGTTGTTTACTTTCTGTGTTTTGATAGTCTGATTATTTGAAGATTCTTCTACATGTGAACATTTAAGCCTCATTGCAATTGGATCTGCACATGTGTTATTGCATGCCTATTGGTGATGGTTTTATTTGGAATCCCAATGAGTATTGCATGTATGAGATCTAGGAGGTCTAATGGATGAAGTATGAACAACTGACTTGTTCTTGCCACATAGCTTGGACCTTGGTCAAAAGATTGCTCATTTTTTTTTAAATTGAAAATAAATAATTAAACTCTTTTTTATACATTTCTATAATATAATAATACTTACAATTTTTTCCAATAAAAAAATACTTGTATCACATTACTGCTACAAATACTGAAAAAAAAAAAATTGAACTACATCTATAATGTGTAATTGTTCAATTCCAAATTTAAACTCTTTTGACTCGTGCCCTAATTCAAAATTTAAACTCTTTTAACTCGTGCTCTAACACCGAAACAAAATATTCAACAACACATTTCTAAGTAGGAAATTTGAAATGCATAGTATGAAGTGGTGAGCTCAACACATTCCTTTACACTCACAAGATTAAACAATGCATATCAATGGAGGGAATTTAAAACATGGTGATGGAGGACCTGTTAAGGATTTTCATATTTTTATCTTAGAAATAAGAATATGTGTCTCTCGCTCTCTCTATTGCTTGATTCCTCTTCCCCATCTTAAAGTCTCTCTCTCTCTCTCTCTCCTCTTTTCTTATCTCTTCCTTGTTCAACATTACATGGGGCTTGGGATGTTTGAGCTTCAGGTACTTTCTAGATGAACTTGATCAACCGAAGCTTATCTTTTAACAATTGCCTTTATGTTGTGGCTTGATCTATAAACTTCCTTTTTTCTTTTCTTTTTTTGAAAACTTTTTCCAATCATCTAAGTGTAATAAAGCAATATAGTCTCTTAAAGGAAATTACATCACTTTCAAGTGAAGCTCAAACTCTGGTTTTTCATCTCAAGTACTTTAAACTATATGCTTGCAAGGAACCTTCAAGGCTCAAACTCGGGTTTTTCATCTCTAGTACTTTAAACTATATGCTTGCAAGGAACCTTCAAGTTGGTCTTTGCACTGCCTGTGGTCTTGCAGTTGTCAATAGATTAGTCCATAAATTATGTTAATAGCTATTAATCTAGGTTGTATAACAAAATTAGGAGAGGAGATTTAGTTTACCATGTATAACTTGTTAAGATCACTCTATGTAATTAGTACAGATTTTAGTTTCCTTGTAAAACTAGTAGACTTGTCTATATAATGGAAGACCCTCCAAGAGAGGGCATTCAAACTATTCTGTTATGGTATCAAAGCCTCTCTTAGAAATCCCAGTATTGGTTACCTTAGTCATAACCATAGTCTCAACACTTATGGAAAAGTCAGATAAATTACCTTAGTCATAACCAAAGAGATCAATTTCTCATGAAATTGAGGCATAATTTTGAATCTATTCGTGCTTCTCTAGTAAATAGAGATCTTGTTCCCACCGTAGAGTTCTTTTTTGAAGAATTCTTGCGTGAGGAACATCTTAATACTCAAAATATCATGGAGCAGTCTTGTGTTGCTTTTAATTCTGACTCAACTGCCTATGTTGCCTATAGAAAATAAAAGGGGAAGGGATGTTTCATGAGCACTACCCAATGATATAGTTGCATGAAATATGGTCTTATTGCTCCTAATCGTTTCTTTAAAATTTTGTACTTACTACAAGCAACAAAAGATATTGGCCAACTTGTGGACCAACATTACGATGTACATTTAACTCATGGTGGTTGTGTTATACAATATCAAATGTCGAAGCAGTTGATAGTTAAAAGGCTTAATCATGGATGTCTCTTTTATCTACAATTGCATATTCCACGAAGCTTACCTTTTTTCCTCATTTATATTGCCATTACTTTGTTATAAGTCTAGAGTGTCAAATGAAATTTGGCACAAACGCCTTGATCATCCCAATTCAAGGGTTCTATCTTATCTCATTAAATTTGGTCTATTAACATGCTTCGTCTACTGTGTTTCATGATTGAGCAACTTGTAAACTTAGCAAAAGTAAGACTTTACCCTTTTCTTCTAAAGAAAGTAGAGCCATCCACAATTTTGAAATCATTCATAGTAATGTCTGGGTATTAGTTCTGTTCTTTCTCATGTCTAATACAAATATTTTGTAACATTTATTAATGACTACAACAAATATATATGGATGTATTATTTGCGTCACAAATCCGAAGTTTTTCTTATGTTCAAACTGTTCTTAGCTCTTGTTGACACTCAATGTTTAACTTATTAAAATTGTTCGGTCAGACTCGGGTGGGGAATTTCTTTGAGTTCCAATATTTCTTGCAATTTAAAGGTATTATGTCTCAAAGATCTTGTTCATATACTCCACAATAAAATGGAGTAACTGAATGAAAGAATCGTCATCTTTTAGATGTTTTCCGAACCATGCTCATTAAGTCTTTAGTTCCTCCTAAATTTTGGGTAGAAACACTTACCACAACAACCTTTTCATCATAATCTTTCCTATACCAATCTTCATATTTTTTGGTGCATGTTTTATGCATCTTCCCACGCAGGATAGATATAAGCTTTTACCCAATCTATTTGTTCTGCCTTCTTAGGATATAATGTCACTCAAAAGGGTTATATATGTTATGATCCAAACTTTAATCGAGTTCGTGTTTCTAGAAATGTCATTTTCTTTGAAAATCAATGGTTCATTCCTATGTCTTCCTCACTAGAATCATCAGTTGTTTTTTTGCATTCTTTTAATGACATGTCTAGTGCTTCTAGTACTCATGTTGAAAGATTCAAGCCAGACATGGTATATGTGTGGAGGTCTCCAGCGATGCCCCTTCTCGCTTTTACCTTGCCATCTTTTTGATGTCCCTCTCGAGTATTTGGTCCTCTTGATTGTTATGGATTCTTGACACACATGGCAATTACTACTTTTGCCTTGTCTGCCACTCTATCTATTATTGATATTCCTACTAGGTTTACTTCTCATTCCTACTTTAGCAATATCCAAGTTGTGTCGCTCCTTGTATGGCCTCAAATAGGCCCCTTGTGCATGGTATGAAAAATTTACTTCTAGTCTCCTCAAGTTTGCCTTTCTTAATGATGCATTTTTTTCTTTTTGCAAAACTAAGATTGGGGTGGTCATTCTCTTAGTATATGTTGACGATATCATCATTATCGAAATCTTGATTCGGTTATGATCTTCCAGTTAAAATAGTTCTTATGGTACTTTTCACATGACAAGTCCGGGATCCCTTATGTATTTTCTTGGTTTGGAGATTACTACTGGTTTGCTTGAGATTTTTTTTTCCTAGCACAAGTATGCTTGGGATTTAGTGGATGTTGCTGGTCCCCAGGACTCTACCCTTTTTGATACTCTTATGAAACTTAGTCTCAAGCTAGCAAAGAAGAAGGTGACTTGTTATCAAACCTTGTTGCCTATCTTAAGCTAGTTGGCAACTTGGTTTATTTTACAGTTACTAGACCTAATATTTCTTATGCAATCCAACAAGTTAGTAAATTCATGGCTTCTCCTTGACACCTTCATATGGAGGTTGTTAAATGGACTATTTGTTATGACCATGACACATCATACGAGGGCTTTTCTATCCTGCTAGTACTTCTCTTGATCTTGTAGCATATAGTGATGTTGATTATGCTAGTTGTCATGACACTCGATGATCTACTATGGATTGATGTATGTTTCTTCACCGAATCTTATTTTGCAAAAGTAAGAAACAAGATTGTGTTTCGAAGTCCTCCACTGAATCTAAGAGTGAGGAAAAAAACCAAAAAACCGATTAAATCGAGAAAATTGAAAAAAAACTTAACTGAGAAAAAACAAATGATTAAAAAACCCCGATTAAACTGATTAGAATTTTATTAAAACTTCTGATCCGGTTTGGTTTTGGTTTTTTAAGGCTAAAACCAGTAAACCGAACCCCTTCAAAGTAAAAATATACAAAACTCAATTGTTGATTGCCAAGACCAATCTTCAAAAACATTTGGCGGTTCTATCATCTTTAACATGATAAACAAGCAATTGTCCATTTATTTCCCAATGAATAGCTCCATTGCAAAAAAAAAATAGGGTTGTGCTCAACTTAGTAAACTCGCTTAGAGGTACTTCAACATTCAAAGACAAAAGAAAGGGTTGATGTTTTCTCCAAGCCTTAGTTTCGGAAGAGAAAATTTCCAGTTCAATATCATCAGGAAGTGGGCCCAACCCATTCTCTTCATCTTTGAAAACATGTACAAGCACAACTTGATACTCTTTTCCATCAAAAGCGAGACCTTACCTGATGACTTGCCTGGTAATACCATGCGGTGGAAGAGTCACAGACTGCTTGGTCAAGGGATTGAATACATGATAGCTGAGCTGGTTCTCCATAAACTAGACAATAAAAGCAACCCATTAGATGAAGAGATAGTTTGCAGGTAACTGCTGGTGGAGAAACTAAGGGGTTGTTGAACTAACGCCTTTTGTTTCTTGGTCAATGTTTAGAAAAATAAACTGTGACGACCCTTCTTCAAACCAATAATGGCAAACGAGACCCTTTGTGCCTATGTTAGAAATAATGCTGAAATTCTCAGATGTGGTTATTGCAGGCACTGTAAAAAAACCCTAAAAGAACCAAACTGAAATCGGTCAGTTTAAACCGGTTTCAGTTTGGTTTTGGTTTTTTTCATAATTTTGATGTGGTTGTTTTTATAGATAAAAACTGAAACAAACCGAAAACGATCATCCCTAATTGAATCTGAATATAGGACCATATCCCAAGCTTGCGCCAAAATACTTGGCTTCTCTCAACATGGCCTTACTTCTATCTATGTGGATAATACTAGTGTCATTCACATTTTAGCCAATCTCATTTTCGATGAATGCACTAAACATATCGAGGTTGATTATCATTTCATCCGTGAGGTGTTTGAAGCTCAAACTATCATGCTGCCTCCTATTTCTAGCAATCTTCGAGTGGCAAATACTTTTACCAAGACCCTCACATGCCAACAACATAATTTTCTTTCCAACAAATTGATGCTTTTGTATAACCCGCATCAATTTGAGGGGGATGTCAATAGATAAGACCATAAATTATGTTAATAGCTATTAATCTAGGTTGTATCGTGCATAATAGGGAGAGGAGATTTAGCTTATCATGTATGGCTTCCTAAGAGTTCCTCTATGTATTTAGTACAAATTTTGCCTCGTATGGTTTTGGTACTGTAGTTAAACTTTGACAAGGAGCTCTTGTTGCTATTGAGATTTTTGTATGATTTCTTTCTTTAAGTGTCACTTGTGGATAATGTCTATATTTCATGCCATGGAACGAACATGTTTTGAAAATAATATGAAGGATTTCTCTTATACTTCTTTCCCACCTTTTTAGTAATTGCATAAATTTGTTGCTGTGTATTTAAGCAGCACTATAATGTTGATGTTGTTTTTCTTGAATTGCAGCTAAATTCGATGATACCGAACGTCTTCGCCCAGAAGAATTAAATCAACAAAACATAGAGGCTTTAGTTGCTGAAAATAATCTTGTACTTACTCATCATGTCTTCCTTCATTTCTTTATTACTTCATGTCTTAACTCCTGTTTGAATATTAAACATCATAATAAAATGGAGTTCTTGTATATCATCTACAGGATCCAAATATCTTGTAATGCTTTATTATTCCAGTTCTAGAGGATGACTTTAGTGGTTCCATAGATGAGAGATCTCTATCCAACATATAATTCTCTCTATTAAATTGATACATAAAATCCTGAAATCAAGTTAGAAATGGCTCAGAATCAGTCACATAGTTCTTTTGTTAATAATTCCTGTTCTTGCAGAAAATGGAGATTCTTCCGGTCAATGATTTGGATGTTGCATTGCACAATTTTGTTAATAAAGATGATAAAATGGCGTTCTATGCTTGTGTGAAATATAATCTTCAAGAAACACGTGTAAGTATGCCATACTCTATTCCCAATTTGAAGTAATTCATGGAATATCTACTGGATTGCTTCTGAATCACTGCGTTTATGATGTCAAAGTCTATATGGATAATTTCTTGTACACTACAAGTGGTTCTACTTTGAGTTATTTGTGTGGACCATTGTGTAGAGACATTGTATTTCTTGCTGATGCTTTTGAATTATTAACTTACTTCCACAGAGCAAAATTGCAAAAGATTCAGATACCATGAAGTTCGAAGATGAAGATCTAATTCTTAAAGTTGGAGAATGCTTGGAGGCAAGAATTTTATGTTCTTATTATTAGTACTTTTAATTGCCATGAGGGTTAACTAATGTCCAATTATCCTGGGGACTTGGTTCTTTTGCCAAATCATGATATACAGGTGGTTGCATATTTCAAAGCAGTTAGCAGCCACTTATGGCTTTGACATTGCTCAATTTGATTTTATTTGCTGTGGAAGCTTTTAATTTTCACATCTGTTTGTGTGTCTATTCAGTATTTATTCTTTTTCTCATGCACATGTGTTCATTATTTACTATTGGTGCCTCAGCATTTTGCTTTTGGGTTGGTTAAACCACCAAACAGTGAACTCAGATGACTAGTTCAGAAGCTCTCCTCAAAGCTCATGCTGAGCCTTTATTTTAACTAGTAAAATCAGTTATATACCAAGCCAGGATTAAAGTTTTTGTATGATACTAGAATATTTGTTGCAGGAACGTGTCAAGGAAAGGTCTGTACGCTCTACTGATGCTGCACAGTCCATAGAGGTAATTCGTTCTTATTTTCCATTTTTGTAAGTGAAAGGTTTTTCCAAAGTTCATTGTAATAAATTAGTAATTCCCAATATTTTCTTTTGTTTAAAACTCACTTTACCAGCTAAAAGAAATTGTCTGAGCCTCTGCTCTCTCTCTCAGGATTTCAGAACTACAAGTGCTGGAGTTGGAAGTGCTGTTTCATTTAGCGATGAAGAAGATGCAGCACAGATATCTGGCTCCACATCCACCACTAGAGGCCGAAAAGGGTCAAGAGTAGGTTCCAAGTCTTCACTTGATGTATCAGAAACTGGTAAAGGAAAAACTTCAGCAAGAGGAAGGGGAGGGGGTGGGGGCAGAGGCTCTAGTAACTTGAAGCAAACGACTCTTGATGCAACTCTAGGATTTCGCCAGTCTCAGAGGTTCGTGCTTTGTCCCGATTTCTCTTATTTTATGTCCGGTTATGTAGAAAGGGATGGAATTTATAGTACCATGCCAATTATGTTTGAAGGGGATGAGATTTATCTAAATGACAGCTTTAAGCGGACTAAGCATCAACAATCTCAACAAAAGAAACTAGGAATTAAATCATAGCCTGCATCATCTATCAAATCAGAGTTTTACTTAAATTGAAATCTAGAGGTTCTGATCACTCACAGAAAAATACGAGTTAAAGAGAAGCTGCCCTATCTTCATTGTGTAAGAAATTTGTGAAAAAGTGCATCAAACAGTGTTAAGGATATCTGCTAAACAATACTCATGTAGCATCAATACCCTAATTTCATTTGCTCACTTTGGTTCAAAGCCTTTGAGGGGGTGCCTCACTAAATTCTGGGCAGTTCTTTTGGTCAAAAAGGCATGCTGACTTTTCATATCATTGGCCATACTTAAATATTTTGGCGTTGTAGATCTGCATCAGTTGCTGCAACAGCTGCAGTTAGAAGTATTGCTGTTGAGGATGAAAATGTTGATTCGGCTTCAAGTGAAGATTCAAAAAAACTTGGAATCAATGAGGTTGCTGATAGCTCGGTATGGACTGCTAGCTGCTATTATTGGCTTTGTTTTTTCATTTCTCAACTCAGTTAAATACAAATTTTCATGATATCAACTCGATTGGTGTAAAAAAGTAACTGCGTGCCATAATCTTATACCTTCACTCAGAATAAAATGAAAGAAACAGAACTAGGGATTCCGCTAGTAACCAATTACAGCAATCTTAAATTTATCTTCAGGAAACTAGTTACAAGCCGTTGACATGCTCACACATGTACCTGTTTTGCTTTACCTCAATTTACTATTGGAATTTGCTAGATGGGGCCATGTTTTGTTTGAGCTTATTATTCGAGTGATTGTCTATATTAGCACACAGCCTCAGTTCATTTTGCTTCAACCCAACCAGTTGACATAATATTGGATGGAACAATATATTTTCAAGTAGACCAGGTTGCAAGACATTGCCTCTTTCCTATATATAAATAAGAGTCTCACGTGTGGTCCAACATAATATTCTAGAAGTAAAATGTAGATTTTTTAAGTGAATCCAAAGCTTAAATTCTGAGGTTCAAGTTTGATAATCTTGTTAAATCTGAGTACTTTTGACTTTTGAGTCTCTTGATTAACTGAGAATCAGGCACATATATACAACACAAATCTCTTGTAGCTCGGATATAGTGATAGATTCTAATGCATGTTCCAAAAATGGATTGAATCAAATATACATGTAACTGGATTTGGTCTGTTGTGCAGAATGATGATGAGAGCATCCAAGGCAAAGGACGCAAAAGAGCTGCTGGAAGGGGAAGAGGAAGAGGTGCTACATTATCAAAGCGGGGAAGAAAATCAGAAAACTCTGCCCTACAGAAGATGCTCATGAGCAAGGATGATGATGAGGATGACGACGAGGATGTGACAAAGAGATTAAATAAGTCTCAACCTCGGGTTGGTGACTTTTAGATTCTTTCTATCGGGGGAATTTTATTTGTGCATATTAAATAATACCACAACTGGTCCATCTCACGGTTTGTCTCACAGACGGCAAAGCTTAGAAATCTCTGCTCCAAGGATTTTCTTATGACTACCTTACAAATTTGCTATTTATGCTTGAACTTCAAGGTGTTAACATTTTTTTATCTCTATTTGAACCTGATAAGTATCCCCTTTTTTGTAGGTAACAAAGAATTATGGTGCCTTAAGAAGGTAAGAGCAGCTGAGGTTTCACACTCCTATCCCAGATAATGGTCGAGCACATGGTTTGTTATGGTCACGCAGACCCATTCCAGTGCTGATGATCCACTTGTAAACGAAAATGAAGAGAGAAAAAACTTATCAGGCAGTATTTTCTAATACTGGGAAACCACAGAACTGATGATGCTGATGTATAATGGAGTGCTAGTTGCCGAATGCTTGCGATTTTTTCCAGATGCCTGCGGTAGTTTTGTGCAAAAAATTGAGCTCGTATAGAATATGAGTAATATGAAGCAGCTTAGAGATCTTTTTATTGCATAATCAAGAGGGACCTTGTTCCTCGTACGCAACATTTATGCAGTCTCCTTCAAGTGGTATCCCAAAGTATGTTAAGATATTGTCAGATAAATATACATGATTTAATTGCAAGGTTACTGTAAAGACAGCATGATGGAATACAAAATGAAGGCTGCCTGAAAACTGATCAGGTTAGCCGGTTAAAAGGGCACAAGTCCCTAAACAATTCGTTTTATTAAAGTCAAAACTTAGAAATTTCTTATAATATCATTTAAAGAATAAATCGATCATGTATTTACCAAAACACAACTGAAATCATAGAGAATTCAAAGGGAATTGAAGTATATGGACAAAGTTGATTGCTGTTGATTGCTGAAATTGGTGTGGGTCTGAGTAATGAATTAGATATATGATCGGATAGCAGTAAGTGATGGAAAGCGAGAATTCAAGTTAATCTTCATGATTCAAACTATTTCATTTGTTGTTGTCATGTTTTATAAATTTATATACTACATTATGTTGCAATAATTGTGTATTTTTTATTTAGAAAATTAGAAGAGCAAACAAAGTTAGATATACTGGTATTAAACTTTATTGAAAGTTAAAATTTAATAGAATATATTCTAGCATTCTTGCTATTGGAGAATATACATGGGAACCATCGTCATGAGTACTTAGTGACAAAGCTATTAATTCTAGCACAAACAATGTCAACATTGATTGGGGTGATTTGGAAGAAGAAAAACATTGATTGGGGTGATTTGGAAGAAGAAAACTTTGATTTGGGGAGGATAGGATTTGAAATTTTGAGAATAACATTTCTCAAATGGTTGGCGAGATGAACATCGAGCAATAACAACACAAGGAATATTGACAAAAAAAATCCTTCTAAGGTTCGATCTAGAAGAAATAAGTATGAAATTGATGTTCAATTGCTTTCAAGATGGGTCCAACTACTTCAAATCATGTCGAGAATGATAAATTCTATTTCTTGTATATGGATTGACAATGTTATAATGTTCTAAGGTTATGGATGACCTCAACTCATACGTAGAATCTCAATTGATAATGATTTTCATGAATTCACCACATAAAATTTAGGTTTTTAAAAAATGGTCTAATATGGGAGTTTTTGAAAAGAAGTTCAAATGAATGAATATAAAGTATGTGCAAAGTGAATATATTTAGATGCATTGATATGACTCTCTTTTCAAGCGTTAATTTATTTATTATTTTTAAGTTCTAAGTAAATTTAATGTGTTATGTTATTTAACATGCTTGATAATTTATTTATACATCTTTACATTTTCAGAATAATGAGTTGATGATTTTTGAAAGATTAGTTTCCATTTGATGCATCCTTGAAATTGATTTTCATTTGTTTTACTATTCAACATTTGAAGTTGTAGGATGTGAGCATATCTATTTCAGTTGTTTTTAATTGTTTTGGTTTTTATTTAAATGTTGTTGTAGTTATGAATTTTTAAGCAAGTTATTGGATTGTTGGGTTACATGTATTTCTTTTATTTAGATTGTAATTTAAAACACTAGTTATTCCATAATAATTTTTCTTTTATGAATGTTGTAATAACGCATAGTTAGATGGATGCTTTTTAATTTATCGTGAACATATAATATTTTAGCGAGTATAACCATTTATCATAAATATGTAATACTTTTATTTTTATGAATGTTTCTTTCAATAACTCAATATGTATCTTTTATTGGTGAATATTGATGGAAATAAATATTATCAAGTGTAATTTTTGGAGAGGCAATTTTTTCAAGTATTCATGTTAGTATGTGACTTATTTATAATACCATGAAAAAAGTAGGGAAAATAGCCTTGTATAATAGCAACTATGTTAACCAAAAAGACCAACAAAGATTACATTGTGCAACAATGGCTCACAAGAAAATGGATGCCAACATAATAAAATAGGGAAGGAAAAAAAGGAAAAAAATGTTGAAGATAATATGTCAAAACAAGGAAAAAACATATAAAAAGAATAACATTGATGGTACAAAGAGAAGGATGACAAATGTTGTCAATGAATGCCTCTTTGACAAAAATCAATGAAAAAGTTAATGTCTTAGGGACTCACATGTGAAAATGAAACGTGTGATAGTGTTTAAAGTAAATTTTGTCAAAGTAATCGACAATACAAGCAAAAATATAGTGACATAGAATTTTGAATGATAATAAAAAATTATATGAAAGTACATTATATTTAATTTTTCCAGCTCATACGTGTAAGAACTTGAGATAACCTTTTAAAATCTAAAACATATGACAAATGAAATTGAAGGTGGCTTTTAAGTTGAATCTAGGAAATATGATTGACTTTATATAAAATAACATATTAGATGTTATTAGACCCTGATAGGATTGTCTCAGAACAATTTAGTTTAATCTGTCAAATCTATTATTTAGATCATTAGACCCTAACAATTTATGAAGTTGAAAACAAAATTCAACTAAAAAAATAAATCAAGTTAAAGGAATACAAAAACTAATTGAGTCTATTGAACAAACTCGTGACCTGGTTTATGAGACTAGGATAACCTCATAAAACACAAACTAAAAACTAATAATAAAACTTAATTTTCAATTAACCAATTTTTGAAGGATGAAAATGAAAAAAAGAGTAACCTCATTTTAATTTGTCAAACTCGAGTTAGAAGAAAAAAATATATAGAGTTCGGTTTCTAATCATATCAATGTTAATTAATTAAAAAATAAAAACAAAAACCCAAGTGTATCTAGTTAACTTACAAAACTCAAGACCGAATCATGTCACGAGACAATGATAATCTTGTAAAAACAATTATAAGTTAACCTAATATTGAAGAACAAAGTTGAGAAAAAATTAATTAAAAAAACAAGTCAATACCATCCAACTCTCAAAACTTGTAATTTGAATCATGAAACCAAAATAATTTTATAGAAATCAAATCAAAATAAAATATTAAACAATAAATTTTTAAATAATAATAATAATAAAAATAAAAATAATAAAAGAAGTTCTCAAAAATCTTAAGCACCAAAATAAGTCTTTTAAGATATTTTATTTAAAAATTACATCAAAATAATATATTTTTAAAAATTTTATTTTTAATATTAACCTATCAAAACAATCCAAAAAAGTATTTAAAAAATAATTTTTCGTGTTCTCGTACATATCTTAGAAAATGTCAAGATAGCTAGATTGAAAAGAGCCACGGCACTAGTACGGGAGAAAGCTAAGCAAGGGCAGCTAAAAGGGCATTTATAACTCGCAGCTAAAGAATTTGGATGAAATTTCCACGTTTCATAGGTGTGTTACGTGCGGCAGATCATTGACACGTGGGTAGTGGATGTTCGACAAGTGGCAGATGGTTATCGTAGGCGTCTCTGACTCGCATTTGCTGAATGCTTCCTCTTGGTTGGACTGCTGATTTTTCCCTGCTCAAACGTTTATTGAAAAATTAGATTGGCATGAGCCAAATAATGACA
Organism: Salix exigua; assembly: GCA_032356905.1. Taxonomy (NCBI): domain Eukaryota; kingdom Viridiplantae; phylum Streptophyta; class Magnoliopsida; order Malpighiales; family Salicaceae; genus Salix; species Salix exigua. Next base: position 32,382,792 of record CM063603.1, read on the forward strand.
CTCCATTTGTAATCCCCAGAGACATCATATTGCGTCTGTTCTTGGTTGAAGATATCCTATCTTAAAGACACATTTAGACCAACTCCAATGTAAACAATCATTTTAGAAAGCTAAATTGATAAAATAGTTTTTGAATAATATAAATATTTTTTTTGTTTATATGTATTTTAATAGTAAAAGCCATTTAGAAGAGACATTTTTGTATATCATTTCAAATATAGTACAATTATTTTGTATGTACTATAATTATGCAGTTAATTATACAATTAATATGATAATTTATATAATTAAATAATTATATTTAGAAAAATCTCCAATATTATAATTTTTGAATTTTGAATTTTATTTAAATAAAAATAAAATGTGAAATAAAAAGACTTACAACATTTTTAATTTTAAAATATTGAAAAAATCCGCCAAAATTTCAATTTTCAAAAACAAATAGTTGTCAACTTTTGAAACTATAAAATTTCAAATATTGCAAAAGAAACACCAATATCTTAAATTTTAAAATTTCAAATTTTGGGAAAAATAAATTGATCTATAAATATTTGCATAAACCTTAACATTTTCTTCATTGTTTTCTTCTTTCCAATCTTTATTTTATTTCATTAAAGTTCATGTTCATACTTGAAACATTTGAATTTTAATTTTTATGATACTTTTGATTTTCATGATTACACTCCCATTCTTCATTGTTTTCTTCTTTCCAATCTTTATTTTATTTCATTAAAGTTCATGTTCATAATGAATCATTTTAACTTTTATAATGCTTTTGATTTTGATGATCGATAAATGAAGCGTGGAGAACAGTATCGTGGCTTTGTTTTTGGACACAATATTGTCAATCGTAATAAAAAGGAAGGTGAATTGAGGATGTATATTGTCAATCATAATAGAAAGGAACGTGAATTGAGGATATATAATGATTATTTTGCAGAAAATATTAAATGCAAAAAAATCAGTTTCGAAGTAGATTTAGAATGAGTCGGTCGTTTTCTTTGGATCGCATATGCATATGTAAAAGAAGCTCACAATCCATATTTCAAACAAAAGACAAGTGCACTTGGTATTCTTGGCAAAGTTAACTGCAGCTCATAGAATACTTGCATATGGTATGCCTGCAGATCTTACTAATAAATATATTCGAATAGGGGAAAGCGTTGCGATACAAAGTCTTAGAGCTTTTGTCGTAACCCGATTTTGGATCATGCCCCAAAACTAGGGTGAGCATTTTCGATTCGGTTATTATAAAAAAAATAACCAAATCGATTTTTTTAAAAAAAAAATGAAACCAAAACCGAACCGAACCTATTAAAAATCGACCACTTTCGGTTCGGTTTAGTCCGGTTTTTATTATTAAAAAATTAAAAAAACCGGAATTGATTTATGGGCCATTTAATGGGCTTTATGATGGGCTTGCCATTAATTTAAAGAAAAAACTGATTTTATTATGAGATACCAAAGTATTTTTTATTTTTTTTACACTAATAAAAATAAAAATATATTAAATTGTTAATATAGTGCTTATTAAGTTTTTTTTACCTTTCTAATACTTTTGTTTTGTTTAATTTAGCATGAGACGAAATAATTAAAACTACACGACTGAACAAATTTAAATTTAAATTACAGAAAATGCCTTCAAGGGCTTGAAAATAAACAAGCATCATAAAAATTTCGAGAAATACACCCTGGTTTTGAAGGTTCTCCATCTGTAATTAGCATATGAAAAAAAGATCAAAACATGTTAAATTAACATTGTTAATAATATATATTTTTTGAATTCACAATATATTTGCAACATATATTCATAATAAATCTGCGATAATAACACATTTCAACAAAATATCATTCCATAACAGACATGATAGGATCTGAAATGATGAGAACTAGGACAATAACTGGGCAATTGGACAATCTGCGATTTAAATCAGAATTTTACAAGCATAGAAAATGCCAACTAACATATGACAATATCATGCATTGGTCCAACAATACAGTCATGGGTCACCAGACTACTTGTGAAGGAGAAGGAATACACACACCATAAAATAAATGTGTCCCTAACAAGAATCCAGCCAAGGATCACCAGACTCCAGAATTTAAACAGTAAAATTGGCCAAAATCAAAACCATAACATGTAGTTCAAGGTCACTCACAAGTAAACAAGGCACTGCATCCCAAAAATGGAGAATACTGCAACCAATGGTCATCATAGAAATAATATAAGCAAATAATTTAGTTATACTATATCAAGCAATTTAAAAACTTGCACCTCTAATCCAAGAAAATAACACTTACAAAATCCAAGAAACGCTAAAGCAAGCATTACAGCAGCAAGGATAATGGATAGTCTCCTGCAATACATAAAAAAAAGAGTAGATTATGAAAAAATCGCCAAAAAAAATCAATCACCAGAAGAAATTTTATGAGCTTTTACTCACATGCTATCAAAAACATCTTGTATGCCTCCTTATCTCCGAGGAAATCACCACACCATCATTCTCTCTCCCACCAACCACAACATCTATGTTGAGAAAAAAATAAAATAAATTACTCTTGTTATATATATATATATATATATAAAGCACCATGAATATCTTAGCTTTTCACTAAAAACACAATTTCAAACTAAAAAATATCTTTAATTAATAAATGAACTACCTACTAATTGAAGAAGACTCACGAGAGGCCGAGGGAGGGAGAGACGAGAGGCCGAGCGAGAGGCCAGAGGGAGGGAGAGGCTAGCGACCAGAGGGAAGCCGAGGCGGCGGCGAGGAGGAGGAGAGGCGAGCGGCCGAGAGGAAGCCGAGAGGAGGGAGAGAGGCGAGCGACGGAGGGAGGGAGAGAGGCGAGCGACGGAGGAAAAGCCAAAAGGCGAGAGCAAGAGGCTAGGGTTTCAATGGAAATAGGTTTCTATTTATATTAATGTTTTAAACCGAATCGGTTCAGTTCGGTTTGGGTCAATCGGTTTTTTCCTAAAAAAACCGAGACCGAACCGAACCGGAATTTTTTAAAAAAACAATAATCGGTTTAATTGGTGTTTTAATTCTATTCGGTTTTCTCGGTTATTTTTATTTCGGTTTTTTTGGTTTAATCGGTTGAACGGTTTGGTTTGCTCACCCCTACCCAAAACTATCAGAAAATAACAAAAAATAAAATAAAAGGGGTTGGTGTCAGTAAAAAAAATCAAGGTGAAATTTTGGATATTTTTGAAAGTTCGACTGTACCTTTTTTGTGCCCAGAAATGAAAAAACGCAGATCCAATGCAAGTAATTTATTATCAGATAAATTTGTGTATAAACTAAGTCGTAAGATATAATTATATTTTTATGGACCAATTTGATTTAGTCGTTGGTTAATATAAAAGCATAATTATGTTCACGAATTAATTTAGATCCAATTGAAGGGTTTAATTAAGCTTAGTGATTTAATTATACTTTAAATTGATCAAATTAAATTTTATTTGAATTTATTAAATTTAATCCAGGTTCAATTGGTGATATTTGAATTTTCGGAGACCAACTTGAATTTTTCCAAGTCAATTATGCGAAATTGGGGACCCAATTGAATAAATTGAGAGTTTAATGGACGATTGAGGGTTAAACCGCGCAAATCAGAAATCAAGGACCAAAGTAAAAGGCACGTAAGCTCAAGGTTAATATTTGAAATTCTGACGGGGGTATAATTGCACAAAATCATAATTTCAAATCTAATTGGGGGTGTAATTAGGACAATTACAAATTGAGGGACTAAATTGCAATTACACTTTTCAAAAGAATGTAGCACATGCCTGCAACGCCGTCGACAGCCACCTGCCTGAAGCCACTAGCCACCTACCTGAAGCCACCAGCAAGCCGAAAGTAGCCCACCATTGTGCAACGGTAACTATTGAGTTGTCTATAAAAACGACGAAAAGAAATAATACAAAGGTGAACAGGAGAGCCAAGTGGACGCAAAATAGAAACAGAAGGGAGATAGCAAGATTAAGAAACGGAGAAGAATATTGAAAAAACAGAGGGAAGATAATCGGGAAATTTATGAGCAAAACACAAAAAGAATAGAGAGATTGCATAGCCAAATCCACGTAAAAGGATTGATTTCATCTTCGTCCATTTGTCCTTCTCCTTCGGCTCTTTCTTCCCTCTCGATCTGCTCTCTCTCTCACACTAAAACCAGCAAGCTCTCTCTCTCTCTCGGCCGACCAACTAGGGGCACCGTCAACCACCCATATCCCTCCTCAGCACCACCGTCGTCTCCTCCATCAACAACAGTAGCTCAGCCATCTTCTACGATGAAGAAAACAGAGCAGCCCCTATGCCAGCGTGCGGCCCGTCACCTTCCGACCCCATTTCCGACCACCACAGGCCACCATTTTCGACGCCACCACGACCAAAAAATCACCCAATTATTGTTCATCTTCTTGCATGCAAATCTCGGTTACTGTTGTGAATAGTACCGGACCACATTATATGGGCCGACGACCCAGACCCAAGATCTCCTGGGATGACGACCCAGACCCAAGATATGTGGGCCAACGACCCAGTTTGAAATAGCCTGGGCTAACAGCCCAGACCTAGTTTTCTCTAGGCTAACAGCCTAGCCCGAGACAGGCTGGGCTGCCACCCCAAACACCAAATTGGTGGGCTGGACAACCCAAACCTAGTTTTCGCTTGGCTGCCACCCGAGACACCAAATTGGTCGTAAATAAATAAAATAAAAAAAAATCTAGAAAAAATGTGTTGTTTTCTTGCCACCATTTTCGACATCACCACAACCAAAAGAACCACCTCGACGTCCTTTACACGAAGGTATTAACGAGTAAGTCATTCATCGTACTCAAAAATCACCGGACAACCCAAACCTAGTTTTATTTGGTCGCCACCCGAGACACCAAATTGGTCGTAAATAAATAAAATAAAAAAAAATCTAGAAAAAATGTGTTGTTTTCTTGCCACCATTTTCGACATCACCACAACCAAAAGAACCACCTCGACGTCCTTTACACGAAGGTATTAACAGGCAAGTCATTCATCGTACTCAAAAAATCACCCAATTATTGTTCATCTTCTTGCATGCAAATCCCAGTTACTGTTGTGCATAGTACCAGGTCGGATCAATCGATTCGGGCTGGGTTTTTGCCCGGCCTGGGCATCGAACATGCCTGGGCTTCCAACCTGTCTGATTGAAGCCCAGACCAGACCACATTATATGGGCTGACGGCCCAGACCCAAGATATGTGGGCCAACGACCCAGGCCTCATATGGACTGACGGCCCAGTTTGAAATAGTGCAGGCTAATGACCTGAACCTAGTTTTCTCTAGGTCGACGACCCATCCGAGACAGTTGAGTCGCCACCCAGATCACCAAATTGGTGGGCTGGCAGTCCATCCCACACGTAAATAAATAAAATAATAATAAAAAATATTTATATAAAAAAATCTAGAAAAAATGTGTTGTTTTCTTGTATACGGCCAATATACTAGCATATTTTAAAAAAAATCTTTTGTTTCAAAAAAATATATTACCTTGGAATTTTAAGAAAAAAAATGTATTTTAGCATGAATTTTGCAAAGAAAAATAATTCCTCGCATTTTTGGATTTTATAACATGTTTGTAAAATCCAAAGGGTATTGGCCAATATTCCAAAAATTATATAAAAAAAAATTGGTGATTCATATTATTCACTGTTGGTATTTGGGTAAATAAATCCTAAAAGGGTTGATATCCAAAATATTCGGTGGAGATAATATGCTATCATTCACTGTTGGTATTTGGATAAATAAATCCTAAGGGGTTAATATCCAAAATATTTGATGGGGATGATATGTTATTATTCACTGTCGGTGTTTGGATAAATAAATCCTAAGGGGTTAATATCCAAAATATTCAGCGGAGATAATACATCTTCATCATTTAACCAAAATATTTTTAAAAAAAAATCAATATCATAGCAATCATAAGACAAACAAAAACACCAAGCAGCTTACCTTAGGAAGGGCATACTAGGGATGCTAAAACCTTCCCTTTACGCAACTAGTCCCTTACCCTAGAATCTCTGAAAGACCAGTTTAGGTTTCCTAGTAACCATAATACTAGGTGGCGACTCTCATTTATGGAAATAAAGATAATTCCCCCGACATTGAATCCCCCGCCTCGCGGGGAGGGTCGTTGCGACGCCGCGCTCTCGCGATGTGGGGCGACAACTTTCATCAAATAAATTGTTGAAGTTTTAGGGGACTAGTATCTAAGGGCACCAAACGAGTATGATATTGGTCGGTTATTATCAATTGGCAAGCATCGTGGATTTCCATGGATGTTATTGAGCATTGATTGCATGCACTGGAAATGAGAGAAATGCCCAATTGCATGGCATTTGATGTATACTGGACATTGTCGTGAACCTACTATAATTCTAGAGGCGATGACTTCACAAGATCTTTGGATATGACATGTCTTTTTTGGAATGTCTGGATCAATAAATGATATTAATATTCTTGATCGATCACCTGTCTTTGTTGCACTCACTGAAGGTCGTGCTCCTCCTGTCAATTACACAATCAATGAACATGAATATGCAATGGGATACTATTTAGCATATGAGATTTATCTGAATTGGTCAGCCTCTGTTAAGACAATCCCAAGGCCATTAGGAGCTCAGAGAAAATATTTTGCAAGTAAACAAGAGTCTATTTGAGGTTCTAGAGAGGCTATTTGAGGTGTTACAATCTCGTTTTGTAATATTGTGTGGGCCTGTGTGATACTAGGATGAAGAAATTCTTGCCAATATTATGAAAGCTTGCATCATATGATTATTGAGGATGAAGGAGTAATGAACCTTTGATTTGACCATGAACGTGACATGAAATTAGTTCTTCCATATTAGTTCGACAGATGACGATGATTTTTTTGACCGAGCTACTGCGTTCCTAAGTGTGCGAAGAAATAGAAAACTGTGGGCTACCATCGACAGTATTAAAAGAAAATACAATTGGCTTCAACGAAACATCGCACGCCAAAATAACACTTAACTACAATGCTCTGAATTTGTTTGTCTGTTTGTTTTTTATATTTGTCTTCCTTTGGACTGTAACATAAGAAGTAATTTGTTGAGCACAATTTTTTCAGTTACGATATTCGTATTGAGTTATTTTGATGTTCTAAAATATATTATTTTGTTATAACCTCTTATATTATGATTTAAAGATTTTTATTTATTTTGAATTATTGCTCTCATTGTTATTAATGAATGTTTGTTTGTACTAGTGAATAAAAATATTGTTAAGAATATTAAGAACATATTGTTTAACCATGCAAGTTGACTTAAGAACAGAAGAAAAAATAATATTCTTGATTAATTGTCATTACAAACAAAAAACAGTGGGATCTTAAATAGTTGCTAAAATCAATATTACAAAATTGCTAAAATTTAATACTTAGACTTTAAAAAAAATGGTTTCTTGATTAATTGGCATTGAAAATTAAAGGAATATGACTTGTAATGTTGAATAATTGATAAAAAAAAATTGACATGTAGTGTTGAATAATTTGAAGTGAAAAAAATTGATAATTAGATTCTTGAATAATTGATAAAAACAAAAAAATATTTGACATGAAGTTTCATTATATTGATAAAAATAATTTGGCGAGAGAATAAAAAAAAATGTCCAATTTAATTGAATTATTAATTATATTATATTATATTATTATAATTATTAAATCTACAATATTTAAAAAAAATACATTTATATATGTCTTTTAAAGTAATTTCACAAGTTAAAAGCAAATAAGCAATATGAAAAAGCTTGATAACCAAACACATAAAACTGTTTTTCATTAATCTCAAACTCAAAAGCAGTTTTAACCAAACACTTCAAAATTTATTATGAACTGCAGCTAAAATATTTTTTATAAAACTGCTTTTTTAAAACCTCAACCACAAAAGTAAAAGTTGTGCCAAACACACCCTTACTTTTGACCTAGAAGTTCCTTTAGAATCTACAAAGCTTAGTTTGGGTTTTGTTTTGTCAATGGGTTCTTTATTCACCCTCAAACACTTACTTGACACCTTAACTGGATGTTGCTTATTCAATAAAAGATCATGACCACCCCCTCCCCATTTCTTGCTTGCATAATGTTTGCCCTTTGATCTTGAGACAAAAGATGCACTATTCGGGGAAAATGATCCCTTAAACTCAAAACCTGAAGATGAGCTCTTCTCACCAGAATAAGCAAACGCAACTTTTAACTGCGAGAAGAACATTGGTGGAACCTGTATTGATTTAGTTCCTAATAAGCATCATTATTTTTTATTTTCACCAGCAAAAATCCCACTGCTAGATTTGGAAAACAGAAATATAACCAAGGATGATAAAGATGAAATTTTGGCAGAGGCAAGGGAAATTTTAGGGGTGTTGAGGGAACCAAGACAGTTTTAGGGGAGTTGAGGGGCAAAATAGAGGCAGAGGTGACAAGTCTAAGATCGAATGTTTTCGATGTCACAAATTTAGGCATTTCCGATCTGAGTGTTATTCCAGGATACCTAGTGACAAAGTTGAAATGTCACATTTTGCTGAGAGAAGGGAAGAGGAAACTCTTCTAATGGCTATGGAGACAACCCAGGAGCAGAAGCAGGTGTCTCGGGAGCAGCAGCAGGAGTCTGAAATTTGGTTTGTGGATACGGGTTGTAGCAATCACATATGTGGGTGTAAGTCTTCTTTTATTTACTTAAATGAAGATTTTAATTCGACAGTAAGTTTTGGTGACAACTTTACTGTGAATGCATTAGGAAAGGGTGATATTGAGGTTACAACCAAGAATGGTTATGTAGAAACAATTTCAGATGTGCTTTATGTGCCTGATTTGAAAAACAATTTATTGAGTGTTGGTCAATTGCAAGAGAAGGGGTATGAGATGACTATAAAGAATGGTGTTTGTGAAATTTATGATCCTTTGAGAGGGTCAGTTGCTGTAGTGAAAATGAGTAGGAATAGGTTGTTTCTATTAGAAATTGCGATATCACACCCTGTTTTATTCGTTGAAATTGAGAACCCAACTTGGCTTTGGCATTTCCGTTATGGCCATTTGAATTTTAGTGGCCTAAAACGCTTCAGCGAAGCAAGGGTCTCGGAGCAGCAGGAGGAGTCCGAAATTTAGTTTGGATACGGGTTGCGACATCACATGTGTGAGTGTAAGTCTTCTTTTATTTACTTAAATGAAGATTTTAATTCGACAGTAAGTTTTGGTGATAACTCTACTGTGAATGCATTAGGAAAGGGTGATATTGAGGTTAGAACCAATTTCAGATGTGCTTTATGTGCCTGATTTGAAAAACAATTTATTGAGTGCTAGTCAATTGTAAGAGAAGAGGTATGAAATGACTATAAAGAATGGTGTTTGTGAAATTTATGATCCTTTGAGAGGGTCAGTTGTTGTAGTGAAAATGAGTAGAAATAGGTTGTTTCCATTAGAAATTATGATATCACAGCCCTGTTTTATTGCTGAAATTGAGAACCCAACTTGGTTTGGACATTTCCATTATGGCCATTTGAATTTTAGTGGCCTAAAAACTCTTCGACCAAAGAATATGGTGAAAGGTCTTCCTAAAATTGATATTCCTTCACAAATATGTGAAGATTGTGTTGTTAGCAAACAACATCGTTCTCCATTCCCTCAAGGCAAATCGTGGAGAGCAAAGAATGCTCTTGAATTGGTGCACTCAGACATTTGTGGACCGATTAGTCCATCTTCAAATAGAGGTAAAAAGTATCTAATCACCTTCATTGACGATTTTACTCGGAAGACATGGGTTTATTTTTTACAGCATAAGGCGAAAGCTTTTTATGTGTTTCAAAGCATGATCAGCTACCGGCTTCTGACAAGCCACTGAACGAGATCTGAGAATCTTATTTACAATATCTGCATTTGTATAAGTTCTACCAAGAGCATGTAAACTATTTGTAATGCTAGTAATGCTAGTCATACGAGTAAACATACTTGTTATGGATTCATTTTGCAACATTTTGAATAACTCATACTGATGAACTAACATATCAATTTTTGATTCTTTAACTTGATTAGTTCCTTGGTGAGTTACTTCTAAAGAATGTCATATATCCCTAGCATTTTTACAAGAAGATATTCTATTAAATTCACTTCTATTTAATGCACAATATAAAGTGTTCATTGCTTTAGCATCCATAGAAAGTAATCTTTTATCTAGGTCAGTATATTCTATCATGCTTTTCGGAATCTCAATACCATTTTCGGTTTTAAGTGGTCTATGAGGTCCATTTTCAGTAGAAAGTCATAAATTCAAATCTATAGATTGAAGATATATTGTCATTCTAGCTTTCCAATAGGCATAGTCATTACCATCAAAAAATGGTGGTGTAGATATTAAAGAACCTTCATTTTGGAGATTATAGCTTGTAGTTGTCATTCTACTCAAAGTTTAAGCAAACTTAATAACTGAGAACTA
>CM063603.1:32393771-32468676 GCA_032356905.1 Salix exigua
TAGTTGAGGATTGGACTTTGTGGTTTTACCAAGTATGATGCTTTCGATCTCTAACTAGGATCATGAGTTTGAAAAGTAAAAAAAAAAACATATCTTTTTTTTTTTGATTTCATCATTCAACACCTTTTGTTTTCAAATAGGCTTTGTTATTTTTTTTTTCTATCAGATTATTTTTATATCATGATATGGGCTACAAATTTGGTATGTTAATATGAGTTAGCATGTCGTTTACTATATAGTTTACATGTTTGTCATGATAACTCTATTTGACTCGAGTTGAGTTTTTTTGTTCAATTTTTTCTTTCCATATTTAATTGACCAATAATTAAGTTATATGGTTTTTTCTTTTTTTTGGAAAAAAAGTTTTTTTCTTCATATAATAATTTTTTTTGTAAAAACAATTGTCTATTTTTATATTATTGTCTATTTTTTTTTATCATTAAATTAAAATAAAAACAATTTATTTGATTCATTCAGGTTTATAAACTAAGTCACAATTTTTTTTCCTTAAAATGTGTTTATAACACTTTGAGCATATTTTTTATGAAAAATATTCAACTTGACAACTTATAGAGCTCCATAATTTTTTAAGATAAAAATACTTATAGACCTGAACTTTCTTGATAGCAAGATGCAAGCCAACTATAATATAAGTGTTTGTTTGAGAGTATAAATAAAATTATTTTTCAAAATATTTTCGATTAGAAAAGTATTAGAATAATATTTTAATTTTTTTAAATTATTTTTGATATCAACACAGTAAAATAATTCAAAAAAAATATTTTTTTAATTTAAAATAAAAAAATGTTTTTTTTTTTAAATTTTCAATAAAACATATATTTTTTTTAATTTTTTAAAAAAATATTTTTAAAATACAGCGATAAATAAGACTCAATTAATCTTAATATTGGTCAATCAAACAAATTCTTGCAACTTTGAGTTACATTATGCTCCGATCATCTATTCACTTGCTACTTAAATTATAACAATTTTTTCTTTGGGTAATTTTGGAAAAACATTAATCTTGCACAGCCCAAGGTTTTCGCGTGCAAGCTGTACTCATTTGCATGTTACTATAAAACTAAAAACTGCTCCGGGAGATAATGATTATAATTAACCTTTCTTGCTTTGGATCCCTTTTCTCTCGCCAAACACCAAATTTATCCTCGTTGGCGAAAGGGATTTGACCTGTGTTGTTAATACCTGAAGAACACAAAGATAAAAATAGGAAAAAAGAAAAGTGAAGATTATATATAATGGGTGATTGCAGGCCTTTAGGCTTCTTGATTGGATTGCCCTTCGCTCTTATTGCGTTGGTTTTGTCTCTGATCGGTGCTGTTGTTTGGGTTATCGGGTGAGTCTTCCCTTCCATTTCCATCTGCGTTGTTAATTTTAACTTTTTAATGAATTTACTCTGCATTTCTCGTGTAATTCATGCCAATGTATCTTCGATATATATAAACCAATTAAGAACTTGTGGTAGCGGTGTTTCTTGCATTATATTTTCCTTGCTACTGATTTAGGCATCTCCCCTTTCCCTGGTTCTTCAAAGCTCGATCTTATGCCAAGTAAATAAAATTTATAATTTATTGACTAATTGTGTTTATCAAATACACATGATGAAATCATTGAGACAATGAATGATTTGATGATGACAGTTCTGTGCTGAGTTGCATCTGCCCTTGCTGCATTTGCTGTGCTGGCCTGGCAAATCTTGCAGTGAGCCTGGTGAAGTTGCCTGTAAAAGTCATTCTATGGTTTACTGATCTGATTCCTTGTTGATTGATTTCAACAAAATCCCAGCAAACTCGAGATATTCAATTACTTGATTCTTCTGTAGGGTCGTGCAGGCCAGGAGTTTCGATCGATAGCAGTTCTAGTTAGGAGAGCTTCCTGTAATTAATTATTCTTTCTATTTGTATGCTTAATGTGCAGATATTAGCCGTGTTCTTGGAAATTCTTTGTTCCCGGAGTTGATTTCCTGATGATTTCTGCGTTGATTTTCTTCACCACAGAAATCGTGTAAAGCTCATCTCATCTTTTAAATCTTCCATTCCCATCTATTTTATTCTGCCTTCACTTTTGGGGCTGGCATGCTTCTACAATTAGCTACCTAAGGTCAATGCATCTTGCTAATTTTAATTAATTAATTAATCAATTATTATAATTTGGTTATCTATAATTTAATTTAATTTAATTTAATTTAAACACGAGTAGGATTTTTCCATTTAAGTTATTTAGATCTTACCTCACTTGCCCTCAAATTTCTGGAATCCTTTTCAAAAGGATTAAAAGAAATGCCAGTTCGTCAAATGACTTACATCACTCTTTTGATATCAAAACATTCCATTCCACAAAAGGTGTTTGATGATGATAGCTTTTGATCATTATTTTTCCAGAAAATGTAGAGATCATCAAGTCTTGAGAAAATTTATTCGAGATTTAGTTGGTTTATTGCTATTTTAAAAGGCACAAATAAGTTTATCTAGATTTATTGGATATTCCTTGGGTGTTTCAAGTAAAAAAACAATTGAAAATTGATGGATTAGTAAAAATAAAATTATTATTCCTGTCTAGTTTTTAGCAATTTTGGCAGCCTAAGAATATACAAGCTTGAGAATGTAGTTGTGGTTGTTTTTAAAAATATTTTTTTATATAAATATATCAAAATAATTTTTTTTTTGACATAAACACATGAAAAGATCTAAAAACACTAGTTTTTTTAATTTAAAGTAATTTTTTTTTAATTTTTTTTTCAAAATCATTTTTGAAACGCGATGCCAAATACCCATCTTTTTCCTTAGATTAAAGGGTGGTCTTGAAGGGAATAGGAGCTAGGTTTGACCCCTTTTTCTTTTTTCTTTCGCATTATTTTTTTTAAATAAAAATATTTAATAAATACAGTCTTGATAATATTTTTTTTATTGAATCAGTTGTATATACATATTAGTTTTTATTACCATTTAATTTAAATAAAATTTAATATTAATAAATAAATTCACTAAACATAACTTGGTATATGACTAAGATTAAATATATTAATATAAATGCGTCTTTTTATTTATTTAATTTAATTTTTATTTATTATTAATAATTTTTTATGCGAATCATTCTCAGTTTATTTAATTTTATGGATGCATAAATTTCTTAATCTATTCTTAAAAAATATCTTATGTAAGAAAATATATTGAAAAGATCTATATGTATAATTGTTTTTATTGATAGAATATCATTTGGGCCATACTACTTGGGCTATCGATAAAATATCCGGGCTACAGCCAACATGAGTCCATTTTTGTGTGGACAAAATCACCTCGGGATCAATATAAACGTAGAGATAGTTTATTTTGGTGGTTTGATTTGATTTGATTTGATTTTCAAAACTCCTTTTATTTTTTAAAATTATAAATTAATATTTTTAAATAATACTTAATAGTTTAAGTGCAGATATATAAAAAAAAATACATTTTTAACTTTAAATCCATCATTTTTTATAATTTACCTTCTCCACTCCTGGATGAATACTATAAATATACCTTTCTTCTGGACTAAATTGTCGTGATACTACTTCCTAAATAAATAAATAAAATATAAAAAGCCTAATAATGGCCCAAAAGTCTAAAAATAAAACATATATTAATTTGATAAAAATTGACGAGACAATTGCAGCTTTAGAACTTTCTCTTCTATTCCTAAGACTTTCGTAGTGGGGATACGTTCCTCCTTGGTTGCTCTGATAATGAAATCTTCATCCATCCACTGTTAGAAAAACATAAAATATATGTAAAAGCACAACGGTGACACACAGGCTTACAGCATGCACGACTTTTTTCTCGTACCAACTCTGCCCGCCATCCCAGTCCACCACCAGTTGTCATATGATTGAGGAAGGAAAGCAAGAGATGGTATCCATGGGAAATAAAATCAAGCCAGTGATGGTATCTAGGAAAATCCCATTTTGATCGTTTTCTATATTCTCCAATTTTATTCTCTATATAATTTTTTATTTTTTTTTCTACACACCGAAAGCCAGCCCACTTGCAAGTAATCGGATAGAAGATTATCAAGAATCATTAACAAGAACAAGGTAGGGTGACCATCGATGTCATAATCTACAATCAAACATTGTCGGCCTTTCGACCTGGTGATTAGTATCTGTTCCACCAATAGTGTCTTGAGTTGACGAGTATGTTATCAAAGAAGGGTCCAGGTATATCCCAGTTCATAGCCGCACGCATCTCTCTGTCAAAGAAAAAGTTTGAAGCTCAAAGTTTTTCTCTTCCCGGCAATGAAAATACAGAAACTATAGCTAAAAAAGAAAAACTGACCATGCATCTTAAAGAGCTGGTATTATATACTGTGAGATTTCAAGTTTTCTGAAGGTGTTTTAGAAAAATCCAGGTAGAATCTAATTGACAGCAGCAGCACCTACCATTCACTGGTCGATGATGATGCGTTCTAGAGAATTCAAAGTGTACGTTGTGCTATATATTTATAAATTAATCAAGGGAAGAAAGTAATTTACATATCCAACGTCTTGTTGAGCAAAGATAAAAGCCATGAAATAATGTTCGAGTTTCATGGTAATCAATTCATACAAGCATGTTAAGGAAATAAGACGGCTCAGTCCCAAGTATCGTGGCCTGATATCTAAGAGTTTGTAATCAGTATGATAAGTTTTAATTTCAAATCAAGATGTGTATTTTTTTTATAAAAACCTATCGCAATCAAAATTTTATTTGTTCATTTGTGTCCACAAATTATGATTTTCTTATAACAAAAAAAAATAAGACGGGTCCAAATTTATTCCTCTCAAGTTCCACTTGAAACTTCTCTCTTGTATTTTTTTGCCCACCTTCTCTGATCGACTTATTCTCCCATAAACTTATGCAAGAAATACTGACAAGAGTGGAGCAGATCATGTTGACTGCTTGTATCATTCATGCATCTGGTAGGGGAAGAAGCCATCAAAACTTTGAACGAGTCTCGTGTGATGTTAACTGATATTGTCACTTATCCTAGCTAGCTACTCTTTGGAGAAGAAGCTAGAAAGGCCCAACCAATCACATTCAGAGGGTCTAGCCTCCAGATCATCATGACGTAAGTGTGGGGAAAGGTTTGTACCCCTCCAAACGCACAGCTTCGTTGATTTAACGCGTGGAATAGAGTTTTTGAATGGCATCCATTCAAGAATTAGCTCTAACCTGAGACACAATTATTTTAGTGTATCCCTTTCGAGAGCCCTGATTATTTGTGAGCAGTGCTCTAAATACGTGCACTTTGCTGCATGATATGACCTCACGTCAAAAATACTATACAGTTGCCTGATGGGTGTGGTAGAAAGAAGGCAAGAACGGAAAAAAACACGACCATGAATCATATGCTATGTGGGCGTCTTTGTGTAAAGGTGACAAAAGTAAACAGGAATATTTGTTTAAGTTCTTGCTAAGTGCATTTCAGGTGTACTCGTCTCGTCGATGCTGTCCTCCTGAAAACCAGTGTTCTCAATTCCGTTTAATTCCATTTTGAAATAGTCGGTACATTTTGTTTTAATTCAAAAAATAAAGTAAATCAAAACAAATTTTATCTCTTAAATTTTTTTAGCACGTTTCTATTTTGTTTTTCCCCTTGTATTCTGACCAAATAATATTTTTTTTAAATAATAAATAGTCTTACAATATCAATGATATCTCTTAATCCGAACATTAAATTAAGATGAAATTTTATAAGTAATCTCTTGAAATATTTATGTATATTATATTAAAATTTCAGAGCAATCAAAGAATATAATAAGCTTGCGAGATTGATGATGACATTCTCGTAATATGATATATGTTCATAATTTTGTTCAGAAAAATCATTTTATTGTGTCTTTTTAGATTAAATTTTTCTCAATTTTATTATTCAACAATGAGTTTATTACGAATTGAATTTTATATTTAAATTAGATTTGCTTTATTTAAGGTTATCATGGTTTTATAACGGAGGTCACACGTTTGAAAGGTTAATATAGGTTGACCCAGGTTGATTCAATATATCGTTGTTTTAATATTTTTTAAGATGTTAACTTGATTTTTTAAGTTAAGATATGTTTTAATCAATTTTTCATATTATCTTTGAACCCATCAAACACCTGTTTGGTAGTGAGTTTTCACTGGAGTTTGCATAAAAACGGAGTTTCAATAATTATATTGATGTTTGGTTAAGGAAAAAAACTGAGTTTTTTTAATGGGTTCCATATACAAAAACGGATGAAACTCCGTTTCATGAAAAGCAACTTTTAGCTGCTTTTCATGATTCTCGTTCTCGTCCTCACAGCAATGCAACAAATTGCATACGAGAGGGAGAGGAGTGGCTTGTTAATTTATATATATAATATTTATATTTTTTTTTTTATATTTATATATTATATATATTTTATATTTATCTAAAATATATATTTATTTTATATTTTCTGTTAAATTTTTTTCTTATAAAAAATATATTTTTAATATTAAAATAATCTAAAAATTAATTAAAATATAAATAATGTTTATATAATATATGTTTATTAATATAAAGAATATATTTTTAATATTAAAATAATCTAAAAATTAATTAAAAACAATATAAAAGTATGATAACTAAACACACAAAACTATTTTTTTTCAACCTCAAACTCAACCACAGTTTTAACCAAACACTTCACAGCTTTTTTTGAACCACAGTAAAAAGCGCTTTTTTTGAAACTCCGTTTTTTCAACCTCAACCGCAAAAGCAACCGCAATACCAAACAAATCCCAAGATGGTTGAATTATATCAGTTCAACTATCATTTTCTTACTTAAGTTTGAAATTTAAATTGCACAATTCTAAATAATTTTATTATTGGATTTGAACAATTTTTTTGAATTAATATATTTAATTATATATGTATAAATATAAACAGTACAACCTCTAAATATAGCACTGAAATATTTTGAAATCAAACATTCCGTTCCAATTGAAAAAATAAAACACCAATCGAAATAAAATTAAATATACCAATCGAAACAAAATTGATAAACTTGCTTGAAACAAGGGCTAAGGACAACCTTTCCCCTATTTTTCATAGCCCTTCATTGAATGGCAGGTAAACATATCCAAACGGACCGTAACAAGTTTTCAAATTCATATTGATAGCCATGAAACATAATTTTAGATTTGACACTGTATTTTTTTATTAAAATTTTTGATGTTTTTAGATCATTTTCATGTGATGATGTCAAAATAATTTTTTTAAAAAATAAAAAAAATATTTTAATATTTTTTTTGAACGAAAAACACTTTGAAAAGCAACCATAATCACAATCTCAAACAATACTTTCATCTTTGAACAGGTAAAAATAGGACAGTTAATGCAGTCTAATTAATTCTTTGACCAAATTAGTTTCTCCTTATGGGGCAAAATATTTATTCGTGTCTATGACTTGAGTGAGCAGTGTCCCATTGAAAACGGTCTAAGTGAATAGCTACATGTAATATAAAATACATCGTATCATCAATGAGTATTTAAGTCTTGATTTATCTTCAAATTTATTAATTATTATTTCCATGATCCCTATCTGTATATTAAAAACTAAACCTAACACTTGATGTGAACTGTGATGGATCAGAATTGGTGATATGATAGAAAGAGAAAAAGCATCTAGATGAAGTCCTCGTTCTCCTTCATTATCGTTTAATTTAACTTATTAAGTTTTTAATAGCTTCATTAGGATTCTATTATAATTAAAAAATCAGTGACTTTTTAAGAGAAAATACAATAATATTACAAAAAATGCTCTAAAAATAAAAATGCAATTGAGAACGAGGATTCTGAACTTGGTATTCAAATAATTTATAGTCTATTTATAGTCCATGAATCTTTTCGAGATAAGAGGTTAAAATATAATTTTATCATAATAGTATTAATAAGAAAAAAATATTCTTGATATATATATATATATATATATATATATATATATATATATATATATATATATTTATATATATATATATATATATGTGTGTGTGTGTGTGTATGAAAATATGATATATATATATATATATATATATATATATATTTATATATATATTAATGTGTATGAAAATATGATGAGCCCTAAAAGATTTTTACACACCATCTTCTTTTGGCAACATAATGACACTTCTTCTTCTTCTTCTTCTTCTTCGGTGACAATTTTCCCGCCATAGCAGCAACATCTGCACCTCTCTAGCACCAGCCGTGACAACTCCTCTAGTGACAACAGTGACAATCGTGGCAACAACATCCGTTTTTCTCTCCATTGCAACAAACACTTCACCTTCCTCTATCAAGCTCCACTGACCAACATTCACACCACCAACATCACCTCCAACATTGGTTTGACCTTCTCTATACGACAACAACAACTAATAACCTCTTTCTTCTTCTTTGACATTGCTGCTATTAAGTTGAATGTGAATAGTAGGCAGTTGCGTTGGACGATGTGTCTAGCCCAACCGAAGAGGGTTGTTGGGCCAACCCATTTATTTTTGTCAGGCATAATCTATTTTTTTTAAATATAAAAATATTTAAAAATTGCATTATAAAAACAAAAAAAAAAGTTTTTTTTTGTGCATACCTCCGAATTCTAAGAATTTCTTAAGCATATTTTAACAAAAGAACAAAAATTGCATCTTTTCTCATGTTTTAAAATGAAAAATAGGATATCGTAACCAGTTTATGATTATATATTAAAGTGTAGCCAAAATATCAAAAGTCTTTCAACAATTATTTTGTTTATTTTTTAACTTTAAAATTTAATTATAAGGTTCAAAATTACATTGTAAAGTACACCCTTGTTATAAAAGTACAATAAATGCAATGTTAAAGTTGGACATTAGAATAGTTAGGTTTTTTATCCAATGAAGTAGAGACTTTCTCACAAAGAAAGATTTACTTCGAGACTTAGAAAGACCAACAAATAAAAAACTTGTCTTAAAAAAACAATCAAATAATAATGCAACTTATCTTAGGTAGGATGCATTAAGAGTGATGCATCTTTCCTTTATATAATAAATCCCCTTACTCACACTTTTGCAGACTATTAGGTTTTCTAATGACCTTGATACTAGTTGGTGACTCCTAAAACTTATAATCATACTTTTATGATTATAAAAAACCCTTTTTTGTGTTGTCTCTCCTTTTCGAGGATGTAATCATACTTTTATGATTATAAAAAACCCTTTTTTGTGTTGTCTCTCCTTTTCGAGGATGATAGTGCACGCAATGAAAGAAAAAATGGTCATCGGGAGACACCTCATGGATTGTTTGTTTTATCACAAACCATTATAGATTCAAATATTAATTATTTTTTTATTTGATCATCAAACAATTTTTTTCACAATTGAGCCATTTTGAGCTCTAATTAGCATCCAAATGCATATTGTTTTTTTGAAGGAATTGTTATATTGAGAGATAAGGGACCAAAATTAAAAGGGTAGGTAAAATAAATGGTGACTTCAAATTTTATTAGTCCCATAATGTTTTTAGTTATTAGGTGATAGTCGATGAGCTAAGTCACACGTCTAACAAGTTAATTCACAATATCTACACTATTATTTGTTTAATATTTTATTTTCATTTTTTTAAAATACAATTTTCACTTTTGTTATTAATTATATTTTTTTAACTCAGTAAAAGCGTAAAACTTCAACTTTTTTTTTTTTTTATCAATGTTCTGTTTGTTTTTTACTCAAAATAAATATAACACAATTTTCACCTTTCGTTATCAATTATCTACTTTTTCTATCTCAACCTCATACGCCTATCATTGTTTTTTTTCTTTTTCTTAAAAGACTCATATTAATGTATAATTAAATGAGAAATAAACTCTAAGATAAAAAAAACACTTATTGAATTTGATGACTTGCATTGCAATTTTGTTTGATTGACTTAAGTTCACTTAGGTTTTTATATATTTAATTATATATTATTTTTATCAATTCAATGTTTCAAAATTGAGTTACTTTAGAATTGAGCTTTCTAATATAAATGGTTCTTTCTTTAAACATGGCAGAAAAGATAGATTGAGGTTTTAACTTGGTTGATTTTTTATTTTTTAGAGTTATTTTAGGATGCTTTTAGCTTAATTGGTTTTATGGAGGTGATTTCAAGTAAAAACAAGAAAACAATTAAGTTTTTAGGCTTATAAATATAAACTTCAATTTTCTATTCGTCGAAGGTGAGCAGATGAAAATCTCTATTGAATTTTAGAACCACCATTTTCGTACTTCTTAAACTTGTGATTGGCAACCTTATCTTCTTCTGGATGTCATCGCATAGCCATTACTGTCAGCCTGCCCAGAGGCCTAGTTTCAAACAAGGCATGCTGCAGAAGAGATCAAATTAACCAGCGACTCAATCCACGAGGTTTGACCATTGGGTCAAACATCTAAGTTAACCTAGGCTGCTACCTTCCAGTAGACCTTTCTTTTTCTATCGGACGGTTTCAAATAATTTGTTTTTATTTTAAAAAAAATCAAACACCAAGTTTAACCAATCACATATTCTTATAATCTATATCCATAAGAATTATCATAAGATCAAATATAATAACTATACAGGTAACTGGTTTGATGCGAGGGTGCATGCCCACTTTGTCATCCCGGCAGAGGCAACTGTTATGATACGACAGCCATTAATTATATCTCTGCAATGGCGGTTGCATGGATCTATCACCCCTTTAATACTCCCAAAGTCAAAAGGCCTCCACTGTTACCTGATCGCAGCACCACTGGAGGCTGTAGAAATCGGATAGATTATTTAGATCTATTTTTTGTTTGTTAAATTGTCGACTTCATGACCGAAATTAAACGAAATCAAATTTATTAGACAGAATAAAGTGGATATAAATCGTAACAGAGGTAAAATCTCGTAGGCACCAACTAATCTCTCACAAAGCTCATTATATTTACACATATAATTGATTTTTTTTTATACGAGAAAATCTTATTTCCTAGATATGTTTTGAGAGCTCGAAAAATTTATATAGTGCTGGTTGTCTCAAGTTATTGCATATTATATATATTATGACTCGAATTCAAACTCTACAAGAGTTTAAATCCTTAATCATCATGTCACGTGACTCTTATTGACATAGTTTAAATACATGCATTGAAAAAAGAGAGTTGGAGAGTTGGCAATATCATAAATACACTCAACAACATATAATAAAATAAAAAGTAGATTAAGAGAGAGCGCTCACAAAGACTTTTATGTTGTGCAAAATTATATATTTGCTGAATAATATAAAAAACATGAATACAAAATATTAAAATAAATAAATAAGTGCGTGTATATATTTATACATATTACTTGCTTGTAGAAATGTAAAATTAATTTTAAAGCTAAATAGCTGCCAATCAACTTGCTTTCTGGGTTTTTAATAATAATTTGAAAGGATGCACAATCAAGACATATGATCTCAAAAACTCTCTCTTCACACAACAAAACCTAAATTAAGCTAGAGAAATAAGAGCACAAAAACAAACAAACGAGATAAAATGAGAGCATGGTTTTATTTATTTATTTATTTGTTTGTTCTTGTCTTTCCTCTTCTTCAAAAACTAAAACTGAAATCGCTTCATTTGACGAGACCAAGGATTCAAATTAATTAGAATTTATTCCTGAGAATTTAATAAATTTGCAAATTCAATGAATCTTGCAAACAGAATAAAATCAAGACTAATTAAAATTTATTTGGGATAGTTCATTGAATTTGTGAAATTAATAAATTTGACATAGAACAAAGAATGATCAATAAGTCTTACATTCACAATAAATCATTTTAGACAGTAAATAAATAACAAAACCATTTTTTTCAACGTTTTATAATAGTTCCTCTCAACTTGCATGGTCCACGAATTCAACCAATTAATCTACAGGTATTTATTCCTCCTCCAATTCTGAATTACATTTGCTACCGGTAATTAATAATTCAATTCTTTTCTCACTACAGAACAGAGACAGAACCCTTTAATCTCAATAGTTAATCAGCACAAACTAGAAACTGTGGGAAGCTCTCAGTTTGGCTCAAGAATCATTATTTTCAATTCAGTGTTCTGAAACATAGTTGGGTAGATGGGTTCCAAGGATTATGACGTGATGATGAAGGCTTGCGATCTGCACAACATGTTTCGAGTTCGAATCAAAATGTATATCTCTTATAAAAATAAGATAATTAAAGTTTTGTTCTCTCACCTGTATTCATAAAATACGATTTTCAAAAATTGGGCTTTTTTCACATTATAGAAAACATTGACAGATGGGTTGAAAGAACTTTTCTTTTTTATTTTGGGTTTCGGATAGGACACGTGAATTTTCAAAATTGTAATAATTTGTGAGGCAGCAGCTCCATATAAATTATAAGAACAAATAAACTCTTGGACATGAAAAAACCTGTTTGCGTGGTCCACTTAATTCTGAAAATTACTATTTCAATAGAGAAGCAAACTATATTTGTGGCAGATTATTGGTTGGATTATGACTTTGGATTACTTTCAAAAATAGCGTTGGAGTATGACTGAGTTTTGGGTCCTAAAATGAGCAGTTTGATGGAGCATCAGTGGTGAAATAGAGTAAATTAATAAATAAAATAAATCTTTTTAATATAAAAGAAATACAAATAAAATTCTAGCGATGTCTGATAAATCATTAATGTTTGTGTTGAAGTTCCTGTTGCGTGGACTTTCAGTATTCTAACCTCTAGCTTATCCGTCACTTTTAACCAGGCGGCGGGCAGCCGCCACACATGAACGCCAACACCGCTCAAATGAACGACCAGTGACGGTCAAATTCTTCAATTTTCAAGGACTTCTTACGGGCATATGTTCTTTTCAATACTATTAAGAATATGGTTGGTATTATAATAATAATTATTTTCTTAAAATGTTTTTTTTAAATATATTGAAATAATTGTTTTGATTTTAATATTTAATTTTATCATCGTTATATTAAAAAAACAAATTTAAAATACTTTTTACTTTAACTTCATCATATAAGCCAAAGTGGGAGTGTACTAGGGCATATTTCCTTCCTTTGCTCTTATTTTCTTCAACTTCTTTTGCTAATAGCTAGTTTTAGTCGAGATTTGTTATTGCAATATATATATATATATATATATATATATATATATATATATATATATATTATCTCAGATTCACTAAGCTTTTATTTGATAATAAGGTTCAAATTGCTCTTAAAATCTTTTTTTTTATGATTTAATACAATACACTCTTTATAAAAAAACCATATATGATATTATCAAACTAATTCTCATGGGAGTCTTCATGTTCGAAATAACAAATTTCATTGCCATGCAACCTACAAACAGGGGACATTTTCTAAACAAGAATTGAACCCAATTGATCAATTGTTGTTGTATCTTAAGCAGCTTGAAACCTTACTCGTAATCTCTTAAAAAATGCAGGGAACATCAAAACCAAACTCCCTTTATGTGTGATTTTGATATTGTGGTGTGATATATATATATATATATATATATATATATATTAAAAAATATAATAAAATAATTGTTTTTGATATTTTTTTTTACTTTAACACATCAGAAACACATTTATTAAAAAATAAAAAGTAAATGTTAGGACAAGATTCCGACCCAATACAAAGAAGATAGTGCTAATTTTTTGTTAACCTTTTTTCATTGCTGCTAGTCTGTATAATATTATAATTCTAAACTAAAATGCCGGGTAATTATATAATTATAATCAAGAGTAGGACCATCTTCACGTGATGACCGCACGAGAATAGTGCCATACTTGTATACTTGAATATTTATATAGCCGCCTGTATTTCTCTCCCCCATCTTTGAAATCAAAATCTTATAGAATTAGATTATTATTATTTTTTTATTGGGAAGGGTAACTTTAGGAAGCCTGAGAACCCTTATAAAAACGAAATGAACCCACCAATTTCTTTGAACCAACTTGCATTATTTTCAGCACAATCATTTTCCAGCTTTCCTCGATCTCATCATATTCCGTAATCTTCTTCATCATCCAAAGCGGAATGGATTTCTCCCATTCTCAAACCCAACAAAAACAACACTACTTGCCAAAGCACAACAAGAAGAGGCTCACAGAAGACCAAGTGAGGCTCCTAGAGAGAACCTTCACAACCAACAAGAAGCTTGAGCCTGAGCTTAAGGTTCAACTTGCGAACCAACTGGGGGTGCCACCGAGACAAATTGCTATTTGGTACCAGAACAAGAGAGCAAGATGGAAGACGCAGAGCCTAGAGCTTGATTATAATACACTCCAAGTGAAACTAGATAATGCGTTAACCGATAGGAGGCGGCTAGAACGAGAAGTGGTGCAGCTTCAAGAGGAGTTGTGGCGGGCTCGACAGATGGTGTTCACTTTGAGCCAAGAAACAACAGTTCAACCTACTGTTAATGGTTCCTGTAACTCATCTTGTGAAGATAGAGACAGCTCCAGCTTACATGAAGAAGTTAATGGGGACGTGTTGCCACTTGATGAGCTCTATGCTTGTTTGTATGGTGCTGGTGGTGGGTCAACTTGGGTTTAATAGACGTGTAGCAGCTAATTTCATGTGGTTCATCAAAATCAATAGCTTGCTTGGCATCATGGGTGGAGAAATTCTTAAGTAGACCTCGTCCGGCTCACCAACAAATTAAGCACGAGACGCTTTTCCCAAACATTGGTGTCTACGGATAATTTGTTGTGAGTATGATATATATTAATTAGACCAGGTCTATATAAAAAAATTTCCCTACTCAGTAGATATTTGAAGAAAAAAGATGTTTTTGCTTGATGGTATTTCTTTTTTATTAACGCGGGTGTTTTGGTTAATTTGCATGTGTCTTGACTAATCTTACGGACTATAAAGTTATCATATTAATAACTACATGACTTAAACCTAATATTACATGAAAATAAAACTTTCTAGTTCTAAACTCGCTCTACTAACTAGCTGCTTGGTTGGTTGATATCTTGAGTGGTGGAGAGAGTGACTAGCTAGTGGCCATTGAAGTTAATTTCAAGCTTGTAGCAAGTTGCAGTGTAATAGTTGATTGATCAGGGGGACCGATCGAGTTACAGGTCAACTTGTAATGTAATGCCTAATTACATGCATGATTTGTCTTTAAATTTCCTACCGGCTGGCTACCCTTTTACAGATTAAACACATTCAGCAAGTGGCACTTTGTCTTCTTACACGGTCACTTCAATGAAATAATAATGTATTAATTGCTTTAACTGCATCTCTTAACCAAGTGTTTGATACAAGATTAAAGTGAAAATGAATTATTACAGGATTAATTATTAAAGATATAAATATTTGCCCCTAATATTTTCTTGTGTATTTAATAAGCTAAAGCGTAAATTGAAAATTAAAGAAGAGAGTATATAACGCGTTAAGGGGAGAACAAGAAGAAAAGTTTAAGAATTGCTGGATAATGATTAGGCCAGCAACAATTTTACCATCAAGGCAGTGGTTTGTTCACGTTCCGACAAAAATACTTTTAAAAGACAGACTATTGATTACTTTTTAGATGGAGAAATCTTGTATAAAAAGGGATTTGATGTAACTTTGTCGAGATGTTTGGATAAAAAATAGGAATCGGAATAAATACATGAAGGAGTGATGTGAAGACAAATGAAAAGGAGTGGGTATTTCTGGTCAACTATGGAGAAAAATTGCATTGAATATGTGTGGAAGTGTCACAAATGCCAAGTCTTTACAGATAAAATCAGTGCATCACCAGTACCACTTCACAATATGATTGTGCCATGTTCATTTGTAATGTGGGGAATAGATATGATCGTCCGATAAATCCAAGAGCAAGTTGAATAAATTAGTAGAAACAACAAACAAAAACATAGAGAAAATTGTTTAGAAACTAGTAATTATTTATAGAGATCGACACAAAATATCATTGCATGGATCAAAAAATGTTTGTCTGGACATCGATGGGTGCAACCCTGTATTCTCTAGTTTATGGGATGAAGGCGGCGACACCATTAGAAGTTAAGATACCTTCTTTAAAGTTATCGGAAGAAAAAATAGAATAAGTAAAGATATGAAATTTCATGTGCTTATTTCTATATTTTCAGGTTGTTGTTTGTGTCACCGCTAGAACCACTGTGAAGAGGAGAATAAGGATTACATGATCCTACTACGCTCTCGCCACTCCAATCATTGAAAAATGGAATAACACGCCACCAGCCATGGCAGTGCGTAGATCACACACGCCGACGTCGTTCCCTGTTTGATCTAATAACTTTCCAGGCAACTTGACTTAATTTTGGAAGATATGTTTTGAACCCAAGTTAAATTACGCAGCACATTTAACATGTTGATTTTTGCTGTGATATTGGTTTGATTTAATAACTTTTAATATGGTATACATTACTATGATCAATGTTATCAATACTGTTTCGTTACCGTTTCATTTTTTCTATTGGTACAAAACGTTTCAGTTTCGGAGCGTTTCAGTGTGCAGTTTTGGGGTTGTATTGTTCATATATAATTAATTAATTATATATGTGAAAAACTTAAAAAACAAAAAAAATTAAATATATTTTTTATTTTTTATAAAATCAAAGTTGACACAATTTTATTTTTTATAATATATATATTTTTTTAGTTTGTATTTTTATATTTTCAATACATCTAATAAACAATAATATATATATATATATATATATGGGTGGGGAGTGGGCGGGACTCGGGAGAGCTGTGGGTGGGAGAGGAAATGGGAATTAATTTTTTCCCTCAGCCGAGCCGAAACGGAATACCTGGAGTAATTCCAGGGTGTTTCGGCCGGTATTTCTGGTACCGGCCAGTATTTAAAATGAGACAAAAATGACGTCGTTTTGTTTCGTTTTTTCGCCTCGTAAAAAACGTTTCGGCCGAAACGAAACGATATCAATAACTTTGACTATGATTACTAAATGTATTTTTATTGTGATTTGTGGTGTAGAGACATGATGTTTGAGGTGATATGTTTGTTTTGGGTTATCATTATTTAGATGAATTTTCTTGTTGTTATTTCTGAATTTATTATCATCATAATTGGGCATGAGATAAAAAAAACTTTAATAGTTATATCCTTAAAAATCAATGTAAAAATGATATATATTTTTAAAAATAATAATAATAACATCATATTTTTAATTCATAAATATTTGTTTGAGGTTGTATTATTATAAGTGGACATAGGATAAAAAAAGCCTCAACGGTTTTATCCTTAAAAATCGATATAAAAAAGATTATTATTTTTAAGTAATAATAGCCATATATTTTCAACTCATAAATAAAGTTCAAAAAATATCAATGATTTTTATCTTATGAAGTCAATGGAAAATGATGATAAAATTGACAATAAAATAAAATAATGTCTTTAACTCATAAGTATTTGTTTGAAGCTTTATTATCATAAACAAACATATGATGAACAAAAACTAATGCAACTTACCTTATATATGATATGTAGCTTGATGTTTGTGTTTCTTATTATATAATCATTTAAACGACTAATTAAGGTTTCAAATTACTATAAAATTAGGTTGTGACTTTTTCTTTTATATTTTTACCTGCCTCACAAGTTAGGTTGCCTTGATGTCCATATACGATAATTCTTGTTGTTGTTGTTGTTGTTGTTGTTGTCATCTTTGATAATAATAATTGTGATATTTATTTAAAATAGATATCATATACACCCCCGCCCTTTCAATAAACATATCATTCTTTGTTTTGAATTCATTTTTTCTCAACAATATGTTAGATATCTAATAAGATCTTCACAATACCTAATACCTTTGATGAATTCCCTATTTATATGTTCATCATCTACTTCTTTGTAGTTGGAGAACATGTATCAACCATATCACTTCTTATAATTATTGATTAGGTTTGACTCTGGAGATGATTGCGCATAAGTTCATTTTTTGCACTTCATTTAAAAGGTTTTCAATCTCAATGACCTTGGATTGCATAACCTTTTCTCTCTTGAGATTCCCTTGCTAGAAATTATTTTTGTAATCTTTGGCCTAGTGTACAATCTTGTTGCAAATAAAATATTTTGTTTTAAATTACATGGCAATGCTTTTCTCATTCATAAAATGTTTTTTTATTATTATTATAGGGCTTTGTCACTTGTCTGACCGTATTTTTCTAAGGTCTTTTAAGGAAGACTATCCTCTCATATTGAATAACTTATTTCTTTTTATACCCTTTACTTTGGAATGAGATCTTAAATTATCATCATTTTTTACTTAAGCTTAAAGTAGTTATTTAACTTTTTCTAAGATTATAGTAATTTCTTAATAATATTAGCAACTTGAAATGATTCACATATAAGCATCTTTTAGCATTAATGTTATGTAGCATAGGTTTGAAACTCTTGGACATAGCTCATTATAGTTCTTGAATCAATAATATTAATATTAAGAATTTTATCAACTATGAACTTTTTTATGTTGACATCTTCAATCTAGTACTCTCAATCTAATGTCTATAATAATGGATTTCCATTGTTGATACTGTTGCCCGTCCCTACACGATGTCTCAAAGATATTTTGGAGTTACGACCTAGTTGTTTAAATTATTATCACTAGAAAAACCCTAGTGTATTGGCTTCGTTACAGATTCAAGAGTAGATGACTAGTATCTCTAGTATGTCTTAACTAAGATAGTTGCATTGTGTATTTTGATGTGTTGTAATGGTTTTGATGTGTATAATTTATTCATGCAAATAAATTCAACTTTTTTATTTCTATTATGGCTCATGAGTCCAAAATAAGTTTTCAAGGAAAATTCCATGTAGATGTTATTAAAAACTAAATGTGAAAAAAAATTCCCCTTTGAATCTTGACTAAATGTGAAAACAAAACATCTCCCGTTTGTTTTTTTCGTTTCAAAAGTAATTTTGAATTTTATTTTATTCTTTATTTTCAATTAATTTTTTTTTAATATTTTCAGTTTGGTTTGATTTGATTAAGTAAAAGATAATTTTTAAAAAATAAATAAAAAGTTATTTCAATGTATTGTTAAATAAAAAACTATAAAATACAATCACTAGTGCATACTTGGCATCCAATTAACTCAGCCAAACCTGTTATATCGTCGTTATTTGTGTTAGGTAAGAAAGGAAGATGAGAAAAAGAAGAGAAGGGCACTGGTCTGTATCTGTATTTATTGTGTTTGTATTAGGGTATTCTCTGTACCAGGAAACCAATCATCTTTATGACATCGTCAGACACATTAAACCAGGAATTCAAACCATGTTCGCCTCACAGAAGGACTCAAAATCCTTGTCGCTAGACCCAATCCTCGGTGGTTGTCTGTATCTGTAGCTGAGTTGATTTTTAGATGTCCACGTAATTAATCACATCAATGTTCAGGCTTGATTCAATCAAAGCTGTGGGGTTTTTCTTTGACCAAAACCACTATTAAATTTTAAACTTGGATAAGCCAATGGCTAGATTCCATCTACAAAGGGCTACGAATTTTGGCTGCAGCTTTTGACATCTGGAATTGTCTCCATGGTCACTGCTGCTCTACTCACATCAGCCATTGCTTGTATTTCACAACATTAAATCTCAGTAGTAATCGAAATTTTAGCCCCCCCCCCCCCCAAACAAAAAAAAAACCCTCTATAGTAAGTGTGTTTGTTTTCAGGAATATTTTTAAATTAGTTTTATTTTATTTTATTACGAATATTATCAAGAAATATCTAAAAAAACATATCAATTTAATATATTTTTTAATATAAAAATCACTTTAACAAACAACAAAAGGAAACCCTCATTGACTTCAAGGCAGTGTCTTTTAAGACCTGAAATAATCCAAAAATTATTTACAGGGAGGGCTTAGAATTTCCTCTTTTTATATAGTTGTTCAGTGACCAATTCAATGTGATATTATTCAGGAAATGGAATGCTAAAAAGAAAAAAAAAATATTCAATGTCTGGTTGAATTGAAGATGGGAACAATGAATGTAGGTGGCAATAACCTTACAATGAATGCTTCTTGACATGACAACTCATCAGTTACAAATTAAAATTATATAGTTTATTATTATTTATTTATTTTGATTTGGTCGTAGTTTAGCTGCCATGGAATGGCGTTGGGAGGTATTTATCAGGATATTGACCCCTTAGAATTTATTTATCCAAACACCGACAATGAATAACAATATATTATTTCCGTTGAATATTTTGGATATATCCAAACATCTACAATGAATAACAACATGTTGTCCCCACCGAATATTTTGGATATTGACCTTCTAGGATTTATTTATCAAAACACCAACAGTGAATAACCACTGAATATATTGGATATTAACCCTTTAAGATTTATTTATCCGAATACCGACAGTGAATAATAAATTCCCAAAAATAAGATGTTTGTATTTTTTGAAATATTGGCCAATACCCTTTGAATTTTTATAAACATGTTGTAAAATCACAAAATGCAAGAAATGATTTTTCTTTGCGAAATCCATGCTACAACACATTTTTTCTTCAAACTCCGAGATAATATATTTTTTGAGAGAAAAAGAAATTTTAAAATATGCTAGTGTATTTGTCGAATGCATGAAAGCAAATATATTTTATCTTTTAAATCAATATTTTTTGTTGCAAAAATTTGTACTTTTTATTATATAATTTTATTATTATTTTTTCGGTGGGCTGTGTCATAACCCTATTTTGGATCATTCCCCAAAATTACCCGAAAATAACAAAAAATAAAATAAAAGGGGTTGGGGTCGGTAGGAAAATCAAGGTGAAATTTTAGATGTTTTGAGAGCTCGATCATATCTCTTTTGTACTTGAAAATAAAGGAAATCGCAGATTCAAGGTCAAAATAATTTATTATTGGATAAATATGCGTAGAAATTAAGTTGAAAGATATAATTATATTTTTATAGGCCAATTCGATTTAATCATTTGCCAATTTAAAAGTGTAATTATATTAGGGAATTAATTTATGACCAAGTTGAAGGGTTTAACTAAGCGTGACGACTTGATTATATTTTAAATTGGACAAATTACTTTTATTAAGGGCTTAATCGATGAGAAATCAAGTTCTTGAATTTAATTCGGATTGAATTGATAAGATTGGAATTTTTGGAGACCGATTTGAATTTTTCCAATTATGCGAAATCGAGGGCCAGATTGAATGAATTGGGAGTCTAATGGTTAATTGGGGGTTAAATCGTGCAAATTAGAAACCAAGGACCAGAATAAAAATGCCGCGCAAAGCTAAGGTTACTCTCGAAATCTTAACGGGGATGCAATTGCACAAAATTCATAAGCTTAAATCCAATTGGGGGTGAAATTAAGACAATTACAAAGGGAGGGACCAAACCGTACTTTCACCCTCTGAATCTTTTGAAAGTTGCAGCGTATGCCTGACTGTTCGATCACTGAACAGTGTAGAGCACGCCTGCACTTCAGTGCATGGCAACCCATCAGTGCATGCCGAGGGCAGCGAAGCGTTGCCTCCGGCCTATAAACGCATGCCCATGCATGAAGAATGGAGAGGGAAAAGAAGGAACAGAGAGGGGAAAGAAAGAAGGAGAGACAGAGAGGAAAAGAAGAGAAACAGAGAAGGATTTTGAGATGCAGAAAGAAAATAAAGAGGAGAAAAGAACAGGAGAATCATGAAAAAGAGTGAAGAAAATGGAAGATTTCACATAAAAATGCTAGCAATTTTTACACTAGCTCAAGAGCACCAACACCATTTTTTTCTCCTCCCTCCCGTTCGTTCGACGCTTTCTCACTAAAACCAGAGGAGCTCCTCTCTCTCTCCTCTCGGTGTAGCGACTTGGCAACTAACTCCAGCCACTTCACTCCACTCTGTCGTCACGGAATTCTCCACTACCTCTCCAACGAACTCACCCACGATTCCAGGCCACGATAGCCGAGGCGACAACGACTTTTGCAACGTGACCGATTATCGCTCGACGCCCATTTCGGCCACCATTTCCGTCACCATCACGACCAAAAACCACCTCGACGCCCTCTACCCAAAGGTGTTAACAAGTAAGTCATTCATCAAACTCCAAAATTCTGCATATCATTGTTCATCGTCCCTGTGTTTGCATGCGGGAGTGAATTAATTCACTCCGCGTGGGCTTAGCGGCAGGCCTTGGTGCCCGACCCTAAAGAAGGCTTCTAGCCTTTGGGCCAAAGCTCGACCTAGATGGGTCTGGGTCGCTAGTCACCTAGGCTAGCAACTCAGCTCGACTTAGGTGAGTGACAGCACCATCATCGAAAAGAAAAAATAAAAAATAAAGAAAAGATACAAAAATATAAAATTTGCAACAAATATTTTTATTAAAAAATGTGTTTTCTTGCATACGACCAATACACTAACATATTTTAAAATTTTTTTTATTTTAAAAAATATATTATCTTGGAGTTTGAAGAGAAAATGTGTTTTAACATGGATTTACGAAGAAAAATAATTTCTGCATTTTTGGATTTTTACAACATGTTTGTAAAATCCAAAGGGTATTGACCAATATTCCAAAAAAAAACCTTTTTTGTGATTCATATTATTCATTGTTGGTATTTGAATAAATAAATCCTAAGGGGTTAATATACAAAATATTCGATGGGGATAGTATGCTATTATTCACTTGTTCGGTATTTGGATAAATAAATTCTAAGCGGTCAATATCCAAAATATTCGACGGGGATAATATGTTATTATTCACTTTTTGGTGTTTGGATAAAAAACCCTTAAATGGTAAATATCCAAAATATTTTTACGGGAATAATACGCCATCATCATTTAACCAACAATGTATTTTTTAAAGATTAACACCATAACAAATCATAAGGCAAACAAAAACACCAAGCAGCTTACCTTAGGTGGGGTGTACTAGGGATATTAAAATCTTACCTTTACGCAACCAGTCTCTTGCCTTAGAATCTCTGAAAGACCAGTTCAGGTTTCCTAGTAACCATAATACTAGGTGGCGACTCCCTTTTTCAAGAAAATAAAGATGACACCCCAAGCATTAAATATTTCCCCGCATCGCGGGAGAGTCGATCATGATGCCGTGCTCTAGCGATAGAGGTGCGACAGTCGGATGCTCACCCACCTCAGGTCGGGCCTCCAACCCACCCTCCTCAGTCGGGTCGGCAGCCTAGCCTTTATCTAGACCGGGCTTTTAGCCCATATAGGCTGGAAGCCTGTCTTCGATGAGGGTCGGTCGGGCATTGTGCCCGACTGACCAACCCACTCGCCCACTTGGCCGACAGTAGGCGGGAGTGAACGAATTCACTCCTCTCGCATGCACGCGTAGGAGATGCACATTAACGTGGGAATGCCCGGCTGACCAACCCACTCGTCCACTTGCTGGGACGATAGGCGGGAAGTGAACGAATTCACTCCTCCCGCATGCACGCGTAGGAGATGCACAGTATCGTGGGGAATTTTCGAGCGTGACAAATGGCTTATCTACTAGTACCTTTGTGTAGATGACGTCGATGTGGTCCTTCCCGTCGTGGTGGCGTCGAAGTGGTGACTCGTGGTGGCTAGACTGAGCTTCGAAGTCTGTCGGGATTTGTTGTCGTCAACCTGGGTCGTTGCTCGCTGCCACGCCTCGAGCTGTTGTTGGGTTCTTTGTCGTGGAAAGGTGGCTTCGGTGATGGTGGGGTGATGCGAAAATGGTCGGAGTGGTGGATGCTGGATGAGAGAGAGAAGCGTCGGCGTACTTGGTCTTAGAGAGAGAAACGACCGAACGATCGAGAGGGAAGGAAAAAAAGAAAAGGGAAAGGAAATAATGATGTTGGGGCTCATTGCGGAAGATTACTGAGCTTTTTACGTAAAATTTGCCTCGTGAATTCCTATTCCCCCTCTGCTTTCTCTCTGCTCTCCTTCGCTGCAACTTCTCTTCTCCGTGTCCCCTCTGTTTCTTTTACTCGAATTTGGCTCGCCCCTCATCCCCTCTCTACGAGTCCTCGCATGTTGCTATTTATAGCAAAACATACAAACCCTTCGACTGCCAAAATGCTTAGTGCAGGTGCCACCACTTAACATTAAAGGTAGGCGTGTCCGATTCAAAGCCGGGTAGCATGCGGTCGAGTACCGCCGTTGAACATTGAAGGCGAGCATGATGGCATGCTGATCATTCAAAGCCGGGTAGCATGCAGTGCAGTTTTCAAAATTTTTAACAAGGTAAAAGTATGATTTGGTCCCTCGATTTATAATTACTCTAATTGTACCTCCAATTAAATTTAAACTTATGATATTGTGCAATTATGTCCCATCAAAAATTCAAATCTCAACCTTAGCTTTGCACTCCTTTTTTTCATTCTGGTTCTTGGTTTCTAATTTGCGCGATTTAACTCTCAATTGAACATTCAACTTTAGATTTATTCAATTTTGCCCTTATACCAAGATATATTATTTACCGAAACATAAAAATAATGAGTCAAAAATTTGGTAGCAACAATAGTCTTTTAGAAGATCAAAATACCTGACCATATTTGTACTAGGTTCTTCATTTAAAATTGGTCATTAACCTGCAACACCATATTCATTCTTAACAAAATTCCAATAGGAATTACTATTGGCATCTACAATTTCATGCATGTTGCTGGAACTAAAAGTTGAATCAACCATTCTTTCTACCATGATCTCGTGAAGAGCAAATTCTTCTTTGTGTGCATACCAACACAAATATTTCTTTATGAACCCTTCTGTAGAATATGTATCGTTACAACATCTAGATCATTAACTTTTTGTTTTTGCATCTTCTACATGAACATATAATACCTCCTTCACTAATATTTCTCATATTAGATATTACATAGTTAATAAAACCCTGAACCCCATTGCAATAACCCATCCTACACAACCCTTGAATGATTCTCCATTACTTATATCAAACCTGTATATAATAAATGTGTATTAATTAAATACATTAACTAAACAAATGCAGTTTTACATAATCTAAAACAAACCCTAACATGTACTCATCATAAATCCATACAATAAATTTATATAGTAAAACACTATAAAAAAAACAGCAAACACCCAAATAAAATAAATATAATTCAAAAATAGGAGAAAAAAA
This sequence comes from Salix exigua, assembly GCA_032356905.1. NCBI lineage: Eukaryota > Viridiplantae > Streptophyta > Magnoliopsida > Malpighiales > Salicaceae > Salix > Salix exigua. The sequence goes on from CM063603.1 coordinate 32,418,895, forward strand.
GCTAACATATTAAAATTAAATTTCAAAATCATATGGTAGATTTGCTTATTTAAAGTGGAGAATCCTAAAGAATATCGAATCAAAACACAGATGCTCATAAACTTAGCGTTATGGTTGAGATGGTCTTCCAATCTCAACAAGGATGATATCTACTAGTCCAATGTTCCACCTTCCAATCGTCATTCTTTGAGATGGTCTCAATTCCTATGAGGAAACCGAATCTAATTTGCTCTGCAATCGATAAACAAACGATAAAAACAGATATCACAAGATTTCTATAATCGCATGGAAGGGACAAGCATATAATGAGCTAAAAACACAAAGCTTTCCATCAATTGCATTGATAATGCATCAACTGATCGCTTATAACGGATTCAAATTTGTTAACTTTTTTATTAAATTTGTTTGTGATTTTGCAGGTGAACTTTGTTATCTTTAAGGAGGAGAAAAACAACAGAAAAATTTTATTCGGAAGAAGATAAGTTGTATGTATTAATTGTCTTTTGTTGTTTGACAAAATGCTCATTTATATAGTATGAGCGGACCATGCATTACACGTGTTTCCTAACTACCTAAAGAGGTCAATTACATCTTCTCTTCTTTAGTGGACTTGTAGTACACGTAAACTAGTTAAACTCCAACACCTTATAGCTCCTATAAGTAGCTTATCCATAAACATCCCCTCCTAAGTTGCTAACAGGTTTAACACCAAGCTTTGATCTAAGTTGATTGAATATGTCCTTAGGCAATCCCTTAGTGAATATATGTTTGCTAATTGTGCTTCACTACTGTAGAATTTCATGTCAATTACACCTCCTTGAACTGCCTCCCTTATGAAATGAATTTTCCTGTTAATATGCATTGTTTTCTGGTGAAAAACTAGATTCTTTGCTATAGCAATTGCTGACATGTTATCATAGTATAGGAGAGTAGCTTTTGTTTTCATTTAACCTAGATCATCAAACACAAACCTTAACCATAATGCTTGTGTAATTGCTTTGGAAGATGAGACATACTCAGCTTCTGGTGTTGATAATGCTATTAAACTTTGCTTTATTGAAGCCCACAAACACACTCCACTTCCAAAACCAAATGCATAACCTGAGGTACTTCTACTGTCATCTTCACTGCCTCCCCAATCTATATCACAAAATCCTACAGGAGTTGTTGACTTATGTTTGACATATTCTATCCCATAGTCAAGAGTTCCTTGAACATATCCAAGTACTCTTCTTGCAACTCCCATGTGTTTTCTTGTTGGCTGATTCATAAACTTGGATAGTAAGGTGGCAGCATACATAAGATCAAGCCTTGTTGTTGTTAGATATAATAGGCTCCCCACAATTTTTCTTTAAAAACCTTCACCTACTAACTAACTTCCATACACTTTTCTTAGTTTATCATCAGTAGCTAATGAAATTGAGACTAGTTTGCAATTAGCAAACCCAAACTTCTCATGTAGAGACCTTGTATACTTGTTTTCATGGATGAAGATACTTTGATCATTCTACAACACTCTTATTCCTAGAAAATGATGAAAAAGACCAAAGTCAGTCATCTTATACCTCTACATCATTTCCCTTTTGAAGTCATTCATCATTATCTCACTACTTCTTGTGTACACAATATCATCCATATAAATGGATACAATGAGTTGATTTCCTTCATTGTCGACTCTATGAGCTTGTTTAAGCCAATATAGTGTCTTGTTCAATTTGTACACCTTGTGCCCTGCTCTTTGAACAATGAACCCCTCGGGTTGCTCAACAAACACCTCCTCATAAACATTCCATGTAGAAATGATGATTTAACATCTTACTCGAAACAATTTCTAGTTTTTACGACTTGCAAGTGCAATAAGAGTTCGAATATTATCTAACCTTGCCATTGGTACGAAGGTTTCATTGTAGTCAATTCTTGGCTTTTGTGCATACCCCTTTGCCACAAGTCTTGCCTTGTACTTGTTGATTGTACCATCCAGGTTAAGTTTGGTCTTAAACACCCACTTAACCCTTATGACGAGCTTGTTACTGTGTCCGTCCACAAGCTCCTAGGTATTGTTCTTCTCAATCATGTCTAATTCTTCCTTCATTGCATCTTGCCAAGTTATATTTTCAGTTGCTTCTTTGTAATTTTCAGGCCCGACCATGCTTAGGTTGCATCTTGCATATATATCCTCTAATGTTTTGATCTTTACTAGAGTTGATGCATTAGATTTTGCCCTTGAGTTGTTGTCTTCATTTACTTCTCTGTTTTCTGCAATTTCCAGGGAGTATTCACCATTATTTGACTAACCTCTTTCATTTTGTACTTCTTCATCATGAATCTGAAGCAAAAAATATGGGGGAATAAAGTTTTCATGCTCTTTTTTCCATGTATGCATACTGTTTTCATCAAATACCAAATTTCTAGATAGGATAATCTTCTTAGATTTCAGAATATATACTCTGTAACCTTTCTCATGACTCCCATATCCCATAAAGACTCCTTGTTCTTCTTTATCATCATGTTTTTATCTTAATTGATCTAGAATATGACTGTAGCATATACACCCGAACACCTTCAATTGTTTGATGTAGTTAATTGACACCGATGTGGTGTAGTTTACGTTATGTAAGTATACAACTGTATTAACAGCCTCATCCTGAAATTCAATAGATATTTCTTCTCCCTCATCATTGATCTAGCCATCTAACAAATGGTCCTGTTTTCCTCTCAACTACACCATTTTGCCAAAGAGAATAGGCAATTGTTAATCGCCTCTTTATTCCATTTGTTGCTACCCAAATTTTGACCTACTTATTTTTATGTTTCGGAAGAAAAGGAAAAAAATAGAAAAAAAACAAAAAATCCAAAATATCTTGTTTCAGGGGAAAAATTGAATAAATTGAGAATTTAACAGTCAATGCAGGGTCAAATCGCACAAATTGGAAATGAAGGATCAAATTGAAAAAGCGCTGAAGTCGAGGTCTATGTTTGGAATTCTACCTTTGAAAACTCTATAAATAGAGTGCACAACAACAAGCAAAAGAAAAAAAGAGGAGGAGACACCACCAAACCCTAAACAAAAACCCTAACCCTAAATTTTTTGCCTCAAGAGTTGCAACGCCATGACACCCTTCGACAGTTGCAACCCCCATTCCGTTAGGAAATTAGACTTCTACATAAATCTGTAATTAGTAATAAGATCTTCATATATTTACTTTCCTTTTTTACAGTATGTCATTCCTGAATTGTAGGAATGATTAGAGTCCTAATGGGTTACAAACATAAACCCTACTTGTATATATTGATACTCTAATAAACAGTGAATTAGACTCTTCCGAAATATACATCTTTGTTTCATTGTTTTCATGGTATCAGAGTTGGACTAAAAGCTTGATCTACTTCTGCATCTCAAAAACCAAAACAAAACTTCCTCAATCATGTCTGGTGACAAAGCCCCTCCAACTTTGCCATCAAACGGCAAAGAAGTCATCAATTCCACCAATTCTGCAGACCCATCAAAATCAATTATCTCAAACCCTTATTATCTCAATCATTTAGATCATCCCGGTTTGGTTCTAATTTCCAAACCATTAAATGGAGATAATTTCTCTACTTGGAAGAGGGCCATGACTCTGGCCTTAAACTCCAAAAATAAACTGGGTTTTGTCAATGGCTCCATCATAGCATCTTCATCAGAATCAGATCCGGAGGGTCATGCATCATGGTCTCGATGCAATGACATGGTGCACTCTTGAATCATAAATACCATCAACCCAGAAATCTCTGACAGTGTCATCTACTATTCCACTGCGAATCGAAGTTTGGGATGATCTGCGTGAACGATTCTCCCAGAGTAATGCTCCCCGTATATTTGAAATACAACGAGAAATTGCATACCTCAGACAAGAACAACTCTCTGTCTCTTGTTATTACACAAAACTCAAAGGGTTGTGGGATGAGCTTGCCTCACACAACAATGCAACACAAAACACACAAAGAAGAGCAAGAAAATCGATGCGCTTTTAATGGGACTCAATGACTCTTACAAGTGCTATCCGAGGACAGATCCTTCTAATGCATCCCTCCCAAGTGTTCGACAGAGCCTACTTGTCTGTTTCTCAAGAAGAAAAACAGCGCCTCCTTAGCTCCACTCTCGCTGCAACAGACTCCCCGAACAGTGCAGCCATGGTTGTTCGAGGGTTCCACAAACCCATCACAAACCAACGGAATGACAAACCCAACAGAGCATATGGGTCACAAACTTACCGATCGCAAGCGAGGAACACTGAAAATTTCAGTGAAGGTCGCTATGATCGACGCCGTGTTACATTTGGCAGAGGATGTCCATATTGTACCCACTGTGGAGAACCAGGTCATTGGCTACAGACCTGCTATGAGATACATGGGTATCTCTTCGGCCATCCAAAAGCAAAGAACGGTTCTGGACCCAGGCGATCCACTCCACACGCAACAAACCAAGTTTCTGAACTCACATCTATAATGAACAGGACTCACCTGGTTGGAATTACCGAGACCCAGCTGCAGCAGCTCTTGTCTTTAATAGACAAGAAGAATGAGAGCCCCAGCGTGCACACTGATGCTGTGACACCTACAAAGACAGGTTTATCTAAGATTAATGCACAAAATTGGGTTATTGATAGTGGTGCGACACATCAAATTGCATCTTCATCCACCTTATTTTGCAGTAATAAAAAATGTGAACTACCACCTGTCCTACTGCCTAGTGGGGAAATTACTGAAATTATTTCAAAGGGATCAGTATCGTTAAACACCGTTTATTATCTGCATGATGTGCTCCATGTGCCTAAATTCAAAGTGGATTTAATGTCAGTTAGTCGTCAGACCAAAGCCCTGAGTTGCTCAATTACATTCTTACCGTACTGGTGTATTTTGCAGGATCTAGCTACGAGGAGGAGGATTGGTTTGGGTAAACGTATCGGTGTATTTTGCAGGATCATGGCCTATACTACTTGGTGGCACCGCGACGAAGAAACCCTTACCTCCACTCACAAACCGACCATCATGCCATCTTACCACCTCATCCACTGACTTGTGGCATTATCGTTTGGGCCACACATCTCATTCTTGTTTAAATTTTATTGCCAATTTTTTTTTTAATTTTGCCATGGAGTCAAATAAAATTTGTCACATTTGTCCATTAGCTAAACAAAGTTGTTTACCCTTTCATCCTAGTACAATTTCATCCATTAAACCATTTGAAATAATTCATTGTGATATTTCGGGTCGTTATCAACACCCATCTCTTTCCGGTGCACATTATTTTCTTACCATTATCGATGATTATACATGTTTTACATGGATTTTTTTGATGCGTCATAAACATGAGACAAACTCTTTTAAAACAATTCTTCAATTATGTCTCTACCCAATTTGAAACACGCATTAAAATTTTCCGCAGTGATAATGGTGGTGAATTTACCTCCCTTCGAACCTATTTTCACAATAATGGCATCATTTTTCAGCATTCATGTGTTTACACGCCCCAACAAAATGGGATTGTGGAACGAAAACATCACAACATTCTTCAGAGTTGCCCGAGCCTTAAAATTCCAAGCCCAACTTCCTACTAAATTTTGGGGTGAGTGCACCCTCACTGCCGTTCACATTATTAATCGCCTCCTTCCCTGCAGTACTCTCTTTCAAAACACCTTTTGAACTCCTTTTCTCTAAATCCCCTACTTTTTCTCATTTTCGTGTCTTTGGATGCCTCGCATATGCTATAAACGTTCATCCATCTCATAAATTTGATCATCGTTCCATTCGATCAATTTTCATTGGCTATCCACTCGGTCAAAAAGCCTATAAATTATTTAATTTATCGATCCACAAAATTTTTACAAGTAAAGATGTCAGGTTCCATGAACATATTTTTCCCTTTGCATCAAAACCACCCGGCCTGCCCCACATCCACCCAACCAGCCCACTGCCTATACACACAGCCCAACCGGATACCCCTCCACCTAACCCAGCCCAACCTACATACACTCAACCCATCAGCCCTTTACCCCCTAATCCCACACACGACCTAGCCCACCTACATACAGCCCAGTCACCTCTCCTTCCCTACAGCCCAACAAACCCACCCGACCCTACCAGCCCACATCCTTCCACTCCGCCAACCTCACCATCACACCATCTCCCCGCTTGCCCACCGGCAGACCTCCCTTCATCAAACGACGGAGGAACGCACCCTAGTTCCCCAACAATCCAAGACCCCACCGACCCACCCTCCCCACAACATCCCTCTTCCACTACAACCTCCCCAAGCACCCCTTAACCTTCGTCGCTCAACCCGCCATACCCATCCACCGGCCAAACTCTCTGATTATGTTTGCTTGCTTGCTTCCCATGACCAATCACTCTCCTTGATGCCTGGTCCGACCAAAGGTACATGCTATCCACTTGTGAATTTTATCTCCTATCACAAATTCTCTCCTGGGCATCGTTCATTTGTTGCAAAATTAGTGCTATTACAGAACCACAATCTTACTCCGAGGCTGTGAATTTCCATGAGTGGCACGATGCTATGAGTTCTGAATTGCAAGCTTTACAGGACAATGGAATATGGTCCCTCACTAAACTACCACCAGGCAAGAAACCCATTGGATGTCGTTGGGTCTATAAGGTGAAGCACCGCTCCGATGGGTCTGTCGAGAGGTACAAGGTCAGGTTGGTGGCCAAGGGATTCACTCAATTAGAGGGGGTGGACTACCAGGATACATTCTCCCCCACTGCGAAGATCATCTCAGTACGCTGCTTGTTGGCTTTAGCAGCTGCTCGTCGTTGGCCACTCCACCAGTTAGACGTGAACAACGCGTTAGACGTGAACAACGCATTCCTACATGGAGACCTGACCGAGGAGATTTATATGACACCACCACCATGACTTCGGCGACAGGGGAGGAGGAACTGGTTTGTCGCCTTCATAAGTCACTACACAGGCTAAAACAAGCATCCCGACAGTGGTTTGCAAAATTCTCTGAAGCAATACGCTCCGCTGGTTATGAGCTGTCCAGAGCGGACTACTCATTATTCATCAAAAATCAAGGCAAGTCATTTACGACTTTATTGATCTATGTCAACGATATTTTGATCACTGGTAATAACAATGATAATATTGATGAGCTTAAGAGATTCTCGCACGATCACTTTCACCTTAAGGACCTTGGTAAGTTGAAATATTTCCTTGGTATTGAGGTGTCCTCTTCTAGGAAGGTATCTTTATTTCACAGCGCAAATATGCACTCGGAAATAATTAAGGATGTAGGATTACTTGAGGTCGCCCGAATAGCACACCTATGGAACATGGCTTGAAATCAGTATAAAAGTGACTCGCTCAAAGAACCAGGACGAGTATAGAAGACTAGTTGGGAGGCTTATATACTTAATCGTTTCGCGACTGGACATAATGTGTGCGAGTACATGTATTAAGCGATTTATGCACCGACCTCGTAAACTCCACATGGAAGCAGCACTAAGAGTGGTTCGCTATCTGAAAGGAGGAGCACCTGGTCAAGGTTTGCTTTTTTCTTCGAACAATGATTTCAGGTTAAAAGCCTATTACGATTCGGATTGGGCAGGCGGCCCACTCACCAGGAGATCGACCACAGGATATTGTGTGTTTTTGGGACCATCGTTGATTTCATGGCGATCCAAGCGATAGAAGACAGTGTCCCTCTTCTCTGCGAGCGAGAATACCGTGCGATGACGGGAGTTTGTTGTGAGTTGACATGGCTGCAAAGTCTATTGAAAGATTTGGGACTTTCACATAACGACCCAGCTTTGCTTTATTGTGATAACAAGGTTGCGTTACACATTGCGGCCAACCCCGTTTTTCATGAACGAACCAGGCACATTGAGATGGACTGTCATTTCATCAGAGATAAAATACAAGATGGCTCAGTGATCACAAAGCATGTCGGAAAGGCACTTCAATTACCAAATGTCCTGACCAAACCATTGGGCAAAGAAGTCTTCATTCCTATGATTCGCAAGTTGGGAGTACATGATATTCACTCTCCAACTTGAGGGGAGTGTTAGGAAATTAGACTTCTACATAAATCTGTAATTGGTAATGTAACCATCATATATTTACTTTCCTGCTTTACTGAGTATCTCATTCCTGAATTGTAGGAATGATTAGGGTTACAAACATAAACCCTACTTGTATATATTGATACTCTAATAAACAGTGAATTAGACTCTTCCGAAATATACATCTTTGTTTCATTGTTTTCACATTCTTCCACCACTCCTTTCCTTTTCTTTTCACTCTTCTCCGACCGACCAACATGATAGCTCCCTCTCCCATTCACTCATCCTTTCACCAAACAGCTCCCCTTTTAGCCTTTAATTCTTTTTTTTATTTTCGTGGCCTCGATCAACCTCTTGAGCCCTGGACAACCAGCCGTCACCCCTTTGCCTTCGACCCCTCTCTCCAGGTGACCCTCGTTCTCCTTCCCCTTCCCTTCACTTTCCTCTCCATCTCCGGACCGACCACTACTCCCGTAGACCCACTCGTTTCCTTTTTCATTTTTATCTCTTCATTGGTAGCCCCATTGCTTGTAGCCACTTCCCATTTTATTCTTCCTTCTCCCATGGCCACAGCGAGACCATGCCGCCTCAGGCCTTCCTCACCAAACAGACCTCCATGGCGAGTCCAACCATCTGAAGAAGCAGTGAGAAGGAGAATAATGGACCGAGAACAAATCAATCTTTCCTCTTTTATGTTTGTGTGTTTGTCTGTGTGTATGTAGGTCGTGGTGAAGCCCCTTTCTCCGGTGAGGAAAAGAAGAGAAAAGGAGGAGGAGAAGAAGAAACGGATCTCGAGACCTAAAGGAGCCGAGAAGAGCAGATCTGGAAATTTTGAATTTGATTCCTGTCTGTTGTTTGTGCATTTATTTATGTTTGCAGGTCACCGTAAGACCATCTCCGCAGAGAGAAAGGAAAGATGAAGATCGGCGCACCCCTGTTTTGCACCTCCTCCGGCGGCGCGCTGGAACCACCAATGCCCCTACCTCGCCAAGTGATAGTGGCGCGTGGGAAGACGCACCACCAATGCCCATGCCTCTGCCACTGTTCCTGAATCGCCTCTAAGATATTTTATGTAATTTTATTTTTATGTTTGTCTTTATTTGAATTTATTGTATTCTTAATTGTTATTTGTAAAACAGTAACAAGAAAAAGATGGAAAAAATAATGTGTGAGTTGTATTTGTAAAATATAATGAAAAAAGAAAAAATGTGTGTGTGTTGTTGTGCTTTATTCGTGCAATTATTTATGTTGTTGTGGTAAGAAAAAAGACTATGAAAATAAAAATGTGTGTTTTCTTTGATAATGGCCAAAGCGGTTTCAAAATTCACTCTAGATTTAATAACAAGTTTATTAAATTCTAAAAATTGGCCTAATATTAAAAATCATGAAATTAATTCATGGGGATTAACGGTTGATTTTAGGTAGTAATTGTTGAATTTACGTGTAGGGTAACATTTACATATTCAGGAATAACCACCAAAATTGTCAGGATTATTCTGAGCGGTGGTCGATTTTCTTTTATGGATCGGTCAACCGTGAAATTAATTCATAAGGATTAATGGTTAATTTCAGGTGGTGAATGAAGAAAATACAAGTAGGCTAGCATTTGCATATCTAGAAGTAATCAATACAATTCCCAGGATTATTTTGACTGGTGACCGATTCCTTTTTCAAATCGGAACATTTTTTTACACATAAATATGACCCGTTGAAATATTCAAAATCACATCAAGGTAGATGATGCAACTTACCTCAGGTAAGGCGTACAAGGGGTGCTAATACCTTCATGATTGCAAATCTCCTAAAAATAGTTAACAAAAACCATACCTTGAACTCCTTGAACAATTCATCTTTACACATGGCATCAACTTTATCCCAAGAGTGCCATGGCCCCTTGAAATTAGTTCTTAAAATTATTCTGATTTCTGGCCACATGAAGCGATATTGAACCTGAAAAATTAGAGTAACAAGCGTTCATTGAACAATAATGACACAAATGATAACTATGTAATAAAAATATTATACTTACTCGGATGTTCCATACAAACTCAGTTCTTTTTTTCCCGACACTGGATCGATTGTCGTGTCAAAACTCTTCCGTTTAATGCTTACACTGCTCCGAGAATAACTTGAACCATGCATTGAATGGAGGCAATCCGGATCCTCTGAACATCTCATGTTACCGCCTTTTCTTGACTCATAAAAATCTCTCTCATCACTACCATCTTTATCAACTTCATCTCCAACTCCTCCCGCATAACCTTATTGTACATTACATTCTCTGAACATGTTTGTATCATCTCGCGGGACACCTTGTGTTGCCAACAAATCTTGAAACCCGAAAGCTTCATGTGCATTTAACCTCACATGATCCTATTGATGAGGAAATGTACTTGCAACTCTGGGTGTATAATAATCATGTAGTTGATCGAGGCTTGGGTTGGTAAGAAGATGATGCGTTTTATCCATGGTAGATGGAGTTCTATTCAGCTCCGGATGCGGACCTATCACTTCGGAATACGATGAATATAGATGCATGTTTGAACATCCTACAACAATTGGATTGTCGTCAATAAGTATTGTTGGTAAAAATTAATCAATATGACAATAATAAGAAATATGAACAAAAGAATATTAAATAGCATAAGTTAATATATCAATTAAATATAAGAAATACAAGCATGATTAGCATCATTATCACATAAAAATAAATGCATTTAATATACCTGCATAATGCTAATCATCATCATCATCACTTCTAATCAAATCATCATTATTATCATCATAACCAACGGCTTCATTATCATACACAATTTCATCATCAGAATCAATTTCATTATCGTCTCCCCAATTTCCCTGCATCAGTAAGCAAATCATTTTGGTTCACTTCTTCATAATAAGATGTGTCAACAAAAATACTTGGGTCATCAAATGTCATATTAGGAAGCACACAACATGGTTGAGAAATTTCATCCGATTGATCAACATCATATGTTTTAACATTGTCATTGTTTTCAATAAATTCACCCATCTCAACATTATAACGACTTCTAGTCGTTGTCGCCATAATCGCCCACCATTCTGAAGATTTATTATCGGGTGGACACGTATAGTAGACTTGTTGACATTGTTGCTCCAAGACAAAATCTTCACTTCCATGTAGTCTAGAGGTATGCTTGATCTCAACCAAACCATTTGAACGATGCACTTTAAGCCCACGTTTGGTATCGTACCAATGACAGTTAAACATAAAAACCTTGCACTTCCTCCCTAAATATTTAAGCCAGATCACTTCTTCAAGCATTCCATAGTAATCAATTTCATTACCATTGTAGCAACTTCCTTTTACACAAACCCGCTGTTCATTGTTTTTTTATAGAGACCATAAAAATGAGTATGAAATTTAAACCCATTAACATAATACCCATTATAACATTTCACGGAATTTGACGGACCCATGGAAAGAGCAAAGATTTGATTCTCAATTCCGGTTGATTTATATTCAACCTAGCATAACAATAACAATGTTAAAATTATTATTTCATACAAAATAGTAAATTTAACAAAATATGTCGTGAAAAATACTTACATGGTTTTTCAACCAAATTGGAAATTCAACCTCGCATAGTTTTTCAATTTCAATATCGGTCAATTGTGGTTGTAGTGAATGTAGCTCATGGCGACATTGCCTAAAATTTAAATTGTTAGTTGAAATGAAGTTATTATAAATTCAGAAACAAAATAAAATATTTCACACTTACTCTATATAGGGTTTCAATTCTTGACAATTGAAAATGACATAGTTGTGCGCAATTTTCTTTTATTCCTACGATAATTGTCGTCTATAATATTTTTTAGATAATTTTCATCCTGGATAGGAAAAAATAGAAAGTTGTCCACCGTCACTCTTAGCTCCACCATCATCATTTCGTGGAACTCGATTTCATATTGTTTGAACGTCATCACCAAAATAATAAGATGCAAAATTTGTAATTTCATCTATCAAGTACGCTTCACATATGGAACCCTCTACTTGGGCTTTATTGGTGACTTTCTTCTTCAAATAGAACATATACCTACATTATTTATGTTAATTAGTTTGAAAAATAAACAAATTATTCAATTAAAGTGAATTAAAATTACATTGTATGAAAACATACTGTTCAAATGGATACATCCATCGATATTGAACGGGTCCACCAACTTGTGCCTCATAAGGAAGGTGCATTGCTAAATGTTCCATGGAGTCGAAGAACGATGGAGGGAAAATCCTTTCAAGTTTACAAATTATTTCAATAATATTTCTCTACATCAACTCCAAGTGTTGGACATTTAAATTTGTCGCGCAAATGTCCAGAAAAATACTCGACAATTCTATTAATGCCTCCCACAATGGTCTAGGCAAGTAAGGTTGGAACGCAATAGGAAAAAGTCTTTGCATAAAAACATGGCAATCATGACTTTTCATGCCTAAGACCTTATATTGTACCTTTTTTACACACCGTGATATGTTTGAAACATAGACATCAGGAAAGGACAACTCTTTCATCCATGCCAACACTTGTTGTTGTTCTTTCTTGAAGAGATAATAAGTGGCTTTCGGTTTGTAAACTCGACCACTTGCATCTTGTTGCAAATGTAAGCTTGGCTTTTTACAATACAGTTGTATATCCATCCTTGCTTCTATCAGGGCAATCCATTACCGTGTAGAAGATATTGTCAAATAATTTTTTTTGTATGTGCATGACATTTAAGTTGTGATGAATTAAATTTGTATGTCAATATGGAAGTTCCCAAAAAATGTTTTTCTTCACCCAATTGTGATATACACCAAAACCGGGAATTTTCCCACAATTTGAAGAGCTACCAACATGTTCCTCGGTGAACTTAGAAACTTCAGCTAACATTTCTAAACCAGATCGACGAGGAAAAGGAGGGAGCTCTTCAATTACTCCTTTTACAAACTTATCCGACTGATATCTGTACGGGTGATTCATAGGTAGGAATCGTCGGTGACAGTCAAAGAATGAATTTTTCCCACCATGTTTTAATCGAAATGACTTACTGTGTTCCATACAATAAGGACATGATAATTTGCCATGTGTACTCCGACTCGACAACATACCATATCTCTGGAAAATCACTTATGGTCCACATCAAAGTCGCTTTAATCGAAAATTTTCTTTATGGTATACATCATAAGTTTCGACACCTACAGACCATAACTTATTCAATTCATCAATGAAAGGTCTTAGAAAAATATCAAGGTTTTTTCCCGGATTCTTTGGCCCGGGAATTATCGTTGATAAAAACATAAATGGTCTTGTCATGCACTTCCAAGGAGGCAAATTGTACACAATTACAATTACTGGCCAACAAGAATATGAATTTGAAACCATATTAAATGGACAAAACCCATCAGTGCATAATCCTAATCGAACATTTCGTGGATCTCGCTGAAGCTAGGATGGACTCGATTAAACTCTTTCCAAGCATATCCATCCGATGGGTGCACCATTATTCCATCATCCGACTTATGAAAATGATGCCATGCCATATCCTTGGCATGATGTGGAGACATAAATAGTCTCTGAAGTCTTGGTGTCAATGGAAAGTATCGGAGTTGCTTCTCCGCCTTGTTAGGGCTTTTACTAGTAGGGTTTCTAGGCTTGTATCGTGAACTTCCACAGAAATCACACCTTATTTTCATCTCATCAACCCCATAATACAAGCATGCACTTATTACGACACACATCATATTTCTCATAGCCAAGTCCAAGAGGCGCGATAAATTTCTTGGCATCATAAAAATTTGAAATCAAATTTGCATCATCAAGCATGCAACTCTTAGAAAATTTAGTAAATTGGTTGAAGGCATTCTGAGTTAAATATAAATTTGACTTCATATTAAGCAATTATACACAAGCAGATAGTTTTGACTGTTTGGTACACCCTTCCCGAAAGGTTCCTTTGCGCTTTTCAACAACTTAAAAATTTAGATGCCTCTAGATTCAGTAGGTTCCTCTATCACAACAAGTACTCCAATCCCTATCATTATAGTATGCATCATCATCCCTCATTGCATCTAGAACCATATTTCTATATGGATAGGACTAATCCCTCCTGATGAAGGTCCGACCATATTATCTGTGTCATAAGGCTCCCCGTGTACAGTCCAATTTTTATAATAAAGTAAAAACCTTTTTCTCAATAAGTGATTACAAATATCTTCTTTCTGAAACTTTTGATTTTTGCATTTCACACAAGGACATCTAATTTTCCCCAATGATACATTTCTTTCAATTGAATATGCAAAATTGATAAATCTTCTAACACTCGTAATATATTCAGGATTCATACGACCACTTCTCATACAACGATACATCCACTCTCGATCATCCATATTAATCTAGTAAACATTATAACATAGAAACATTATGTATTACGCATAATGTCAATATTTGACGCAATTCAATACTACATTAACTACGATACAAAGGGGACAACTATGTATCCCTTGAGTTCAATCGATATCTCTAGTTTATGGAATATTAATGGCCGAGACAAAAAAAACCAACAAATACTTAACAAAACATCAAACACACAACAACAAAATACATAGGAGCAACGCACACAGCAACACCATACACAACAATATGCATTAAATCAATATCAATACTCAAATTACACAATCAACAAATTACACTAACCTTTCAAGCGAATTTAATACAATTTGAAGTCAAAAGATATTGATCGATGCTTGATGTTAATTAAAAAACCCTGCGTGGAAAGCATAATTTCGATTAAATTATGAAGCATACAACATATTGTACATATATTTCAATTGAGCTCAACATAATTTCGATCAAATTATAAAGCATACAACTCCCATTTATAATATTTTCATAAAATCTCCACTTCCATACAGGTATATTATGATTACTCATGTATTCCAAATACATACTCAATTTCTATACATACCCATTACACCAATTTTTATGATTTAACCCATTTTTAGTTTCCATTCATGCAAGCCATATCCCTTTTCCTTGTTGAATTATTATTTACATATCATTATTCCTATATATATATATATATATCTGAAATCAATTTCAGATTTTACAACTCATAATTGCAAACGAGTATCAGTTCATGGTAAATCCCTTAAGAATTAGCATCCTACAAGAGAAAGTGCCCTTCATTTTTTCTTGTGTTTCATCCATCCATGGCAAATCTCGATTTCAGATTTCCCTTGTTGAATGCTACTGACCCTTTGGTCTTCTCTCTCTGTTTTCTTTTCCTCTGTACCCAAATCTCTGTCTTCCTTGATGAAGAAGGAGCTTGGGATGTAATTTTACTTAATTAATCAAAACTAATAATATTCAACAAGCCATGGTCTTTATTTTCTCTGAGCTTTTTTCTCAAAGTTAATTAAGATCCTGTTCATTTCATCACTCTGCTAGCAAGCTGTGCATGCATCTGTCCTGCCCCTGAAGTTATAAAATAAATTCTTTATCCTAAAATTATTGCTATATCTATCGACTACAGGTTATCACCATTTACCTCTGCTTTCAGATTTTTTCTTTCAATGTCATTGCTATATCTATCGACTACAGGTTATCACATTCATGCAGATCATCAAGAGATGCATCACCCTCATTTTTTACCAGTCCATATTCATGCAGTTCATCAAGAGATGCATCAATTATTCACAAATGTTGATAATATTAAACTACATATGCTTAAACATTTCTCTTTTCACGATGAGAGTATTGCATTACATCATGCAGGAATGGCCATTAAGGAGCACACTAGACCCTGAAATCTACGGTCCCCAAGAATCAACAATCACTGCAGAAATGGTGGAGCAAGAAATCAAAGGCTTCATGACATCAAACCCAGAGAATTGCCCCTTAAGCCACTATCTTGACAAGGTATGTTGGTGATTTATTTTTCCAATGGTGGTCAGGTTTGTTTTGGAGCCAAAGTCAGTATTGATGAGTGAACAGGAGCAGAAACTCAAGGATAGCGAGACTGCAATATCCTCACTACAGGTAAATTTGTCTGCCCCTTGATTGTGCATCAAAAGTATCGTTAAGTCTTTTATTTTACATATGTATTTATTGTTTTTATTTAGGATTTTATAATAATTTGTGTGCTTTTTACTAATGAATTTCTTTTAATGTTTCGACAAGTTTTTGGAGCTTAAATGAATTATTTCAAGAAATTTAAACGTCGAAATTTAAAAGAAAAAATTGGAGAAGAAATCTATGGAAAGATGGAGGGAAGATTGTTACTTTATCTTGGGTCAAAAAGAAGAAAGATTCAGCTAAAAATGAGGAAGAAAATCGGACACAAAAATGTTCTCCAAGTTGCTGAAATAATAAGTTTTCCAGAACACCTTTCGGAGTTTCAGTCATACCTTTTACTAAGAGCTTCAAATAAAATGGTTTTTAATGTTTTGGAAAGGTAACAGAAAGGTCTATAAATATGTGTCTAATATCCTTCTCAAAAGACGCTTAGAAATAGGGTTAAATTGCAGTCCAAAGTTATCATCAGATCTTGCAATATTTTCCGAGATTGCGTTTTGCTCTTGTTGTTTTAGATTTCATTTTTATTTTAGTTGTAAAACTTATTATTTTAGTTTGATTCAAGTTATTTCATGTTTATTAGAGTGTTATTATATATAATTATGGTTGGCTAATCTCTTTCTTGGATCCAAATCAAGGATGATGGTGATTGAGGTGAGTTCTTTAAGATATGAATGAATCCTAATGTCTATCTTCACATTTTCTTCATGAATTTTTTATTATTGCAAAGAAGTTTTAGAAATCATCTAAGTAATGTTATAATCTTGAATTTTTATGAACAAAACTTAGTTTTGATATAGAGATTGCTTGATTCAATGTCTTACTTAATATGAAAACACTCATTTATTCTTGAGCAATAATCAATCTTCATCTTTTTAAACTTCATTGTAATATCTTCCGATCTAATATCACCATCGTCGATATTAGGTTGAGTTATCTTATATATGTTACCTAGCTTGTCATCTTAGAAAACAAATCCATTAATTATTCTCCCAAGATATTTTTTGTTACCTAGCTTAATTTCTAAATCTAGCTCTCTGTGGATATGACCTCGATCTTACCGAAGTTAATTGCTACATCGCACACTCATGCACTTATGAGTTAAAACAAGCCGATCATAAATAGCGGTCAAGCACCCCTCTTCTCTGTCTCTCTCACACGGGCAACCATCCATTTATATGTGCAAAACAACTCCATTTCCACCCTACCCTGGACTCTGTCCTGTTCCTCCTTTTCATCCGCTGTATTTACTCAATCTATTTTAGAGTTACTGTTTGCTAAAATTGCTATGTGAATTCAATTATTCTTATTGGCTCGTCACATATTCAATATCAGATGTGCGCCCCCCCCTCTTGCAGTACAATTAGTAGGCCACGAATTAAAGTCTAGATTAATCTCCCTTTAAGTATGAAACCCTTCTGCATGGTTTTAAACAAAATCAAAAGAAAATTAAGACATGCAGTTGCTATGTAAAGTTTAAGTCGCAATCTACATGTGACACAGCAAAATTACCTAGTTAAGGAGAACACTAAACCCGAGAATTGCCCCTTAAGCCACTATCTTGACAAGGTGTGTTGGTGATTTATTTTTCCAATCAAGAGCATCACAAGGATTTAGCAAGCATTGGTCATTACCAAGTTATTGCGATAAAAGAAAGCACAACAGACACAAACAAGTTCATCATATCACTAGTTAGTAGAAATTTGAATTTTGAAATGGTGATCGTACCTTCGTTGTGGTGGTGATGGGCCTGCTGGGTGGCTAAAGCTCGTCGCCAGCGAGGTGGTGTTCCAAAGGTGCACGGTGGCGTTGTAGCTGAGTTTCTTGTGCGAGAGGAGGATTCCAACGAGGTGGTGTTCGGTGGCGTTGATGGTTGATTTTGTCTGATGAGCCGAGAGGGATCGAGAGAGAGAGAGAAGGTCTTCGGTTTTAGAGAGTGAAGTCGACCAAATCGAAAAGAAGAGAAAAAGAGAAGAAGGGCTTAGAGCTGATGAGGTCGGGATTGATTGACAAAAATGCTACAATTTTCGGAAGAAGAGATTGAGCTGGTGTTCGGTGATGATCGGTAAATGTGAGTAAATGAGAGTAAATGTGAGTAAGAGTGATTGCGAAAGAGTAAGACAGTGGATATTCAATGTAAAAGGTAAAACGGCTAATCCGTTGCAAATGATAAGTCGTTGCAAATGCAACGACAATTCCATTGCACTTGCAACGGACAATCCGTTGGTATTGCAACGTAAATGCCGTTGCAAATGAAAATGAAAATCCATTGCAAATTCAATTTGCAATGGAATATCCGTTGCAATACTTGTTTCTTTTTCTTTTTTTGCTATTCCGTTGCTAAACGATTTCAGGATGCAAATTTAGCAACGGAATTTTGCCAAAATTCACAAAATTCCGTTGCTCATGACACTCTTTTTAGTAGTGTGAATCGAATGTCTCTAACTCGGATACATGATCAAATGACGAAGGGAAGAAAGGAGAAAGTCTTTGGTGAGTGGAGTTTGAACCGAGACTCGTAAGAAAAGATGTAGCTTGACGGAAGCACGAGAAAGAAAAAGTAAAAACTACCATGCATCCTCACAATAGTTGGTCCAAAGAACCCTATCCCGAAACGAAACAATAGCAAATTCGATCGGAATTTTGAAATATAAAGGCGTGATGTAGAGTTCCAAAAACCAAAACCCACTGACCACACCATGCAAAAAACTAAAACCAAAATTTATTGATCGACAAAATAACAAGCAAAGTATCAGCACTGCTATGAACAGGGCCACTATACGCTACGGCAAGCAGCAGTTGCAACGATCATTACCAAGTGATCTTCACGTTAAAACCAAGAGAAATTCTCAACCTTTTCTATCTACCTAGTTAAAATGATTCGACCACACGAATTTCAACACAGGCCGAAGCTTCTGAATAAAAGGAAGATAGCATCATGCGCTATCAACACCAAGTGGAGAAAAGGAAACCATTTGTTTTATAACAAAAACTACATAAATTCCCTGCTAGTAATTAAAGAAGTAACAGAGAAAAAACGCACTCTAACAAGGTCCTTGTTTTTTATTTTAGAAATCGCTTAACAATGTTTGTGAAACCACTATATTTGTGTGGTGATCTTGTATTGAATTAAATAGAGTGTACAAGGCAGATTAATAAGGAAGATAAATACAAGAGATAATTACAAATCAAATTAAATCAAATCTCCTAAACTATAGCTGCTGTGATCACGGAGGATTACACAAATCAATTCTTGATTTGCTGTGATTCTCTACAGCCCCCCGCAAGCTAAGAGTGGGATTAACACAAACTCGTAGCTTGGATCGAAAGAAGACAAAGAGATTTTTGGAGACACTCTTGGTGAAGACATCGGCCACCTGTAAATGGGATGGAATATGTTGCAGACGAAGAGTACCAGCAGTAACAAGTTCACGTAGGAAATGGTAATCAAGGTCTATATGTTTTGCTCTTTTGTGGGACACTGGATTGGAGCTGATGAAAATTGCACTTTTGTTGTCACAAAGGAGAAGAGGCTGTGACGGTAAAGAAACTCTGAGATCTTTGAGTAGATGACTGATCCATAACACTTCAGCAGCAGCAAGGGCAAGTGCTCGATATTCTGATTCACAACTGGAACGAGAGACAGTTGGTTGTTTCTTTGCACTCCAGGAGACAAGATTGTTGCCAAGAAAAATAGAGTAACCAGAAGTAGATCTTCTAGTGTCCGGGCAGCCAGCCCAATCAGCATCCGAGTAGGCAATCAATTCCTTTGAAGGAGATGAAGTGATATTGAGACCGAATTGAAGAGTCCCTTTGACATAGCGAAGAATACGCTTGACCGCCTGAAAATGAATGTCCGTGGGCTGATGAAGAAACTGACTGACTGAGTTGATAGAGTGAGCAAGATCAGGCCGCGTGATTGTCAAATATTGTAGTGCACCCACTAAGGATCTATATAGGGTTGGATCCGAAAAAGGTGTACCATCAGAAGAGAGTCTTTGAGAGACAATCATGGGAGTTGAGGTCGGTTTCGTTGTCCAGTAGCTGCGCACGAGCCAAGATATCAGTGGCATATTTAACTTGACTGGGAAAAAGACCAGTGGGTGTGTACGTCGCTTCAAGGCCAAGGAAATAAGTAAGCTGGCCAAGATCTTTGACAGCAAATTCGGAGTGCAGCTGAGTGATGAAGCGATTAATAAGAGCGGTGTTGTTGCCCGTGAGTATGATGTCGTCAACATACAGCAGCAAATAGATGAGATCACCCTGCAAATGAAAAACAAACAAAGATGTGTCCGCGCGGCTACAAGTAAACCCAAGATGAATGAGAAATGAGCTGAAACGTTGAAACCAAGCACGGGGTGCTTGTTTCAACCCGTAAAGAGCTTTCTGTAATTTGCAAACATGAAGGGGGTGATGAGGATCAACATATCCCGGTGGCTGCTCCATATAGACATGTTCTTGAAGAATGCCATTGAGAAAGGCATTATTCACATCAAGTTGTCGGATGGACCACTTGTGTGAGACAGCAAGAGTGAGGACAACTCTGATTGTAGAAGCTTTGACTACTGGACTGAATGTAGATGAGTAATCAAGTCCCGGAAGTTGTGTATAGCCCTTCGCAACAAGTCGCGCTTTTAGCCTCTCAACGGAACCATCTTTAAGAAACTTAGTTCGAAATACCCATTTGGACCCTACAATATTTGTATTTGGGGGTCGGGGAACAAGAACCCAAGTTTTATTTGTCTGAAGAGCTTGGATCTCATCATCCATGGCAGCAAGCCATGCCGGATTTTTGGCTGCAGTTTTGAAACCTTTAGGCTCGGAAGTGGATAATAGTGTTGCAATCAATGGAGAAGATTCCACAATACTGAGATGCACTGGATGCCTTGGCTTAAATATTCCGGATTTTGATCGTGTGATCATTGGATGAGAGGCAGGAGCAGCTGGTGGATTTGGATCATGAGAGTCATCCACGGGAGCAGGTGATGGAGCCACGGGAGCAGAGGATGATATGTCCACATCTGCAGCGGTGGATGCCACCGTGTCATTTGATGGTACCTGCAAGCTCTCAACAAACGAATTATCTGGACACACATGGCAAGGAGTATGTGTTACAGTAGGAGATGTAATGCCGGAACGGGGTGAATTGATGGATGGTGCAGGTTCTCCGGGTTCAAAGAAATTGGAAAAATTAATGTCATTAATTGAAGCAGCACGGGCGGGATTTGAAAAGGGAAAATATTGCTCGTCAAACCGAGCATGTCTTGTAATATATAGACGAGATGAATTAATGTCTAAACAACGGAAACCTTTATGAGATAAATCAGTAGCCAAGGAAAATACATGGTAAGTCTGCGTGAGAAAATTTGTTAGGTGCATAATCTCGTAGACATGGATAAACTCGACAACCAAAAGGATGAAAATTTTCATAATTAGGAGGCTTACCATATAAGACTTCAAAAGGAGAAAGATTTCCAAGAACAGGCATTGGCAATCGGTTGATTATGTAGGTTCGTTGTCGTTGAAAGCGTCAACCCAATGCATAAGTGGGACATGAGAGTGAAAAAGGAGAGCAAGACCGGTTTCGGTCACATGACGGTGTTTACGCTCAGCCCTACCGTTTTGGGAAGGAGTGTATGGACAGGACATTTGATGTTGAATGCCAAATTGTCGAAGGTGAGATTGAAAGCGGTTACTTGTAAATTCAGCGCCACCGTCGGTTTGAAAAATCTTGATTTTAGTGGAATATTGGTTTTCAACCAATTTTTGAAATTGAGTGAAAATATCAAAGAAATCAGATTTTAATAGCATTGGGTAAAGCCAAGTGAAGCGCGAATGATCATCGACAAATAACACATAATAACGAAAACCCATTTTAGATGTAATTGGAGCAGGACCCCAAATATCGCAATGAATAAGTCCTAAAACAATATTAGAACGCGAATTATTTGAGGAAAAGGGCAAGCAGTGACTTTTAGCAATTTGGCAAGTCGAACACAGAGATGGTTTGGGCAACAATGAAGTAAGAAATAAATATCCTTTTTTATTTAAAAGAGATAAAATAGAGTGATTTACATGACCTAGGTTCGCGTGCCATAATTCGAAAGAGGCATGTAAAGTTTTATTTCGCAGGACAGAAACAAATGCAGAGTTGCCGCGTTCCAGCACATACAATCCACCTTCTCGTCTACCTTTTGCCACTGCCGCTCCCGTTAATCGATTCTGGACAACAAAAAAATCATCAACAAAGGTGACAGATAAGGGAAAATCTTTGGTTAATTTGCTGATTGATAATAAATTTTTAGTAAGGTGAGGAACAACCAGGACATCTAAAAGTTGAAGATCAGAAGAGAGTGTGCCAGTGTGGGTTATCGGAAGTGAGGCATCATTTCCTACCATAACACAATCCTTACCATTATAAGGTTCAACCTTATCCAATTGAGAGGGATCGGGAGTCATATGGGCAGAGGCACCGGTATCAGTGTACCAATCCGACTCCGATCCATTTGAGAGCGAGCATGCAGTGAAGGCTTCAGCCAATTGTGCCGTCGGTTCATTATTATAACGCCTTCTGCAACGATCAGCAGTGTGACCTTCAATATTGCAAATTTGGCACCTATAAAAGGTGCGTCTGCCACGCTCAAAACCACGCTCACGCTCAAAACCACGGCTGCCATTGTGACCTCCTCGAGAACCACGGGCATATCCACGGCCACGGTCATAGCCACGAAATCTGGAGGAACGACCACCACGAGATGAAGGGGAATACCCGTTGGTGGCCATAAAAGCAGAAGAGATGGATGGGGATCCCATTGATTTCTGGAAAATTTCAAAGCTTTCGGCTTTGGGAACCAGATCTTTGAAAGATGGCAGTGGAGTGAGAGACATCTGTGCAGTAGAGAAATTGATGAAATCGGTGCCCAATCCTCTAAGATACCAGTGCACTTTGTCTATGTCTTCAATTGGGCGACCCATTGCAGCAAGTTGGTCGCATAAAGCCTTAAAAGATCGTGAGTATTCAGTGACACTTCTAGTGCCACGTCTGATGAGTTGCAGATCATCCTTAATACGAAGCTCACGGGTTTTTGATATGTGGCTGAAGGAATTTTCCAAGGCAACCCATACCTCTCGGGCAGTTGTGAGGTTGAGGACTTCGGCCATGGCTTCTTCAGTCAACGAGGAGAATAGAAGACTGAGAAGACGCTGGTCTTGGAGTTTCCATGCCACATAGCTGGGGTTTGATTGAGAAGAAGATGAGGATTCAGAGGAAGATTCAGAGGTGACAGTTGGTGCGGGTGCTGTGGCAGACCCATCTACATGGCTGAGAAGATTTTGACACTGAAGAAGGGGAATAAGTTGATTTCGCCAGAGGAGATAATTGGTGGAAGAGAGTTTGATGGTAACCATGTGAATCATGGTATTGAAATTGAAAGAAGAGGAGTCAGCCATGGGTGGATCGGGAAGTTTTAATCCAAGGACTGCTCTGATACCATAACAATGTTTGTAAACCACTGTGTTTGTGTGGTGATCTTGTATTGAATTAAATAGAGTGTACAAGGCAGATTAATAAGGAAGATAAATACAAGAGATAATTACAAATCAAATTAAATCAAATCTCCTAAACTATAGCTGCTGTGATCACGGAGGATTACACAAATCAATTCTTGATTTGCTGTGATTCTCTACATCATTTACCTTCATAAACATATTTCTTAATTTTCTATAGAGAAATACTTTTAAATTATGTCGCACCCCAAAATGTCTGCAGCGAGCGTCAGTGGCAACTGGTCCCCATGAGCAGGGGAGATTATTATGTGTCGGGGGGATTATTTATTTTTTTTTAACAAAGGGAGTCGCCACCTAGTATTATGGTTATTAGGAAACCTATGACTGGTCTTTCAAAGATTCTAGGGTAAGGGATTGGTTGCGTAAAGGGAAGGTTTTAGCACCCCTAGTACGCCCTACCTAAGGTAAGCTGCTTGATGTTTTTGTTTGTCTTATGATTGCTAAGGTATTAAAAAAAAAAAATTTTACATGTTGACGATATATCATTCAAGCCGATATTTTGGATAGAATTTATCCAAGCTCCGAAAAATAAATAATATGAATCACCGAAAAGTTTTTTTTATATTTTTTTGAATATTGGCCAATACCCTTTGGATTTTACAAACATGTTGTAAAATCTCAAAATGCAAGAAATGATTTTTCTCTTTTGCAAAATCCATGCTAAAACTCATTTTTCTTCAAAACACAAGATAATATAATTTTTTTTAAAAGAAACAATTTTTAAAATATGCTAGTGTATTGACCTTATGCAAAAAAACATTTTTCTTTAAAATATATATATATTTTTATTTTTATTTTTTATTATTTTTTTCAGTGAGTCGGTTGTTAGCCCACCTAAATTCAAATTCGACTCACCTTATCTCAGTCGGGTCGCTAGCCCGGATGACGAGCGACCTAGACCCATCTGAGTTAGTGAGCTGGGCTTCCAGCTCAACCATCGAAACAGAGCTTAGGCCAGGCCGAGCACAAGGCCCGGCCTCGCCAAGCCTACGCTGGAGTTCACTCCCGCATGCAAATGCGAGGATGATGAACAATGACAAGGAAGATTTTCAAGTATGGAGAATGGAGTAATCGTTGATACCTTTGGGTAGAGGAGGTCGTGGTGATTCTTGTGGTTGAGGTTTCGTCTGAAATGGTCGCCTAAGGTCGCCGGAAAAGAGGTTGGAAGGTGACGGGTGCACTCGCCGCAAACCGGATCGCTTCGTTCTTCGCTCGGAACCGTGGTTGGGGTGGCTGTGGTCGACTGGTGGAGACGATGATGATGTCTGGATTGTGTTGTAGGCAAGATTGGGGGTAGTCGATGATGGTGGTTTTTAAACCGAGAGGGAGTGAGAAAGCTTACCGGGGAGAGAGGTCACCGATTTTAGTGAGAGAGAGAGCAAACCGAGCTGAGCGAGAGAGAGACGAAGGAGAGCTGTTGTGGATGATTTTGGTCTGTGAATTTCGTTGTGTCTTCGTCGTCCACAAATTTTCAAACTCCTCTTCTCTGTTTCCTATTTTCTCAACCTTGGCTCTGCACCTTTGTCCCTTTTGCCTCTCTTTTCTTTCCCTCCTACCTCGTAAAATCTTTCCCTCCTTTTCGTTATTTTTGTTTAGTCTTTTTTTCTCTTCTTCGTGCGTCCTTTGCTCCTCTGTCCCTCCTGTTTCTATTTTCTGCGTCACACTTCGCTCCTCGGCTCGTCCCTCTCCCTCTTTCCTCGCTTTTTGAACCTTTGCTCCCTGTGTCTCTTTTCTGCCTCAATTTTTGCTCCCCCTCTCTTTTGCTCTTTAGCTTCATCTATTTAGAGGCTATCTGCAGGTTACCGCTGGTGACGGTAACCTGCAGATAGCTTTTCCTTAACTCAAGGCGACAAGCATTCCCTAATTCATGGCGGTGTCGGGGAAAGGTCTGCAATATGGTGGCTTCGGGTGGCTCAACAAATATTGTTTGTTGTTTTTGGGTGCAAAATACAATTTGGTCCCTCAATTCATAACTCTTTTAATTGCACCCTTAATTGAACTTAGATTTATGATTTTGTGCAATTATGTCCTTATGAAAAATTCAAAGTTAACTTTAAATTTTGCGCACCTTTTTACTTTGGTCCTTGATTTTTATCTGTGCAATATAGTCCCCACTCAACCATTAAACTCTTAATTTGTTCAATTAGGTCCTCGATTTCGCCTAATTGGCTTGGAAAAAAATTAAATTGATCACCGAAAATTCAAATATCACTAATTGAGCCCGAATTAATTTTAAGAACTTGATTTCGTATTGACTAAGCCTTTAATAAAAATTAATTTGATCAATTAAAGTATAATTAAGTCGTCAAGCTTAATTAAACCCTTCAATTGGACCTAAATTAAATCCTGAATATAATTACGCTTTTATATTAAACTAACGACTATATCAAATTGGTCCATAAAAATATAATTATATTTTATGACTTAGTTTATGCGCGGATTTATCTTATAATAAATTACTTTAGCTTTGGATTCGCGTTTTTTCATTTCTGGGCACAAAAAGGGTATAATCGATTTTTCCAAAAATATTCAAAATTTTAATTTGATTTTTTACCGACACCATTCCCTATTTTATTTTATTTTTTTTGTTATTTTCTGATAGTTTTGGGGCATGACCCAAAATTGGATTACAACAAATTACATAAAAATACACACACTAATATCATGTTTATATAAATATCAAGTTTTTATAAATTCTAAGGACTTAATGTTGTCTTGAATTTCTAAATATGTCATCACCTAGGATATGTTAGTTTTTTTTAGTTAGTAATATGAAGTTTAAAAAATTACAATTAATATTTTATTAAAAATAAAATTAATTATACAATTATTATTTTCAAGTAGAATCTTTAATATCAAAATAATTATTTTATAATAAAATTGGTGTATATAAATATTTAAATAATCAACTAGTTATTTTCTAAAAATAAAAACAACCTTAAGTATTTAATGATAAATGTAATCTTTTGTTCTCTCTCTCTCTTTTTTCTTTCCTGATTCTCTTTTTTTTATGGATGGAGAAATATTTCAGTTAAAACAAATAAAATGCTACTAATATATCTATTTAAAACAAATAAAATCCTTGCTTTTGTGTATTAGTATGCTATGGATAATTATGTGTTTTGTAAATTTCACGGACATTTTTTTTTTATCATGGACCGTGCCTCCAAAGATATCCTTATTTTCAGTATTGTTAAAGCTTGTTTGGTAATGTGATAATTGTTGCTTTTTGCTTAAAAACATATTAAAATAATATTTTAATTTTAATTAAAAAATTTATTTTTATGTCAGCATATCAAAATAATTAGAAACATTAAAAAAATGATTTGAATCAAATATAAAAATAATTTTAAAAAAACGTTTCAAAAATAGAAAAACAAACACTCTGAAAGATATTTTTTCATCTTTCCTCTACTATCGTTTTTATCCATTCCTTGTGCTTTCATATTGTTCGTTTGTCATTTGAACTTTAGCATCATTGTATTGGTAATCCTTAGTCAAGTCATTTTCTTTCCAATAATATTTTCCTATGTTTTTCTTTTTTTTCTAGTCCTTACCTTTAGAGAAAATATAATAAATCAACTTTATGTTTTATATGTTTCAACTAATATTTAAATTTTGTTCTGGATATACTTTCTGTAAAGCTTTTAAATGTTTTTGGATTGCGTATCTTTAATCCTACAGTCGTTAGATTTTCTCTCATCAACCAATGTCTTTCTCAATTTATAGTTCATTATATGTTGGCTACCATTGTGAGAAAATGTACTCTCATCCTTTACCTTTTTTCAATTTCACAAGTCTAGATATTAGTATTCTTTATAAATCTTCGAGGAAGATGACTTCTTCCTTCATTAATCGGATCACCCAATTATTGTCCAAAATCCTTCCTAATATTCCGTGTTAGTTTGTTTCATCTTTACCAATTTAGAAACAATAGCTTACATGTTTTAAGTCCCCTTTATCTTCCTCTTGATCTCTTATGTTCCCCTTGCCTTGTTTTTTTGTAGGTTATATCACTCACGAACTCATATTCACTTAAATATATCTATAATTTCTAGTGTAAATCTTCTTGTTTGTCAACATCATTACCACATCGTCTCCTTTTCCTCCAACATCTTTAATCTTCTAAAACCAACATCATATAGTATTATAATATTGTTTTACTTGTCCCCTTATAGCATTATTAACATCTCCTTTCAATCTTGTCCCCTAACCATTGTCTTTTAATAAGGGTGTGTTTGGGAGAATTTATACTTTTACTTCTCCTTTTGGGTATTTTTCAAAAGTATTTTGGCTTGTAAAGCATCAATTATTTTTAAAAAAAAATATGAATTTGATGTGGTTATATCTGCCATGACGATCGTTTTTCTCTCCTCACGCTACTGTCATCCCCAGAGAGTGGAGACGGCGTGACGGAAAGAAGTTTTCTTAAAACAATAAAAGTATGATTATAATTCTTAAGAATAGTTACCTAGTATTAAAGTCACTAGAAAATTTAATAGTTTGTAAGAGTCTAGTAAGTGGACTTGTTGTGCAAGGAGAAAACGCATCACCCCTAGTGCACTCTATCTAAGGTAAGTTGCATTGTTGTTTGATTTTTTTTTAGGTAAGATTTTTTATTCGTTGGTCTTTTCTAATGATCGAAGTAGATCTCTCTTTATGAGGAAGCCTCTACCTCATAGGGTGAAAACCTAACTACTCTAAAATTCAAATTTTAGCACTGCATTTGTTATCTTTCTTTATACCGATCGGTGCGTTTTACCTTATGTGGATTTTTAGAGGTATGAGATCACCTTTCAAGGAAATCACATGAATTTTGAGAACTCATTTCTTAAAAAAACATCAATTTCACTTTTTTTTTTTATCTTAGACTTTGATTTGCCAAAAATCTTTATATGATTATGTATAATTTAGACGAAAGGGTATAAGTTGTGTTTGTGTTATTTAAACAAAAAGGAAGAACATATCATAAACACATGAAAGTACATGATTTTATTGAAAAGAAAGGCTTGCTTAAACAAAAAAGTCTTGTGACGTCACGAGCAAAATTACCAACAAGTCAAAACCAAAACACATTGTGTGGACATGATAAAACAAAATAGTGATTATAGAAGCAAACTTCATTTTCTAATTCGAGTGCTCTTCTATTTCTAAAGCTTTTGCAAGGGCCAGTTTATTGGTATGAACACTCGGTACACCACCTTGATTCATTATTTCCACTAAGTGACTGCTCGACTTCCTAAAGCTTAATTGTGCTCAAATATTATCCACCTAACTTTAATTAGTTGTGTCACGATGACTGATTTTTTTCTCACCTCACGTGCTTCCATCCCTAGATACAGGAGGCAAAACACAGGAAATGGTTTTTCTTATAATTGTAAAATTATGACTATAATTCTTAAGAATCCTCACCTAGTATTAAGGTCACTAAGAAACATAATAGTTTAAGAAAGTCTAAATAAGTTGACTTATTGTCCAAGAGAAAGATGTATCACCCTAGTGCACATAACCTAAGGTAAGTCTGCATTATTGTCTCGATTATTTTTAAGACAAAAAATTATTTATTTGTTTTTCTAAGGCTCAAAGTAGATTTCTCTTCGTGAGGGAGTCTTTACCTTGTCCCACCCTCCGTGGTGGTTATCCAAACACCGACAGATGAAAAATAAATTCCCAAAAATAAGATTTTGATATTTTTGAAATATTGGCTAATACCCTTTGGATTTTACAAACATGTTGTAGAATCCCAAAAATGCAGAAATGATTTTTCTTTATGAAATCCATGCTAAAACATATTTTTCTTCAAACTCCATGATAATATATTTTTGAAACAAAAGAATTTTCAAAATATGATAGTATATTAGGCGTATGCAAGAAAACAACACTCTTTTAATATATTTTTTATTTTTTTATTTTGGTGGGTCGACCACATGGAGTGGGTTGGGCCTTCAACCCTCCACATGGACTCGGGCTCATGGCCATCTATCGAGCTGGGCTCGCCCACTTATTTTCAAAGTGGGCTTCAACCATGTGGGCTTTGAGCCCACTAATATTAGTCCGGGCTTCCGACTGGTCGAACTACAAGCCCTCGCTTTTTCAGTGGTCGGCCGCATAAAACCCATCCCACCTAACTTGGCGGGATGAATTAATTCACTCCCACGCATGCAGAGCAAAAAGATGAACAATAAATGATGATTTTTCGAGTGTGCTAAATGGCGTACCTATTAATATCATTGGGTAGAGGAGATCGAGGTGGTTGTTTTGGTCGTGGTGGCGTCGAAATGGTGGCCTAAATGGATGTTGGAAGGTGACGGGTTGTGCTTGCTTTGCGTCGGGCTTTCCTGGTTGCTTCGTCGAAGACCACGGTTGCAATGTTAGTGTTGATTGGAAGCTTCGGTGATGACAAAGTGATGTAATGTGGTCTGAATGGGTGGCCTGAGTTGTTTAACCGAGAGGGAGTGAGAGAGAGCAACATTTTATATATATATAGAGAGAGAGAGTGAATTGAAAAGAAATAGAGAGTGGAAGTTGACGTTGGGGCTAGTGGGGAAGAAGGCGGGTTTCGTGCTTTGAAACCGTAAAATTAAGTTGACTTCTACGTAAAATTCTCTTCTCTGTTCTTGAACCCTCTCCTCTGTTTTTTATTTGATCCTCTCGTGATTTTATCCCCTCCCCATCATCTTTGTCTGCAATATTTCTAGTACAGGACGGCAACCCTTCGTACGCCCATGGCGTGCAATGAGGGGTTCGTTGCCTCGCATTGCCCAAGAGCTCGCAATGGCGTGCCTAACACTATTTTGGTGATCGAAAAAGTGCAGGCACGCCTGCAAGCTTGCAAAGGATGGGAAGGTAAAAATACAATTTGGTCCCTCGATTTACAACTACTCTAATTGCACCCTCCATTGGTTTTGAACTTTTAATTTTGTGCAATTGAATCCCTGTCAGAATTTTGAGCACAACCTTAGCTTTGCGCGTCTTTTTTATTCCGGTCCTTGGTTTCTGATTTGAGCGATTTAAACCTCAATTGACCATTTGACTCTCAATTCACTCAATTTGGCCCCAATTTCGCATAATTGGGCTTGAAAAAAATTCAATTTGGTCTCCAAATATTCTAATCTCATCAATTGAACCCGAATTAAATTCAAGAACTTGATTTCTCATCGACTAAGCCCTTAATAAAATGAATTCGACCAATTTAAAGTACAATTAAGTAAATTAAACATAATTAAACCCTTCAATTGGACCCTAAATTAATTCTTAAACATAATTACACTTTTAATTGACCAATGATTAAATCGAATCATCCCATATAAATATAATTCTATCTTTCGACTTAATTTCTAAAATTTATCCGATAATAAATTATTTGGATCTATGATTTCCTTCATTTTTGGGAACAAAAGAGGTACGATTGAGCTCTCGAAAACATCCAAAATTTTCACCTTGATTTTCTTACCGACACTCGCCCTTTTATTCTATTTGTTTATTTTCAGTTAGTTTTTTTGGGAATAACCCAAAATTGGTTTACAACATACCTCATTGGGTCAAAAACCTAATCGTTCTAAAGTTCAAATTTTAACATTGCATTTGTTATCTTCTTAATACCTATGGGTGTACTTTATGATGTAATTTTACACCCTAATAATTAAGATTTACAGGAAAAAAACATCACTGAAAGATTTTTTATAATTTGATTGAAATCTAACGAATAATCATAAACTGGATAGGATATCCCATTTTTCATTTTAAACCATGAGAAAAGATGCAAATATTGTTACCACATGCAAAAGTAAAAGATATCACTAGAAGCAAAAATTCTTACCACATGCAAATATTTTTACCATGACTATTTTTTTCTTATTTCATTTTTTCTAAATAAAATGAGGTCTTTTATTTTTACTAGGTTGTGGCTAATGCTATGCAATTAATTGAACCAAGTTTTCTCCAAGGTGAAAAAAGTATAATCAAGCAACCATAGCATTTTAAAGGAAGCAAGAAATATTTAAGACTCCATTCATTGTCTCAACTAGGTTTGATAAGCCCGGTTAATTTAAGCATATAATTAAAAAAGGAAACACCAAAAACATATTGACAATGATTAAGTCAAAAAAATGAAT
Organism: Salix exigua; assembly: GCA_032356905.1. Classification (NCBI taxonomy): domain Eukaryota; kingdom Viridiplantae; phylum Streptophyta; class Magnoliopsida; order Malpighiales; family Salicaceae; genus Salix; species Salix exigua. The sequence goes on from CM063603.1 coordinate 32,450,729, forward strand.
GTTTAACAATATTACAAAAGACATCCTACTAATATTCTTAAAAGGTTTGCATTATCTTATTTGATAATAAAACAAAAATTAAATGAGAAAGTGATAATTTCTTTGAAATAATTTTTTTAAAAATATAAAGCTCAATTCCTAGTAAATCAAATAATAAATGCCAAATTTCAAAGAAAAATCAAATTCAAAAAGGGATTAAAAAAACTCAAGTTCATTTGAGTCAGCTTGCTAATTTTATGACATGGTTATAAAACCAGAATAACCCTATAAAAATCCAATAAAACATTAAAGCTCAATTATTTAACAACTGGATATTGTAGGGAAACATTGAAGGGGAAAATTTTCAATTCAAAACAAGCAACGAGAAAAAGAATCAAGTTATCCTACCAAGTTGATAACCCTAGATATGAGATCAAAATAACTTCATAGGTAAAAAGTAAAGTAAAAAAAAATATAAAGTTTAATCCTCAACCAACCCAACATTTAAGGATAAAATTGATTTTTTTTTTATTAAAACAAGCCCTAAAATTACAAATTGAAATCACCTCAAGCTAATCTATATATTTATATTAGAAGAAGATCATAAGATTATGTGACTTTTGTTAAATATGGTCACAATCTTAATTTTGTTCCGAATGATTTTTTACCAAATATTGTTGCTTACTCGAATAGTTAAAGATCATAGAAGCCTTCACATATGGATTTTATACACAATGAAATCGCAAATAATTTGATGGGACAATAAAAAAAAACATAATGTACAAGGATTATTATCTCATTACGTAATTGTAATTATAATTATAAATCTACAATATCTTGAAAATAAACAATATATGTGTGTGTCTGTCTTTTTTTTTAGTAATTTCACAACTAAACCTCAATGTAAAAAATATATCAACCAAACATATGTAATTGTTTCTGTTCATTCTCTATCCCATCCATAGTCTTAACTAAATATTTAAATTTAAGTTATGAAACTCAATTAAAAGTAATTTTTCAAAAATAAAAATTCTTAAACAACAACTACAAAAACAATGATAAAAAATTACTTTTCATATGGGGGTCGAGGGCCCACCACCTACCGGTGTACTCATATATTTATTCGTACTCATATATTTATTCAATGCTATCATTTTGCTACGCAGTGGAGCTATCCATTGTCTGTAATTTCCCTTTAGAAATTTATGAGACAACAATAAAAACTTCTGGACGACAGAAACAAGCGACCATAGGTGGGAACTTCGGTCCCCGTCCTAATAACGTATTGATGCAGTTAAGAATTGCAACCACATTCTCATGGTCCCTCTCCCTCGAACCCATGCCTTGACTGGTAGCGTACTGCTTCCACCTTTCAATGTACTTAATATCACTTCATTGTCAATGAGCATGCTACCACCACTCGGTTTCAAGTAACCACACATACAAGATTTATAGCCGTACTATTATAAAATAATATAAATTATATTATATTATCTTACATTTTAAATTTTAAAATAAAATAGTTTCTTCATAGGTTATCAGAATCTTGTTTACCTAAGAGTCACAAATTTGAATCTTATCATTTCTATTCTATTTAATAAAAATCAAAACAAGATAATGTGGTTCTGAATGCAAATTTCAAGCTAATTTTTTTTTATTTAATAAGATGTATTGAAGAATAATATAAATTATATTTTAAATTTCACCCATCAATTTGAATTATTAAAAGAAAGGATTTTTTAAACTTAATTGCCCATATTTAAATAAGAAAGGGAATATATAGTTTGCCAGGGAAATGATGCATCTAGTGATGCAAATAGCTCTGCGTAGATGTATCCCCACCTTGTTTTACAAACCCACCGTACGGGTAATCGTGAAAGGGAAAAATCTAGGGTTCACATCCGTATCCACATCAGCTACGTACGCGATCATCGTTATCTGTGCGCAATTTCGTTGATTTTAAAAATAATTTTTAAAAAATAAAAAAAATTATTATTTTGATGTAAAATAATTTTTAAAAAATAAAAAAAAAATATTATTTTGATATACATGGTAATTATTTTGAAAAGCTACCGTCACCATTCTTACAAATAGGCAACTACATGAAATTACCAGTGAAGAAAGGTATACATGAAAGATAACGGATCAAATTTTTATAAATTCTCATTAAGAAATTCAACCACTTCTTAAGCTCACTGTTCATATTTTATTCAAATTATTCTATTTAAAAAAAATGACATCATTTTCTATGAAACTTAACATTTTATCAAGTGAGAATTCTTAGTTGAAAAATGAAAAATGAAAAATAAAAATAAAAATACAAGCATCCATCTGAGTGGGAGTGTGGCGCACCGCCCATGAGAGAAGTTTCCTTTCTTTTTCAGTTTCCCTCTATGAAAGGTCGTCTTCATGCACTTAAAACGAAAAAGGTGGCGGTTGCTGAAAGATCCAAGCCTATAACATGGCGATAAACTTAAATACAAATTAATATTAAATAATTTGTTCCTACCATGTTTTTTTTTTCTTTTTCCTTTGAAATTACGGAAATTAAGTTTTCTTTAAAATAAGAGGTTCAAAACGGATCGATAATCATGATGTTGGTCGCTAGGCTGTCGGCCTGTTGTGCTAGGGCATCAAAAGCATATGCCAAAATTATTATTATTATTATTATTATTATTATTATTATTATAACCGGACCTAAATCAATGATGGTGACTATACTCTTAGACCTTGTGTACTATTTCCGCACAACTATCTAATTTTTTTTTTTGTGTAAACAGTTATAATAATTTTTTAACTCCTCGTTTGGTCCAAGTTCATCAGATGTAAATTCTAGGGTCTCCTTAAAAAAATCCTTGTTTGTAGGGAGGAGGAGCTTTAGTTGTAGAAGCGAAAAAAAAAAGGAATATTAAGGGAAACTCCATGTTGATTGTTTTATTTTATTCAAAAAACAAATTTCATTATTCTTATTGGATAATATGATAGGGAAGTAGAGATGAGATCCTCGAGAGAAACAACAAATACCATTGTAAGATTATTTAGTATCCTATTAACCAATAAGAGTGATCATTTGATGAAGTATTTAAGAATATGATACGAATTAAATTCGCTCGTAAAATATATACAATATCTTATAGATTAAATTTGATGAAATAAATTGTAAAAATAAAAAACATCCAAAATATTTTTTTTTATTCATCTAAGTCTTACTAGAAAAAACTATTACAATTCTTTATTTATATGTATGTATAAATCTATGAATGTTGAATAGAAAAACTATTTTCTACGCATGGAGAAGTTACAAAAGCCTGCTAAATAAGAAAAGAAGAATCCGAAACTTGAAAATAAGAAATAAAAATAATTAAAAGAAATATTTATTTTTCAAGAAGGTACTGCATCATTTTTCTAAATGAATTGAAAATAGCTTGCCTAAACAAAAAAAAGGTAAATCGGCCGTCGGTTTCTGTTTAGTAATGTATTGACAGCGCCGGTCACATGCAAAATTACCGCATGAAAGCTACAATCAAACCCTGGCTTCAAATTTCTACAGACAACTACAGCATTATAAATTCTGGGGAGAGTGTTAACGCAAGTCATCTCCTCCTCCTCCTCCTCCTTTTCTTTACACTAGTTTTCCATTTTTACCCTTTTCTCCTCCTCCTTTGAGCTCTCCAGTTCACATGGCCAAGTTACAGACCCCATGGTTCATGACAGTAGCTCCCCCACAGTTTATCTCTGTGACTAAACGCCCAGCGACAATAATTTTGGACACAATTGTTGAGGAAGAGAAGGATTTTGGTGTCAGTGGTAGCCCGTTATCATCATCACCAATTTTCATATCGTCTTCATTGCATCTACCAAGACACATGGAGGGGTCTTTCTGCTTGAAAAAACCATAATTATAGCCATGTGAAACTTGGGGTAGCCGTTTTTTTTTCTTGAGAGTAAATAAAGAGCCATGGTTTTTACTGTATGTCATGGCTCCCGGTTGCTGCATCAAATAAGTAGGGGAGGGACAGCAATTTTGCTACTGCATTATGTTGTTTTTGCCACTGTAGTCTGTCTTTTTCGTCATGTTGGGGTGATTTTTTTAAGCTCCATCTGTATTGCTCATTCTAGTAATTAATAAGTTTCCCTGGTTAGCTTGCTCGAAGATCTGATCTTGCCTTGTTGTTTATCGTTTTTTTTTTTTCTGAACAATCATGGGTTGTTCGATCTGTCCAAAGCTGTTGAGCTGTGCATTTTAGGGATTTTTCTCTGAATTCTTGCCCATTTTTTCTTATCATTTTTTACTGGGTTTGTCTCCTGATATTAGTGTTGTCTCATATTTACTTAGAAATATCTGGCTTGTTTCAATTAAACCTGGTATCTTTCATATTCATTCCACGCTTTATTTCTGCTGCAAAATAGTAACTTAAAAAAATGTGTAAATCTCAATTTCATTCTCAAAGTTAATGGGATATATTTGTTAACCTAAAGAATAATAAAATAAAATTTTTAATTTAAAAAGACATTCAAAACAAATATGAAAAAAAAGAAGCATCGATGTTATCTATCAGTATTAACCACCATGGGTGTATTGAGGAAAACTGCCCCAAATCAGCCTCAACAAGACTCAACAACACCATTCAAGCTTTTCTTTTCATCTTTAGCATTTATAGTTGTTACAACAAATTCTCTCATTATTTTTACATATCATATTATTAATTTTATATTATTGAACTACCCAAAATAGCACTTGTTCTTGTATATATACAGACCATTCTCTATCAATAGAATTATGGTATTTTTCATTAAAATTCTGTGTAGTAAAATATCTTATATGGTATCAAAAGAGCTTATCTCTTACGAGCACTAAGATCCTTTCTTTTTTCCTTCAAACACCATGTCTTCCCCTACAGAGCAACCCACTGCAGCACCTCAAATTTCCCAAACCACCACTACCCCTAAAACTACTCTTATCGCACTTAATATCACCTCACAGATCAATGAGAAACTAAAGTAATCTACATTCCCTCAATGGAGAGCACAATTTGAAGCACTGCTCATAGGCTACAACCTCCTTAACTATGTTCAAGGTGTGTCCAAATGCCCCTCTCCGGTGGGCACTTCCAGTACTGAGTTAAATAAAACTCACTGGGTTCGGCAGGACAAACTCATCTTAAGTGCCATCTTGGCCTCAACATCCACCACCATTACTCCTCTCATTACCATTGCCAAAACCTCCCATGAAGCTTGGGAGAAACTTCATCACATGTATGCTACAAAATCAAGAACCAAAGTCATGCAATTAAAGGAGGAACTTACATTAATCCAACTAAAAAATCGTTCTATCCCTGACTATCTGCACGTTGTGAAGGCCCTTGCAGATGAAATTGCCCTAATTGATCATCCAATCTCTGATGATGATCTCACTCTTCACATACTTAATGGTTTGGGCTCTAATTTCAGGGACATTGCTACCTCCATCCGAGTACGGCCAACATCTCTGGCCTTTGAAGAGTTGCATGACCTCCTTGTCGCCCATGACAGCTACTTGCGCCAATTGGATTCTTCCATGCAGTTGCTCCTTGCCTCTACTAATTATTCTCATTGTCACCGATAATTCGGTGTGTCCAAATGCCCCTCTCAGGGGCACTTCCAGATCTTGAGTTAAATAAAACTCATTGGGTTCGGCGAGACAAACTCATCCTAAGTGCCATCTTGGCCTCAAAACCTCTCGCCAAAACCTCCCATGAAGCTTGGGAGAAACTTCATCACATGTATGCTACAAAATCAAGAACCAAAGTCATGCAATTAAAGGAGGAACTTACATTAATCCAACTAAAAAATCGTTCTATCCCTGACTGCCTGCACGTCATGGAGGCCCTTGCAGATGAAATTGCCTTAATTGATCATCCAATCTTCGATGATGATCTCACTCTTTACATACTTAATGGTTTGGGTTCTGATTTTAGGGACATTGCTACCTCCATCCGAGCATGGCCAACATCTCTAGCCTTTGAAGAGTTGCATGACCTCCTTGTCGGCCATGATAGCTACCCACGCCGATTGGATTCTTCCATGCAGACGCTCCTAGCCTCTGCTAATTATTCTCATCGTCACCGATAATCCACTTATAATGCAAATGGGTCTTCCCGGAGAAGCAACTATAGGTTGCATGGGTCTCCTCAAACAACAGGCCATATGAGTCCACATACCCCTCTGTTCAGCACAATCAGAGACGTTTTAACCCAAAATGTCAAATTTGCAATCAAATAAGCCACCTCGCAAAATCCTGCCCTCAATTCCGTTAGTCTGAAATCACAGCCAACTGTGCTAATAACTCAAATGCACAAGATCATAAATGGCTCTTTGACTCAGCTGCCTCACATAACATTACCACTGTCCTAGCAAATTTATCCATCCATTCTGAATATGATGGTACTGATGAAGTCGTCATTGGTAATGGGATAGGTTTGACCATCTCACATGTTGGATCCTTGACTTTAGATTCACCATTGCGGAAATTTGTTCTTAATAACACCCTTTATGTTCCTAATATCTCTAAAAATTTAATCTTTGTTCATCACTTTACTTCTCAAAATAATGTTTTGGTTGAACTTCACCCTCTTATTTTCTTGTGAAGGACCAAACTTCGAGGGTGATTTTGCTAAGAGGTGCATGTGAGGATGGTGTATATCAGTTCCTAAATTCACTGGTGGTCTCATCTTCCAAAATTGTTGCAAATTTGCATGAACGCACCTCTATTGATGGCTGGCACAAGCGTCTTGGACATCCGTCCTCCAAAGTTGTTAACAGTCTTGTCAAATTTTTTTCTTTACCCACTCAACACATAAAAAAGAATTTTCATAATTTATGTTCTTCTTGCTCAACTAATAAACTCCATCAACTTCTGTTTTGGTCCACGAGTGTTCAGAGTCACGCACCTCTTGATGTTATTTATACTGATGTTTGGGGACCCGCTCATTGTTCTGGTCTAGATGGTTCTTGGTACTATTTAATACTTGTGGATCACTACACCAAATATATATGGTTTTATCCCATCAAAGCCAAATCTTATGTCAAAACTATCTTTCCCCAGTTTAAAACGCTTGTCGAAAAAAAGTTTCAAACAAGTATTAAAAGCCTTTACTCTAATAACGGGGGTGAATTCATCGGTCTCAAACCTTTTCTCTCTACTCATGGGATAAGTCATTAAAAAACTGCTCCACACACACCATAACATAATGGTGTCTCTGAACGTTGTCACCGTCATTAGTTGAAACTGGGCTCACCTTGCTTACTGATGCGAAATTACCTCTCTCATATTAGCCTCATGCCTTCCATACCGCTACCTACCTCATAAATCGTCAATCGACACCCCTTCTTAATAACAAATCACCATTTGAAGCTCTTTTTGGACAAAAGTCCAACTATCTAATATTAAAAACTTTTGGGTGCATTTGTTATCCCTTAACCCGGCCCTATACAACACACAAGCTCCAGCCCAAATCTGTCCCATGCATATTTATTGGGTATTCATTGATCCAAAATGCATACCGATCCTTAGAGCCCAAAACCTAAAGACTCTATCTCTCTCGGCACGTCCTCTTTGATGAATCCAAAACCCTGGCCTCCATCGAGTCAGTCCCTTCATCGCCTACATCACCTTCTCTACCTGACGTCCACTTCTCCTCTATTCCCATGCCTCCACCCGTTTCGCCGGTGACTTCGGGATCTACTACCACCGTGCCTCTATCTCCTCCAGGTAATTGCTCTTACCCCTCCCACTCTCTGATTTCTTCTAATTACTTGAATTTATTTGGATCTTTAAACCCTGATCCATGTCCTTCTGCACCTAATGATGTCTCTGGTCTTTCTCCTCATTCTCATTGACACACACATCAAGTAGTTACAGCATCACTCTCTGCTCATCATCATTCCTCTCCATCTACACCACCAGAAATTTCACCAACACCAATCCACAGAACACACACAATGACCACACGCTCCATGAATAATATCTATAAACCCAAACAAATGCACACCGTAACTAAGCATCCACTGCCTCATAGTTTAGAACCAACATGTGTGAGCTAAGTCCTATCCCTGCCCCGATGGCGTACAGCCATGTCTGATGAGCTCACTGCTCTCATGAAACATGGCACTTGGGAGTTGGTTCCCCCACCAGCCAATTGCAACCTTATAGCTGCAAATGGGTATTTCGTGTCAAACGAAAGGCTAATGGCTCTATTGATTGTTTCAAAGCCAGATTGGTCGCCAAAGGGTTCTTTCAACAACTAGGAATTGATTATACAGAAACTTTTAGCCCTGTGGTAAAACAATCCACCATTCGGATCATCCTCACTATAGTTGTCATGCAAGTTTAACCTTTACGGCAAATGGATGTTCACAATGCATTTTTGCATAGGCAACTTGAAGAGACTATTTACATGAGCCAACCGTTAGGGTTCAAGGACCCCTCTAAACCCAATCATGTTTACAGATTGCGGAAAGCCATTTATGGTCTTAAACAAGCACCTAGGACTTGGTATTTAACCCTTAAAAATGCCCTTCTCACTCTTGGCTTTATCATTTCCAAAGCTGATTCATCTTTATTTATTTACTGCACTGTCCATATTGTTTGCTTTTTACTTGTGTATGTGGATGATCTTGTGATCACTGGGAATAATTCATCATTTATGGATTCTATTGTTCGGCAGCTAAGTTCTAAGTTTTGGTTGAAGGATATGGGTACACTTCATTATTTTCTGGGGGTGGAAGTACTTCCAACTTGTGCAGGTTTATTTCTATCTCAGCATCAATATATTTGTAATCTGCTAGCTAAAACCAACATGACTGGTGCCAAGGATGTCTCAACACCCGAATCCACCAGCACATCTCTGAAGTTGGCTGATGGCACTACTGCCTTTGACAGTACTGAGTTTTGTCGTGTACTTGGGAGTCTTCAATAACTCTCACACGCCCTGATATTTCATTTGTTGTTAACAAATTGCCTCAATTTATGCACAAGCCCACACATTTGCACTAGACAGCTGTAAAAAAACTCCTTCGGTACCCCAAGCACACCATCTTCCACGATGTTCACATTAAGAGGAATACTTCCTGGACCCTCAACACATATTCGGATGTTGATTGGGATGGAAACATTGATGATCGCAGCTCTACTTCAGCCTACATCAGTTTCCTTGTCCAAAACCCCATCTCCTGGAGCTCCATAAAACAAAAGGCCATCGCCCGATCCTCCACCGAAGTTGAATACAGGTCACTTGCCAATGCTGCCTCGGAATCAATACTGATATTGAATCTGCTTCATGAACTTGGGTTCCCTTTTAAAGCTCCTCCTGCCTTGCTTTGTGATCTTGGTGCCACTCACCTTAGCTATAATCCAGTCGATCACTCTCGGATGAATCACATTCAAATTGATCTCCATTTTGTCATGGATCTAGTCCAAAAAGGCACCCTCTAGGTTCAACATGTTCACACTACGGACCAACTTGTAGATTTGTTGACCAAGTCGTTATCCCAACAACGCATTGCAGTTTTACGATCCAAGATACGCTTTACTGACAGAAGCCCTATCTTGAGGGGGCGTATTGAGGAAAATTGCCTCAAATCAGCTTAACATTCATTCGGAAAAATCTCATCAAGAGTCAACAACACCATTCAAGCTTTTCTTTCCATCTTCAGCATTTATAGTTGTTACAACAAATCCTCTCATTATTTATACAGATCATATTATTAATTGTACATTACTGCGCTGCCCAGAATAGCACTTGTTCTTGTATATATACAGACCATTCTCTTTCAATAGAATTATGGTATTTTTCATTGAAAACTGTGTAGTAAAATATCTTATAGGGTGTTGCCTCTCCTACACTTTCCTAGTTGGTGAATTGGCATTAAAGCCTACCTTTCCTATTTGTTTTCTACTATACTTTTTTTAATACCATTGTTGGACGTCATAAAGAACTTGGTTGTAACGGAGAAGGAAGATTTCTAGACGATAAACTTCCTCGCAATAGTGCTACTTTAACTAGTAAAATTGAAATGGATTTTTTCCAGCAGGAGGTTAGATAATTGACCCATCATTTCATGGATAAGGATTCAGAGGTTCGTGAGATGGATAATCATGACTCCACATCCAATTTTGAGAACTCGTATCACAAGTATGATTCATATTTAAAATGATTAATATAAAGATTTAGATATTTTGGTGGAACTTCCAGAGTTTGAACGCACCCTATAAGTTGAGATATTTATCAATTGATTTCATGAAGTAAAATGATTTTCTTTTAGTACATAAAATCTGAGAGAGAGTTGAGAAAAAGTTGATTCCCATTAGACTCAAAGGGTTCTGCCTTATATTAACATGTTGGAATAAGTTAAAGAACATACATACGAGGATGCAAGTATTACTAGATAAAAAAAGATGAAATAACATTTCCTTCACGTCGGTATACTTAAATCTTGCACCAAAAACTTCATATGTTGAGGGACGTGGTGAAATTCATTAATGATAATACCAAGAAATATCATCAGCTAGTGGCCAGAAACAATTTGTTAAAGACAGTAGTAATCGTTGGCATGTAACTTGGGTGGATTACAAAATCCCTCATATCTTTGATCATTATGGTTAATGTTAAAAGCTTATTGATGGGTTTTAAGTTTGTGATTCAATGTTATTTTAATAAAAGATGATCCCAAGAAGTAGTAGGTTGTAGCCTTTAATGATATTGTTTATGATGAAGTTGGTGATATAAACGTTTTATAACATTATAATAGTCATTTTAAAACGTTTGTTAAGTCCTAAACATGACTCGAGGCAAAGATTGGTTATGTATTAGCATATTCCACTTGACATGCATGGTTTAGGATAAGTTGTACAACTTTATTGTAGATAGTAGAAACTTGAAAATGTGGTTTCAAACTTGAAAATATGTTTTAGAAAAGGCAATTTAAAAGTTATAGATATAAAAAATCACAAAATGAAGTAGTATAAATTAACCTTAATGAAATGAGCTAACAATAAATAAAAGATATTTGGTTTTGTTTTTTCTGGGAAAAAGATGTTTCAATAATCTTGGTGTGATGTAGTGTCTATAAATGAGATCATATCATTTTAGGGAGGTCTGGTAAATATAATAGGAATGTTGCACATAACAGGCCTCACAATATAGATACCCTTAACATTAAAGGAAAACATATAATGTTAACACCTAGAAGAGAGGGGGTGGTTTATATCAAAGTTCTCAATTTCGTTCTATTCGGACGGAAGGGCGAGCGTTACGGACAAAAGGGCGAGCGTTACGGACGGAAGGGCGAACGTTTAAAAAAACCGAGATGAAACAGCGTTGTTTTCGTCTCAATTTTAATTCCGACTCGTTCGAAATTCCGGCCAAATTTCAATCGGAACGTCTCGCATGCAATTACGGTTGTGTCATTCCTACCTTAAAATCCGCATTATTTTGATGAACTGTTGTTTTTTTATTCTAATTTTGAGATTATGTTTGTTTGACTTTGTGTTTATATTGTATAATTTAAAGTTATTTTATCTTGAATTTTAACTATGTTGGTTAAATTAATATTTTAATTTATTTATATATATATATATATTGTTGTACACGGATTAAGGCAACTATACAATAATTATAGCAATTCTAAAATCAATTACTTTAAAGTAAAGAGATAAGAGAGAGAAATTGCTAACTCGGTTTTTAACGTGGTTCGGCAATCCTACATTCACAACTCAAGTACCAACCCGTACTTGAGTATTGTATTCTCTTCCAAGTAATAAGATTACAATTTCCGCTTGATGAATCCACACCAAGACTTTTACACCACTTGAAGATATGCCCTCTTCAAGATTTCCTTTTTTCCACTTGAAGATGTACCCTCTTCAAGATTTTTCCTTGGTGATGTTCCCTCACCAATACCAAGAGTTTTATACTCAACTCTCAAGAGTTTCACAATGGTTGTTTTTGTAAAACAACAATACACTCTTAATAGTGTGGATATTACAAATGAAGATCTATGATCTCTTTCTCTCACTTAATAACACTTAGAATATTTGAAGGTGTTTAAGTGTAGTGAGAATGAGAAATACTCTTTGTGTTAAGATATGAAAGTTTAAATACAAATATGAGTATTAATGAGGATTGATGATATGAAGGTGTTTGAACACTACTAATTGCCTCACTATAAGATATAGAAGTTGTGTTTTTAGTTTTGCAATTAAGAGGCCTATTTATAAGTTTCAAAGAGAAACTAGCCGTTTATAACCGTTTGAAACTAGCCGTTTCTAGCTGTTTTAGTGCAACTGTCATATCAAGCTGATCGACTGTTCACAACGAATAACCTAAGCGGTCTACCGGTTCAGCTCGAAAGGCAATTTGTCTTCCAAGCGGTCGACCAGTTCATGCAGAAGGCAATTTTGACAAATTATCTTTTCGGATTTCTTGAACCGATTGATTATGACTAAACCCTATAATCATCACAACCTTTTAATGCATGCAATGTGAAGTGTGTGAGTTCATTTTAATTTGTGCTATCAAGTTAGAAATTGAGATTTACATAAAGCACTAAAATGAACACTTATTCTAAGTCTTCACTTGCTTGCATCTTGGACTTCTTGGAGTGATTTCTTCGTGTACTCCGTCATGCTTGTTGATGTATTCTTTGTATAATACCTGTTTATAACTTAATCTCATCCAAGCATATTATTAGTCCATTTTTTTTTATTGTTATCGTCAAAATATATAAAGCATATAAGTGTGATATTATATGTCAACATATATATAATTAATTATATATAAACAGTACAACCCCCAAAATGGCACGTCGAACGCTCCGAAACTGGAACGTTCCGTTCCACTAGAAAAATCAGAATGGCAACTGGAATAGCGACTGGAACGGTATTGACAACTTTGGTTTATATGACTTAACAAGATATAGATATTATCCATGTTTTGGTTCTTAAAAGAGGTAAATACTAAAGGATTGGTATTTTTTTTAATGCCTTATGGAGATTCTATTAGTAAATTAATGATAATGTAGAAGTTTAGGAGTTGATCAAATTTATAAATTTGATGCTAGAATATTTTCCCTAGGGTTTTCTTCTTATAAGAGACATCTAGCCTAATATTAACCTTATTTGAGGTTTTAGTGTAGTAAAACTAATACAAGGCAAGTTAGGTTCAAATTTAGCCTTAAAACTAGTTTTGTGAGATTGGGCATATCCCTCAAACTGTAAATCAAATCAAGCTAAAAATTTATATGGACATATTAAACATATGGACATGTATTATGATAAGTATTTGGGTCAAATAGAGTTCATAAATATATTATTTATAGGGTTGAAGTTATTGAAACAATCTTATCAAATATGTCAAACTAGACCATCATGTATTATTTGAAAAAACAAAGAAGTTGCAAGTGGGGTTTTGTTGTGATTCAAGTTGGGATAGAAACTGTACATTTTAATATTTCTAACTATATATGGTAGATCCACTAATGTATTCAGAAGATAAAGAACAATATGTATGAAGTAAGGATTAAAATATGCCAAGAATATATAGAAATTAAAGATTAGGGGCTATATGGAGGAATTTTAGAATAAAGACTTTTGTTATTGTTATCCTATTTTTATTTTGTTTTTGTTTTTTTGAATAATTATTTTTTTAATTTTGGTTTAGTTTTCTCACTAGATATTATATAGGGGTTTATTTTATTATTAGACTTATGTTAGTTGATTATTAGTTTAAACCTATTACCTTGTAACCCAAAAACTATGCATTAGAGTTAGTGAGAGGAGACCATATTATTATTATTATTAGTATTATTATTATTATAGGTGCAAATTACATAAAAAAGCTAAAGAATAAATGTGAGTTTTCTTTTATTTGTTTGTGAAAAAATAACCTTTCTATGAAGAGAAAAGGATCATATAATTACTTCTCGAATATTAGCTAGCTTATTAATGTCATTACTATACTTAGAGTTCTTATATATAGGGTTATCTATGGGTCCAAGTTTTTTTTCCAATACTTTTTATTGTTAGATACAGGTTTACCTCTAGATCAAGGTTCTATCAAACTTGATTTTCACCTTTTTGAGTTGTTATCTACCTTGTTGGGGGTTGCTTAAATATATGATCAAGAGGTTTGTATCATATGGTATTAGAGTTTAGATCCAAAACCAAGTTATATTCTTTATTTTCTTTCTTGTTAGTTTTGACTTCCTTAGTTTTAGTTGTCTTTGATTTGATTTTGTTATTATTTCATGTTTAGAGTTAGTGGTTTGCATATAGGGTTTCTTTAAAATAAAAGTTGTTATTATAGTGTTTCTCTGTCTTGAATATATCAGTAGCATAATGATTAAAAACAAAATATGTCCAAAATAAACATATTTGGATACACCAAGAAGGTTATTTATACATGGTGTTGAAATAAGTTCTACAATAGCCGAAGAAAGGTGAGATAAGAAGAAAAATTGTGGGGATTGAAGGTCAAAGAAGATAAAAATTAAAGAATGAAATTTTGGCTTTAAAGAGGGAAATAAAATGTTAGAGTTTTTTTAAGGAGAAAGTTATGATAAGACAAATAATGTTCTTATTGGGTTTATTACATAGATCCACGTTTATTGTAATTCAGATTAGGTCAACTACCTTATGCTACGTCGCTCTATAACTGGATATTATATCTTTGTAAGAGCAAGTCCAATGCCTATGCCATCAGGAGAGCCAAAAGGTGTAGTTTTAGCATTTTGATCAATTTTTTCAGCTCCAATAGATGTGCTATCAGTTTTAGCCAAAAGATTCTCAGAGTTCAGAATCAATCTCAAGCTTGTAATCTGGCTTGCAGGAAATCTTGGTCATTTGATAAAAGAGAAAAGAAGTTGAAGGAACAGTATCTGGAAACTTCAAAGAACTTTAAAAGCATGGAATAAGCTTATGATTTTCCGAGAGAAAGTTGCAAACCTGGTCTTTGTAAAGATCCTTACTGAGCACATCTTGAATAGACCAGGAAAACACTGAATCTAGTAACCCTCTACCCTTGACCTTTTCCCTCTTCACATGATCAGTTCTCTTGCCCATTGCTTTCCTGCTACACATTCATCAGCTTCTCAGAAAACACAACAACAATATTATGGTCATTATGAGTTGCAAAATAAATATCAAACTCACCTAGATAGAAGCAAACCCAGAGAAATTAATGTCTTAAACACTTCTGCTCGTGCAAGAAAAGTATATGCCCAACAAGATGATTGTTTTCCTTAGAAACAAAGACTCGATCGATCCATTTAAACTGTGTTCCATTAATTTCTCTGTAACTATATCAAAAAAAAAATGCTTTTATTTTTATTAAAAAAATGTCTCAATAAGAGAGTAAAAAATTATATACAAAATTAATAATTATATTGTTGGAGTTTTTTTAAAAAAAGAAATTATTAAATTATATAACTTACTCCTATTAATTGTATAATTAATTGCATAATGAAATTATATACAAAATAATTTCACTATATTTAAAATGATATATAAAAAATAGTTCTTCTAAATGGGTTTTACCATTGGAGTAGACATAGATAAAAAAAAAAACTATATTTACACTATTCAAAAAATCATTTTAGAGATTTAGCTCTTCAAAATAGTTTTTATCATTGGACTTGCTCTAAGCACTAGTCGATTTTCTTAGAAAGATAATAAATAATACATTATATCTCACTTGAATTTATCTATAAAGTATTTCTTGCTATACCGGATTAAGAGTGTCTTTTTTGTTGACTGAGATATTTTGCTTATGTTTTTTTCAATATTTATTAATTTTTATTATGTTGATGAAAAAGACTATTAGCTTTTAATTATGGAACTGAGAAGATCCCCCATCACTACAACTTGTTTTTCTCTTCTTAGTTAATTAACCCTTGCTTTTCTCAAATCAACGTATTTGTCTACCAGGTCCAATGGTGTATTGTTTTAGTATGTTGAATTTGTTTTCCCATGCTTTTTTGTTAATTGGTAAACCTATGATTGTATCTTTAGTATATATATCCATATTTCAACTCATATTCTTTTAAAAACAATTTTGGTGGCTAGGACTTTGGTAGAAAAGATAATGAGTAGTGTTTTTTTCTTAGGGATTTTAGGTTTTTATCCTTAATATTCGTTCATTATAATCCTAAATATTGATCAAATATAACTATTGATAAATTGAGCTTGAATATCATGAAGTTTTTATTTTTAAAACTATTTAATAATTATTATTTAGCTAAACTCTTTAATTATGTGCTTCCTCTAAGAACCCTACCAATTTATAGATATAGATAGACATATAAAAAGCCTATTTTTGTGGTGGGAAATAATTTTAAAAAAAATCAATTTTCTTAGAATTATTTTTGAAATATAGTGTCTAACATCTAAGATCGAACTGATAAGTATTACATATTAGTTAGGATTCATATGGCAATCGAGAAAGAGACACACATAGATATAAATTATAGGTATGTTCTAATTTTTAAGTTAAACTCCTTATTTACTATAAATAGTCTGTATTGATTTAGAATTAAAAACTTTCAATAAACTCAAACTCTATGACAACATAAAATTTTCATCTAGTTATTAAAACCATGTACCGAGCACGTGCATGTATAGAAATTGATAATATATTTCATAAGGGCATTTTCAGCTAGTTTTGGAAACTGGGTATACATTAATTGATAAATGTATAAATTGTGGAAGAGCAATATTTTAAAAAAGACTAATACAGGACACATATATTTGAGTAGATTAAAATGAAATTAATCCTATTGTCCATCTTGATGAATGAAAAATTTACTTAGTATTGGTTCAAGATTTGGATTCTGAATCTTCTCATGAGACGACTTGTGAAATGCACTTTGATTTTTCAAAATAAAATAAAAAACTGTTCTTTTTGTTGACAAAATGATGCACAGGAAAATCCGAACATTTCAAAAGAACTGGTAGGGGAAATCGGCTAATCGTATTGCAGAATACAAGGAAACATTTCAAAAGAACTGGTAGGGGAAATCGGCTAATCGTATTGCAGAATACAAGGAAATTCTACAATGCTATTCTTGAAGCAGTCCGACCATATGACAACAAACCCGGTTAGTTTTCGGTATTAAAGTTTTGTTTACTCAGTAGTCATGAGTTCAAATTTCATCATCCTCTTTCTATTTAATAAAAATCAAGCACAAAGTATTTCACCTTCATTTTCACTTGAAAATGTTAAGGATATTTATTAGAGAATAATATAAATTATATTTTAAAAATTTATCCAATAAACAAATCCCGATGAAGATCCATATTAATGGATGACCCACATGCAAATCAATGATCATAGTTTAATATATTGATGACGCTTGGAACCATATCTGCATCGCTGCTCTCTGATCCTTAATTAATATATTAGTAAATAACAAATCTGCTAGAAGCTTACCGACGTACACATGACAGGGTTGGGGCTGACTATATTGACAAGGTAAGCTTCTAGAGCAGATTTGTTATTTTCTTATATATTAATCAATTCTTTCTTGTTGTGTTACTGTAAGGTGAAAAGGGAGGGTGTGTTGGGTGGGAAGGAAACGTAAATTAAAAAATACTAGTTAATGCCCCCGTGGGGGCACTATATTTTTTCAAATAAAACAATTAATTATATAAGATTTTTTTGTATTATAATATAAATTTAGGCAAAATAATAAATTTGTGTAGTATTCCTGTCAAGTGCAAATTTTATATTAAATATATGAATTTTAAACCGCTATAAATTTATCTATTTAATAGGTTTCAACGAAATAACCAACATAAAATTATCATTATCATTACAAAAACAAGAAGATTGGGATATCTAAATTATTAAATTCATTATATTAAGATTAATTCATTTTATAATTCAACATAAAAACAAAATAGAAATTGTAAAAACACCTGCAATAATCAAATAACA
>CM063603.1:32469176-32567271 GCA_032356905.1 Salix exigua
TGTTATTTGATTATTGCGGTGTTTTTACTTGAAAGGATCAGCCACGTAATCAGCCACGTTTCTCATCTCATCTGGCCATGTCATGAAGAAGTTGTTATTTCTGTTTACAGTTTTTTCTGTTTTCTGTTATTAGTTTTCTTGTTATTCCTTATTTTCCCACGTGTTTTGTGTGCTTCTGATTTGTTACTCATGCTCATTGTGTGGCTATAAAAGCCAGTAGTAGTGATCAATAATACTTGAACATTCATTGACTAATTCTTGCGTAAGATATCCTCTCTTTTATTCCAGTAAAATAGCTTGTGAGTTTATCAAATTGGTATCAGAGCGTGTGAGCCCTGTTCTTCACAGAATGGCAAATGATCCAAACAACTTTGCACAACCATGTATTCCTAAGTTTGATGGAGATTACGAGCACTGGTGCATGCTCATGGAGAATCTGCTGCGTTCAAAGGAATACTGGAGTGTTATTGAGGTAGGTTGTGGTGAAACCATCACTGGGGAGATACTGACAGCAACACAGAAGAAAGCTGCAGAAGAGATGAAGTTGAAGGATCTAAAGACCAAGAACTACTTGTTCCAATAGATTGACAAGTCAATATTGAAAACAATAGCTCAAAAGGACACTGCGAAGCAAATATGGGATTCCATGAAGACAAAATATCAAGGGAATGTTAGAGTTCAACGAGCACAACTGCAGATCTTAAGAAGAAATTTCGAGATTCTGGAGATGAAGGCTGGAGAAACAGTGACAAGCTATTTTTCAAGGGTGCTGCTGATTGCAAACGACATGAGAAACTTTGGGGAGAACATCACCAGTGAGAAGATTGTGGAGAAGATATTACGCACCCTAACTGAGAATTTTAACTACATTGTCTGCTCAATTGAGGAGTCGAAGGACATCAATTCTCTTACTGTAGATGAATTGCAAAGCTCGTTGCTGGTTCATGAGCAGAAGTTCCGAAGAAATCGAGAGGATGATCAAGCCTTAAGGGTCTATGATGATCGATTTGGGGGGAGAAATAGAGGAAGAAATACTTACAGAGGAAGAGGTTGTGGGAGAGGGGCTCAAGCTTGCAGTAGAGCCACAATTGAGCCTTAAGGGTCTATGATGATCTAATGGCACACGTTGACCTGAACTTAAGTGAAGAGGATGAGATGGCTTTAATGGTGCATGTTAATCAACAGAGGAAAAACCGAAGTGATGCTTGGTTTTTGGATTCGGGCTGCTCAAACCACATGTGTGGAGAGCTAGGTATGTTCACAAAACTAGACTATACTTTCCAGCATTCAGTAAAATTGGGAAATAGTAGCAGAATGAAGGTAATTGGGAAGGGAAGTGTTGAATTAATACTGAATGGCATGAATTACATAGTGAGTGAAGTATACAATGTACCAGATTTGAGTAATAATCTGTTGAGTATTGGACAACTACAAGAGGGTGGATTGGCGATTCTAATCAAATGAGGAATGTGTAAAATTTATCATCCCGAGAGGGGATTGATAATGGAGACAGCAATGAGTGCCAACAGAATGTTCATTATGTTGGCCGAGACTCATAAAACAGCAAGTGTGCAGAGATGCCTGTATGTTAATGCTCAGAATCTGTCACAATTATGGCACAGAAGATATGGACACCTAAGTGCCAAGGGAATGCAGCAGCTGCAACAGAAAGGGATGGTGTGTGGACTCCCTCATTTTAAAGTGGCAGACATAGCATGTACAGATTGCTACTCAGGAAAGCAGAAAAGAGATGCAATTCCAAAGAAGAGTGTGCGGAGAGCATCACAGCCCTTAGAGCTGGTGCATGCAGATATATGCGGACTTATTTCCCCCAAATCCAATGGTGGAAAAAGGTACATACTGTGTCTTATCGATGACTATAGCAAAAAGTCATGGGTGTACCTCTTGACAGAAAAGAGTGAAGCATTTGAGTGCTTCAAAGCTTTTTGTAAGCTGGTTGAAAAGGAGAGGGAATTACCACTGAAATGCTTGAGAACAGACAGGGGTGGCGAGTTCAATTCAGCAGAATTCTGTGGGTTTTGCACTCAAAATGGGATCAAACGACATCTAACAGCTGCATACACGCCACAACAAAATGGCGTGGCCGAAAGAAAAAACCAAACGGTGATGAATATGGTGCGTTGTATCTTGACAGACAAGAAAATTCCTAAGAGCTTCTGGGCAGAAGCTGTGGTCTGGACTTCTTATATTTTGAATCGGTGCCCAACAGCTGCTGTCAAAGACAAAACACCACAGGAGGCCTGGAATGGAGTAAAGCCAACAGTGGAGCATTTTCGCATTTTTGGCAGCCTTGCTCATGTTCATGTTCCACATGAACGAAGGGGAAAACTGGACAACAGAAGCTTGACCTGTGTTCTACTGGGAATGAGTGAAGAGACTAAGGGTTACAAGTTGTACAATCCAGTAGAAAAGAAAGTAATTGTGAGCAGGGACGTGGTGTTTGAAGAGGATAAAGAGTGGAACTGGGGAGCAGATTATCATGAACAAGTTTTGCTGGACTTGGAATGGGGTGAGCAACATGAAAGAAGTGATGATATGGGGAGTGAAGATATTGGCAGTGGAGAAGATAGCTGTGACGAAGAAAATGAAGAGAGTGTTGAAACAACAAGGGACGAAGTACCAAATGCTGAGGCAGAGGAGAGTGTTGAAACAGTAGGGGTGCAAGAAATTGAAGAGGCAGTCGAGGCAGAGAGTGGAAATGGAAATGAATTAATTGAGGAAAGAACACGACATGCTCCAGCATGGATGGATGATTATGTGGATGGAGATGTTTTCAGTGAAGAGGAAGAAGCATATGTCGTGCAAATCACTGAAGACCCAATTCCATATGAAGAGGCAGTAAAGGATGACAGATGGGTAAAAGCAATGGACAGTGAAATCAAGTCCATTGAAAAAAATAATACATGGCAGTTGATGGAACTACCAGCCGCGGCAAAAAGGATCGTGGTTAAATGGGTTTATAAAACCAAATATGATGAAAATGGGGGAGATAGTCAAATACAAGGCGCGCTTGGTGGCAAAAGGCTATTCGCAGAAGGCTGGAATAGATTATAATGAAGTATTTGCACCAGTAGCCAGACTGGATACTGTAAGGATGATTTTATCCTTGGCCGCGCAGAAGGGTTGGAAAATTGGGCAGCTGGATGTTAAATCGGCATTTCTTCATGGGGAACTAAATGAAGATGTCTATGTTGAACAACCCAGAGGGTATGTAAGGAGAGGAAAGGAGGATATGGTGTACAAATTGCATAAAGCCCTGTATGGCTTAAAACAGGCTCCCCGGGCTTGGTTCAATAGAATTGAAGCACATTTTTTGAAAGAAGGTTTTCAGAAATGTGAGAGTGAACAGACCTTGTTCACTAAGCAAAATAGTGAGGGTAAGATCATCATCGTTAGTATCTACGTTGATGATTTAATCTTTACAGGTGATGACAGTGATTTGTTGAGTGAATTCAAGAATTCTATGTTGAAAGAATTCGACATGTCCGATTTGGGAAGCATGCATTTCTTCCTTGGGATTGAGGTGTTACAAAGAAAGGATGGTATTTTCATATGTCAACGAAAATACGCATTAGAAATTCTGAAGAGGTTCGGAATGCTGGAGAGTAATGAGGTAAATAGTCCAATTGTCCCAGGTGTTAAAGTCAGTAGGGACAAAAATGAGACTTTGGTGGATGAGACATATTTCAAACAGTTAGTGGGAAGCTTGATGTATCTGACTGCTACAAGACCAGACATGATGTTTGTCACAAGTCTGGTAAGTAGGTATATGGTAAAACCTACAAATCTACACTTGTAGACTGCAAAGAGAGCTCTTCGGTATCTCAGAGGTACAGTGAACTATGGGATTTTCTATAGAAGAGATGGAGATGGTAAGTTGCAAGTATATACAGACAGTGATTATGCTGGAGATGTGGAAGATAGGAAGAGTACTAGTGGGTACGTCTTCCTATTAAATTCTGGAGCGGTGTCATGGTGTTCGAAGAAACAACCAATTGTCACTTTGTCGACAACCGAAGCAGAATTTGTGGCCATTGCAGTATGTACATGTCAGGCGATATGGGTAAGGAGGATTTTACAGGAGCTGAGGTATAATGATGAGAATTGCACCCGCATCTGGTGTGATAATAGTTCTACTATTAAGCTCTCTAAAAATCCAGTGATGCATGGACGCAGTAAACATATAGACGTAAGATATCATTTTTTGAGAAATCTTACAAAAGAAGGGTTGATCGATTTGGTCTACTGTGGAAGCAAAGTTCAGTTGGCTGACATAATGACCAAGGCTTTGAAGGCGGATGATTTTCAAAGAATTCGAGGCTTACTTGGAGTATACGATATTGCATAATTAAGCTAAAATTGTTTGCAGGACAATTTAGCTTAAGGGAGGGATTGAAAGGATCAGCCACGTAATCAGCCACGTTTCTCCTCTCATCTGGCCACGTCATGAAGAAGCTGTTATTTCTGTTGTTATTTTTGTTTACAGTTTTTCTGTTTTCTGTTATTAGTTTTCTTGTTATTCCTTATTTTTCCACGTGTTTTGTGTGCTTCTGATTTGTTACTCATGCTCATTGTGTGGCTATAAAAGCCAGTAGTAGTGATCAATAAGACTTGAATATTCATTGACAAATTCTTGCGTCAGATATCCTCTCTTTTATTCCAGTAAAATAGCTTGTGAGTTTATCATTTACAATTTCTATTTTGTTTTTATGTTGAATTATAAAATGAATTAATCTTAATATAATGAATTTAATAATTTAGATATCCCAATCTTCTTGTTTTTGTAATGATAATGATAATTTTATGTTGGTTATTTCGTTGAAACCTATTAAATAGATAAATTTATAGCGGTTTAAAATTCATATATTTAATATAAAATTTGCACTTGACAGGAATACTACACAAATTTATTATTTTGCCTAAATTTATATTATAATACAAAAAAATCTTATATAATTAATTGTTTTATTTGAAAAAATATAGTGCCCCCACGGGGGCATTAACTAGTATTTTTTAATTGACGTTTCCTTCCCACCCCAACACACCCTCCCTTTCCACGTCACAGTAACACAACAAGAAAGAATTGATTAATATATAGGAAAATAACAAATCTGCTCTAGAAGCTTACCTTGTCAATATAGTCAGCCCAAATGTGTACGTCGGTAAGCTTCTAGAGCAGATTTGTTATTTTCTAATATATTAATTAAGGATCAGAGAGCAACGATGCAGATATGGTTCCAAGCGTCATCAATATATTAAACTATGATCATTGATTTGCATGGGGTCATCCATTAATATGGATCTTGATCGGGATTTATTTATTTTCAATAATATATCTCACTTAAAAATTTATGTTATTAGATAAAATTTTAAAATATAATTTATATTATTCTCTAATAAACATCCTCAACATCCTCAAGTGAAAATGAGGGTGAAATACTTTGTGCTTGATTTTTATTAAATAGAAAGAGGATGATGAAATTTGAACTCATGACTACTGAGTAAACAAAACTTTAATACCGAAAACTAACCGGGTTTGTTGTCATATGGTCGGACTGCTTCAAGAATAGCATTGTAGAATTTCCTTGTATTCTGCTATACGATTAGCCGATTTCCCCTACCAGTTCTTTTGAAATGTTCGGATTTTCCTGTGCATCATTTTGTCAACAAAAATAACATTTTTTTATTTTTTTTTGAAAAATCAAAGTGCATTTCACAAGTCGTCTCATGAGAAGATTATACTAAGTAATTTTTTCATTCATCAAGATGGACAATAGGATTAATTTCATTTTAACCTACTCAAATATATGTGTTCTGTATTAGTCTTTTTTAAAATATTGTTCTTCCACAATTTATACATTTATCAATTAATGTATACCCAGTTTCCAAAACTAGCTGAAAATACCCTTATGAAATATATTATCAATTTCTATACATGCACGTGCTCGGTACATGGTTTTAATAACTAGATGAAAATTTTATGTTGTCATAGAGTTTGAGTTTATTGAAAGTTTTTAATTCTAAATCAATACAGACTATTTATAGTAAATAAGGAGTTTAACTTAAAAATTAGAACATACCTATAATTTATATCTGTGTGTCTCTTTCTCGATTGCCATATGAATCCTAACTAACATGTAATACTTATTAGTTCAATCTTAGGTGGTAGACACTATGTTTCAAAAATAATTCTAAGAAAATTGATTTTTTTAAAATTATTTCCCCCCACAAAAATAGGCTTTTTATATGTCTATCTATATCTATAAATTGGTAGGGTTCTTAAGAGGAAGCACATAATTAAAGAATTTAGCTAAATAATAATTTAAAAACATTGTCATTAGCGAATAATTATTAAATAGTTTTAAAAATAAAAAAACTTCATGATATTCAAGCTCAATTTATCAATAGTTATATTTGATCAATATTTGGGATTATAATGAACGAATATTAAGGATAAAAACCTAAAATCCCTAAGAAAAAACACTACTCATTATCTTTTCTACCAAAATCCTAGCCACCAAAATTGTTTTTAAAAGAATATGAGTTGAAATATGGATATATATACTAAAGATACAATCATAGGTTTACCAATTAGACTTTACAAAAAAGCACGGGAAAACAAATTCAACATACTAAAACAATACACCATTGAAGCTGGTAGACAAATACGTTGATTTGAGAAAAGCAAAGGTTAACTAAGAAGAGAAAAACAAGTTGTAGTGATGGGGGATCTTCTCAGTTCCATAATTAAGAGCTTATAGTCTTTTTCATCAACATAATAAAAATTAATAAATATTGAAAAACACATAAGCAAAATATCTCTGTCAACAAAAAAGACACTCTTAATCCGGTTTAGCAAGAAATGTGAAATTATAGAAGGAAAAGAATTCTGTGTATTTTATTGAACAATTGTTCTGCAGCATATATACATGTATTTCCCTACAATTGCGCTACACTATATTAGGAATTGGAATTACAAGAGGAGTGAATGTAGTTGACAGAATAAGTCTCTTTATTTGTTTCCTAAACAATCACGTAAATAAGGGGATATTATCAATCCTTTCTTAACACTCCCCCTCAAGTTGGAGAGGGAATGTCGAGAACTCCCAACTTACAAATAATGGTAGAGAAAATCTCTTTTCTTAATGGCTCAGTGAATACATTCGCGAGTTGGTATGTTGAAGCAACGAATCTGGTTGTGATTGATCCATCCTCTATTTTACCCCGAATAAAATGACAATCCATTTCGATATGTCTGGTTCTCTTATGGAAAACTGGATTAACCGCTATATGTAAAGTTGCTTTGTTGTCACAATGCAACAATGCTGGTTTCAAATGTAATATCCATAAATCTTTCAACAATGAACGTAACCAAGACAACTCGCAGGAGATACCTGTCATAGCTCGATATTCGGCTTTTACTGAGGAAAGTGATACTGTTTTCTGTCTTTTTTTTCCCAAGAAATAAGTAAGGATCCCAAAAAAACACAATAACTTCTAGTGGATCTTCTAGTCATTGGGCAACTAGCCCAATCTGAGTCACAAAAGGCTCGTAGAGACAAATCATTTTGAAAAGAGAAAAACAAACCCTGTCCTGGAGCGCCTTTCAAATAGCGCAACACTCGTAAGGCAACTTCCATGTGTGGCTTCCGCGGTGCATGCATAAATCGACTCAATACATGTATAGAATACATAATATCTGGTCGCGTGATAGTCAAGTAAATTAGACGCCCCACAAGTTGCCTATACTGAGATCGATCTTTAAGCAAGTCACCTGTGTCTGAGAGTTTCGTGCTTTGTTCCATAGGGAAATTGACAGGTTTAGCAATCAAAATTCCACCATCCTTCAGAATTTCCAAAGTGTACTTGCGTTGAGAGATGGAAATACCTTTCTGTGATCGAGAGACCTCAATGCCTAGGAAATATTTCAGATCACCCAAATCTTTAATCCGAAAGCGGTTGTGCAAAAAACTCTTAAGAGTGTGTATAGCTTTGAGCTCATTTCCTGTGATCAAGATGTCGTCAACATATATCAACAATGCAGTAAAAGATTTACCATTACGGCATGTGAACAATGAATAATCTGCTTTAGACTGAACATATCCAGCGTCTTGAATTGTTGTAGTGAATTTTGCAAACCATTGGCGAGAGGCTTGCTTTAATCCATACAACGACTTGTTGAGGCGACATACCAAACTCTCCCCCTGTTGCTGAAGACCAGAAGGTGGACACATATAAATTTCTCCATGAAGATCACCATGAAGGAAAGCATTATGCACATCTAATTGGTGGAGGGACCATTGTTGTGCTGCTGCCAAAGCCAACAAACAACGTACAGTAATCATTTTAGTAGCTGGGGAGAAAGTATCATGGAAGTCAATGCCTTCCAACTGTGTGTAGCCTTTTGCCACCAGCCGGGCTTTGTGACGCTCAATGGTGCCATCTAAATGTTGTTTGATTTTGTAAATCCATCGGCATCCAATGGGTGTTTTTCCGGGAGGGAGAGGAGTGAGGGACCAAGTGTTATTAGCTTCTAATGCTGCCAATTCAGATTGCATGGCTGCTTGCCACTCAGGAATGGAAGCAGCTTCGGTGTATGAGTTGGGCTCAATGTCCTGACTAACAGTGGCAACAAAAGAGCAATGCTGTGGTGAGTAGCGATGATAAGAAACAAAGTTACAAAGAGGATATCGTGTACCTTTGGTTGGACCCGGTGTGGAAGACAATGATGGTTTGGGAGACGACACTTGATTGCAGATGTAGTCACGTAAGGCATGATGACGGTTGTGATGGCGAGTGGAACGTCGTAAGGGCCGCTCATGAATCACCGTGGTGGATGAATGAGGGAAAACAGTGGAGAGTGATGGAGGGACAACGGGAGGAGGTGGAGCAGATTGGGAGATGGGGAAGTCTTCGGAATGAGGTTCAGGTATGGAAATAGGTAGGACGAGGGGTGAGTCTGGAGATGTAGGTGTATGTGTGGGATTGGCAGTAACGGGTGGGGATGATTTGTAGGGGAAAATGTGCTCATGGAATACAACATCACGCCTAGTGAGGAATTTATGTGTGTTAAGGTTGTAGAGTTTGTAAGCTTTTTGACTGACTGGGTAACCAAGAAAAATACAGCGTGCAGCTTGTTGTAACCCAATTTTGGGTCATGCCCCAAAGCTATTAGAAAATAAAAAATAAATAATAATAAATAAATGAATGGGGGATGGTGTCGGTAAGAAAATCAAGTTAAAATTTTGAACATTTTTGAAAAATCGATTGTATCCCTTTTGTGCCTAGAAATGAAAAAACGCGGATCCAAAGCTAAAGTAATTTATTTTAAGATAAATCCACGCATAAACTAAGTCATAAAATATAATTATATTTTTTATGGACCAATTTGATATAGTCGTTGGTTTAATATAAAAGCGTAATTATATTCAGGAATTAATTTAGGTCCAATTGGAGGGTTTAATTAAGCTTGACGACTTAATTATACTTTAAATTGATCAAATTAATTTCTATTAAAGGTTTAGTCAATACGAAATCAAGTTCTTAAAGTTAATTCGGGCTCAATTGGTGATATTTGAATTTTCGGAAACCAATTTGAATTTTTTCTAAGCCAAATAGATGAAATCGGGGACCAAATTGAACAAATTAAGAGTGTAATGGTTGAGTGGGGACTATATCGCACAGATAAAAGTCGAGGACCGAAATATAAAAAAAGGGGGTACGAAGTTAAGGCTAGTATTGAACTTATGAAGGAGGGTATAATTGAACAAAATCATAAACTTAAGTTCAATTGAGGTTACAATTAAAAGAGTTACGAATTGAGGGACCAAATCGTATTTTGCACAAATATATATATATATATATATATATTAAAAAATAAAATAAAAATAATAAATAATAAATAAATAAATTTTTAGCCACAAAACAATCCACCCACATTGCAGACCACAACCCCGCCACCTGCTAGAAATTGAGGAGCACACTGCCGAAAATCCAGGAAAGCCACCGTTGGTGACATGCAGCAGCTCTATAAATAGAGGAAGCCGAAGAGCAAGAAGGGGACGGAAAAAAAACTAGAAAAATAAGTGAGTATCACGTAAAAAAAGGTTTGAAATTTTTCATCCATATCTTTTTTTCCTTTTCTCCTTCTCTTCTTCTCCCGCTCGGTCTGCCCTCTCCCCCTCACAAAACCCACAGACTCGAAGCCTCTCTCTCTCTTCTCTCTCACTAAAACCAGTAGCCTCACTCGTTAAGCTTCCTCTCCTTGTCCCTCTCGGTGTGAAAGAAAAGCACCATCTCCGGCCGCTTCCATCTCGCCCTGAAACCCCCCCCCTCAGCATCGCCGTCGTCTCTCTCCTACTGCCACTATTGGATGCAAATAAAAAAAACAGCAGCCCCGACGTCTCCCTCTACCGCTCGGCCAACCATGCCAACCACCGAGTACACCCTTAACGTCGCCCAAAACCTCCACTTCACGCCAGACATCCCACCAGCAGCTTAGGCGAGGCAAAGCAGAGCAACACCGACGTTTTGCAGAACAGCCCGTGGTCTTCCGATCAAGTTTCCGACGAGCTCAGGCCACCATTTCTGATACCACCACGACTGGAAGAACCACCTCGACGTCCTCTACACGAAGGTATTAACAGAATCTCCATTCTCTGTACTTGAAAAATCCACATATCACTGTGCATCTTCTTCGTTTTTTTTCTGCGAAAAATACCCGGTTACTGTTGAGGGTAACCGGGTCGGGCCGGTTTGTGCCCGACCCAAATCCATGTGTTAATGGACCGAAGGCCCACTACCTGAAGGAGCGGTGACGACCGACCCACCTAGAAAGGCGGCTCGGCGAGGCTAGCCCGATCAATGGGCAGTGAGCCCGACCTCATAAGTAAAAATATATATAAAAATATATAAACAAATATAAAAAATATATATAAAAAATATTCTTGTTTTTTTTTATAAAAAAACCTAAAAAATGTGTTGTTTCTCTTGCATAAGGCCAATACACTAGCATATTTTAAAGGTTGTTGTTCTTTAAAAAAAAATATATTATCTTGGGTTTTGAAGAGAAAATGAGTTTTAGCATGGATTTTGCAAAAGGAAAAATCAATTTTTTTGCATTTTGAGATTTTACAACAGCTTTGTAAAATCCAAAGGGTATTGGCCAATATTTCAAAAAATTTAAAATCTTATTTTGTTTTAGGGTTTTATTATTCACCGTCGGTATTTGGATAAATAAATCCCAAAGAGGTAAAAATCCAAAATATTCGGTAGGAATGATATGTTTTTATTCACTGTTGGTATTTGGGTAAATAAATCCTAAGGGTTATTACTCAAAATATTCGACGGGAATAATAAGCTATTATTCACTGTCGATATTTGGATAAATAAATCCTAAAGAGGCAAAAATCCAAAATATTCGGTAGGAATGATGTGCTCTTATTCACTGTTGGTATTTGGATAAATAAATCCTAAGGGTTATTATCCAAAATATCCGGCGGGAATAATAAGCTATTATTCACTGTCGATATTTGGATAAATAAGGGGTTGATATCCAAAATATTCGGCAGGAATGATATATTATTACTTACTTGGGTAACTAAATCCTAAGGGGTTAAAATAATAATAAAAACATTCGGCGGAGTAATATCCCATCTTTTTTATTTGATTAACACATGTTTTGAAAGTTTAATCCCATAACAAATAATAAGTCATCCAAAACGTCAAGCAACTTACCTTAGGTAGGGCGTACTAGGGGTGCTAAAACCTTCCCTTTATGCAACCAGTCCCTTACCCCTAGAATCTCTGAAAGACCAGTCTTAGGTTTCCTAGTAACCATAATACTAGGTGGCGACTCCCTTTTTACGAAAATAGATAATCCCCCGACATTTAATCTCCCCGCTCACGGGGACAAGTTGCCACGACGCCGCTCTCTAACCATTTTTGGGGTGTGACACAGCTCTAGGAGCAAATTTATGGGTGACATGTACCTCAGTAGCATATGCAAGACAATCGAAAACTTTAAGATGTGAGTAAGTGGGGACTTTGCCGTAAAGTTTCTCAAAAGGGGTTTTGTGACAAAGAAGTGGTGTGGGCAAACGATTAATTAGATGGACAGCGGTAAGAACACATTCTGCCCAAAAATGCAAAGAGAGATGAGCTTAAAAGCGAAGGGCATGTGCAGACTCAAGGATATGATGATTTTTACGCTCGACAACCCCATTTTGTTGAGGTGTATAAACGTAAGAGTGTTGATATGATGCGCCATTTTATCGGAATTAAAATCCTCATATAAAAAAAAAAATTCCCCTCCATTATCAACGCGAATATTTGCGATGGATGCATTAAATTGGGTTTTGACAAAGGAGAAAAGTTCTGGAGTAGATTTTGTGTTTCATGTGTTGACATATAATGTCATACTTTGTATGCTTTATATATTTTGATGATAACAATAAAAAGAAAATGGACAAATAATATGCTTGGATGAGATTAAGCTATAAACAGGTATTATGCAAAAAATACATCAACAAGCATAATGGAGTACAAGAAGAAATCACTCGAGGAAGTCCAAGATGCAAGCAAGTGAAGACTTAGAATAAGTGTTCATTTTAGTGCTTTATGTAAATCTCTATTTCTATCTTGATAGCACAAATTAAAATGAACTCACACACTTCACATTGCATACATTAAAAGGTTTTGATGATTATAGGATTAAGTCATAATCAATCGGTTCAAAAAATTCAGAAAATATAATTTGTCAAAATTGCCTTTCTGCATGAACCGGTCGACCGCTTGGGTTACCAAGTGAACCGGTCGACCGCTGAAGCCAAATTGCCTTTCGAGCTGAACCGGTCGATCAGCTTGATATGACAGATTGCATATAAACGGCTAGTTTCTCTTTGAAACTTATAAATAAGCCTCTTAATTGCAAATCTAACATACACAACTTCTAGATCTTATAGTGAGGCAATAAGTAGTGCTTAAACACCTTCATATCATCAATCCTCATTAATACTCATATTTGTGTTTAAATCTTCATATCCTAACACAAAGAGTATTTCTCATTCTCACTACACTTAAACACCTTCAAATATTCTAAGTACTATTAAGTGAGATAAAGAGATCATAGATCTTCATTTGTAATATCTACACAATTAAGAGTGTATTGTTGTTTTACAAAAACAACCATTGTGAAAATCTTGAGAGTTGAGTATAAAACTCTTGGCATTGGTGAGGGAACATCACCAAGGAAAAATCTTGAAGAGGGTACATCTTCAAGTGGTGTAAAAGTCTTGGTGTGGATTCATCAAGCGGTAATTGTAATCTTGTTACTTGGACTAGTAAGAGAATACAATACTCAAGTACGGGTTGGTACTTGAGTCGTGGATGTAGGATTGTCGAACCACGTTAAAAACCGAGTTAGCAATTTCTCTCTCTTATCTCTTTACTTTAAAGTAATTGATTTTAGAATTGCTATAATTATTGTATAGTTGCCTTAATCCGTGAACAACATCATGTTTATGATGCATAAAAAATACCCATGTGAATCGAGAATAATCATCCACAATTGTCAAAAAATATTTAGCACCGGAAATAGAAGTGACTTTATAAGGGCCCCAAATGTCACAATGGATTAATTCAAACGGTCTAATAGAAGAAATTGTGCTAGTTGAAAATAGGAGTCTACATTGTTTGGAAAGTGCACAAATATCGCAAGCATCATTATTTTTGAAAGGGAAATTGAGTAAATTTTTGGCCATAAAATTTAATCTAGAGGAAGATAAATGTCCTAAACGACGATGCCACAATTCGGTGGAGGAGATAACATGAGAACAAAATGGGTTGGTACCAATGGCAGCAATGGGCTGGTATTTTGAATTCAGTGTCTTTGACGCTAAAGCAACCAAGTAGTAAAGTCCGTCTCTTTGTTTACCCAAACCAATCGTCGTCTTCGTTGCCAAGTCGTGTAAAATACACCAAAAGGGGAAAAATGTTACTGCACAGTTGAGACCTCTTGTAACTCGGCTTATAGACATTAAATTCACTTTGAAGGATGGTACACCCAACACATTTTTAAGTGTAAAAACAGAGTTCAAAGGCAAAGTCCCGATGGATGTAATTGGAGCTTGTTCCCCACTTGGCATTATAACTGGTGGTAAGACATGATTCTGTCGACTTTTGACAAGTAATTTCGGGGAAGAAGTGATATGATCAGTTGCACCACTGTCAAGAATCAATTGGGGTGATCTAGACAAACTTGGAGGAGTAGCATCTGTACTGCCATGAGGTTGATATTGGTCTGTACCGTTTTTGTTCATAATAGAGTGTATATGCTGAAATTGCAAATCAGAGAGACCATTCATAACTGATTGCATCTCTTGCATAGTAGGACCTTCCTTGACGTAATTGGCTGAAGGATGTGCAGATTTGTTGTATGGAGGACGACTGTTTTGGCGATTGAAACGACTTGCTTTATGTTTGGGATGACTTGGTGGGTAACCATGTAGTGTCCAGCATGTTTCTCGTGTATGATGATCATTGTCACAATATGAGCAATATAGTGGTTTATGATTAAAAAAGTTGGAGCGAGAGGTAGCACCTTGTCCTGATCGAACTGCCAATGCTGTGACTGCATAATGTTGAACCATCATGGCTGCAGTCTCTGCTGCCTCATGCGTTTCATTCAAACTGTGTTGCTTCTCCTCTTGAATGATAGAGGAATATGCCTGACGAACATCAGGTAAAGGATTCATTAACAATATTTGTCCTCTAATTGCTTTATAGGAGTCATTTAATCCCATAAGGAATTGCATCAGTTGCCGCCTCTTATGATCTGCACCACAAGAACAGATAGTGCTGTTGTAGGAGCCCAATTCATCCCACAATCCTTTCAGCTTTGTGTAGTAGGCTACGATTGTCATTTGCCTTGAGAAATACAAGCAATGTCCCTCTCAATTTGAAAGATACGTGGGGCATTGCTTTAAGAAAAACGATCTCGAAGGTTCTCCCAAACTTCCATGGCCGTAGTTGAATATATCACACTGTCTGCAAGTTCTAGTGTTATTGAATTAAGAATCCATGATAAAATCGTGTCATTACATCTCTTCCATGAAGCATACTCATCTGGTTTGCTCTTGGCAGATGGTATTTGTACTGTACCATCTATAAATCCCAACTTATTCTTAGCACTCAAGGAGATGGTCATAGATCTGCACCAAGTAGAATAGTTATCACCATTGAGGGGTTTTGAAACAAGCACCAATCCTGGATGATCAGAATGGTAGAGAAAAAAGGGATCGAAATCATCGTTCTTGCTTTCTTTGGAAGATTGTTCGCTCTCCATCATGAGGAAAAGAGAGGGAAGAAAAAAACAGAGGGTTAGATTACCAGCTCTGATACCATGTGAAATTATAGAAGGGAAAGAATTCTGTGTATTTTATTGAACAATTGTTCTGCAGCATATATACATGTATTTCCCTACAATTACGCTACACTATATTAGGAATTGGAATTACAAGAGGAGTGAATGTAGTTGACAGAATAAGTCTCCTTATTTGTTTCCTAAACAATCACGTAAATAAGGGGATATTATCAATCATTTCTTAACAAGAAATACTTTATAGATAAATTCAAGTGAGATATAATGTATTATTTATCATCTTTCTAAGAAAATCGACTAGTGCTTAGAGCAAGTCCAATGATAAAAATCATTTTGGAGAGCTAATTCTCTAGAATGATTTTTTGAATAGTATAAATATAGTTTTTTTTTATCTATGTCTACTCCAATGGTAAAACCCATTTAGAAGAACTGTTTTTTTACATATCATTTTAAATATAGTGCAATTATTTTGTATATAATTTAATTATGCAATTAATTATACAATTAATAGGAGTAAATTATATAATTATATAATTTTTTTTTTAAAAAACTCCAACAATATAATTATTAATTTTGTATATAATTTTTTACTCTCTTATTGAGACATTTTTTTAATAAAAATAAAAGCATTTTTTTTTTGATATAGTTACATCATTTTCAATATATAGCTCCTCTCATTCTCTCCTCTATGCCGCCGTCAACCCCTCCTTCAATTGACCCCCATCCTCCCCCATCCCCTCCCCCCAATACTTTAAAAGTCATTCTCTTCACCCACGTTGACATCACAAACTACAAGCGATGTCATATGTGGCAAGGGAAAAGGCAGAGGAGGAAGGTTGGGTGACCGAATATATAACATTATTTTATGTTTTGGCTTTCTTATTTAGAGATGCTACAAATAATATACAAGGGAGAGAAGAGCCATTTTGACTACTTGGATAGCACACCTATTGGAGCTGAAAAAATTGATCAAAATGCTAAAACTACACCTTTTGGCTCTCCTGATGGCATAGGCATTGGACTTGCTCTTACAAAGATATAATATCCAGTTATAGAGCGACGTAGCATAAGGTAGTTGACCTAATCTGAAATTACAATGAGCGTGGATCTATGTAATAAACCCAATAAGAACATTATTTGTCTTATCATAACTTTCTCCTTAAAAAAACTCTAACATTTTATTTCCCTCTTTAAAGCCAAAATTTCATTCTTTAATTTTTATCTTCTTTGACCTTCAATCCCCACAATTTTTCTTCTTATCTCACCTTTCTTCGGCTATTGTAGAACTTATTTCAACACCATGTATAAATAACCTTCTTGGTGTATCCAAATATGTTTATTTTGGACATATTTTGTTTTTAATCATTATGCTACTGATATATTCAAGACAGAGAAACACTATAATAACAACTTTTATTTTAAAGAAACCCTATATGCAAACCACTAACTCTAAACATGAAATAATAACAAAATCAAATCAAAGACAACTAAAACTAAGGAAGTCAAAACTAACAAGAAAGAAAATAAAGAATATAACTTGGTTTTGGATCTAAACTCTAATACCATATGATACAAACCTCTTGATCATATATTTAAGCAACCCCCAACAAAGTAGATAACAACTCAACAAGGTGAAAATCAAGTTTGATAGAACCTTGATCTAGAGGTAAACCCGTATCTAACAATAAAAAGTATTGGAAAAAAAACTTGGACCCATAGATAACCCTATATATAAGAACTCTAAGTATAGTAATGACATTAATAAGCTAGCTAATATTCGAGAAGTAATTATATGATCCTTTTCTCTTCATAGAAAGGTTATTTTTTCACAAACAAATAAAAGAAAACTCACATTTATTCTTTAGCTTTTTTATGTAATTTGCACCTATAATAATAATAATAATAATAATATGGTCTCCTCTCACTAACTCTAATGGATACTTTTTGGGTTACAAGATAATAGGTTTAAACTAATAATCAAGTAACATAAGTCTAATAATAAAATAAACCCCTATATAATATCTAGTGGGCAAAATAAACCCAAATTAAAAAAAATTATTTAAAAAACAAAAACAAAATAAAAATAGGATAACAATAACAAAAGTCTTTATTCTAAAATTCCTCCATATAGCCCCTAATCTTTAATTTCTGTATGTTCTTGGCATATTTTATTGTTCTTTATCTTCTGAATACATTACTGGATCTACCATATATAGTTAGAAATATTAAAATGTACAGTTTCTAACCCAACTTGAATCACAACAAAACCCTACTTGCAACTTATTTGTTTTTTCTAATAACACATGATGGTCTAGTTTGACATATTTTATAAGATTCATTCAATAACTTCAACTCTATAAATAATATATTTATGAACTCTATTTGACCTAAATACTTATCATAATACATTTCCATATGTTTAATATGTCCATATAAAATTTTAGCTTGATTTGATTTACAGTTTGAGGGATATGCCTAATCTCACAAAACTAGTTTTAAGGCTAAATTTGAACCTAACTTGCCTTGTATTAGTTTTACTATACTAAAACCTCAAATAAGGTTAATATTAGGCTAGATGTCTCTTATAAGAAGAAAACCATATGGAAAATATTCTAGCATCAAATCTATAAATTTGATAAACTCCTAAACTTCCACTACATTATCACTAATTTACTAATAGAATATCCATAAGGCATTAAAAAAAATACCAATCCTTTAGTATTTACCTATTTTAAGAACCAAAACATGGATAATATCTATATCTTGTTAAGTCATATAAACCAAAGTTGTCAATACCGTTCCGATCGCTATTCCGGTTTTCTATTGGAACGAAACGTTCCAGTTTTTGAGCGTTTCGACGTGCCGTTTTGGGGTTTTACTGTTTATATATAATTATATATATATATATATATATAAATAAATTAAAATATTAATTTAACCAACATAGTTAAAATTCAAGATAAAATAACTTTAAATTATACAATATAAACACAAAGTCAAACAAACATAATCTCAAAATTAGAATAAAAAATCAACAGTTAATCAAAATAAAGCGGATTTTAAGGTCAGAAAGGCACAACCGGAATGGTACCAAGACGTTCCGTCCGAAATTTGACCGGAATTTCCAGAACGGACTCGAATTAAAATTGAGACGAAAACAATGCTGTTTCATCTCGGTTTTTTTAACGGAACGGAAAGTTCTGGCCCTTCTGTCCGGAATAGAACGAAATTGAGAACTTCGATATAAACCACCCCCTATCTTCTAGGTGTCAACATTATATGTTTTCCTTTAATGTTAAGGGTATCTATATTGCGAGGCCTATTATGTGCAACATTCCTATTATATTTACCATACCTCCGTAAAATGATATGATCTCATTTATAGACACTACATCACACCAAGATTATTGAAACATCTTTTGCCTAGAAAAAACAAAACCAAATATCTTTTATTTATTGGTACCTCATTTCATTAAGGTTAATTTATACTACTTCATTTTGTGATTTTTTATATCTATAACTTTTAAATTGCCTTTTCTAAAACATATTTTCAAGTTTGAAACCACATTTTCAAGTTTCTACTATCTACAATAAAGTTGTACAATTTATCCTAAACCATGCATGTCAAGTGGAATATGCTAATACATGTCTAATCTTTGCCCCGAGTCATGTTTAGGACTTAACAAACTTTTTAAAATGACTATTATAATGTAATAAAACCTTTATATCACCAACTTCATCATAAACAATATCATTAAAGGCTACAACCTACTCCTTCTTGGGATCATCTTTTATTAAAATAACATTGAATCATAAACTTGAAACCCATCAGTAAGCTTTTAACATTAACCATAATGATCAAAGATATGAGGGATTTTGTAATCCAACCAAGTTACATGCCAACGATTACTACCGTCTTTAACAAATTGTTTCTAACCTCTAGCTAATGATATTTCTTGGTATTATCATTAATGAATCTCACCCCGTCCCTCAACATATGAAGTTTTTGGTGCAAGATTTAAGTATACCAATGTGAAGGAAATGTTATTTCATCTTTTTTTATCTAGTAATATAATTTGGGCTTGCATTGCCTCGTATGGATGTTCTTTAACTACTTCCACCATGTTAATATAAGGCAAAACCCTTTGAGT
Organism: Salix exigua; assembly: GCA_032356905.1. Taxonomy (NCBI): domain Eukaryota; kingdom Viridiplantae; phylum Streptophyta; class Magnoliopsida; order Malpighiales; family Salicaceae; genus Salix; species Salix exigua. Next base: position 32,488,728 of record CM063603.1, read on the forward strand.
CTAATGGGAATCAACTTTTTCTCAACTCTCTCTCAGATTTTATGTACTAAAAGAAAATCATTTTACTTCATGAAATCAATTGATAAATATCTCAACTTATAGGGTGCGTTCAAACTCTGGAAGTTCCACCAAAATATCTAAATCTTTATATTAATCATTTTAAATATGAATCATACTTGTGATACGAGTTCTCAAAATTGGATGTGGAGTCATGATTATCTATCTCACAAACCTCTGAATCCTTATCCATGAAATGATAGGTCAATTATCTAACCTCCTGCTGGAAAAAATCCATTTCAATTTTACTAGTTAAAGTAGCACTATTGCGAGGAAGTTCATCGTCTAGAAATCTTCCTTCTCCGTTACAACCACGTTCTTTATGACCTGTAACAATGGTATTAAAAAAAGTATAGTAGAAAACAAATAGGAAAGGTAGGCTTTAATACCAATTCACCAACTAAGAAAGTGTAGGAGAGGCAACACCCTATAAGATATTTTACCACATAGAATTTCAATGAAAAATACCATAATTCTATTGATAGAGAATGGTTTGTATATATACAAGAACAAGTGCTATTTTAGGCAGTGCAATAATGTACAATTAATAATATGATCTGGACAAATAATGAGAGGATTGTTGTAACATCTATAAATGCTAAAGATGGAAAGAAAAGCTTGAATGGTGTTGTTGACTCTTGCTGAGATTTTCCTAAATGAATGTTAAGCTAATTTGGGGCAGTTTTCCTCAATAAGCCATCTCAAGATAGGGCTTCCATCAGTAAAGTCGATCTTGGATCGTAAAACTGCGCGTTGCTGGGACAACGACTTGGTCAACAAATCTGCAAGTTGGTCCGTAGTGTGAACATGTTGAACTTGGAGTGTGCCTTTTTGGACTAGATCCCTGATAAAATGGAGATCAATTTGAATGTGATTCATTCGAGATGGTCGACTGGATTGTAGCTGAGGTAAGTGGCACCAAGATTATCACAAAGCAAGGCAGGAGGAGCCTTAAGAGGGAACCCAAGTTCATGAAGAAGATTCAGTATCCATATTGATTTTGAGGCAGCATTGGCGAGTGACCTGTATTCAGCTTCGGTGGAGGATCGGGCGATGACCTTTTGTTTCATGGAGCTCCAGGAGATGGGGTTTTGGCCAAGGAAACTAATGTAGGCTGAAGTAGTGTTGCGATCATCAATGTTTCCAGCCCAATCAACATTTGAATATGTGTTGAGGGTCGAGGAAGTATTCCTCTTAATGTGAATACCGTGGAAGATGGTGTGCTTGAGGTACCGAAGGAGTCTTTTTACACCTGTCCAGTGCAAATGTGTGGGCTTGTGCATAAATTGAGACAATTTGTTAATAGCAAATGAAATATTAGGGCGTGTAAGTGAGAGGTATTGAAGACTCCCAAGTACACAAAAAAACTCAATATTGTCAAAAGCAGCAGTGCCATCTACCAACTTCAGAGATGTGCTGGTGGATAATGGTGTTGAGACATCCTTGGCACTGGTCATGTTGGTTTTAGTTAGCAGATTACGAATGTATTGATGCCGGGATAGAAATAAACCTGCACAAGTTGGAAGAACTTCCACCGCTAGAAAATAGTGAAGTGTACCCATATCCTTTAACAAAAATTTAGAACTGAGCTGCCGAACAATAGAATTCACAAATGATAAATTGTTCCCAGTGATCACAAGATCATCCACATACACAAGTAAAAAGCAAACAATATGGACAGTGCAGTAAATAAATAAAGATGAATCAGCTTTGGAAATGATAAAGCCAAGAGTGAGAAGGGCATTTTTAAGGGTTAAATACCAAGTCCTAGGTGCTTGTTTAAGACCATAAATGGCTTTCCGCAATCTGTAAACATGATTGGGTTTAGAGGGGTCCTTGAACCCTAACGGTTGGCTCATGTAAATAGTCTCTTCAAGTTGCCCATGCAAAAATGCATTGTGAACATCCATTTCTCGTAAAGGTCAACCTTGTATGACAACTATAGTGAGGATGATCTGAATGGTGGATGGTTTTACCATAGAACTAACAGTTTCTGTATAATCAATTCCAGGTTGTTGAAAGAACCCTTTGACGACCAATCTGGCTTTGAAACAATCAATAGAGCCATTAGCCTTTCATTTGACACGAAAGACCCATTTGCAATTAACAGGGGTGCAATTGGCTGGTGGAGGGACTAATTCCCAAGTCCCGTGTTTCATGAGAGCAGTAAGCTCATCGGACATGGCTTCTCGCCATCGGGGCAGGGATAGGGCTTAGCTCACACATGTTGGTTCTAAACTATGAGGTAGTGGATGCTTAGTTACTGTGTGCATTTGTTTGGGTTTATATATATTATTTATGGAGCGTGTGGTCATTATGTGTGTTCTGTGAATTGGTGTTGGTGAAATTTCTGGTGGTGTAGATGAAGAGGAACGATGATGAGCAGGGAGTGATGCCGTAACTACTTGATGTGTGTGTGAGTGAGAATGAGGAGAAAGACCAGAGACATCATTAGGTGCAGACAAACAAGGATTAGGGTTTAAAGATCCAAATAAATTCAAGTAATTAGAAGAAATCAGAGAGGAGGGGGGGGGGGTAAGAGCAATTACCTAGAGGAGATAGAGGCACGGTGGTAGTAGATCCCGAAGTCACCGACAAAATGGGTGGAGGCATAGGAACAAAGGAGAAGTGGATGTGAGGCAGAGAAGGTGATGCAGGCAATGAAGGGACTAACTCGATGGAGGCCAGGGTTTTGGATCCATCAAAGAGGACGTGCTGAGAGAGATAGAGTCTTTGGGTTTTGGGCTCTAAGCATCGGTATGCATTTTGGGCTCAATAGAGTCAATGAATACCCAATAAAGACGCAGGGGATAGACTTGGGCTCGAGCTTGTGTGTTATGTAGGGCCGGGTTAAGGGATAGCAAATGCACCTAAAAGTTTTTAATTTTAGGTAGTTGAGCTTTTGTCCAAAAAGAGTTTCAAATGGTGATTTATGAGGTAGGTGGTAGTATGGAAGGCATGAGGCCAATATGAGAGAGGTAATTGCGCACCAATAAGCAAGGTGAGCCCAGTTTCAACTAATGACGGTGACAACATTCAGAGACACCATTATGTTGAGGTGTGTGTGGAGCAGTTGTTTAATGACATATCCCATGAGTGGAGAGAAAAGGTTTGAGATCGATGAATTCACCCCCATTGTTAGAGTAAAGGCTTTTAATACTTCTTTGAAACTGTTTTCCGACAAGTGTTTTAAACTTGGGAAAGATAGTTTTGACACAAGATTTGGTTGTGATGGATAAAACCATATATATTTGGTGTAGTGATCCACAAGTATTAAATCATACCGAGAACCATCTAGACCAGAACAATGAGCGGGTCCCCAAACATCAGTATAAATAACATCAAGAGGTGCGTGACTATGAACACTCGTGGACCGAAACGGAAGTTGATGGGCTTTATTAATTGAGCAAGAAGAACATAAATGATGAAAATTCTTTTTTGTGTGTTGAGTGGGTAAGGAAAAAAAATTAACAAGACTGTTAACAACTTTGGAGGATGGATGTCCAAGATGCTTGTGCCAGCCATCAACGGAGGTGTGTTCATGCAAATTTGCAACAATTTGCAAAATTTTTATTTAACTCAAGATCTGGAAGTGCCCACCGGAGAGGGGCATTTGGACACACCTTGAACATAGTTAAGGAGGTTGTAGCCTATGAGCAGTGCTTCAAATTGTGCTCTCCATTGAGGGAATGTAGATTACTTTAGTTTCTCATTGATCTGTGAGGTGATATTAAGTGCGATAAGAGTAGTTTTAGGGGTAGTGGTGGTTTGGGAAATTTGAGGTGCTGCAGTGGGTTGCTCTGTAGGGGAAGACATGGTGTTTGAAGGAAAAAAGAAAGGATCTTAGTGCTCGTAAGAGATAAGCTCTTTTGATACCATATAAGATATTTTACTACACGAATTTCAATGAAAAATACCATAATTCTATTGATAGAGAATGGTCTGTATATATACAGGAACAAGTGCTATTTTGGGCAAGGCAAGAATGTACAATTAATAATATGATCAGTAAAAATAATGAGAGGATTTGTTGTAACAACTATAAATGCTAAAGATGGAAAGAAAAGCTTTGAAAGTGACTTTATAAGGGCCCTAAATGTCATAATGAATTGATTCAAGTGGTCAAATAAAAGAAATTGAACTAGCCAAAAACAGGAGTCTACATTGTTTGGAAAGTGCATAAATAGCACAAGCATCATTTATTTTGAAAGGGAAATTGAATAAATTGTCGGCCATAAAATTTAATCCAGAGAAAGATAAATGCCCTAAGCGGCGATGCCACAACTCGGTGGATGAGATAACATGAGAACAAAATGGGTTGGTACTAATGGCAGTCGTGGATAGGAATTTTGGTGTCGGTGTCTTTGATGCTAAAGCAACCAAGTAATAAAGTCCACCACGTTGTTTACCCAAACAAATCATCGTGTTCGTCGCCAAGTCCTGTAAATACACCAATAGGGAAAAAAGGATACGGAACAATTGAGACCTGTTGTAACTTGACTTATAGACATTAAATCCACTTTAAAGGTTGGCACACCAAGCACATTTTTAAGGGAAATAAAAGAATTCAAAGGCAAAGTCCGGATGGATGTAATTGGAGCCTGTTTTTCACTTGGCATGATAATTGGTGGTTCGACAGAATTCTGTCGAATTTTTACAAGTAATTTCAAAGAAGAAGTGATGTCATTAGTTGCACCACTATCAAGAATCGATTGGGGTGGTCTAGACAAACTTGGAGGAGTAGCATCTGTACTGCCATGAGGTTGATATTGGTCTGTACCGTTTTTGTTCATAATAGAGTGTATATGCTGAAATTGCAAATCAGAGAGACCATTCATAACTGATTGCATCTCTTGCATAGTAGGACCTTCCTTGACGTAATTGGCTGAAGGATGTGCAGATTTGTTGTATGGAGGACGACTGTTTTGGCGATTGAAACGACTTGCTTTATGTTTGGGATGACTTGGTGGGTAACCATGTAGTGTCCAGCATGTTTCTCGTGTATGATGATCATTGTCACAATATGAGCAATATAGTGGTTTATGATTAAAAAAGTTGGAGCGAGAGGTAGCACCTTGTCCTGATCGAACTGCCAATGCTGTGACTGCATAATGTTGAACCATCATGGCTGCAGTCTCTGCTGCCTCATGCGTTTCATTCAAACTGTGTTGCTTCTCCTCTTGAATGATAGAGGAATATGCCTGACGAACATCAGGTAAAGGATTCATTAACAATATTTGTCCTCTAATTGCTTTATAGGAGTCATTTAATCCCATAAGGAATTGCATCAGTTGCCGCCTCTTATGATCTGCACCACAAGAACAGATAGTGCTGTTGTAGGAGCCCAATTCATCCCACAATCCTTTCAGCTTTGTGTAGTAGGCTACGATTGTCATTTGCCTTGAGAAATACAAGCAATGTCCCTCTCAATTTGAAAGATACGTGGGGCATTGCTTTAAGAAAAACGATCTCGAAGGTTCTCCCAAACTTCCATGGCCGTAGTTGAATATATCACACTGTCTGCAAGTTCTAGTATTATTGAATTAAGAATCCATGATAAAATCATGTCATTACATCTCTTCCATGAAGCATACTCATTTGGTTTGCTCTTGGCGGATGGTATTTATCTTGTACCATCTATAAATCCCAACTTATTCTTAGCACTCAAGGAGATGGTCATAGATCCGCACCAAGTAGAATAGTTATCACCATTGAGGGTTTTGAAACAAGCACCAATCCTGGATGATCGGAATGATAGAGAAAAAGGGATCGAAAGCATCGTTCTTGCTTTCTTTGGAAGATTGTTCGCTCTCCATCATGAGGAAAAGAGAGGAAGAAAAAAGCAGAGGGTTAGATTACCGACTCTGATACCATGTGAAATTATAGAAGGGAAAGAATTCTGTGTATTTTATTGAACAATTGTTCTGCAGCATATATACATGTATTTCCCTACAATTACGCTACACTATATTAGGAATTGGAATTACAAGAGGAGTGAATGTAGTTGACAGAATAAGTCTCCTTATTTGTTTCCTAAACAATCACGTAAATAAGGGGATATTATCAATCATTTCTTAACAAGAAATACTTTATAGATAAATTCAAGTGAGATATAATGTATTATTTATCATCTTTCTAAGAAAATCGACTAGTGCTTAGAGCAAGTCCAATGATAAAAATCATTTTGGAGAGCTAATTCTCTAGAATGATTTTTTGAATAGTATAAATATAGTTTTTTTTTATCTATGTCTACTCCAATGGTAAAACCCATTTAGAAGAACTGTTTTTTTACATATCATTTTAAATATAGTGCAATTATTTTGTATATAATTTAATTATGCAATTAATTATACAATTAATAGGAGTAAATTATATAATTATATAATTTTTTTTTTAAAAAACTCCAACAATATAATTATTAATTTTGTATATAATTTTTCACTCTCTTATTAAGACATTTTTAATAAAAATGAAAGCAAATTTTTTTGATATAGTCACATCATTTTCAATATATATATATAATGTCTCCTTAGCTCTTCTCTCATTCTCTCCTCTATGCCGCCATCAACCCCTCCTTCAATTGACCCCCATCCTCCCCTCCCCCCAATGCTTCAAAAGTCATTCTCTTCACCCACGTTGACATCACAAACTACAAGCGGTGTCATATGTGGCAAGGGAAAAGGCACAGGAGGAAGGTTGGGCGACTGAATATATAACATTATTTTATGTTTTGACTTTCTTATATAGAGATGCTACAAATAATATGCGAGGGAGGGAAGAGCCATTTTGGCTACTTGGATAGCACACCTATTGGAGCTGAAAAAATTGATCAAAATGCTAAAACTACACCTTTTGGCTCTCCTGATGGCATAGGCGTTGGACTTGCTCTTACAAATATATAATATCCAGTTATAGAGCGACGTAGCATAAGGTAGTTGACCTAATCTGAAATTACAATGAGCGTGGATCTATGTAATAAACCCAATAAGAACATTATTTGTCTTATCATAACTTTCTCCTTAAAAAATCTCTAACATTGTATTTCCCTCTTGAAAGCCAAAATTTCATTCTTTAATTTTTATCTCCTTTGACCTTCAATCCCCACAATTTTTCTTCTTATCTCACCTTTCTTCGGCTATTGTAGAGCTTATTTCAACACTATATATAAATAACCTTCTTGGTGTATCAAAATATGTTTATTTTGGACATATTTTGTTTTTAATCATTATGCTACTGATATATTCAAGACAAAGAAACACTATAATAACAACTTTTATTTTAAAGATACCCTATATGCAAACCACTAACTCTAAACATGAAATAATAACAAAATCAAATCAAAGACAGCTACAACTAAGGAAGTCAAAACTAACAAGAAAGAAAATAAAGAATATAACTTGGTTTTGGATCTAAACTCTAATATCATATGATACAAACCTATTGATCATATATTTAAGCAACCCCCAACAAAGTAGATAACAACTCAGAAAGGTGAAAATCAGGTTTGATAGAACCTTGATCTAGAGGTAAACCTGCATCTAACAATCAAAAGTATTGGAAAAAAAACTTGGACCCATAGATAACCCTGTATATAAGAACTCTAAGTATAGTAATGACATTAATAAGCTAGCTAATATTTTAGAAGTAATTATATGCCTATTTTCTCTTCATAGAAAGGTTATTTTTTCACAAAAGATAAAAGAAAACTCACATTTATTCTTTAGCTTTCTTATGTAATTTGCACCTATAATAATAATAATAATAATATGGTCTCCTCTCACTAACTCTAATGGATACTTTTTGGGTTACAAGATAATAGGTTTAAACTAATAATCAAGTAACATAAGTCTAATAATAAAATAAACCCCTATATAATATCTAGTGGGCAAAATAAACCCAAATTAAAAAAAATTATTTAAAAAACAAAAACAAAATAAAAATAGGATAACAATAACAAAAGTCTTTATTCTAAAATTCCTCCATATAGCCCCTAATCTTTCTCAGTATATTCTTAGCATATTTTATTGTTCTTTATCTTCCGAATACATTACTTGGATCTACCATATATAGTTAGAAATATTAAAATGTACAGTTTCTAACCCAACTTGAATCACAACAAAAACCCACTTGCAACTTATTTGTTTTTCAAATAAGACATGATGGTCTAGTTTGATATATTTGATAAGATTCATTCAATAACTTCAACTCTATAAATAATATATTTATGAACTCTATTTGACCTAAATACTTATCATAATACATTTCCATATGTTTAATATGTCCATATAAAATTTTAGCTTGATTCGATTTATAGTTTGAGGATATGCCCAATCTCACAAAACTAGTTTTAAGGCTAAATTTGAACCTAACTTGCCTTGTATTAGTTTTACTATACTAAAACCTCAAATAAGGTTAATATTAGGCTAGATGTCTCTTATAAGAAGAAAACCATATGGAAAATATTCTAGCATCAAATCTATAAATTTGATAAACTCCTAAACTTCCACTACATTATCACTAATTTACTAATAGAAAATCCATAAGGCATTAAAAAAAATACCAATCCTTTAGTATTTACCTATTTTAAGAACCAAAACATGGATAATATCTATATATTGTTAAGTCATATAAACCAAAGTTGTCAATACCGTTCCGATCGCTATTCCGGTTTTTCTATTGGAGCGGAGCGTTCCGGTTCGGAGCGTTCGACGTGCCGTTTTGGGGTTTTACTTGTTTATATATAATTAATTAATTATATATAATTATATATTAAAATATTAATTTAACAAATATAGTTAAAATTCAAGATAAATTAACTTTAAATTATACAATATATACACAAAGTAAAACAAACATGATCTCAAAATTAGAATAAAAAATCAACAGTTAATCAAAATAAAGCGGATTTTAAGGTCGGAGCAGTACAGACGAAGCAGTGCGAGAGCGTTCGACCGAAATTTGGCCGAATTTCCGAGCAGGCTGAAATTAAAACCGAGACGAAAACAATGCTGTTTCATCTCGGTTATTTTAACGGAACGGAAAGTTCTGGCCCTTCTGTCCGGAATAGAACGAAATTGAGAACTTCGATATAAACCACCCCCTATCTTCTAGGTGTCAACATTATATGTTTTCCTTTAATGTTAAGGGTATCTATATTGCGAGGCCTATTATGTGCAACATTCCTATTATATTTACCATACCTCCGTAAAATGATATGATCTCATTTATAGACACTACATCACACCAAGATTATTGAAACATCTTTTGCCTAGAAAAAACAAAACCAAATATCTTTTATTTATTGTTACCTCATTTCATTAAGGTTAATTTATACTACATTTTGAGATTTTTTATATCTATAACTTCTAAATTGCCTTTTCTAAAACATATTTTCAAGTCTGAAACCACATTTTCAAGTTTCTACTATCTACAATAAAGTTGTACAATTTATCCTAAACCATGCATGTCAAGTGGAATATGCTAATACATGTCTAATCTTTGCCCCGAGTCATGTTTAGGACTTAACAAACTTTTTAAAATGACTATTATAATGTAATAAAACCTTTATATCACCAACTTCATCATAAACAATATCATTAAAGGCTACAACCTACTCCTTCTTGGGATCATCTTTTATTAAAATAACATTGAATCATAAACTTGAAACCCATCAGTAAGCTTTTAACATTAACCATAATGATCAAAGATATGAGGGATTTTGTAATCCACCCAAGTTACATGCCAACGACTACTACCGTCTTTAACAAATTGTTTCTAACCTCTAGCTAATGATATTTCTTGGTATTATCATTAATGAATTTCACCACGTCCCTCAACATATGAAGTTTTTGGTGCAAGATTTAAGTATACCGACGTGAAGGAAATGTTATTTCATCTTTTTTTATCTAGTAATATAATTTGGGCTTGCATCCTCGTATGGATGTTCTTTAACTACTTCCACCATGTTAATATAAGGCAAAACCCTTTGAGTCTAATGGGAATCAACTTTTTCTCAACTCTCTCTCAGATTTTATGTACTAAAAGAAAATCATTTTACTTCATGAAATCAATTGATAAATATCTCAACTTATAGGGTGCGTGCAAACTCGGGAAGTTCCACCAAAATATCTAAATCTCTATATTAATCATTTTAAATATGAATCATACTTGTGATACGAGTTCTCAAAATTGGATGTGGAGTCATGATTATCTATCTCACAAACCTCTGAATCCTTATCCATGAAATGATAGGTCAATTATCTAACCTCCTGCTGGAAAAAATCCATTTCAATTTTACTAGTTAAAGTAGCACTATTGCGAGGAAGTTCATCGTCTAGAAATCTTCCTTCTCCGTTACAACCACGTTCTTTATGACCTGTAACAATGGTATTAAAGGTAGGCTTTAATACCAATTCACCAACTAAGAAAGTGTAGGAGAGGCAACACCCTATAAGATATTTTACCACATAGAATTTCAATGAAAAATACCATAATTCTATTGATAGAGAATGGTTTGTATATATACAAGAACAAGTGCTATTTTAGGCCGCGCAGTAATGTACAATTAATAATATGATCTGTATAAATAATGAGAGGATTTGTTGTAACAACTATAAATGTCGAAGATGGAAAGAAAAGCTTGAATGGTGTTGTTGACTCTTGCTCGAGATTTTGCCGAATGAATGTTAAGATGATTTAGGGCAATTTTCCTCAATACGCCCCTCAAGATAGAGCTTCTATCAAGTAAAACTGCAATGCGTTGTTGGGATAACGACTTGGTCAACAAATCTACAAGTTGGTCCGTAGTGTGAACATGTTGAACCTAGAGGGTGCCTTTTTGGACTAGATCCATGACAAAATGGAGATCAATTTGAATGTGATTCATCCGAGAGTGATCGACTGGATTGTAGCTGAGGTGAGTGGCACCAAGATCACAAAGCAAGGCAGGAGGAGCCTTAAGAGGGAACCCAAGTTCATGAAGAAGATTCGAGTATCCGTATTGATTCCGAGGCGAGCATTGGCGAGTGACCTGTATTCAGCTTCGGTGGAGGATCGGGCGATGACCTTTTGTTTCATGGAGCTCCAGGAGATGGGGTTTTGGCCAAGGAAACTAATGTAGGCTGAAGTAGTGTTGCGATCATCAATGTTTCCAGCCAGTCGAGCATCTCGAATATGTGTTGAGGGTCGAGGAAGTATTCCTCTTAATGTGAATACCGTGGAAGATGGTGTGCTTGAGGTACCGAAGGAGTCTTTTTACACCTGTCCAGTGCAAATGTGTGGGCTTGTGCATAAATTGAGACAATTTGTTAATAGCAAATGAAATATTAGGGCGTGTAAGTGAGAGGTATTGAAGACTCCCAAGTACACAAAAAAACTCAATATTGTCAAAAGCAGCAGTGCCATCTACCAACTTCAGAGATGTGCTGGTGGATAAGGGTGTTGAGACATCCTTGGCACCAATCATGTTGGTTTTAGCTAGCAGATTACAAATATATTGATGTTAAGACAGAAATAAACCTGCACAAGTCGGAAGTACTTCCACCCCAGAAAATAATGAAGTGTACCCATATCCTTCAACAAAAACTTAGAACATAGCTGCTGAACAATATAATCCACAAATGATAAATTATTCCAAGTGATCACAAGATCATCCACATAGACATGTAAATAGCAAACAATATGGCCAGTATGGTAAATAAATATAGATGAATCAGCTTTGGAAATGATAAAGCCAAGAGTGAGAAGGCATTTTTAAGGGTTGAATACCAAGCCCTAGGTGCTTGTTTAAGACCATAATGGCTTTCCACAATCTGTAGACATGTTTGGGTTTAGAGGGGTCCTTGAACCCTAGAGGCTGGCTCATGTAAATAGTCTCTTCAAGTTGCCTATGCAAAAATGCATTGTGAACATCCATTTGCCGTAAAGGTTAAACTTGCATGACAACTATAGTGAGGATGATCCGAATGGTGGATTGTTTTACCACAGGGCTAAAAGTTTCTGTATAATCAATTCCTAGTTGTTGAAAGAACTCTTTGGCGACCAATCGGCTTTGAAATAATCAATAGAGCTATTGGCAATTCGTTTGACACGAAATACCCATTTGCAACTAACTGGGTTGCAATTGGCTGGTGGGGAAACTAATTCCCAAGTGTCGTGTTTCATGAGAGCAGTGAGCTCATCGGACATGGCTGTTCTCCATCGAGGCAGAGACAATGCTTGGGTTACACAGGTGGGTTCTAAGCTGTGAGGCAGTGGGTGCTTAGTGACAACGTGCAATTGTTTTGGTTTATATATATTATTCATGGAGCGTGTGGTCATAGTGTGTGTCCTGTGAACTGGTGGTGATGAAATTTCTGGTGGTGTAGATGGAGAGGAATGATGATGAGCAGAGAGTGATGCTGTAACTACTTGATGTGTGTGTCAATGAGAATGAGGAGAAAGACCAGAGACATCATTAGGTGCAGAAGGACATGGATCAGGGTTTAAAGATCCAAATAAATTCAAGTAATTAGAAGAAATCAGAGAGTGGGAGGGGTAAGAGCAATTACCTGGAGGAGATAGAGGCACGGTGGTAGTAGATCCCGAAGTCACCGGCGAAACGGGTGGAGGCATGGGAATAGAGGAGAAGTGGACGTCAGGTAGAGAAGGTGATGTAGGCGATGAAGGGACTGACTCGATGGAGGCCAGGGTTTTGGATTCATCAAAGAGGACGTGCCGAGAGAGATAGAGTCTTTAGGTTTTGGGCTCTAAGGATCGGTATGCATTTTGGATCAATGAATACCCAATAAAGACACAAGGGACAAACTTGGGCTGGAGCTTGTGTGTTGTATAGGGCCGGGTTAAGGGATAACAAATGCACCCAAAAGTTTTTAATATTAGATAGTTGGACTTTTGTCCAAAAAGAGCTTCAAATGGTGATTTATGAGGTAGGTGGTAGTATGGAAGGCATGAGGCCAATATGAGAGAGGTAATTGCGCACCAATAAGCAAGGTGAGCCCAGTTTCAACTAATGACGGTGACAACATTCAGAGACACCATTATGTTGAGGTGTGTGTGGAGCAGTTGTTTAATGACATATCCCATGAGTGGAGAGAAAAGGTTTGAGATCGATGAATTCACCCCCATTGTTAGAGTAAAGGCTTTTAATACTTCTTTGAAACTGTTTTCCGACAAGTGTTTTAAACTTGGGAAAGATAGTTTTGACACAAGATTTGGTTGTGATGGATAAAACCATATATATTTCGTGTAGTGATCCACAAGAATTAAATAATACCTAGAACCATCTAGACCATAATAGTGAGCGGGTCCCCAAACATCAGTATAAATAACATCAAGGGGTGCGTGACTTTTAATGCTCGTGGGCCGAAATGGAAGTTGATGGGCTTTATTAATTGAACAAGAAGAGCATAAACGATTAAAATTCTTTTTTGTGTGCTGAGTAGGTAAAGAAAAAACTTTGACAAGATTGTTAACAATTTTGGTCGACGGATATCCAAGACGCTTGTGCCAGCCATCAAGGGAAGTACATTCATGCAAATTTGCAACAATTTGCAAAATTTTTATTTAACTTCAGATCTGGAAGTGCCCACCGGAGAGGGGCATTTGGACACACCTTGAACATAGTTAAGGAGGTTGTAGCCTATGAGCAGTGCTTCAAATTGTGCTCTCCATTGAGGGAATGTAGATTACTTTAGTTTCTCATTGATCTGTGAGGTGATATTAAGTGCGATAAGAGTAGTTTTAGGGGTAGTGGTGGTTTGGGAAATTTGAGGTGCTGCAGTGGGTTGCTCTGTAGGGGAAGACATGGTGTTTGAAGGAAAAAAGAAAGGATCTTAGTGCTCGTAAGAGATAAGCTCTTTTGATACCATATAAGATATTTTACTACACAGAATTTTAATGAAAAATACCATAATTCTATTGATAGAGAATGGTCTGTATATATACAAGAACAAGTGTTATTTTGGGCAGTGCAGTAATGCACAATTAATAATATGATCTGTAAAAATAATGAGAGGATTTGTTGTAACAACTATAAATGCTAAAGATGGAAAGAAAAGCTTGAATGGTGCTGTTGAGTCTTGTTGAGGCTGATTTGGGGCAGTTTTCCTCAATACACCCATGGTGGTTAATGCTGGTTGATGGATAACATTGATGCTTCTTTTTTCTCATATTTGTTTTAAATGTCTTTTTAAATTAATATTTTTATGTTATTATTCTTTAGGTTAACAAATATATCCAATTAACTTTGAGAATGAAATTGAGATTTACACATTTTTTTAAGTTACTATTTTGCAGCAGAAATAAAGCGTGGAATGAATATGAAAGATACCAGGTTTAATTGAAACAAGCCAGATATTTCTAAGTAAATATGAGACAACACTAATATCAGGAGACAAACCCAGTAAAAAATGATAAGAAAAAATGGGCAAGAATTCAGAATAAAAACCCTAAAATGCACAGCTCAACAGCTCTGGACAGATCGAACAACCCATGATTGTTCAGAAAAAAAAAAAACGATAAACAACAAGGCAAGATCAGATCTTCGAGCAAGCTAACCAGGGAAACTTATTAATTACTAGAATGAGCAATACAGATGGAGCTTAAAAAAATCACCCCAACATGACGAAAAAGACAGACTACAATGGCAAAAACAACATAATGCAGTAGCAAAATTGCTGTCCCTCCCCTACTTATTTGATGCAGCAACCGGGAGCCATGACATACAGTAAAAACCATGGCTCTTTATTTACTCTCAAGAAAAAACAACGGCTACCCCAAGTTTCACATGGCTATAATTATGTTTTTTTCAAGCAGAAAGACCCCTCCATGTGTCTTGGTAGATGCAATGAAGACGATATGAAAATTGGTGATGATGATAACGGGCTACCACTGACACCAAAATCCTTCTCTTCCTCAACAATTGTGTCCAAAATTATTGTCGCTGGGCGTTTAGTCACAGAGATAAACTGAGGGGGAGCTACTGTCATGAACCATGGGGTCTGTAACTTGGCCATGTGAACTGGAGAGCTCAAAGGAGGAGGAGAAAAGGGTAAAAATGGAAAACTAGTGTAAAGAAAAGGAGGAGGAGGAGGAGGAGATGACTTGCGTTAACAGTCTCCCGGAATTTATAATTATTTATTTGTCTGTAGAAATTTGAAGCCAGGGTTTGATTGTAGCTTTCATGCGGTAATTTTGCATGTGACCGGCGCTGTCAATACATTACTAAACAGAAACCGACGGCCGATTTACCTTTTTTTTTGTTTAGGCAAGCTATTTTCAATTCATTTAGAAAAATAATGCAGTAACTTCTTGAAAAATAAACATTTCTTTTAATTATTTTTATTTCTTATTTTCAAGTTTCGGATTCTTCTTTTCTTATTTAGCAGGCTTTTGTAGCTTCTCCTTGTGTAGAAAATAGTTTTTCTATTCAACATTCATAGATTTATACATACATATAAATAAAGAATTGTAATAGTTTTTTCTAGTAAGACTTAGATGAATAAAAAAATAAATATTTTGGATGCTTTTTTATTTTTACAATTTATTTCATCAATTAATGAGCCTCTCTACCTTTTTTTTTATTATACTTTTCATAACAAATTTAATCTATAAGATATTGTATATATTTTACGAGCGAATTTAATTCGTATCATATTCTTAAATACTTCATCAAATGATCACTCTTATTGGTTAATAGGATACTAAATAATCTTACAATGGTATTTGTTGTTTCTCTCGAGGATCTCATCTCTACTTCCCTATCATATTATCCAATAAGAATAATTAAATTATTTTTTGAATAAAATAAAACAATCAACATGGAGTTTCCCTTAATATTCCTTTTTTTTTTCGCTTCTACAACTAAAGCTCCTCCTCCCTACAAACAAGGATTTTTTAAGGAGACCCTAGAAATTTACATCAGATGAACTTGGACCAAACGAGGAGTTAAAAATTATTATAACTGTTTACACAAAAAAAAAACTAGATAGTTGTGCGGAAATAGTACACAAGGTCTAAGAGTATAGTCACCATCATTGATTTAGGCCCGGTTATAATAATAATAATAATAATAATAATAATAATAATAATAATAATAATAATAATAATAATAATAATAATTTTGGCATATGCTTTTGATGCCCTAGCACAACAGGGCGACAGCCTAGCGACCAACATCATGATTATCGATCCGTTTTGAACCTCTTATTTTAAAGAAAACTTAATTTCCGTAATTTCAAAGGAAAAAAAAAACATGGTAGGAACAAATTATTTAATATTAATTTGTATTTAAGTTTATCGCCATGTTATAGGCTTGGATCTTTCAGCAACCGCCACCTTTTTCGTTTTAAGTGCATGAAGACGACCTTTCATAGAGGGAAACTGGTAAAGAAAGGAAACTTCTCTCATGGGCGGTGCGCCACACTCCCACTCAGATGGATGTTCTGTTTGTCACTTTGTTTAATTTTGTTTTTATTTTTTTATTTTGTATTTATTTATTTATTTTTCATTTTTCATTTTTCAAGTAAGAATTCTCACTTGATAAAATGTTAAGTTTCATACAAAATGATGTCATTTTTTAAATAGAATAATTTGAATAACATATGAACAGTGAGCTTAAGAACTGGTTGAATTTCTTAGTGAGAATTTTTAAAATTTGATCCGTTATCTTTCATGTATACCCCCATGGCAGAGAACATAGCTTAATTACTGGACTACTTATTCACTGTAACTTTATGCAGTTGACTGTTTGGTCGGGTGATCATGATAATTTTTCAAAGTCATTATCATGCTTAAATATATTAAAGTAATATTTTTATTTTTAAAAATTATTTTTAAAATTAACGTATTAAAATGATCTAAAACACATAAAATATATTAATTTAAAAATATTTTTTTAAATTTCACTAAAAATCACAATGATAAACGGTAAGTGAAAAACAGATCAAACATATCGAAGAAATTGCGCACAGATAACGATGATCGCGTACGTAGCTGATGTGGATACGGATGTGAACCCTAGATTTTTCCCTTTCACGATTACCCGTACGGTGGGTTTGTAAAACAAGGTGGGGATACATCTACGCAGAGCTATTTGCATCACTAGATGCATCATTTCCCTGGCAAACTATATATTCCCTTTCTTATTTAAATATGGACAATTAAGTTTAAAAATCCTTTCATTTAAAAATTCAAATTATTGTACGAGACTTTAGAATATAATTTATATTATTTTTCAATACATCTTATTAAATGAAAGTTTTTTAGTTTAAAATTTGCATTCAGAACCACATTATCTTGTGCTTGATTTTTATTAAATAAAATAGAAATGATAAGATTCAAATTTGTGACTCTTAGGTAAACAAGATTCTGATAACCTATGAAGAAACTATTTTATTTTAAAATTTAAAATGTAAGATAATATAATATAATTTATATTATTTTATAATAGTACGGCTATAAATCTTGTATGTGTGGTTACTTGAAACCGAGTGGTGGTAGCATGCTCATTGACAATGAAGTGATATTAAGTACATTGAAAGGTGGAAGCAGTACGCTACCAGTCAAGGCATGGGTTCGAGGGAGAGGGACCATGAGAATGTGGTTGCAATTCTTAACTGCATCAATACGTTATTAGGACGGGGACCGAAGTTCCCACCTATGGTCGCTTGTTTCTGTCGTCCAGAAGTTTTTATTGTTGTCTCATAAATTTCTAAAGGGAAATTACAGACAATGGATAGCTCCACTGCGTAGCAAAATGATAGCATTGAATAAATATATGAGTACACCGGTAGGTGGTGGGCCCTCGACCCCCATATGAAAAGTAATTTTTTATCATTGTTTTTGTAGTTGTTGTTTAAGAAATTTTTTTTTTGAAAAATTACTTTTAATTGAGTTTCATAACTTAAATTTAAATATTTAGTTAAGACTATGGATGGGATAGAGAATGAACAGAAACAATTACATATGTTTGGTTGATATATTTTTTATATTGAGGTTTAGTTGTGAAATTACTAAAAAAAAGACAGACACACACATATATTGTTTATTTTCAAGATATTGTAGATTTATAATTATAATTACGTAATGAGATAATAATCCTTGTACATTATGTTTTTTTTTTATTGTCCCATCAAATTATTTGCGATTTCATTGTGTATAAAATCCATATGTGAAGGCTTCTATGATCTTTAACTATTTGAGTAAGCAACAATATTTGGTAAAAAATCATTCAGAACAAAATTAAGATTGTGACCATATTTAACAAAAGTCACATAATCTTATGATCTTCTTCTAATATAAATATATAGATTAGCTTGAGGTGATTTCAATTTGTAATTTTAGGGCTTGTTTTAATAAAAAAAAAATTTCAATTTTATCCTTAAATGTTGGGTTGGTTGAGGATAACTTGATTATTTTTCTCCTTGCTTGTTTTGAATTGAAAATTTTCCCCTTCAATGTTTCCCTACAATATCCAGTTGTTAAATAATTGAGCTTTAATGTTTTATTGGATTTTTATAGGGTTATTCTGGTCTTATAACCATGTCATAAAATTAGCAAGCTGACTCAAATGAACTTGAGTTTTTTTAATCCCTTTTTGAATTTGATTTTTCTTTGAAATTTGGCATTTATCATTTGATTTACTAGGAATTGAGCTTTATATTTTTAAAAAATTTCTTTCAAAGAAATTATCACTTTCTCATTTAATGTTTGTTTTATTATCAAATAAGATAATGCAAACCTTTTAAGAATATTAGTAGGATGTCTTTTGTAATATTGTTAAACATTCATTTTTTTGACTTAATCATTGTCACTATTTTTGCTTGGTTTAATTTTTTTGGTGTTTCCTTTTTTAATTATATGCTTAAATTAACCGGGCTTATCAAACCTAGTTGAGACAATGAATGGAGTCTTAAATATTTCTTGCTTCCTTTAAAATGCTATGGTTGCTTGATTATACTTGTCATCACCCAATTTTTGGGCGACTCCTCAAAATATATCAAAGGATAACAAAAATAAAATAAAAGAGGTCGGGGTTGTTAGAAAAATCAATGTGCAAATTTTGGTTGTTTCAGCAGTACTGATCATATCTCTTTTGTCCCCAACATAGAGGCAAAAACAGATTCAAGGCACAAATAATTACTTATCCGATAAATCAGTATAAAAATTTAAGTCAGGGGATATAATTATATTTTATGGGTCAATTTGATTTAATCGTCGTCCAATTTTAAATATAGTTATGTTTGGGAATTAATTGAGGATCCAATTAAAGGATTTAATTAAGTGCAAGGACTTAATTATACTTTAAGTTGGTCAAATTAATTTTACTAAAGGCTTAATTAGTGAAAAATCAAGTGCTGGAAATTAATTTGATTTCAATCGAGAAGTTGGGAATTTTCTGGGGAGGTGGGGGGGCAAATTGAATTCTTTGAGGCAATTATGCAAAATCGGGGGTCCAATTGAAAACAATTGAGAGTTTAATGGTCAATCGTGGGTCAAATAACATAAATTGGAAAACAAGGACCAATTTAAAAGGGGCACAAAATTTAAGGGTAACTTTGAATTTTTCACGGGGACATAATTGCACAAATCATAAATTTAAGTTCAATTGAGGGTGAAATTAAAGGAGTTATAAGTTGAGGGACTAAATTGTATTTTACATCCCAAGAGTAATAACTCACCAGCCACTCACAAGACATCTTTTGCCGACCATTATTCCCCCCACCTCCGCAAATTAAGGAACCGAAAGTTGCAGTTACCATTGCATCAGTGGCTATATAAACCAAGGCCACTGACAGAACACACATAGAGAAAAACGGGGGGAAGAAGAAGACGAAATTCGAAAACTTCACTTCGGTTTTTACCTCATTTTTCCCAGGCCCTCTGTTTTTTTTTATTATTTCCTCTTCTCTGCTCAATCTTCCCTCTCCCTCTCGGTTCGGTTTTCCTCTCTCTCTCTTTTGAAACAACGACGTTGCTCTCTCCCTCCCTCGGTCGCGCCTCTCTCTCTCACTAAAACTAGAGGCGTAAGCCTCTCTCTCCCTCTCGGCCAAGCTTCCCAGTCACCACCTCAGACCACCCAACGACACTTTTGTGATCACAAAAAGCTTCCCCACCATCCTAGCAACCCATGCATCGTCACCATTGAAAGGAAGGTGACATTCTCGGCGACGCAGCATGCACAGACCGTCGCTTCCGAAGCCTTTTCCGGCGACCTCAGGCCACCATTCTCAACACCAACACCACCACCAGAACCACCTCGACGCCCTCTACACGAAGGTATAAACAAAATATCCATTCGTTGCACTTCAAAAATCATTAAATTACTGTTCATTTTCTCCTTCACAGAATTCGTCTCGGTTACTGTTTGGAACAGTAACCGGGTCACGATTCGAGTCGGGCTTTTGCCCCGACCCGACATAAAACAACCTTGGGCTTCCAGCCCATGATGCCTGGAAGCCCAGTCCTTTGCCCCCTTGGGCTCTCGGCCCACGTTGGCCAGGAGCCCAACCAGCTTCCCCATCGGCCGAGCCTGGTCCAGCCTTCCCGGTCGTCGGTCCGACCTAAGATGGATCGGCCTTTCAACCATGTCCTAAATCATCTGGCTGACAGCCCAGACCAAGATGGACTGGGCTTTCAGCCTAGATTTTCAGAGGGGTGGGCTGGACTGCCAGCCCACCCGAAATAAATAAATATAAATAAATAAAAATAAAAATAAAAGATAAAAATAATAAAAAATTTCTTACTTTAAAAAAAAAAATATACATTCTTTTTTTAACAAAAAGAAATTTCAAAAATATAAAAATGTATTTGTTTTTTTGTGCATACGACCAAAGTCCATGACTTTTTCATATATATTTTTCATAAAAAAATAACATATTTTGCATCTTTCTCATGTTTTAAAACGAAAATTGGATATCGTAACCGGTTTATGATTATCCGTTGGAATTTGGCCAAAATATCAAAAACAATTATAATTATTTTTGTTTTATCTATTAGGTGTAAATTTACATTGTACAATACATCCATGGATAAAAAAGTATATAATTTTAAATATTTTCATTTTATCTATTCGGTGTAAATTTACATTGTAAAGTACAGCCGTGGATAAAAATGTATATAATTTTAAATATTTTATCTATTTGGGTGTAAATTTACATTGTAAAGTACATCCGTGGATAAAAAAATATACAATTTTAAATATTTTCATTTTTATCTATTAGGTGTAAATTTACATTGTAAAGTACATCTATGGATAAAAAATGTAATTGTAAATATTTTTGCTTTATCTATTAGGGTGTAAATTTACACTGTAAAGTACATCCATAGATATAAAAAAAAATTGCCAGGGTGTAGATTTACATTGTAAAATACACCCGTAAAAAAAATGGTTTTTAAAAAATCCAATGAAATTTTTAAAGATAGAAAAATCAAACAATGTTGCAGCTTACCTTAGGTAGGGTGCACTGAGGGTGATGCGTCTTCCCCTTGCACAACAAGTTCCCTTACCCTAAACTCTCGCAGATCAATAGGTTCCTGGTGACCTTAATACTAGGTGGCGACTCCTGATATTTATAGTCGTAATTTTTACGACTATAAAATATCCTCACATTTTCAGCCACGTCGTTGTTGTCCCCGAACCCGGGGTGATCGCGAGCGCGGAGCGCATCCTAAAAAACCGCCGTCGCGATAATACTTTTTTACATTAGAGAAAACTTGGCTCAACTAATTGCATAGCATGAGCCACAACCTAACAAATAAGAAAAGACCTCATTTTTATAGAAAAATTAAATAAGAAAAAATAGTAATGGTAAAAATATTTGCTTTTACTTTTGCATGTGGTAAAAATATTTGCATCTTTTCTCATGTTTTGAAATGAAAAATGAGATATTCTATCCAGCTTC
Organism: Salix exigua; assembly: GCA_032356905.1. Lineage (NCBI taxonomy): Eukaryota > Viridiplantae > Streptophyta > Magnoliopsida > Malpighiales > Salicaceae > Salix > Salix exigua. The sequence goes on from CM063603.1 coordinate 32,510,687, forward strand.
GATTATTCGTTAGATTTCAATCAAATTATAAAAAATCTTTCAGTGATGTTTTTTTCCTGTAAATCTTAATTATTAGGGTGTAAAATTACATCATAAAGTACACCCATAGGTATTAAGAAGATAACAAATGCAATGTTAAAATTTGAACTTTAGAACGATTAGGTTTTTGACCTGATGAGGTATGTTGTAAACCAATTTTGGGTTATTCCAAAAAAACTAACTGAAAATAAAAAAATAGAATAAAAGGGGCACGGTAGGAAAATCAAGGTGAAATTTTGGATATTTTCGAGAGCTCAATCGCACCTCTTTTGTGCCGTAAAATGAAGGAAATCGTAGATCCAAGTAATTTATTATCGGATAAATCCACGTAAAAATTAAGTCAACGAGATATAATTATATTTTTATGGGCCGGTTTGATTTAATCATTGGCCAATTTAAAAGTGAAATTATGTTTAACAATTAATTTAGGGTCCAATTGAAGGATTTAATTAAGTGTAAGGACTTGATTATACTTTAAATTGGTCAAATTAATTTTATTAAGGGCTTAATCAATAAAAATCAAGTTCTTAAATTTAATTCGGGTCAATTGATGAGATTTGGAATTTTCGGAGACCAATTTGATTTTTTTCAAGACCAATTATGCGATTTCGGGTCCAAATTGAATATATTGAGAGTCTAATGGTCAATTGAGGTTTGAATCGCGCAAATCAGAAACCAAGGACCAAAATAAAATAAACCCAAAAAGCTAAGGTTACTCTCAAAATTCGACGAGGAGTCCATTGCACAAAATTAAAAATCTAAAACCAATTGAGGGTGTAATTAGAGCAGTTGTAAATCAAGGGACCAAATTGTATTTTTACCTTTCCATCATTTGCAAGCTTGCAGGCGTGCTTGCACTTTTCAGTCACCAAAATAGTGTCGGGCACACCATTGGGCTACTCGGGCAATGCAGAGGCGACGAACCCCTCCTCAGACGCCATGGGCAGTCGACGTGTTGTCGTCCTCTACTAGAAATATTGCAGACAGAGATGATGGGGAGGAGGAGAAAATCATGAGAGGATCAAATAAAAAAGAAGAGGAGAGGGTTCAAGAATAGAGAAGAGAAATTTACGTAGAAGTCGACTTAATTTTACAGTTTCAAAGCCACGAAACCTGTCTTCTTCCCCACTAGCCCCGACGTCAACTTCCACTCTCTATTTCATTTCAGTTCACTCTCTCTATATATATATATAAAAACAAATGTTGCTCTCTCGCTCCCTCTCGGTTTAGTAACTCAGGCCACCCATTCCGACAACATTACATCACTTTGTCATCACTAGAAGCTTCTAATCAACACTAGCGACCTCAACCGTGGTCTTCGGCGAAGCAACCGGGAAAGCCCCGACGACAGCAAGCACTACCCGTCACCTTCCAACATCCATTTCGGTCCCCACAGTCCACCATTTCCGACGCCAACATGACCAAAACAACCACCTCGATTTCCTCTACCCAACGATATTAATAGGTACGCCATTTATCACACTCGAAAATTCATCATTTATTGTTCATCTTTTCCTCTACATGCGTGGGGAGTGAATTAATTCACTCCCGCCAGGTCGATTGGGACGGGTTTTTATGCTCGACTCGAAAAGGCGAGGCTTGCGATCCGACTGGGCTGAAACCCATACTAATATTAGTGGGCTCAAAGCCCACATGATTGAAGCCCACTTTGAAAATAAGTGGGTGAGCCCACCGATAGATGGCCACGAGCCCGGTCCATGTGGAGGGTTGAAGGCCCAACCCGACCCCATGTGGCGGGCCCACCAAAATAAAAAATATAAAAAATATTTTATTTATTAAAAGAGTGTTGTTTTCTTGCATAAGACCAATACACTAGCATATTTTGAAAATTCTTTTGTTTCAAAAATATATATTATCTCAGAGTTTGAAGAAAAATGTGTTTTAGCATGGATTTCGCAAAGAAAAATCATTTCTTGTATTTTTAGGATTCTACAACATGTTTGTAAAATCCAAAGGGTATATTAGCCAATATTCCAAAAATATCAAAATCTTATTTTTGGGAATTTATTTTTCACTGTCGGCGTTTGGATAACCACCGCGGAGGGTGCGACAAGGTAAACACTCCCTCACGAAGAGAAATCTACTTTGAGCCTTAAAAAAAACAAACAAATAAAAATTTTATCTTAAAAAATAATCAAACAATAATGAAGTTTACATTATGTTAGGTGCACTAGGGTGATACATCTTTCCCTTGGACAATAAGTCAACTTATTTAGACTTTCTTAAACTATTATGTTTCTTAGTGACCTTAATACTAGGTGAGGATTCTTAAGAATTATAGTCATAATTTTACAATTATAAGAAAAACCGGTGGATAATATTTGAGGAATCTCCAAACCCTATGCCTAATTAAGCTTCGGGAAGTCGAGCAGTCACTTAGTGGAAATAATGAATCAAGGTGGTGTACCGAGTGTTCATACCAATAAACTGACCCTTGCAAAAGCTTTAGAAATAGAAGAGCACTCGAATTAGAAAATGAAGTTTGCTTCTATAATCACTATTTTGTTTTATCATGTCCACACAATGTGTTTTGATTTTGACTTGTTTTTGTCTTGTTGGTAATTTGCTTGTGACGTCACAAGACCTTTATTGTTTAAGCAAGCCTTTGTTTTCAATAAGATCATGTACTTTCATGTGTTTATGATATGTTCTTCCTTTTTGTTTAAATAACACAAGCACACCAAATACCATTTCATCTAAATTATACATAATACTATAAAGATTTTTGGCAAATCAAAGTCTAAGATAGAAAATGTCATATTGATGTTTGTTGTTGTAACCCAATTTTGGGTCATGCCCCAAAACTATCAAAAAATAACAAAAAATAAAATAAAAGGAGGGATGGTGTCGGTAAAAAAAAAAAATGAAGTTAAAATTTGGAACATTTTTGAAAGGTTGATTGTACCCTTTTTGTGCCCGGAAATGAAAAAATGCGGATCCAAAGCTAATGTAATTTATTATGAGATAAATTCGCGTATAAATTAAGTCACAAAATATAATTATATTTTTATGGACCGATTTGATACAAGTCGTTGGTTAATATAAAAGCGTAATTATATTCGAGGATTAATTTAGGGGCGGTTGAAGGGTTTAATTAAGCTTGACGACTTAATTATACTTTAAATTGATCAAATTAATTTTATTAAAGGTTTAGTCGGAAGAAATCAAGTGCTTAAATTTAATTCGGGCTTAATTGATGATATTTGAATTTTCGTTGATCAATTTGAATTTTTTCAAGCCAATTAAGCGAAATCGGGGACCTAATTGAACAGATTAAGAGTTTTATGGTCGAGTGGGGAACTATATTGCACAAATAAAAATCGAGGACCAAATGTGCGCACAATAAAGTCAACGTTGAGTTTTTGACAAGGACATAATTGCACAAGATCATAAATTTAAGTTCAATTAAGGGTGCAATTGGAGGAGTAACAAATGGAGTGACCAAACTGTATTTTACACACAAAACCAACAAAGTTTGCGCCCCCAACAAAATCCTACTTTGAAGACAAGGTTCCCCACCACCATCTGAAATTGAAAGACAAATAATTTAAGCCACCCGAAATCCCTATTTTATGGACAAAACATGCACATTGAGCCACCAAAAAAAAACTCCATGTCTCGAAAATACTTGAGCCAAACACCCTGGTCTTGTTTTGGTATCTCGTCGATATAAAGAAAAAGAGGGGATTTCACTGAAAAGGACTGGAATTCTGGTTTTGAGGTTTTGGACACGTTCTCGATCTTGATCTTCATCTTCCACCCGGTCATCTCCTCTCTGATCGAAATCACGACGTCCTCTCTCTCTCGTAAGTCGTCTCCTCTCTCGCGGGAAGAAGGGTTAAACCACCGTCGATCACCCTCCTCTCGCTGCAGACACCGACTTGGAACCACTATCATCTCTCTCGAACTCTGCCTGTTCCCTCACTGTCTCTCCCGAGCAAGCTCTTCCTCTCCCTCAACCGGCACCGACGTCACTCTCTCTCTTCCAGGAACCTCCAGCTACCACCATTGTCATTCCTTCCCGTCACCACAAGCATCCCTCAACCACGGACATTCATCCATAGTCTCCATTGAAGAGAAAGTGACAGTCCCGTGGTTCACTGTGCCCAGCACCGGCGACTTCAAGCTCCATTTCCGGCGAGCACAGGCGATCATTTCAAAAACCACCACGACCAGAAGAATCCCCACAACATCCTCTACATCCGGTATTCACCATTTCTCTTTTCTTCATGCTTGAAAAACCTGCAAGTTACTCGTGACATCGTCTCTTCAATCTGCGAAACGAAACCCGGTTCATCGTCGAGGGTAATCGGTCGGGTCGGATCAGGGCCACGCCTGCACTGTGAAGATGTCCGGGCCACGGCCGGACACGCTAGACGTCTCGACCACGGCCCGGACACGTGAAGATATCGGGCCACGGCCGCATTCAGTGAATGAGTACGGGCCACGACCTGCACTTCAGTAAAAGTCGAGTCTGTCACCGACCGAGATTGCTTGGTCGACATTAGATTAGAAAGAGGTAGTGGCACCACATTACCTAAAATAATATATATAATATATATATATATTAATAATATAATAATAAAAAAAAAAAAAATAAAAAAAAAATAAAAAATGCTTTTTTTATATATTCAAAAAAATCTAAAAAAATGTGTTATTTTTCTTGCATAAGGCCAATACACTACCATATTTTAAAAATTGTTTTCTTAAAGAAAAATATATATTATCTTTGTTTTTTGGGAAAAAAAGAGTTTTAGCATGGATTTTACTAAAGGAAAAATCATTTCTTGCATTTACGCCAATATTCAAAAAAATATAAAAAAGTTTTCGGTGATTCATATTATTTATTTTCCGAAGTTTGGATAAATTCTATCCAAAATATTCGACGTAAACATGTATATATTTTTTTATATATATATTTCAGCAATTATAAAACAAACAAAAAACATCAAGCAGCTTACCTTAGGTAGGGCGTACTAGGGGTGCTAAAACCTTCCCTTTACGCAACCAGTCCCTTACTTTAGAATCTCTGAAAGACCAGTACTAGGTTTCCTAGTAACCGTAATACTAGGTGGCGACTCCCTTTATTACAAAAATAAATAATTTCCCCGACATTTAAATCTATCCCCTCTCTTGGGGACGAGTCGCTACGGCGTCGCTCCAGCAGTTTTTAGGGTGCGACAGAATGGCGACTCCACTGGGGATATTGGACTAAGCTTGATAATTTTGTTTGTTTATGATATGTTAATTATTTATGTGTTTGTTCATTCATTTATTCTCATGTTGCTATGAATTATTTATATATTTGTTTAAAGGCTTTAGCATGCATCTTTTCATCCTGTCATCATAATATGCATCGTCATGCATCACTTTCATTTATTTTGAGAGCACACACTAACTTTAAGTTACGTGGGGGACTAGCAGCTTACCTATGACTTGAGTCAAGGTTTAAGTTTGTGTAAACCCCAACTCTTTGCTGAGAGCTTAGATGATAGTGATTGGTATACGTACCATCCCATTATCTGCTAAGCCCTTATATTGCCATCACGAAGGTGATCACTTGGACAGCGAGAGACCCTCTTTAGAGCCCAATTAGTAAGCCTACCCCATGTCTCACATAAAAGAACTAGAACCTATCGTTAGGGTGTATGCTCCATAATATCTTTTGCATAAAAAGAAAAACCCTAAAAAATACATTTTTTTCCAGGTCTTGTGAACGAAATGGCCACCACCATTAAACTTTCCATCATGGAATATGGGAAAAGTTCTGAATTGTCACAATTGGCTGAAGGAGACTGCCTTAAAAGCGATGCTATGAGGCTGTCACCCATCAAGAATCTGGATTGTATCATAAATGAGGTGAACAAGTTAATGACCCATTTTCAGTATGTGGATAAGGACGTATTTTTTAGGAAATATGGACGCCTGATGGAGATCGCGGAGGTAGAAGTCTTAAGCCCAGCAGTGCGGGCCCTAGTTCATTTTTGGGACCCTGACTACCGTTGTTTTTCTTTTGGGAGCATAGACCTATGTCCTACTATGGAAGAATACGGAATGTTGACTGAATTTCCGAATAATCTGTACAAAATTTATTTCCCTCTGAGATATGACAAAATCATCCCTGAACTGTCGAAGCTTCTCAGAATCCCCAATTTGGAAAGGTTTTTAGAGAAGAAGGTTACTGGTCTAAAATGGAAGGCGTTGGAGTTTGAACTAGAACATAGGGCCGGATCAGAGAAAGAGAGATTGATTGCCTTAGGCATATTTGGCCTTGTGTTGTTCCCAAGCCGGACGGGCATAATAAGTTTGGGGGCTGCTGCTGCTTATGTTGAATATGAGAATACACAAATCAACCCAGTGGCCTTTATTTTGGCTGAAACCATCATAACACTTAACCATTGTAGAAGAGCCGGGAAAGGAGCAATGAGAGGTTGCACGTAGCTATTATATATTTGGATGGTTAGCCATATTGAAACAAAAAAGCCTGTTTTTAATAATTTTTGGTGGTTTAACCAAAAACCATTGAGGATAGTGGAGGAAGAAGAATGGAGAGATCTAGACAGCAAAGGTTGGGTAGAAAAACTAAAAGTTTTACCCAGCAGCAATTTCAAATGGAGAGCTCCTTGGGTCAAAGCAGTGGATGTCCTAATGAGTTGCGGGCAAAGATGTTGGGTCCCATTGGTATGGATTTCGGCTACGTGAGTTATGCTCCCGCCCTTGTGATGAGACAACACGGGGGCATGCAATTTGTTCCGAGGACCATGGGAATTGCTAATTTCTTTGGTTGGGTCAAGGATCCCGTTTCACGAGAGGTCTTGCAGATCATCAGGCAAGATTGGAGGCATCTCGTCTTGGTGGAAATAAAGGATATGGAAGATCCAAGTTCAAGTGAAGGGTATGCAACATGGAGAGACTCATTTGCTTCAACCGTGATTAATGAAGAAATCAAGCTCTCCTAAATTGGAGAAAAACCTATTAGGAGAAAGAGGTTTGGCAATGAAGAGGAATTGAGAATACAGATAGAAAAACTCCAGGTAGAATTAAGCAAAAGTAGAAAAGACAAAGCAACATTGGAAGAAATGACATCGGAGGGCGACAAGAGGAAAACATTTTTAGATGAACAATTACAATCTAGAGATGCAAGACTAGCCAAGCTCGAGTTAGGTCAGGAGAAGAATGTTAGGTTGAGAATGGAGAAAGAATTAACGGAGATGAGTCTGAAGTGGACGCAAAGTTGCTCCTAGCTCAGCGCATTGAAGACTGAACATCACGAATGCCAAGAGAGTGTAAAATATTACCAAGAGAAGTTTGCAAAAGTTCAGGGTGGGCTGATGGATAAAATTGAAAAGGATAAGAGGTATTTAATGTCGGGAAGTTGCTCGACGGGGTCCGAGAGAGGTGAAGGCGTTGAAGCAGAATTAGCAGTTAAGGAAGAAGAGATAAAAACTCTGAGAACCAAGCTGGATAAAGAGAGGGAAAAGGTGAAGCGTCTAGATGAGAAGCTAGCAGTATTGGAAAAACACAAGGATCAAATTGATACCAACAATACTTCGTTAAATAGAACCAATATGTTGCTTATAGAGAAGATGACTAAGATGGATGAACAAATGAATATAGCTGCTGGGCATGCTCGTGTCATTAGAATCAATGCACGAAATGTTGGAAGAGATATCATCCGCTACCGCCAAAGTCTAGATGAGACTGACACCTTTTTGGAGAAAATCGAGAATCACGGTTTTGCCTTCCTACCTTTGGCCGAAGAGAATTAGATTAATGTTTTTTTCTCCATGTTTTCAAAGATGTAGTAACTTATCAAGCATTAATGAAAAGGGCGTTGATCCATTTTTTTTCAAATTCTGGCTCTTGGTAAATGTGACTCTAGCATCGACTTGAAAGGCAGTACGCATAAGCGAAGCAATGTGACCAGAAACCCTATGTTTATGAAATGGTGGCTATCAATCGTTCACAAGGAAAATGCATACGTACCCATTATATAAAGCATTTTTTTAATCACACATTATATCATGCACTTCTCATGCATTTGTGCACGCATCCTGGACCGAGAAACATTGGGGGACCCATGACACCAAAGAAAGACGAAGAGCTACCGCAATTAGCCATCTATGCTCTGAAGGAAGTTATGGCCCATACATGTATTTGGAAGCTAGCCGAGGGAGAGAAGTTTGATTACACAGAGAGCTCAGATGAGAAATCTGATCACACAAAAAGAAAGACTCAATTACACTATTGAAATCCAGAGAGATTACATAGATGTTTTTGCTCGGTGTCATGAGGAGACGCATGGATTGGTTATCATGGTATACAGGGTACCATTGAGAAAAAGGGATGCAAGCTGATTAAGCAAAAATTTAAGAACTCATCCAGAAGTTTGATTAAGGATAATCAAATAAGATGGCACAAGATGAGGAGAAGAGAACCTTTGTGACACCATGAGAAATCTTTTGTTATAAAGTCATGCCATTTGGTTTTAGGGTTGCTAAATCTGCAGAAGAAGAGAATCACGTCCAGATATTGAAGAAATTGTTTAAAGGGTTAAGACATGACCCCGTGAAAGGTTCATTCGGTTTGAAATTTTGGAAGTTGTCAGGATTTGTGACGGCCAGGAGCTTCGCAGTAAGAAATCTGATGCATCATTTTTTATAATGAACATGAGGTTGAAGTTGCAGTTGAGCTACAATGATTTTTCAAAAGGAGGACCAAGAGGATGATATAGTGATACTTTCCACTGTTAGAGCAGCTGATTCAAGTTCATCTATGAATAGATTGAGCTCCAACAGTATTGGGTTCGTCGCGATGAAAGGCGGATGAATGTTGCCCTGACAAGAGTCAAGCTCTCGCCTTGGATATTGGGTAATGCGAGGGCCTTGCAGACAAACCAGAACGGGGCAACTCTAGTAAAGGATCCTAAAGAGAGGAATTTGGTCATCTCAGCAAAATCGCCATATGAATCCTTATTTAAAACAGCTCCTAGGATGCTTGCAAAAGAGAAGGTGAATGAAAGCAAGGGAAGAGCAAGAAATGAGAAGAAACTTGACTCTAGGGAACAAAGAAATCTATTGAAGGTAAGAGAAGCCCGAAGAATTTAGAGAGTTCTACATCCTCAGTTGAAGGTCGCCTCAAAAGCAAGGAGAGCAATGATGTCAGGTACACATTGATATGAGAAGATTAAACTAGCTCATTGTTGCTCAGTTGAAGAAGAAATAGATGGAAATCCTTGGTACTACGATATCAAGAACTTCAGCCAAATCGAGCTTATCCCCTGGGGGCATCTAAAAGAAAAAACCTTGAGAAGATGCTTAGATGGAGTTGAAGCCAGAAACGTGTTGCGAGAAATCCACGAAGGAATTTGCTCAACCCATGCTAATAGGCATATGATGGATAGGAAAATGCACAGAAATGGTTATTTCTGGAAGTCATTAGAGATTGATTGCATGGACTATGTTTACAAGTGTCATAAATATTAAGTCCATGATGACAAGATGGATGTCCCTTCGGCTCCTATGTTTAACTTGATATCTCTGTGGCCTTTTGCAAATGAGGGGAATTGATGTGATTGGGTATATCAACCAAAAGCCAGCAATGATCATGGGTTTATTCTTGTGACTATTCACTATTTCACAAGATGGATAGAAGCTGGGTCATTTGCTCATGTAACGTAGAAGGGTGTTGAAGAAAGTTGCTTGATATGTCGATGCAGACCACCAGAAAAGATCATAACTGACAATGCTCAGAACTTCAATGAAAGAATGATTATAAAACTCTGTGCTAAATGGAAAATCAAGCAAACTCACACTGGGGGTAAATACATCGGGGGCAAGTACAGTAAGGGACAATAAGAGATTGGAAGTTTGAGGATACAATGACAACATTAAGAATCAATAAAAGGGAGGATGTTTAAAGTTGAAAAACCAACATTGGGAACAATCAAATTGAGATAGGACAAGTTCGAAAAAAAAAGAAGAGAAAAATGAAAAAAAGAGAATATTGAATTATGCCATGTCCGTGGGTATTTGTGGTCAAACCCCATGTGGGAAGAAATGTTAATAAGATTTTTTCTGCAAGATAAGTTGTCCATCAAAGGAAGATTGTACAAAATTGTTTTGTTATAATATGTTGGGTACAACAAGAGATGAAATAACATTTGATGACAAATGGTGGTTCGAATTTTAGAATCCCCTTTTAAGTTTGAAATTGTCAATGAAAGGAATGACATGGTTGTAGAGATTTCTAGAGCATTGCTTGATTGATAAAAATCACGTTAAGATAATTAACGTATTTTGATGTTGTCTCTTCTACTAAGACAACAAGAGCAAAGGAGTTAATGACTAGATGATGGTGATCCTAGGTCTTTGAAACCCTTAAACACGTTTTGAGCCTATGATTCTCGGCTATCATCGGAATGCTCGTGCAGTTAGAGGCCGAATATGGATCTTGATAGGAATACAAATAATTTCACATCACTGGGGTAGAGAAGCATAAGCAAATGATTGATTTAGTGAAATTCATCAATGAGCACCAACAGATTCAACTCAGGGCAACATGACTTAATAGAGAGTGATGGTGTGGTAAGCTTCAACAGTGATTGAGAATAAGATTGCATTTGAAGGGCAATTTCATATTTCAGAAATATCATCTGACTCGCAGATTTGTTTGTCTCCAAAGATTTGTTGCATGGTTGCATTTTGATAAATGTTGGTGAGTATACAAGCCGTAAAGGTTGATCATGAGATAATTGTTGCAAAGCTAGTCGACTCAAGGTTCAGTTCACCGCATAAATACGAGAGACAGAAAAAACCTCGTTAATGACAATATCATATTTCTTTGCAAACAAAATGGATTTGTTTAGAAGAAATTGAGTCTATGACGAAGAGTTTCAGATTGCATGGCCGGAACAGCTGCATCAACTCAAGGCGAGATTGATCGCATGAATGTCGGTGATAGTAGCATTACATCTCCTCTCACAAGCTAAGAGAAATTTCTTGATGATAGCATGGAGCATGCACCGATGAGTTTGGGATGCATTTATGGATGACTTGAGAATTCCATGAAGGTTGATGATGACGTACTCTAAGAGAAACATGATTCAATTGATGAAGAAAATTGATTAACTGATCGACAACCGAAGATGAGGTCAGCATTAGCAAGCTTTGCAATGATTGCTAGCAAACACACACAAACCAGATAGCTGTTATTGAGAGAATCCAATAAGATGGATGGTTGGTTACACTCCTTTATGGTGAACCAAACAATACCACACCTGGGGGCAATGTTAAACTTGATAAACACTGAGAGCAGAGATCATCGCAGATACGCCAGAAGAAGCAATGTGTTTGAGACTTTGGACACTAGGCAAAGACATCCTACGACAATGGAGCATCAGAGGAAGGGGACCTATATTTCTCAGGTAAGTATACATGCATCATCATGCATTGCATCCCCATAAGCATTATCTTTCATCCGGGCCGGTCACCCATAAAAATGAGACCATGCTATCCGGGTCGGTCACCCATAAAAATGAGACCATGCTAGCCGGGTCGGTCACCCATAAAAATGAGACCATGCTATCCGGGTCGGTCACCCATAAAAATGAGACCATGATATCCGGGTCGGTCACCCATAAAAATGAGACCATGATATCCGGTCGGTCACCCATAAAAATGAGACCATGATAGCCGAGTCGGTCACCCCTAAAAATGAGACCATGATATCCGGTCGGTCACCCATAAAAATGATACCATGATTCGGTCGGTCACCCATAAAAATGAGACCATGATATTCGGTCTGGTCACCCGTAAAAATGAGACCTTACTAACTCCGGCCTGGTCACCCGAAAAATGACACCTTACTAACCAGGGTCGGTCACCCGTAAAAATGAGACCTTACTAACCAGGGTCGATCACCCATAAAAATGAGACCTTACTAACCCGGTCGGTCACCCATAAAAATGAGACCATGATTCGGCTCGGTCACCCATAAAAATGAGACCATGATATTCGGTCGGTCACCCGAAAAATGAGACCTTACTAACTCCGGTCGGTCACCCGTAAAAATGAGACCTTACTAACTAGGGCCGGTCACCCGGAAAAATGAGACCTCACTAACTCCAGGCGGTCACCCGGAAAAATGAGACCTTACTAACTCCGGTCTGGTCACCCGTAAAAATGAGACCTCACTAACTAGGGTCGGTCACCTAGAAAAATGAGACCTCACTAACTCCGGCCTGGTCACCCGTAAAAATGAGACCTCACTAACTCCGGTCTGGTCACCCGGAAAAATGAGACCTCACTAACTCCGGCCTGGTCACCCGGAAAAATGAGACCTCACTAACTCGGGTCGGTCACCCGTAAAAATGAGACCTCACTAACTCCGGCCTGGTCACCCGGAAAAATGAGACCTCACTAACTAGAGTGGGTCACCCAGAAAAATGAGACCTCATTAACTAGGGCCTGGTCACCCGGAAAAATGAGACCTCTTTCCTTTCTAAGTTGGGGTGGTCACCCGTCATAATAAGACCCGGTAAGTCATGCGTTGCAATGAGATAATTTTAGTGTTTTTCTTTACAACACTTACTAAGCTAAAGTCCATTACAAAGACTTTAGTCGTAAGCATTGTAAAGAAGGGGCAATCATTGTAACCCAATTTTGGGTCATGCCCCAAAACTATCGGAAAATAACAAAAAATAAAATAAAATGGGGATGGTGTCGGTAAAAATCAAGTTAAAATTTGGAACATTTTTGAAAGATTGATTGTACCCTTTTGTGCCTGTAAATGAAAAATGCGGATCCAAAGCTAAGGTAATTTATTATGAGATAAATTCGCGTATAAATTAAGTCACAAAATATAATTATATTTTTTATGGACCGATTTGATACAGTCGTTGGTTAATATAAAAGCGTAATTATATTCAGGGATTAATTTAGGCGCAGTTGAAGGTTTTAATTAAGCTTGACGACTTAATTATACTTTAAATTGATCAAATTAATTTTATTAAAGGTTTAGTCGGAAGAAATCAAGTGCTTAAATTTAATTCGGCTCAATTGATGATATTTGAATTTTTGTTGATCAATTTGAATTTTTTCAAGCCAATTAAGCGAAATCGGGGACCTAATTGAACAAATTAAGAGTTTCATGGTCGAGTGGGGAACTATATCGCATGAGATAAAAATCAAGGACCAAATGTGCGCAAAATAAAGTTACCGTTGAATTTTTCACCAAGAACATAATTGCACAAGATCATAAATTTAAGTTCAATTAAGGGTGCAATTGGAGGAGTAACAAATGGAGGGACCAAATTGTATTTTACACACAAAACCAACAAAGTTTGCGCCTCAACAAAATCCCACTTTGAAGACAAGGTTCCCCACCACCATCCGAAATTGAAAGACAAATAATTTAAGCCACCGAAATCCCCTATTTTATGGACAAAACATGCACATTGAGCCACCAAAAAAAAACTCCATGTCTCGAAAATACTTGAGCCAAACACCCTGGTCTTGTTTTGGTATCCGTCGCATATAAAGAAAAAGAGGGATTTCACGAAAAGGACTTGGAATTCTGGGTTTTGAGGGTTTTTTTGGACACGTTCTCGATCTTGATCTTCATCTTCCACCCGGTCATCTCCCTCTCGGACAGAAATCACGAAGTCCTCTCTCTCTCGGTAAGCTGTCTCCCTCTCTCGCGGGAAGAAGGGTTAAACCACCATCGATCACCTTCCTCTCGCCTGCAGTGCCAGCTTGGAACCACTATCATCTCTCTCGAACTCTGCCTGTTCCCTCACTGTCTCTCCCGAGCAAGCTCTTCCTCTCCCTCAACCGGCACCGACGTCACTCTCTCTCTTCCAGGAACCTCCAGCTACCACCATTGTCATTCCTTCCCGTCACCACAAGCATCCCCTCAGCCACAGAAGTTCATCCATAGTCTCCATTGAAGAGAAAGTGACAGTCCCGTGGTTCACTGTGCCCAGCACCGGCGACTTCAAGCTCCATTTCCGGCGAGCACAGGCGATCATTTCAAAAACCACCACGACCAGAAGAATCCCCACAACATCCTCTACATCCAGGTATTAACCATTTCTCTTTTCTTCATGCTTGAAAAACCTGCAAGTTACTGTACATCGTCTCTTCAAATCTGCGAAAACGAAACCCTAGCTATCGCCGAGGGTAATCAGGTCGGGTCAGTACGGGCCACGGCCGGTTGCAGTGAATGGTCTGGGCCACGGCCGGACACGCTAGACGTCCCGGCCACGCCCGGACCGTGAAGATACCGGGCCACGCCTGCATTCGTGAATGAATCCGGGCCACGACCTGCACTTCAGTAAAAGTCGGGTCGTCACCGACCGAGATTGTCGGGTCGACAGCCAGATTAGAAAAGAGGTAATGTGGCACTCACTCACCTCGAAAATAATATATATAATATATATATATATATAATAATAATATAATAATAAAATAATAAAAAAATATAAAAAAAATAAAAAAATAAAAAATAAAAAATGTTTTTTTTATATACAAAAAAAATCTAAAAAAAATGTGTTATTTTTCTTGCATAAGGCCAATACACTAGCATGTTTTAAAATTGTTTTCTTAAAGAAAAATATATATTATCTTGGTTTTTTTGGGAAAAAAGGAGTTTTAGCATGGATTTTGTTAAAGAAAAATCATTTCTTGCATTTTGAGATTTTTACAACATGTTTGTAAAATCCAAAGGGTATTGGCCAACATTCAAAAAAATATAAAAAAAACTTTTCGGTGATTCATATTATTTATTTTCCGAAGTTTGGATAAATTCTATCCAAAATATTCAGCGTAAACATGTAAATATTTTTTATATTTTAGCAATTATAAGACAAGCAAAAACATCAAGCAACTTACCTTAGGTAGGGCGTACTAGGGGTGCTAAAACCTTCCCTTTACGCAACTAGTCCCTTACCCTGGAATCTCTGCAAGACCAAGTACTAGGTTTCCTAGTAACCGTAATACTAGGTGGCGACTCCTTTTGTTACAAAAATAAATAATCCCCGACATTTAATCATTCCCGCTCATGGGGACCGGTTGCCACGACGCCGCTCGCGGACATTTTGGGGTGCGACATTTGTTTAACAAACGAGTTCTCAAAATTCACGTGATTTCCTTGGAAGGTGATATTATACCTCCAAAATCCACATAAGGTAAAGTGCACCCATTGGTATAAAAAAGATAACAAATGCAAGTGTTAAAATTTGAATTTTAGAGCGATTAGGTTTTCACCTTATGAGGTAGAGGCTTCCTCATAAAGAGAGATCTACTTCGATCATTAGAAAAGACCAACGAATAAAAAATCTTACCTAAAAAAAAATCAAACAACAATGCAACTTACCTTAGATAGAGTGCACTAGGGGTGATGCGTTTTCTCATTGCACAACAAGTCCACTTACTAGACTCTTACAAATTATTAAATTTTCTAATGACTTTAATACTAGATAACTATTCTTAAAAATTATAATTATAATTTTATTGTTTTAAGAAAACTCCTTTCCCGTACGCCATCTCCACTCTCCGGGATGACAACGCGTGAGGAGAGAAAAAGCAGATTGTCATGGCGGATACAACCACATCAAATTCATATTTTTTTTAAAAAAATAATTGATGCTTTACAAGCCAAAATACTTTTGAAAAATACCTAAAAGGAGAAGTAAAAGTATAAATTCTCCCACACACCCTTATTAAAAGACAATGGTTAGGGGACAAGATTGAAAGGGGATGTTAATAATGCTACAAGGGGACAAGTAAAACAATATTATAATACTATATGATGTTGGTTTTAGAAGATTAAAGATGTTGGAGGAAAAGGAGACGATGTGGTAATGATGTTGACAAACAAGAAGATTTACACTAGAAATTATAGATATAGTTAAGTGAATATGAGTTCGTGAGTGATATAACCTACAAAAAAACAAGGCAAGGGGAACATATGAGATCAAGAGGAAGATAAAGGGGACTTAAAACATGTAAGCTATTGTTTCTAAATTGGTAAAGATGAAACAAACCAACACGGAATATTAGGAAGGATTTTGGACAATAATTGGTGATCCGATTAATGAAGGTAGAAGTCATCTTCCTCGAAGATTTATAATATCAAGACTTGTGAAATTGAAAAAAGGAAAAGGATGAGAGTACATTTTCTTACAATGGTAGCCAACATATAATGAACTATAAATTGAGAAAGACATTGGTTGATGAGAGAAAATCTAACGACTGTAGGATTAAAGATACGCAATCCAAAAACATTTAAAAGCTTTACAGAAAGTATATCCAGAACAAAATTTAAATATTAGTTGAAACATATAAAACATAAAGTTGATTTATTAGATTTTCTGTAAAGGAAAACATAGGAAAATATTATTGGAAAGAAAATGACTTGACTAAGGATTACCAATACAATGATGCTAAAGTTCAAATGACAAACGAACAATATGAAAGCACAAGGAATGGATAAAAACGATAGTAGAGGAAAGATGAAAAAATATCTTTCAGAGTGTTTGTTTTTCTATTTTTGAAACGTTTTTTTTAATTATTTTTATGTTTGATTCAAATTATTTTTAATGTTTCTAATTATTAAAATTAAAATATTATTTTAATATATTTTTAAGCAAAAAACAACAATTATCACATTACCAAACAAGCTTTATCAATACTGAAAATAAGGATATCTTTATTAGCACAGTCCATGATAATATCAAATTTACAAAACACATAATTATCCATAGCATACTAATACACAAAAGGAAGGATTTTATTTGTTTTAAATAGATATATGAGTAGCATTTTATTTGTTTTAACTGAAATATTTCTCCATCCATAAAAAAAAAAGAGAGAATCAGGAAAGAAAAAAAAAGGAGAGAGAACAAAAGATTACATTTATCATTAAAAACTTAAGGTTGCTTTTATTTTTAGAAAATAACTAGTTGATTATTTAAATATTTATGTACACCAATTTTATTATAAAATAATTATTTTGATATTAAAGATTCTACTTGAAAATAATAATTGTATAATTAATTTTATTTTTAATAAAATATTAATTGTAATTTTTTAAACTTCATATTACTAACTAAAAAAAAAAAGAAAACCTCACATATCCTAGGTGATGACATATTTAGAAATTCAAGACAACATTAAGTCCTTAGAATTTATCAAAACTTATATATATATATATATATATATATATATATATATATACATGATATTAGTGTGTGTATTTTTATGTAATTTAAAAGTATTTCTGTATAGAAAATTAAGAAATATGTTTACGAAGTAAAGCGATTTCTAAAATAAAAAACAAGGACCTTGTTAGAGTGCGTTTTTTCTCTGTTACTTCTTTAATTACTAGCAGGGAATTTATGTAGTTTTTGTTATAAAACAAATGGTTTCCTTTTCTCCACTTGGTGTTGATAGCGCATGATGCTATCTTCCTTTTATTCAGAAGCTTCGGCCTGTGTTGAAATTCGTGTGGTCGAATCATTTTAACGTGAAGATCACTTGGTAATGATCGTTGCAACTGCTGCTTGCCGTAGCGTATAGTGGCCCTGTTCATAGCAGTGCTGATACTTTGCTTGTTATTTTGTCGATCAATAAATTTTGGTTTTAGTTTTTTGCATGGTGTGGTCAGTGGGTTTTGGTTTTTGGAACTCTACATCACGCCTTTATATTTCAAAATCCCCAGTCAGAATTTGCTGTTGTTTCGTTTCAGGATAGGGTTCTTTGGACCAACTGTTGTGAGGATGCATGGTGGTTTTTTACTGTTTCTTTCTCGTGCTTCCGTCAAGCTACAGCTTTTCTTACGAGTCTCAGTTCAAACTCCACTCACCAAAGACTTTCTTCTTTCTTCCCTTCTTCATTTGATCATGTATCTGAAGTTAGAGACATTCGATTCATCTTGAGTGTTTATTGAATGGAAGGGAATTGGCTTATAAAGCCATTACAGATAACTGAATAGCTAAATAACAACCCACATCTTTAACAATTCTAAGATCATGGTAAATAATTAGGAAACAGTCAAACACTGATCTGAGAAACAAAACTAATTCCTAGATGTTAGGAGCTATTGGCAGATTCAAAATTAAAGATCTAACACACCATATACTCTAGTTATATGAAACTTTCAAAACGTCTCTAACAATCTGGAAGTGTTATGTCACACACCTTATAAGGATGCTATCTGCACTCACCTTCTTTTGAAGTTTTAATGTAGAATAGATACTTGTTAGTTTGAGAGAAGATGCAATCTTTGAGATTGAGGACGGTATTATCATTGAAATGTAGAGTGCCAGTGAGCTGATTTTACAGAGCTTATCAACTACAAGAGTGATTTTGTTATGAGCTATCAAGAGATGGCTGTGATGCCCCCCCCACCCCCCACCCCCCCCTCCGAACACTACTTGATTTCACCAAGTTCTGAATGATTAATTTTGTTTGTGGATAGGCTACTTACAGAGCTACAAGATGATGGAGTTTAACTAGTTTACGTGGACTTGTCCAATGAAGAAGAAAGAAGAAGAAGACTTACTGTTACGACTGTTATCTAACAGAATCAACTGCAACAAATTCTAATTGTAACTAATTCAAACAAGAGAAGGTAACTAATTCAAAGAAGAGAAGATGTAATTGACCTCTCTAGACAGCTAGGAAACAAATGTGCAATGCATGCTCTGCTCATACTATATAAATGAGCATTTTGTCAAACAACAAAAAGACAATTAATACATACAACTTATCTTCTTTTGAATAAAATCCCTCTTCTGTTTTTCTCCTTCTCCTTGAAGATAACCAAGTTCACCTGCAAAATCACAAACAAATTCAATCAAAAAGTTAACATAGTATCAGAGCTCTAGTCTGATTTGTAAAGGGATGTAAGCAGTGAAATCAAGATATACGAGACTAAAAAATGGCAAGATCATCAAGCACTAGAGGAGATCTAAGGACTCCACAATTCAATGGAAACAATTATGATTTTTGGGCAGTTAAAATGGAGACTATCCTGACAGCTTTTGATCTATGGGATGTGGTAAAGATGTCTCATACAAATCCTAAATCAGCTGTCACGAAGGTGATTTTTTTCGCACTTCCATCCCCCCTCTGGATTAGGGGAGACAACGACGCGCTGTGAAAATGGAGGGGTGTTATAATCATTAGGAACCTATTGTTCTGCGAGAGTCTTGGGTAGGAAGACTTGTTGTGCAAGGAGAAGACGCATCACCCCAGTGCACCCTACCTAAGGTAAGCTACATTGTTTTTTATATTGCTTTTCTAGTTAAAACTTTTTACACTACATTTTTCAAAAACCATTTTTTTGTTTGCGGGTGTACTGTACAACGTAAATTTACACCGCAATTACAAACAGTTTTTATCTACGGATGTACTTTACAATGTAAACTTACACCGTATCTAAAAATCCTTTTTATTATCTACGGATGTATTTTACAATGTAAATTTATATCGTAGTTAAAACTCCATGGATGTACTTTACAATATAAATTTACAACCTATTAGATAAAACAAAAATAGTTTATAATTATTTTTGATATTTTGGTCAAATTCCAACGGATAATTGTAAATCGATTACGATATCCAATTTTTGTTTTAAAACATAAGGAAGATGCAATATATATATTTGTTTTATGAAAAATATGATGGAGAAATCTTGGAATCTGGCCGTATACACGAAAAAAACATATTTTTAAAAAATAAAAATTAAATTAAAAATTTGAGTCCGGCTTGGCCCGACTAAATGGGCCGACACAGTGCAAGATGAGCCAAATACCCAACCCTAATGGGTTGGGCTAGGCCGAGAGCAACCCATCCCAACGACCAATTCACGTGAAGTGAATTAATTCACGCAATTCACTTCACATGAACAGTAAATGGTGGTATGCCGACCATGACGAGAGGCTTACCTTCCACTGCTGCTGGGTAAGGCAAATCGAGGTGGTTCTCCCTGTCATGGTGGTGTCGAAAATGGTGGCCCGTGGTGGTTTTTAGTAGCGTCGAACAGGTTGACATGTCCATGCAAGGGAGCTGTTGTGTGTTCTTTGGAGCTTACTGCTGGCTGCTGAGGAGGTGATGCTTGTCGCCGGAGGTGGGGAAGACAATGGGTTATTGTTCCCGAGGCTGGTGGTTGTGTTGTTGGAGGAGAGAGAGAAGGTCGTTAGTGCTGTTAAAAGGAGATAGAGAGAAGATTGTTAAAATGAGAGGAAGAGAGAGAGCCGATGTCGAGGACGAAGATCAAGGGTCAGTATGTGCTGTGTAAAATTTTCCGTCGATGTTACGTAAAAATTTTGCTTTGTAAACCCCCCTCACTCTCTGCGTAAAACTCATCATCCTCTATTTTTTTTCTCTGCTTCTGTTCCTCCCTTGTTCCTTTTCTATAGTTTTTCAATCTCCTCTACCTTTTCATCTCCCCCTCTTCATGCATGCATGTAATCCATTTATAGGTAAGAGGCAACCCTTCGACTACCTATTGCGTGCAGCGATGAATTGCCTCTTCAACTGAAATGCAACCCTGCAGTGGGTGGTGATGTGCCTGCACTTTTCAGGTGACTGGACAGTGCAATCACGTCAATGATGATTTTAGGAGAGGGTAAAAAATACAATTTGGTCTCTCAATTTTTAATTGGTTCAATTACACCCCCAATTGGTTTTAAACTTTTATTTTTGTGCAATTGTATCTACGTCAAAAATTCAATGCTTGCCTTAAATTTGCCCGTCTTTTTTTTTTTTGGTCCATGGTTTCTAATTTATGTTATTTGACCCTCAATTCACCATGAAACTCTTAATTGTCTTGAATTGGACCCCTGATTTCGCACAATTGATTTGGAAAAATTCAATTCAGTCTTCGAAAACTCCAAATTTCTCAATTGAACCCGAATTATATTCAAGATCTTGATTTCTCATCGACTAAGCCCTTAATAATATTAATATGACCAATTTAAAGTATAAGTAAGTCCTTGCACTTAATTAAATCCTTCAATTGGACTCTACATTAATTTCCAAACATAATTATACTTTTAAATTGGATGACGATTAAATCAAATTGACCCATAAAAATATAATTATGTCTCTCGACTTAATTTTTACACAGATTTATCCAATGATAAATTATATTTCCTTAATTATACTTTTAAATTGGACGACGATTAAATCAAATTGGCCCATAAAAAATTATGTCTCTCGACTTAATATTTACACAAATTTATCCAATGAGAAATTATTTTTGTAACAACTCACCTTAACTCTGCCATATATTGTCCGCTTGAAGCCTTACAGTCCTCACGGTATTATTCCTAGTGACGCGATCCCACTTCGAGTCCGACGTCCCAAAACATGTATGACAAGTTGGTAACCAACACTCTTAATAAGGCCAGCTACCACTCTTTCATCCACCGATGTGGGATATTCCAATTTTGATTAAATTTCCTCTATTTTTGGGACAAAAGAGATACTGACCGGACTCATGGAAACGACCAAAATTTCCACATTGATTTTTCTACTAACGCTGACCCTTTTTATTTTATTTTTGTTATTTTTTAGTGGATTTTAGGGAGTAACCCAAAATTTGGGTTATGACAAGGATGAATTTGCAGGAGAAAAAAGTGGAGCTAGAAAAATCTTAGAAGAAAAGCTAGTTGCTTCAAAAGAAAATAGAATAAAAGATTCTAAAGCCTTTAGTGTAATACAAGGAGTATTATCTGATGATCTATTTCCACGCATAAGGAATGAGAAAACTGCAAAAGGAGCATGAGAGATACTAAAAAGAGAATATAGAGGAGACAAAAAGGTGATAGTTGTAAAATTGCAGATAGTAAGGGTTGAGTTTGAGTATATAAGGATGGTAGATTGAGAGAGCTTAGATCATTACATGACTAAGTTCTTCAAAGTTATAAATATAAGTCCATTGTTTCAAATATTGAGGAAATAAGAGACTTCGATACATTGAGGAGTGAAGAAGTAATAGCTTCTATTAAAGTGTATGACAAAAGAGAAGACATGCATGATGAGAGGTAGAGAGTAATGAATACTCGAAAGAGCACTCAATAAATGCATAATAAGAACAATTACCTTTAAAATAACAAAGGCTCACAAGGAAGAACAAATTCAAGGTAGAGGCAGAACAAAACGTTTCCAAACTAGATTCAAGTTGGAAACAGGAACAATCAACACAATACAAACTGGAACCAAAAAGTTGGGATTAATTACAACAATTCCTTTAGTTCTCAAGAAACAAATGGAAGCAGTAGCCACACCAAGAGCCAAACAAGTATAAAACCACAATGTAATACATGTCATAAGCACCATTTTGGCATATGTAGATTCAAAGGAAAGATCAAATGTGGAAAATACAGTGAGGTTTGGACATAATCAGCAGATTTTTGTGACTTCAACAAACAAGTGTCAAATTGTGCAAAAGAGGAAGATGAAATCACAAGGACAATTTTTATGCATAACATGCAACAAGTATACAAAATGAAGATGCATGGTTTATGGACAGTGCATGTAGTAATCATATGAGTTCATAAGAGTCAAAATTAATAAAAAAAAAATCACAAGACAGTAACATGCAAGGTGAAGATGGGCTCAGGAGATCTTGTGCAAGCTACAAGCAAGGGAACACTTGTGGTTGATACAAGACAAGGGATAAGGCACAAAAAAAAGTATTGTTGGTGCCTGGATTAGATGAAAACCTACTGAGTGTAGGGCAAATGATGGAGCATGGGTATTACATCCTTTTCAAAGGAAACCAGCCTATAATATTTGATGATGAAACACTTACAAATATTACAGCAAAAGTGATCATGAGAGGTAACTAATGCTTTTCTCTTTCACTAGAATCCATGTTACCTGTAGTAAGAAAAGCATTAGTGATTGAAGGTTCATGGATTTGGCATAGGAAATTTGGACACTTGAATTTTGAAAGCTTGAAAAATATGCAATAGATGGAAATGGTTGCAGGACTGCCTATGCTAACATATGTGAATATCGTGTGTGAAGAATGTGTGCTTGGAAAGCATAAAAGGCAGTTGTTTGATAAAGAAGGAAGCTAAAGAGCAAGCCAACCACTTGAACCGATGTTGCACCCCATCGTGAGAGCGGCTCGCGATGACCCTCCCGTGCAGAGGGGATTTTCAAATGTGTCGGAGGGGAATTATCTTTATTTTTGAAAAAGAGTCGCCACCTAGTATTATGGTTACTAGGAAATCTAAACTTGTCTTTCAAATATTCTAGGGTAAGGGACTGATTGCGTAAAGGGAAGGTTTTAGCACCACTAATACGCCCTACCTAAGGTAAGTCGCTTGGTGTTTTTGTTTGTCTTATGATTGCTATGATATTGAGTTTTTTCAAAAATATATTGGTTAAATAAATATGATATATTATCCTCACTGAATATTTTGGATATTAACCCGTATGATTTATTTATCCAAACACCAACAATGGATAATAGCAAATCACCCCCACCAAATATTTTAGATATGAACCTCTTAAGATTTATTTATCCAAACATCGACTGATGAATGATAGAATCACCAAATTTTTTTTTCTAATTTTTGGAATATTGGCCAATACCCTTTGGATTTTACAAACATGTTGTAAAATCCAAAAATGCAAGAAATGATTTTTCTTTCCGAAATTCATGCTAAAACATATTTTTTCTTCAAACTCCGAGATAATATATATTTTTTGAAAGCAAAAAAAGAATTTTCAAAATATGTTAGTGTATTGACCGTATCCACAAAAACAACACATTTTATATTTTATAAAAATATGTTTTTGCAAATTTTGTATTTTATATATATATATATATATATATATATATATATATATTTGAGTTGGTTGCCCATTCTTGATGGGCAAAAGGTCCATCATTTGGGGTCGTTAGGCCCACCCATTTTAGGCACTGGTGGGCCTCGTTCCTCGCTCAACCAACCCGCTATTCTCGTATATTGTAGATAAGTGGCATGTGGCACGGAGAATGAATATTCACTCCCTATGCATGAAAAAAATGGCAAATGAGAGGATTTTCGAGTGCAACAAAAGTTGAAACTGTTAATACCGTTGGGTAGAGCAGATCGAGGTGCTTCTTCTTGTCATGTCAGGCGTCGAAAATGGTGGCCGAAAGAAGCTTCGGAAGGTGGCGGGCTCAATCCGCTACCAACTACTCGTTGACTCTGCTACTTCGATGGAGGCCACGACTAGGCCGATGGCGTGGAAGGAAGGTTGTCTGGTGATAATGAGGGTGGCACTAGGGCCACGACTAGAGTTGTGGACCGAGAGGAAGAGGGAGAAAGAGTGTCTGCTCTGCTTGTTACAGATCGAGAGTAGAGAGAGAGAACTCGACGCCGAGGGAGATGGAGAAGATGATATTATTTCATGTGTTTTTCTTCTTGTTTTTATTTGCTAAATATTTGTCAATTTTCAGAACTTTCCCAGCATTTTTTCTTCTTTCCTCCTCGTATTCGCCTCCTCTCTACTCCGCTCCATGCCTCTCTTTTGTAAGTAAATCTTCTCTTCTCTGTTATCACATTTTCTCTATCTTTTCTTGTTTGTTCTCTCTCTCTCCTTTTCCTTTGTTTTTTCTCTTCTCTGTTCCTTTTGCTCGTAGATTTTTTTTTCTTCCCCTTTCTTTCTTCCTCGGCTCGTCATTTTTATAGGCAGAGCGAAGGTAATCGTTGCAAACAATGGTCGGTGGCTTGTAGGGAGGTGGTCGTTAGAGGCGAGTGTAGGCGGCGGCTGCAGAGATGCGTGGTCTCGTTGGTGCAGCGAAGGAGGTCGCTTTTAAGGGCAAAAATGAAATGTGGTCCCTCAATTTATAATTGCTCTAATTGCACCCTAATTGAATTTAAATTTATGATTTTTTACAATTATATCCTCCTTCATAATTTCATTACTAGCCTTGATTTCGTGCGCCCTTTTATTTTGGTCCTTGACTTTTGATTTGCGCGATATAATCCTCAATTGACCATTAAACTCTCAATTTGTTCAATTTGGTCTGCAAATTAGCAAATTAGGCATGAAAAAATTCAAACGAAGTTTCAAAATTATGATTTTCTCAATTGAGCCCAAATTAAATTTAAGAACTTGATTTCTCATTGACTAAGCCCTTAATAAAAATTATTTTGACCAATTTAAACTATAATTACGCCACTATAATTAAGTCACTATACTTAATTAAACCCTTCAATTGGACCTAAATTCATTCTCAAACATAATTAGACTTTTATATTAGCCAATGACCAAATCAAATGAGCCCATAAAAATATAATTATATCTTATGATTTAGTTTATACGCAGATTTATCCGATAATAAACTACTTAGCCTTGGATCTGCATTTTATTTCATTTCGGGCCCCAAAGAGGTACGATCGAGCTCTTGAAAATGTCCGTAAATTTCACCTTGATTTTTCTATCAATACCAACACTTTTTATTTTATTTTTTGTGTTATTTTGGAGTAGTTTTGGGGAATGACCCAAACTTGGGTCACGACAACTGGTACACACAAATTTCTGTGGACCAATGCAAAATGAATGAAATGGAGGTAATAAATATTTTATTACCTTTATCGATGATTTTTCGAGGATGAGTTGGGATTACTTTCTTATAAACAAGTCCAATACTCTAAATGTGTTTAAAAAATTCAAAGTGTTCGTTAAATTGCAAAGTGGTTGCACATTAAAGAAGTTGAGGAGTGATAGAGGTGGAGAGTATACCTTATTAGAATTCCATAATTTTTGTGCTGACAATGGAATAAAAAGACAGTTAACAATTGCCTATTCTCTTTGGCAAAATGGTGTAGTTGAGAGGAAAACAGGACCATTTGTGCAAGATATATATGCAAGATGCAACCTAAGCATGGTCGGGCCTGAAAATTACAAAGAAGCAACTGAAAATATAACTTGGCAAGATGCAATGAAGGAAGAATTAGACATGATTGAGAAGAACAATACGTGGGAGCTTGTGGACAAACCTATTTACAAGCCTCGTCATAAGGGTTAAATGGGTGTTTAAGACCAAACTTAACCTCGAATGTTACAATCAACAAGTACAAGGCAAGACTTTTAATTTTATAAAAACTTTTAATTTTATTCAATTGTATCCTTGTCAAAATTTCAACAACGAACCTTAGATGTGCACGCCCTTTTTTATTTTAGTCTCTCGTTTTTATTGTGCGATTTAACCCTCAATTGTGCGCTTTAACCCTCAATTAATCAGTACAACCCAACTATAGCTAACGACCTAGCCATAGCCTGCTAGGATTCCCAGTGAGGTCGGAAGCCCACTGTGGTCGACACATTGACCCAAAAAAATGAAATTAAAAATACAAAATTGAAAAAAGGTATTTCTTTTTTACTACTATTATTATTATAAAAAATTCCAAAATATAAAAAATTTATTTGTTTTTTTTTGCATACAAACTAATTCCATGATTTTTCCATACATATTTTTTGTAAAAATTAAGTTGCATCTTTCTCATATTTGAAACGAAAATTGGATATCGTAAAAATATCAAAAATATTTTTGTTTCATCTGTCAGAGTGTAAATTTACATTGTAAAATACACCATGGATAAAAACATTAATAAATTTTACTACGGTGTTAATTTACATTGTAAAGTACACTCGTAGATAATAAAAAGATTTTTATCATGTGTAAAATTACATTGTAAAGTATACTCGCACAAAAAAACTTGTAATCATGGTGTAAAATTACATTGTAAAATACACCCACATACAAAAAAAAATGTATTTTTTTTGAAAATGGAGTGTAAAAAAATTGAACTTAGAAAAACAATCAAATAACAATGCAGTTTACCTTAGATAGGGTGCACTAGGGGTGATGCGTCTTCCCTTGCACAACAAGTCCCCTTACCTAAGACTCCCATAGACCACTAGGTTCCTAGTAACCTTAATACTAGGCAGCGACTCCTTAGAATTATAGTTATAAATTTTACGACTATAAAACCCCTCATTTTCGAGAGAAGGATGGCAGGCGCCAAGCACGTCAAAAATCGTTGTCGTGACAAAGTGTACACTGGAAATAGTGAGATAATGATGAATGAATTCAAAGGGGAAATGATGTAGAGGTATGAGATGACTTACTTTGGTCTTCTATTATTTTGTAGGAATGGGAGTGTTGTAGAATGATCAAAGTATCTTCATCCATGAAAACAAGTATACAAGGTCTCTACATGAGAAGTTTGGGTTTGCTAATTGCAAACTAGTCTCAATTTCATTAGCTACTGATGATAAACTAAGAAAAGTGTATGGAAGTTAGTTAGTAGGTGAAGGTTTTTAAAGAAAAATTGTGGGGAGCCTATTATATCTAACAACAACAAGGCTTGATCTTATGTATGCTGCCACCTTACTATCCAAGTTTATGAATCAGCCAACAAGAAAACACATGGGAGTTGCAAGAAGAGTACTTAAATATGTTCAAGGAACTCTTGACTATGGGATAGAATATGTCAAACATAAGTCAACAACTCCTGTAGGATTTTGTGATATAGATTGGGGAGGCAGTGAAGATGACAGTAGAAGTACCTCAGGTTATGCATTTGGTTTTGGAAGTGGAGTGTGTTTGTGGGCTTCAATAAAGCAAAGTTTAATAGCATTATCAACACCAGAAGCTGAGTATGTCTCATCTTCCAAAGCAATTACACAAGCATTATGGTTAAGGTTTGTGTTTGATGATCTAGGTTAAATGAAAACAAAAGCTACTCTCCTATACTATGATAACATGTCAGCAATTGCTATAGCAAAGAATCTAGTTTTTCACCAGAAAACAATGCATATTAACAGGAAAATTCATTTCATAAGGGAGGCAGTTCAAGGAGGTGTAATTGACATGAAATTCTACAGTAGTGAAGCACAATTAGCAAACATATATTCACTAAGGGATTGCCTAAGGACATATTCAATCAACTTAGATCAAAGCTTGGTGTTAAACCTGTTAGCAACTTAGGAGGGGATGTTTATGGATAAGCTACTTATAGGAGCTATAAGGTGTTGGAGTTTAACTAGTTTACGTGTACTACAAGTCCACTAAAGAAGAAAGAAGAAGAAGAAGACTTGCTGTCACAACTCTGCTCTAATATAATCAACTGCAACACATTCTAATTGTAACTAATTCAAAGAAGAGATGTAAATGACCTCTTTAGATAGTTAGGAAACACATGTGTAATGCATGCTATGCTCATACTTAATAAATGAGCATTTTGTCAAATAACAAAAAGACAATACATACAACTTATCTTCTTCTGAATAAAATCTCTCTTCTATTTTTCTCCTTCTCCTTAAAGATAACAAAGTTCACCTGCCAAATCACAAACACATTCAATAAAAAAGTTAACAAATTTGAATCCGCTACAAGCGATCAGGTTGATGCATTATCAATGCAATTGATGGAAAACTTTGTATTTTTAGCTCATTATATGCTTGTCCCTTCCATGCAGTTATAAAAATCTTTTGAGACTGGTTTTTATTGTTTGTTTATTAGTTGCAGGAAAATTAGATTCAGTTTCCTCATAGGAATTGAGACCATCTCAAAGAATGACTATTGGAAGGTGGGACATTGGACTAGTAGATATCACCATCCTTCATTTATGGTGAGCTGGGAACTGTGGAATCGGCAGAAATAATCATCTGTCTAAATATTGCTTGCTAGTCTAATGCTTCAGTGTCAGAAATTGGTAAAATGTTCCTTCGTTTTACCCCTTTAGCTTCATTGGGCACACACCGCTTAAATTTGTGGCTACTGTGAAATGAGGTGAGTTTTCACCTTCGCCACATTATGGATTAACGGCTATAGTCCTGGACTTTGGCTTGAGAAATAAGTATTTATAAATGCAGATATGCTGTGGTCAAATAATTCCAAAGGATGGAAGTTCCATGTTAACCATTTTATGTTATATTTTATATCAGTAACTCGAGTAAATAAGTTATCGATCTTTCTTGCTTTTCTCAACTTGGATGAAAGATTGATACCTTCAAACTGTGGTGCTGAAGTTAATTGTCTGATTTGATTTTTTCGACGCATTGTGAGTCTTGTTGAATGTTTTAGATGCAAGGAATTGATCCTTATGATTTATGTTTATAAACCTCATCCATTATGGATTGCATGTCGTTTCTATTATGGATCTCCACTATGCTATGTCCATTTTTCTAATTTAACATCCTCAGATTTCAAAATGCATTTTGACAGGTGCTAACTGCTTTGCGGTTCTTCATACATTGAAGTTTCTTGACACTTAAATGCCTCCATGAGCGATGAAGAATGAAAGAACAAGCTCACACGTGAACATCATACATAAATACCTACGGAATTTTTCCATTGGTATTTCGCTATAAATATTATCGAAGGAATGTTATCGTCACAATTGTCATCGATATTTTATAAACGCCATTAACGATGTGATGGTTTTGTTGATAAATATCAGTACTAAACACCGAGGGAATTATAGTGGGATTAAAACACCTATAATACGCGATGATGTGATATTATTTCTTATTGAAGTATGAACACAATGGTGTGAAACTTATCTCCCCACCATTGTTGAAAATGATAAAACTGGTTTTCTTGGTGGCCAACTATTGACTTATGAAGAAAATTGTCTCCCCCACTCTTGCTATAAATAGAGAGGCTTCTTAGAGCTTAAAGAGATAGAGAGAAAGAAGAAAAACACAAGTGAATGTGTTGTGTTGAGAGAGCTAGAGAGAGTTGAGTTGAGTTGAGTTTGTACTCCTCCTTGTATTTGTATTATTGTTTGCTTAACACAAAGTACTAGTTCCGTGGAGTAGGCAAATTGTGGAACCACGTAAATATTGCGTGTATCACACTGCTTCCATCCCTAACATTTCCAACATAAATATCGACAGAGTTACCAACACATATATTTTATCGTTAGTGCCATTAGTAAATACTGATATATTGGCAGGTGGAATATGAGGGGAATTCAAAAATCTATGAAGTATGATGATGTGAAATTGTTACTGACAGAACTACCTATGGATTTACCAACGAATATTTATCTCGTCGGTAATTATTTAATTTATAACCCGATTATAGACCATCCTCTCTCCCTTTTCTCTCTCCTTTTTTCTTATGTATTTTTTTCTCTGCAAGACCTAACCACCTCTCCCCCAATTTCATCACAGTTCAATCTCTCACAAAAAATTTAGCAACCATAACACTAAGTTTATGAGCATTTGTGTTTTGATTCGATATTTTTTAGGATTCTCCACTTCAAATAAGCAAATCTACCATATGTTTTTGAAATTTAATTTTAATATGTTAGCTTTTTTCTCCTTTTTTGAATTATATTCATTTTATTTGGGTGTTTGCTGTTTTTTTATAGTTTTTTACTATATAAATTTATTGTATGAATTTATGATGAGTACATGTTAGGGTTTGTTTTAGGTTATGTAAAACTGCATTTGTTTAGTTAATGTATTTAATTAATAAACATTTATTATATATAGGTTTGATATAAGTAATGGAGAATCATTCAAGGGTTGTGTAGGATGGGTTTTTGCAATGGGGTTTAGGGCTTTATTAACTATGTAATATCTAATATGAGAAATATTAGTGAAGGAGGTATTATATGTTCATGTAGAAGATGCAAAAACAAAAAGTTAATGATATAGATGTTGTGACGATACATATTCTACAAAAGGGTTCATAAGGAAGTATTTGTATTGGTATGCACACGAAGAAGAATTTGCTCTTCACGAGATCATGGTAGAAAGGATGGTTGGTTCGACTTTTAGTTCTAGCAACATGCATGAAAATGTAGATGCCAATAGTAATTCCTATTGGAATTTTGTTAAGAATGAATAGAATGTGGTCAGGTATTTTGATCTTCTAAAAGACTATTGTTGCTACCAAATTTTTGACTCATTATTTTTATGTTTCGGTAAATAATATATCTTGGTATAAGGGCAAAATTGAATAAATCTAAAGTTGAATGTTCAATTGAGAGTTAAATCGCGCAAATTAGAAACCAAGAACCAGAATGAAAAAAAGGAGTGCAAAGCTAAGGTTGAGATTTGAATTTTTGATGGGACATAATTGCACAATATCATAAGTTTAAATTTAATTGGAGGTACAATTAGAGTAATTATAAATCGAGGGACCAAATCATACTTTTACCTTGTTAAAAATTTTGAAAACTGCACTGCATGCTACCCGGCTTTGAATGATCAGCATGCCATCATGCTTGCCTTCAATGTTCAGCGACGGTACCTGCACTGCATGCTACCCGGCTTTGAATGATCGAACGCGTCTGCCTTCAATGTTAAGTGGTGGCACCCTACACTAAGCATTTTGGCAGCCGAAGGGTTTGTGTTTTGCTATAAATAGCAACATGCAGGGACTGTAGAGAGGGGGATGAGGGGGCATAGCCAAATTTGAGTGAAAAGAAACAGAGGGGAGACGGGAGAAGAGAAGTTGCAGCGAAGGGAGAGCAGAGAGAAACAGAGGGGGGGGATAGGAATTCACGAGGCAAATTTACGTAAAAAAGCTCAATAATCTTCTGCAACAGAGCCCCAGCATCACCATTTCCTTTCCCTTTTCTTTTTTTCCTTCCCTCTCGATCGTTCGGTCGTTTCTCTCTCTAAGACCAAGTACGCCGACGCTTCTCTCTCTCATCCAGCATCCACCACTCCGACCATTTTCGCATCACCCCACCATCACCAGAAGCTACCTTTCCACGGAAAATAACCCAACAGCAACTCAGACGTGGCAGCAAAGCAACAGCCCCAGTTGACAGAAATGAATCCCGACAGCTTCCGAAACTCCGTCCGGCCACCACAGGCCACCATTTCCGACGCCACCACGACGGGAAGGACCACATCGACGTCATCTACACAAAGGTACTAGTAGATAAGCCATTTGTCACGCTCGAAAATTCCCCACGATACTGTGCATCTCCTACGCGTGCATGCGGGAGGAGTGAATTCGTTCACTCCCCTGCCCACTGTCCTGGCACGTGGACAGTGGGCTGGTCGGGTCGGGCTTTGTGCCCGGCCTGACCCTCTACTGAAGACGGGCTTCCAGCCCGTTTGGGCTAGAAGCCCAGTCTAGATAAAGGTCGGGCTGCCACCGCTCGAGGGAAGGTGGGCTAGAGTGAGCATCCAACTCACTGAAAAATAATAATAAAATTATATAATAAAAAATATAAATTTTGCAAAAAAAATATTTTGATTTAAAAAGATAAAATATATTTGTTTTCATGCATACGACCAATACACTAGTATATTTAAAAAAAATCAAAACAATATATTATCTTGGAGTTTGAAGATAAAATGTGTTGTAGCATGGATTTCGCAAAGAAAAATCATTTCTTGCATTTTGTGATTTTACAACATGTTTATAAAAATTCAAAGGGTATTGGCCAATATTTCAAAAAATACAAACATCTTATTTTTGGGAATTTATTATTCACTGTCGGTATTCGGATAAATAAATCCTAAGGAGATAATATCCAAAAAATTCGGCAGAGATAATATGTTGTTATTCACTGTTGGTGTTTAGATAAATAAACCCTAAAGGGTCAATATCCAAAATATTCGACGGGGATAATATGTTGTTATTCACTGTCGGTGTTTGGATAAATAAATCACAAGGGGTCAATATCCAAAATATTCGGCAAGGATAATATGTTGTTATTCACTATCGATGTTTGAATAAATAAATCCTAAGAGGTTAATATCCAAAATATTCGGCGGGGATAATACACGATCATCATTTCACCAACATATTCTTTGAAAGATCAAAACTATAGCAAATCATAAGTCAACTATGATAAATCTTTTATGGAATAGTTGCACAAATCACAATAAATTATTAGTTGTGACACAAGGGTTCATCATCAAGTTAGATTATGGGTTGAGTGGGTCGATTATGATAAAAATATTGAATGGGCGAGAAACATTTTACCCGAATGGAACAAGCTGAAAAAGAATTTATTTGCTGTCAAAACCATGATGAAACCCCTCGGGCTATGACATCATAAAGTTAACATATGTCCAAACTTATTATGTTGTACTACCTTGAAAATGCGGAGTTGACCAAGTGCAAATCATGTGAGCATCCTCTTTATAAACATATGAATGGCAGACGACAAATGCTTCCCAGTCATACCTAGACTGTAGAGATTATTAGTGTCATCAAAGACAGCTGAGCACATGACATAACATTGTTTATATAATGCAGTTGATGGAAAAGATTGGAGTTTTAGTATGATATTATCATACAAATAAGCTACAAGATAATACAAAACAATCATCTTCGTTTCTTTAATCTTTCACAAATTTAGTTGATGGAAAAGATTGGAGTTTTAGTATGATATTATCATACAAATAAGCTACAAGATAATACAAAACAATCATCTTCGTTTCTTTAATCTTTCACAAATTTAGTATGTAGTTAGATGTTGAAGAAAAGATTGAAGTTTTAGTATGATATTATTCTCCTATCCGAGTTCATCTCATTCCCCTGAAGCTTCAAGGTCATGACTCATAAGACCATGCAATCACAAGGAGTTTTTGGCAGGAGAAACTGTTCGACACATGAGCACTCCCTATCTGCGATTTGGATGGCTATTTCTCTTAACTTATTTTCGTTTTCTATTTGTGCAACTTGACTTGAATCTAGGTCAAGTCATCCCCTACTATAGAATGGGAGTTATTGAGATATCTGCAAATTTGGAGAGCTACACCTTTCTGGATAATACGAGCTAAGGTAGCCACCACACAGAAACATGCAAACACACGATTTTTTTTCTTCTTTTTTTTTTTCTAATCTTTGCCTGGACAGCCTCCTCCCCTCCCTCCATGTTTTATCTTGCCTGGGGTCTTATCCTGATAAGTACCTCCCAACGCCATTCCATGGCAGCTAAACTACGACCAAATCAAAATAAATAAATAATAATAAACTATATAATTTTAATTTGTAACTGATGAGTTGTCATGTCAAGAAGCATTCATTGTAAGGTTATTGCCACCCACATTCATTGTTCCCATCTTCAATTCAACCAGACATTGAATATTTTTTTTTTCTTTTTAGCATTCCATTTCCTGAATAATATCACATTGAATTGGTCACTGAACAACTATATAAAAAGAGGAAATTCTAAGCCCTCCCTGTAAATAATTTTTGGATTATTTCAGGTCTTAAAAGACACTGCCTTGAAGTCAATGAGGGTTTCCTTTTGTTGTTTGTTAAAGTGATTTTTATATTAAAAAATATATTAAATTGATATGTTTTTTTAGATATTTCTTGATAATATTCGTAATAAAATAAAATAAAACTAATTTAAAAATATTCCTGAAAACAAACACACTTACTATACTTACTATAGAGGTTTTTATTTTTTTATTTTTTTGGGGGTGGGGGCTAAAATGTCGATTACTACTGCAATGGCTGATGTGAGTAGAGCAGCAGTGACCATGGAGACAATTCCAGATGTCAAAAGCTGCAGCCAAAATTCGCAGCCCTTTGTAGATGGAATCTAGCCATTGGCCTATAAAATTTAATAGTGGTTTGGTCAAAGAAAAACCCCACAGCTTTGATTGAATCAAGCCTGAACATTGATGTGATTAATTACATCAACTCAGCTACAGATACAGACAACCACCGAGGATGGGGTCTAGCTAGTGACAAGGATTTTGAGTCCTTCTCTGAGGCGAACATGGTTTGAATTCCTGGTTTAATGTGTCTGACGATGTCATAAAGATGATTGGTTTCCTGGTACAGAGAATACCCTAAATACAAACACAATAAATACAGATTCAGACCAGTGCCCTTCTCTTCTTTTTCTCATCTTCCTTTCTTACCTAACACAAATAACGACGATATAACAGGTTTGGCTGAGTTAATTGGATGCCAAGTATGCACTAGTGATTGTATTTATATTTTTTATGTAATAATACATTGAAATAACTTTTTCTTTATTTTTTAAAATTATCTTTGACTTCATAAAATCAAATCAAACTGAAAATATTAAAAACTTAATTGAAAATAAAGAATAAACAAAATAAAGAATAAACAAAATAAAAATCAATTTTTCAAAATTACTTTTGAAACGAAAAAACAAACGGGGATGTTTTGTTTTCACATTTTGTCAAGAATCAAAGGGAAATATTTTTTTCACATTTAGTTTTTAATTGGAACATTTGTTTTTACAATGCATGAATTGTGAAAAAGTCATCTGCCTTCTAGGATAGGTGAATCAAGTTGGAACATCTACATGGAATTTTCCTTGAAAATTTATTTTGGACTCATTAGCCATAATAGAAATAAAAGTTGAATTTATTTGCATGAATAAATTATACACATCAAAACCATTACAACACATCAAAATACACATTGCAACTATCTTAGTTAAGACGTACTTGAGATACTAGTCCTCTACTTGAGATACTAGTCCTCTACTCTTGAATGTATAACGAAGCCGCACGCTAGGGTTTTTCTAGTGATAATAAAAAATATAACTAGGTCGCAACTCCAAAATATCTTTGAGACATCGTGTAGGGACGGACAACACTATCAACAATGGAAACCCATTATGATAGACATTAGATTGAGAGTACTAGATTAAAGATATCAACATAAAAAGTTCATAGTTGATAAGATTCTTAATATTAAAATGTCCAAGAGTTTCAAACTTATGCTACATAACATTCATGCTAAAAGATGCTTATATGTAAATCATTTCAAGTTGCTAATATTATTAAGAAATTACTATAATCTTAGAAAAACTTAAATAACTACTTCAAGCTTAAGTAAAAATGATGAAAATTTAAGATCTCATTCCAAAGTAAAGGGTATAAAAAGAAATAAGTTATTCAATATGAGAGGATAGTCTTCCTTAAAAGACCTTAGAAAAATACGGTCAAACAAGTGACAAAGTCGTATAAAAAAACTTGTTATGAATGAGAAAAGCATTGCCATGTAATTTAATAGAAAATATTTTATACTCAAGATTGTACATTATGCCAAAGATTACAAAAATAAGTTCTAGCAAGGGAATCTCAAGAGAGAAAAGTTTATGCAATCCAAGGTCATTGAGATAAGGGGTTGATTATATAATAAGAAACACAAACATCAAGCTACATATCATATATAAGGTAAGTTGCATTAGTTTTTGTTCATCATATGTTTGTTTATGATAATAAAGCTTCATACAAATACTTGAGTTAAAGACATTATTTTATTTTATTATCAATTTTATCATCATTTTCCATTGACTTCATAAAATAAAAATCATTGGTATTTTTTTAACTTTATTTATGAGTGAAAATATATTGCTATTATTACTTAAAAAATCTTTTTATATCAATTTTTAAGGATAAAACCGTTGAGACTTTTTTATAGGCTTTTTATATCCTATGTCCACTTATGACAATAAAATCTCAAACAAATATTTATGAATTAAAAATATGATGTTATTATTATTATTATTTTGAAAAATATCATTTTTACATTGACTTTTAAGGATAAAACTATTAAAACTTTTTTATCTTATGCCCAATTATGATGATAATAAATTTAGATACAACAACAAGAGAATTCATCTAAATAATAATAACCCAAAACAAATATATCACCTCAAACATCATGTCTCTACACCACAAATCACAATAAAAATGATTTAGTAATCATAGTAATGTATACCATATTAAAAGTTATTAAATCTGTTAATTTAGAGGGAATACTGGGAGGAATTCTTCCTTAATTCTCATTTGGAAATACTCAGTGTATATATTTACATTGATCTGCAGTCTTATGTTGCTACTTTAGGAAAGAGAATAATTAGCATCCCATAACAATTGGGATGCTTATAAATAGGAAATATGACAACGACTACTTTCCTAATGCATGGAGATTTGTACGACTCACGCCAACACTTCCCTCAAGTTGGTGAAAAATATCTCTAATACCCAACTTGTCAAGTGAGCTATAAATTTTTTGTTGGAGACAACTTTTGTAAGCATATCCGCGAGTTGGTCCTCCGATCCGACGAAGGAAACCGAATCACTTTTTCTTCAAGATTACGTTTAATGAAATGACGGTCAATCTCAATGTGCTTTGTCCTGTCATGTCTGGATTGGGTTCCGGGAAATTTCAATTGCAGCTTTATTATCACAATACAAGTTCATTTCTGAGTTAGGGATGAACCCAATTTCGAGAGTAGTCTTCTTATCCATAGGAGCTCACACAACCCCTTAGCCATACCTCGAAACTCGGCTAGCAGCTTGATAATGCTACTACTTTCTATTTTTACTCCTCCATGTAACCAAATTTCCCCAACAAATGTGAAATATCCGGATGTAGATTTCCTATCAGACACATTTCCTGCCCAATCAGCGTCAGTATATCCTTCAATGTCTAAGTGACCAATTTTTGAAAACATAAGCCCCCTCCCCGGGGCAGACTTCAGGTATCGAAGAATTCTAATGACTGCATCCATGTGGTCTTTACTTGGACAGTGCATAAATTGACTGACTAAGCTCACAGCATATGAAATGTCCGGACGAGTATGTGATAGGTAGATTAGCTTACCTACCGATCGTTGATATCTTTCTTTATTAGTTGGTTCCTGGTCCGGTACTCTCCAAGTTTTTGATTATGAATAGTTGGAGTGTCTCACTGGTTTGCAATCCAACATTCCCACTTCACTTAGTAAATCAAGTACATACTTTCTTTGTGAAAGAAACATTCCTTGACTCGATCCGGGCACTTCGATTCCAAGAAAATGTTTAAGTCCACCCAAGTTCTTCATTTCAAATTTTGTAGCTAGTTGCTATTGTAACTTGAAGATCTCTTCAGTATCGTCTCTTGTAATAATCATGTCATTTACATAAATTATTAAAGCGAGTTATCTTCCCTCGTCGTTGTTTTAGGAAGAGAGTATGGTCCGAGTTGCTTTGTTGAAACCCATATTTCTTCATAGCCATGCTAAATAGACCAAACCATGCACGGGTGATTGCTTCAATCCATATAATGCCCGTTGTAACTTGCAGACAATTCGGGAGCCGATGATGTATAGCCAGGAGGTATATCCATATATACTTCTTCCTCAAGATCTCCATGAAGAAACACATTTTTCACATCAAATTGATGTAGAGGCCAATCTAAATTTACAACCATAGATAGTAGTACTCTAACGAGTATTAAGTTTTGCTACTGGAGAAAAAGTTTCTTGATAGTCTATTCCATAAGTCTGAGTATACCCCTTGGCCACTAACCTCGCCTTATACTGTTCAATGGAGCCATCTGCTTTGTGCTTGATGGAGAACACCCATTTACACCCAATTGTTTTCTTCCCATTTGGCGAGTAAAACAAGATCCCATGTTTTGTTTTTATTTAAGGCTCCCATTTCTTCTTGAATTGCTTGAGACCATTTTTCATCATTCAATGCCTCCTAGATTCCGCATGGAACTTTATAGGAAGACAACTCTGTGTGCAAAGGCTTTGAGAGGGTCGAAGAGTCTTTGTGTAGTCACATGATTTGAGATTGGATATTTCGCTCATTTCCCTTCTTCATCTCGGTGAGTAATGAGTCGGGGCTTGCCCGATTGTGCTTGAAAGGTAAGTGATAATTGACGAGGGTGTCCAAAATATTGCTTGGAGGATAGTGTAGGAGATGTTACCTCAAGAATATCCTCGGATGAAGGGTTGTTATTATGCTGGTACATCAAAGAGAGGGTCTGTTTATTTGGACTATGCGATGCACCACCTTGCTCTCCTTCATTTTGCACAACCACTTCGGAAACTCTTGCTCTCTTTCAGCAAAATCTTCGGCTTCTATCCCAACCACTACGGAGTTGCTATCACAACAGACTCTTTCTTCACTTATAGTCTCTTGATTCAATTCAGCCATAACAGCTCTTTCTTTACTTACAACCTCTTGATTCGGTTTAGTTACATCTTCCACAACCTCTGGATGAAGATAAGTAGATCATCCCACAGTTTCTCCTCTTCATCCCAAGTCTTCCTCTAGAGAGGAGAAGTTGATATTTGTGAGGAATAAAAGTTGTCCGATTCAACAAAGGTTACATCCATTGATACATAGACTCGTCTTGTTTTTGGATCATAACACCGATAGCCCTTCTTATTTGGACCATATCCCAAAAACATGCACCGGACAGACACAAGGTTCAATTTTGGTCCGTTGATTTTTATGCGAGATGAACAAATGCAACACAACCGAATACCCTGGGTGGTATAAGAAGTAGGGATGGAAGGTTCACATGGTGGGATAGAACCTGCAATGGAGTTTTGAAGTCCAAAACTTTAGATGGCATTTGGTTCAACAAATAAACAGTAGTCCCAACAGCAGACATCCCAATGACATTCGGTGCTTTTGCTCCAATCAATAGTGAGCGAGCCGTTTCAAGAACATGTCGATTTTTCATGAAGAAGTCCATGCTTTCGAAAATATTCTTCGAAATCTCTATTCATATACTCCCTCCATTGTCGAATCGAAGAATATAAGGTTTCACTTGAAAATTGGTTTTGAATCATAGCATGAAATGTTTGAAACACCTCAAATACTTCATCCTTGTGTTTCAACAAATATACCCATGTCATTCGAGCACAATCATCCACAAGAGTCACAAACCATCGTATATCTGGATATAGTTGTAATGGGAGAAGGTCCCCACACATCGGAGTGAATTAGCATAAAAGGAATTTTACTTTTATTCAAACTAATCAGAAAAGATACACGGTGACTCTTAGCTAGGATGCAAGTCTCGCATTTAAAATCTGAATTTTTCAAAGTGGAAAATAACTGCGGAAATAAATATTTCATGTAGCTAAACGATGGATGTCCTAACCGGTAGTGCCAAAGCCAAATTTGTTCTTTATTTGCCTCAAGTGTTCGACTCATAGTATTAACTCTGCTCGAATGAAGTCATCCTATAATATAACCCCACTCTCTTAGTACCACACCCAATGATCTCCTTCGTGAGGATATCCTGAAATAAACAAAATTTTGGATACATTAGTGCTACACAATTAAGTTCCTCGGTGACTTGTCCCACAGAAATTAATTTACTCGAAAGAGATGGAACTAATAGAATATTAGGGAGTGATATTGAAGGTGATATGTTTCATTGTTCCAGCCCACGTAATCGGATACATAACCCGTTGGCATTGAATATATTAGTTCGTCTTGGTTTCGTTGTTTCAACAAAATCTTCCGGATCGAATGTCATGTGGTCTGTTGCTCCGAATCCACTATCCGAGTCATCGTTGTAGCATTCTTTAGATGTTAGTAAAGCAAGTATTGTCGTACCAACAATTGTTACCTTGATTCCGAGAGGAGTCGTTGTGGTTTCGACTTGTGATTCTTTGAGTGGAACAAATGAAAGCTTGGGTTCTGCACTTATTTGTTTTGCATTCATCATGGTTGTTCATC
This sequence comes from Salix exigua, assembly GCA_032356905.1. Lineage (NCBI taxonomy): Eukaryota > Viridiplantae > Streptophyta > Magnoliopsida > Malpighiales > Salicaceae > Salix > Salix exigua. Next base: position 32,551,219 of record CM063603.1, read on the forward strand.
TAGTACTACCTGCAGCTCCTCTTTGTTTTCGTCCCTTGAGTTCAGCCCACCATTTTGGATAGCCATGTAGTTTGAAGCATGTTTCACGGTTGTGCTTTATGTTCCCACAATAGGAGCAACCATTACCTCCCTCATTCCCCGCCTTTTATCCTTGTGTGATGCAGGTGCAATATTCCACCGGTTGTTGGCGAATTTCCGGGTTTGACAACTTGGAGTGTGTGTTGTCGTTGAGGCCTTCCCTTCATTCCTTTAGAGAACATAGCAGTGGCTAGAGTGTTTCCATTATTTGAGAGCATGACAACTTGTCCGGTATCCTCCCTTCGGACATAAGCATAAGCTTGTTCAACAGATTGGAAATGGTTTGAGTTGAAGTACATCCTCTCTGATCTTGTCAAGTCTGTCATCTAGCCCATCAAGGAATATATACACTCGATCTTCTTGTAAAAGAGAGTTATATTTTTGGATATCACCAAGCACACCCCCATTGGATTTGGTCTACAAAAATCAATCTCCCTCTATAGGCCTTGAAGACCATTGTAATATGATTCAATTGGGTCTCCGATTGTTTCATTCGAGTTACAGCGTCTCTTTAACTCGTAAACCTAAGATGTATCACCCCCATCAAAATAGGTTGTAGAGATTGAATCCCATACCTGTTTTTCCGTTGGGAATCGGATGAAGTTGCTTGACTAAGGATGGATCCATCGAGCTGAATCAGCAATCCTTTCATAATGGAGTTTTTGTCCTCCATCTCCTAAACGTAGGATCATGAGGTTACGGTTGTGGTAGATCACCATTAATATATCCCAACTTGTCTCTTCCTGAGATAAACATCTCAACAATTTGGGACCATAAAGCAAAATTGGTACCATCAAGTTTGATACCAATTTGTGTAGCGATTGTATCATACATCATTGTTGGAGTTTAAGTTTGGAGGGATGTAGGGTTCTTGTTTAAGGCTTGAGTCATTCTAGTCAAAACATCTTCAAGGTTTCCAGGCGAATTTGGTTGTTCTCGATCAACCAAATCTGTTGATGTTTCCATCATCGTATGGTGCTATCATAGCAGCAATTTGTTGCAGAAAAATCAAGAAAAGGATATCCGCTCCGATACCATGTTAATTTAGAGGGAATACTTGGAGGAATTCTGCCTTAATTCTCATTTCGAAATACTCAGTGTATATATTTACATTGATCTGCAGTCCTACGTTGCTACTTTAGGAAAGAGAATAATTAGCATCCCATAACAATTGGGATGCTTATAAATAAGAAATATGACAGCACTACTTTCCTAATGCATGGAGATTTGTACAGCTCAAGCCAACAAAATCAAACCAATTTCACTGCAAAAATCAACATGTTAAATGTGCTGAGTAATTTAACTTGGGTTCAAAACATATCTTCCAAAATTAACTCAAGTTGCCTGGAAAGTTATTAGATCGAACATGGGAACAACGTCGGCGTGTGTGACATAGCTGGTGGCGTGTTATTCCATTTTTCAATGATTTTAGTGGCGAGAGCGTAATAGGATCATGTAATCCTTATTCTCCTCTTCACAGTGGTGAAGAGGAGAATAAGCACATGAAATTTCATATCTTTACTTATTCTATTTTTCTTCCGATAACTTTAAAGAAGGTATCTTAACTTCTAATGGTGTCACCGCCTTCATCCCATAAACTAGAGAATACAGGGTTGCACCCATCGATGTCCAGACAAACATTTTTTGATCCATGCAATGATATTTTGTGTCGATCTCTATAAATAATTACTAGTTTCTAAGCAATTTTCTCTATGTTTTTGTTTGTTGTTTCTACTAATTTATTCAACTTGCTCTTGGATTTATCGGACGATCATATCTATTCCCCACATTACAAATGAACATGGCACAATCATATTGTGAAGTGGTACTGGTGATGCATTGATTTTATCTGTAAAAACTTGGCATTTGTGACACTTCCACACATATTCAATGCAATTTTTCTCCATAGTTGACCAGAAATACCCACTCCTTTGCATTTGTCTTCACATCACTCCTTCATGTATTTATTCCGATTCCTATTTTTTATCCAAACATCTCGACAAAGTTACATCAAATCCCTTTTTATACAAGATTTCTCCATCTAAAAAGTAATCAATAATCTGTCTTTTAAAAGTATTTTTGTCGGAACGTGAACAAAGCACTGCCTTGATGGTCCTAATCATTATCCTGGAATTCTTAAACTTTTCTTCTTGTTAATTCTCCCCTTAACGCGTTATATACTCCTCTTCTCTTTAGCTTATTAAATACACAAGAAAATATTAGGGGCAAATATTTATATCTTTAATAATTAATCCTGTAATAACTCATTTTCACTTTAATCTTGTATCAAACACTCTGGTTAAGAGATGCAGTTAAAGCAATTAATACATTACTATTTCATTGAAGTGACCGTGTAAGAAGACAAAGTGCCACTTGCTGAATGTGTTTAATCTGTAAAAGGGTAGCCAGCCGGTAGGAAATTTAAAGACAAACCATGTAATTAGGCATTGCATTACAAGTTGACCTGTAACTCGGTCCCCCTGATCAATCAACTATTACACTGCAACTTGCTACAAGCTTGAAATTAACATCAATGGCCACCAGGTAGTCACTCTCTCCACCACTCAAGATATCAACCAACCAACCAGCTAGTTAGTAGAGCGAGTTTAGAACTAAAAAGTTTTATTTTCATGTAATATTAGGTTTGAGTCATGTAATTGTTAATATGATAATCATTGGAGGTTTACACTAACTTTATAGCACGTAAGATTAGTCGAGACACATGCAAATTAACCAAAACACTCGCGTTAATAAAAAAGAAATACCATCAAGCAAAAACATCTTTTTTCTTCAAATATCTACTGAGTAGGGAAAGTTTTTTATATAGACCTGGTCTAATTAATATATATCATAGTCACAACAAATTATCCGTGGACACCAATGTTTGGGAAAAGCGTCTCGTGCTTAATTTGTTGGTGAACCGGACGAGGTCTAGTTAAGAATTTCTCCACCCATGATGCCAAGCAAGCTATTGATTTTGATGAACCAGTAGATATATGGAACATGAAATTAGCTGCTACACGTCTATTAAACCCAAGTTGACCCACCACCAGCACCATACAAACAAGCATAGAGCTCATCAAGTGGCAACACGTCCCCATTAACTTCTTCATGTAAGCTGGAGCTGTCTCTATCTTCACAAGATGAGTTACAGGAACCATTAACAGTAGGTTGAACTGTTGTTTCTTGGCTCAAAGTGAACACCATCTGTCGAGCCCGCCACAACTCCTCTTGAAGCTGCACCACTTCTCGTTCTAGCCGCCTCCTATCGGTTAACGCATTATCTAGTTTCACTTGGAGTATATTATAATCAAGCTCTAGGCTCTGCGTCTTCCATCTTGCTCTCTTGTTCTGGTACCAAATAGCAATTTGTCTCGGTGGCACCCCCAGTTGGTTCGCAAGTTGAACCTTAAGCTCAGGCTCAAGCTTCTTGTTGGTTGTGAAGGTTCTCTCTAGGAGCCTCACTTGGTCTTCTGTGAGCCTCTTCTTGTTGTGCTTTGGCAAGTAGTGTTGTTTTTGTTGGGTTTGAGAATGGGAGAAATCCATTCCGCTTTGGATGATGAAGAAGATTACAGAATATGATGAGATCGAGGAAAGCTGGAAAATGATTGTGCTGAAAATAATGCAAGTTGGTTCAAAGAAATCGGTGGGTTCATTTCGTTTTTATAAGGGTTCTCAGGCTTCCTATAGTTACCCTTCCCAATAAAAAATAATAATAATTTAACTCTAAGATTTTGACTTCAAAGATATGGGAGAGAAATACAGGCGGCTATATAAATATTCAAGTATACAATTATGGCACTATTCTCGTGCGGTCATCACGTGAAGATGGTCCTACTCTTGATTGTAATTATATAATTATCCGGCATTTTAGTTTACAATTATATTATACAGACTAGCAGCAATGGAAAAAGGTTTCAAGCTGCTTAAGATACAACAACAATTGATCAATTGGGTTCAATTCTTGTTTAGAAAATGTCCCCTGTTTGTAGGTTGCATGGCGATGAAATTTGTAGTTTCGAACATGAAGACTCCCATGAGAATTAGTTTGATAATATGATATATGGTTTTTTTATAAAGAGTGTATTAAAATAATATTTTTTTAATAGTATTGTATTAAATCATAAAAAAAAAATTAATAGCATGTTGAACCTTATTATCAAATAAAAGCTTAGTGAATCTGAGATAAGCTATTGTAATATATATATTACAATAAGGCCATAACAAATACAATAACAAATCTCGACTAAAATTAGCTATTAGCAAAAGAAGTTGAAGAAAATAAGAGCAAAGGAAATATGCCCTAGTACACTCCCACTTTGGCTTATATGATGAAGTTAAAGTAAAAGGTATTTTAAATTTGTTTTTTTAATATAACGATGATAAAATTAAATCTTAAAATTAAAAGAATTATTTCAATATATTTAAAAAAAAAACATTTTTAAAAAATTATTATTATTATTATAATACCAACCATATTCTTAATAGTATTGACAAGAACACCTGCCCGTAAGAAGTCTTTGAAAATTGAAGAATTTGACCGTCACTGGTCGTTCATTTGATCGGTGTTGGCGTTCATGTGTGGCGGCTGCCCGCCGCCTGGTTAAAAGTGACGGATAAGTTAGAGGTGAGAATACTGAAAGTCCACGCAACAAGGAACTTCAACACCAACATTAATGATTTATCAGACATCGCTAGAATTTTATTTGTATTTCTTTTATATTAAAAAGATTTAGTTTATTTACGAGTTATGTAGCCCGTGCGTTGTACTTGGGTTTTTGATGTCGCAAATTGATTATTTATGTGGCAAGCAAAGAATTTTTTAGTTGATAGATAGAGAATTGTAATTTTTAAATCATGCTATAATTTTTTTTATGTATTGAATTAGTTGATTATTGTTATAAGTTTAAATACTCGGATAATAATTCAATTGCCAAATTTCAAAATTATAGGCGATAAAATTTATGAAAGATGAGAGAATTATAATTTGAATATTGCAAAACCATAATTGATTCATTGTTCAGTATGTATTAACTATTTTGTTGGTTATTTAATTAGTGGATGTAAATTTGTAATCAATAAAATGAATTAAAGATGATTTTTTGTTGTCTTGAATTGAATGTGTTGATGGTTAAATTTTGTAACAGTTATTAAGCATTTAACTGGTTGATAGCAATATTGGAATCGTTGAAATCTATTAAAGATAGATTATTTCGTGTTTGCATTGATCTGGTTAGTTGTTAACATTATTTTACCAGCTTGGAGTATAATTTAATTACAATTTGGATTTGAATTGTTTGTTGATTTAATTAACTCATAGACTGCAAAATTGCAATGTTTTGATTATTTGGTGTGTTTTAATAGGATTGTTAATTATATAATAAGTTGGTCGAAAAAATATAATAGATGATATTAATTAGATATTTGTTTTATGTTGTAGTCAATTGGGAATTTGTTGGTGGTTGGTTGTGTTGTAAATTTGTGGCCAATCATCTAATTTTTATTTATTCAGTTGCGTTTACTGGTTATGGAAATATTTATTGCATCCATTTGTATGGTGAATTAATTGATTGTCTGGTGTGTATTTTTTTTTGTAGTTGATTGATCAATGTGTGAATGTGTTTTAATCGGTAAATTGTTATTGATTATTTTTCTCTGGAAATGGATTGATTGTGGAGTGTTTTTTAATTTGTCTTCAATTATTTAAAGATGAACCAAAGTTTTAGTGTGGAAAATTCTAAATATTCCCTCACATCTTTATGCCATGCATCTCATATATTTTTAACCTTGTCTTGATAGCATCAATTTTTCAGAAATAAATTTTATTTTTGTGCGTACTATAATCACTTATTTTTGTATAAAAGGATCGGAAATCGAAACAGAAGTGAAACACATATTTTTAATTGTAGATAACCAAAGTAAAATTTTAATTTTTTAGTTTTATTTTTTCTCAGTAATCTTAGATTTAAAATATTAAAAACTAAAAATATTGTAAATTTATTCTTAAGAAAAAACTTAAACAAAAGAATCTCAAATTTTAATTCAAAAGCAAAAAAATTCATAAGATTTATTAAGTATATTATTATATTAAATGTATTTAAGAATATTGATATTAATTTTTGATCTAAGTTTTTCACCACCAACATTACATCTGACATATTGTAAGTAAAAATATTGTAATATGTTTTAAAGAGTTAATTTTTGCTACAATGACTTTTTTCCATCTAAAACGAATAGTGTAATTGAACGGAAAGTGACTCGCCTACTTTTAAAATCTAGGTAAAAGTGGAAAAAAATTACTTTTATGTTTTTGCCCGAGTATTATTAGAGTTGAAATATTAAAAAAATATTGCAATATTTTAAAGAAATTAATTTTTTTAAAGAGAAAAAAATAGAAGACAATTTGTTTTTATGTTATCCAATTTATTTATTATATTATTACATAAAATATACTTAAGAATAGTGACATCAATTTCTCCCTATATATATTCCTAGGAGATAATATTAAATAAAAATCAGAACATATAATTAATCGAAGACTAAAAGTATGCAAGAAACTTTAACAAAAGGAAAAAATATCATTGCTATTACTAACAAAATAATAATAATTAGTAAATTACTTGGAGAAAAAACTATTAACAAAAGAGTAATTAAGAAAAATAAATAAATTATCATTATTATTATTATTAGTATTAGTATTAGTATTATTAAAATTAAAAACAAAGACAATTTTTTTGTATCTATATCTGATTTATCCATTATATTACTACATTAAATGTATTTAAGAATACTGATATTAATTGTTTTTAATTAAAAAAATCCTAGGTCATGTTTTCTTCTCCCTATATATATTTCTAGGCGAAAGACAAAAAATATCCAAAAAACTGTAAAACAAATCAATATTATTACAGCCAAAACAATCAAAATTATTAAATTATCAAGAGGAAAAATTATTAACAAAAGAGTAAATAAGAAAAACAATTAAATTATGATTATTATCATTATTATTATTATTATTATTATTAGTAGTAGTAGTAGTAGTAGTAGTAGTATTAAAATTAAAAACAAAGACAAATTTTTTATCTTGATCTGATTTATCCATTATATTACTATATTAAATGTATTTAAGAATACTTATATTAATTTTTTAATTAAAAAATATTAGGTCATGTTTTCTTCTCCTATATATATTCCTAGGCAAAAGACTAAAAATATCCAAAAACATTAAAAACAATCAACACAATTAATGTCAAAACAATAAAAATTATTAAATTATCAAGAGGAAAAAAATATTAACAAAAGAGTAAGTAAGAAAAATAATTAAATTGTTGTTCCTGATCGTTGTTGTTGTGTTAAGTACACTTACATATACATGGAAAAAATAGAGATTATTCTACAAATAAAAAAAACATTAAAAGTATAAGGGCTTAAATAAAAATCCAATATAAAGGGATTAAATCCAAAAATTAAAAGTCTAAGGGCTTAAATGGAAATCACATTTATTATCAATTTAAATTAAAGGACAAATTTGAAACAATCAAAACACATGTGTCTTGGATTTATTAAGATTTTACAACCAAGCCATAAATTAAAAGTAGGAGGACCAAAATCAATTAAAATCGGATGACCCAATCGAACTAAATCGAGCTTATATAATAGAAATGAGGACCAAAATCAAAATTAAAAGTCAAAGGACGGAAGTGAAAAGTAAAACAAAATGGGGACTCTCCCGCACTTTTACGTGCGAGAGAGAGAAAACGGTGGCGGCGCCTTTAACCGCCAACGTCGCGTCCACGAGCGATTTTAGGTGTCACGCGCCACCGCGAGAGGAAGGCCACGCGAGACGCATCGAGAACGACGACGAAAGACCATTTTCGGCCACCTTATGACGGAGAACGCGTCATCCAAGCAGGGTGTGAGGCGGAAACCGACCGACACGTGTGCCTCACGCTGACGAAACAAGGAAATAAAAATAAAAAATAGGGACAATAATTGGTTTACCCCTGTAATCAAGTCAGCGTTTTGTCTTATTAGGGGCTATAAATGTATTTAGTAAAATGATTTAAAAAAAGCGGTCGGTCGGACCGATCCGGACCGGTCCGGATGGGTGCAATGAATGTCGTGCCTCGATCCAGAACCCTTTTATCTTATTATGGGGAAACTATAAAACATTGTTCACAGGCGCAAAAGACAAAAAAAAAAGTGGACGTGCACCTGTGAAGAATGGACAAATTCGGTATCCACAATGAATGTGAGTGTTTGTGCAGTGTTTAAACAGTATTTTTCATTTTCTTTTAATGTATTTGTTAATTAATTTACTCTATTTGACCACTGATGTTCAATCAAACTGCTCATTTTAGGACCCAAAAACTCAGTCATACTCCAACGCTATTTTTGAAAGTAATCCAAAGTCATAATCCAACCAATAATCTGCCACAAATATAATTTGCTTCTCTATCGAAATAGTAATTTTCAGAATTAAGTGGACCACACAAACAGGCTTTTTCATGTCCAAGAGTTTATCTGTTCTTATTATTTATATGGAGCTGCTTGCCTCACAAATTATTACAATTTTGAAAATTCACGTGTCCTATCCGAAACCCAAAATAAAAAAGAAAAGTTCTTTCAACCCATCTGTCAATGTTTTCTATAATGTAAAAAAAACTCTATCTTTAAAAATTATGAGTACAGTTGAGAAACTAAAACTTTGATTATCTGAAATAAACATTTTAATTGGAATTCTAGACTTGTGCAGATCAAAAGTATCCATCATCACGTCATAATCCTTGGAACTCATCTACCCAACTATATTTCAGAACACTGAATTGAAAATAATGATTCTTGAGCCAAACCGAGAGCTTCCCACAGTTTCTAGTGAGTGCTGATTAACTATTGAGATTAAAGGGTTCTGTATCTGTTCTGTAGTAAGAAAAGAATTGAATTATTAATTACCGGTAGCAAATGTAATTCAGAATTGGAGGAGGAATAAATACCTGTAGGTTAATTCGTTGAATTCGTGGACCATGCAAGTTGAGAGGAACTATTATAAAACGTTGAAAAAATGGTTTTGTTATTGTATTTATTTACTGTCTAAATTTATTTATTGTGAATGTAAGACTTATTGATCATTCTTTGAACTATGTCAAATTTATTAATTTCACAAATTCAATGAACTGTCCCAAATAAATTTTAAATAAATAAATAAAACCATGCTCTCATTTTATCTCGTTTGTTTGTTTTTGTGCTCTTATTTCTCTAGCTTAATTTTGGTTTTGTTGTGTGAAGAGAGAGTTTTTGAGATCATATGTCTTGATTGTGCATCTTTTCAAATTATTATTAAAACCCAGAAAGCAAGTTGATTGGCAGCTATTTAGCTTTGAAATTAATTTTATATTTCTACAAGCAAGTAATATGTATAAATATATACATGCACTTATTTATTTATTTTAATATTTTGTATTCATGTTTTTATATTATTCAGCAAATATATATAATTGATTTTGCTAGATAATTTTCCACTACTTAAAAGTCTTTGTGAACGCTCTCTCTTACTCTACTTTTTATTTTATTATATGTTGTTGAGTGTATTTATGATATTGCCAACTCTCCAACTCTCTCTTTTTCAATGCATGTATTTGAACTATGTCAAGTGATGATTAAGGATTTGAACTCTATATTTTAGGTCTCGAATTTGAGTCATAATATAAATAGTATGCAAGAGATTGAGACAAAAGATTATATAAACTTCATAATATAAATAGTATGCAAGAGATTGAGACAAAAGATTATATAAACTTTTCGAGCTCACAAAACATGTCTAGAAGATGGGATTTCCTCCTATAAAAAAACAGACATCAAGTATATGTGTAAATATAATGAGCTATGTGAGAGATTAGTTGGTGCCTACGAGATTTTACCTCTGTTATGATTTATATCCACTTTATTTTGTCAAATAAATTCGAATTTGTTTAATTTCGGTCATGAAGTCGAAAATTTAACAAAAAATAGACCTAAATAATCTATCCGATTTCTACAGCCTCCAGTGGTGCTGCGATCAGGTAACAGTGGAGGCCTTTTGACTTTGGAAGTAATAAAGGGGTGATAGATCCATGCAACTTCCATTGCAGAGATATAATTAATGGCTGTCGTATCATAACAGTTGCCTCTGCCGGGATGACAAAGTGGGCATGCACCCTCACATCAAACCAGTTACCTGTATAGCTATTATATTTGATCTTATGATAATTCTTATGGATATAGATTATAAGAATATATGATTGGTTAAACTTAGTGTTTGATTTTCTTAAAATAAAAACAAATTATTTGAAACCGTCCGAAAGAAAAAGAAAGGTCTACTGGAAGGTAGCAGCCTAGGTTAACTTAAATGCTTGACCCCATGGTCAAAGCTTGTGGATTGAGTCGCTGGTTAATTTGATCTCTTTCTGCAGCATGCCTTGTTTGAAACTAGGCCTCTGGGCAGTCTGACAGTAATGGCTATGCGATGACATCGAGAAGAAGATAAGGTTGCCAATCACAAGTTTAATAAGTACAGGTTGCCAATAAGTACGAAATTCAACTATATATAAAATAATTATATTATATTTAAAATAATATAAAAATAATTTTTCAAAATAGCTTTTATCATTGGATCATATATTAATAAAAAATCATATATATACATTATTCAAAGAGTTATTTTAAAATTTTGACTCTCTAAAATAACTCTTGTATTGAAGTTGCTCTAATATGTCGTTTATTCAATGTTAAAGCAAAGTTAAACTTTGCTTTAAATTTATCTTTCTACTAGAATTTAAAAACTTACTTCATGGAATTAGGTCATAAAAGATTACATCAAAAATATATAAAAACAATTTAGGATAAAATTAAAAAAATGGCAAACAATAAATTGGAAAGCTCAATTATATAGTAACTCAATGTTGAAACATTGAATTGAAAAGAAAAAAATTGATTAAATATATAAAAAACTAAGTGAACTTAAGTCAATCAAACAAAATTGCAATGCAAGTCATCAAATTCAATAAGGTTTTTTATATTAGAGTTTATTTCTCATTTTATTATACATTAATATGAGTCTTTTTCTATATATAAAAAATGATAGGCGTATGAGGTTGAGATAGAAAAAGTAGATAATTGATAACGAAAGGTGAAATTGTGTTATATTTATTTTGAGTAAAAAACAAACAGAGCATTGATTAAAAAAAAAGTTGAAGTTTTAAGCTTTTACTGAGTTAAAAAAATATAATTAATAACAAAAGGTGAAAATTGTACTTTAAAAAAAATGAAAATAAAATATTAAACAAAAAAAAACAAATAATAGTCTAGATATTGTGAATTAACTTGTTAGACGTGTGACTTAGCTCATCGACTATCACCTAATAACTAAAAACATTATGGGACTAATAAAATTTGAAGTCACCATTTATTTTACCTACCCTTTTAATTTTGGTCCCTTATCTCTCAATATAACAATTCCCTTAAAAAAATATATGCATTTGGATGCCAATTAGAGCTCAAATTGTGCAAAAAATAGTTTGATGATCAAATAAAAAACAATTAACATTTGAATCTATAATTGTTTGTGATAAAAACAAAATCCACGAGATGTCTCCCAATGACCATTTTTTCTTTCATTGCGTGAAAGGAGAGACGACACAAAAAAGTGTTTTTATAATCATAAAATTATTATTATAATTTTTAAGAAGTTACCAACTAGTATTAAGGTCACTAGGAAATCTAATAGTCTATGAAAGTCTGAGTAAGGGATTTATTATGTAAAGGAAAGATGCATCACCCTTATATTTAAGATAAGTTGCATTGTTATTTGATTGTTTTTATAAGATAAGTTTTTATTTGTTCGTTTTTCTAAGGCTTGAAATAGATCTTTCTTCGTGAGAAAGTCTCTACTTCAACTTAACAACCTAACTATTTTAATAAACAACCTAACTATTTTAATGTCCAATTTGAACATTGCATTTATTGTATTTATATATATATATATATATATATGTGTGTGTGTGTGTGTGTGTGTGTGTGTGTACTTAACAATGTAATTTTACACTCGATAATTAAATTTCAAAATTAAAAATAAACAAAATAATTGTTGAAAGACTTGTGATATTTTGGCTAAACTTTAATATATAATCATAAATTGGTTATAATATCCTATTTTTATTTTAAAATATGAGAAAAAATGCAATTTTTGTTTTTATGTAAAACATGCTTAAGAAATTCTTAGAATTCGGAGGTATGAAAAAAAACATTTTTATTGTTTTGTTTTTATAATGCAATTTTATATATTTTTATATTTAAAAAATAGATTAGACCCGACACAAATAAATAGGTTGACCTAACAACCCTCTTGGGTTGGGCTAGACACATTGTCCAACACAATTGCCTTCTATTCACATTCAAGTTTATAGTAGCGGTGTCAAAGAAGAAAAAAGAGGTTACTAGTTGTTATTGTCGCATAGAGAAGGTCAAACCAATGCTGGAGGTGATGTTGGTGGTGTGAATGTTTGTCAGTAGAACTTGATAGAGGAAGGTGAAGTTTGTTGAAATGGAGAGAACAATGGATGTTGTTGCCATGATTGTCACTGTTGTCACTAGAGGAGTTGTTATGGCTGGTGTTAGAGAGGTGTAAATGTTGCTCTTATGGAGGGAAAAGATAAGAAAGAAGTGCAGTTATTGTTGTTGTCACCGAAGAAGAAGTCATCGTGTAGAAAAAGAAGAGGATATTTTTATTATTAATAATATCATGATAAAATTACATTTTAACCCCTTATCTCCAAAACACTCGTGGACTATAAATTATTTGAATACCAAGTTCAGAATCCTCATTCTCGATTGCATTTTTATTTTTAGATTAAGATTATTTTTATATAATATTATTGTATCTTATCTTAAAATATCACTGATTTTTTAATTATAAGAGTATCCTAAAATTCACCAAAGATGATATTTTTACTTGTATTAAACACTCATATCCAGCTACCTTCACTAGAAAAAAATATCGGATTATTGGAATAAAGAAATTAATTAATTATCCAAAAACAAAAATCAATAAAGTAATAAAGTCCAAGGATTTCTTTTGTAAGCTCCCCGGATGCTTTTTCTCTTTCTATCATATCACCAATTCTTATCCATCACAGTTCACATCAAGTGTTAGGTTTAGTTTTTAATATACAGATAGGGATCATGGAAATAATAATTAATAAATTTGAAGATAAATCAAGACTTAAATACTCATTGATGATACGATGTATTTTATATTACATGCTCACTCAAGTCATAGACACGAATAAATATTTTGCCCCATAAGGAGAAACTAATTTGGTCAAGGAATTAATTATTCGACTGCATTAACTGTCCTTTTACCCGTTGAAAGATGAAATTATTGTTTGATATTGTGATTTTGTTATTTTCTAAAGTGTTTTTGTTCAAAAAATATTAAAATGATATTTAAAAAAATTATTTGATATCAACACATAAAATTGAACTAAAAATATCAAAAAAATTAGTAAAAATAATTTCATTTAAAAAAATAGTGTCAAACATGTCTGAAATTATGTTTCACGGCTATCAATATTAATTTGAAAACTTGTTAGGGCCCGTTTGGATATGTTTACCAGCCATTCAATGAAGGGCTATGAAATATAAAGGAAGGTTGTCCTCAGCCCTTGTTTCAGTCATGTTTGTCATTTATGTTTTGATTGGTGTTTTATTTTTCAATTGGAAACATTTCAAAATGTTTCGGCACTCCATTTAGAGGTTATACTTTATATATATATATATATATATATATATATATATATATATATATATATATATATATTAATTCAACAAAAAAAATAGTTTAAATTCAAAAATAAAATTATTTAGAATTGTGTAATTTAAATTTCAAACTTAAGTAAGAAAATGATAGTTGAACTGATATAATTCAACCATCTTGATGGGTTCAAAGATAATATGAAAAATTGATTAAAACATATCTTAACTTAAAAAATCAAGTTAACATCTTAAAAAATATTAAAACAACGATATATTGAATCAATTCGGGTTAACCTAGATTAATTTTTCAAATGTATGACCTCCGTTATGAAACCATGATAACTTTAAATAAAACAAATCAAATTAAATTATAAAGTTCAATTCGTAATTAACTCATTGTTGAATAAAAAAATTGAGAAAAAATTAATAAAAAAAAAACTATATTAAAATGATTTTTCTAAACAAAATTATGAACATGTACAATATTACAAGAATATCATCATCAATCTCATAAGGTCATTTCAATCTCTAATTACTCTGAAATTATAATATAATATACATAAATAGTTCAATGGACTCTTGCAAAATTTCACCTTACTCTAATTCTCAGATTAAAAAATAAGATTGATATTGTTAAATTATTTATTATTTTATAAGAAAACACTATTTGGTCGGAATAGAATAAGAGAAACAAAATTGAAAAAGGCTAGAAAAATTTACAAGATAAAATTTGTTTTGATTTTTTTAAATTAAAACAAAATGTACCGACTATTTCAAAATGGAATTAAACGGATGAGTACACCGGAAAAGCACTTAACAAGAACCTTAAACAAATATTCCTGTTTACTTTTGTCACCTTTACACAAAGACGCCCACATAGCATATGATTTATGGTCGTGTTTTTCCGTTCTTGCCTTCTTTCTACCACACCCATCAGGCTACTGTATAGTATTTTTGACGTGAGGTCATATCATGCAGCAAAGTGCACGTATTTAGAGCACTGCTCACAAATAATCAGGGCTCTCGAAAGGGATACACTAAAATACTTGTGTCGCAGGTTAGAGCTAATTCTTGAATGCTAGCCATTCAAAAACTCTATTCCACGCGTTAAATCAACGAAGCTGTGCGTTTGGAGGGGTACAAACCTTCCCCACACTTGCGTCAGGATGATCTGGAGGCTAGACCCTGAATGTGATGCTTGGTTGGGCCTTTCTAGCCTCTTCTCCAACGAGTAGCTAGCTAGGGTCAGTGACAACATCAGTTAACATCACACGAGACTCGTTCAAAGTTTTTATGGCTTCTTCCCCTACCAGATGCATGAATGATACAAGCAGTCAACATGATCTGCTCCACTCTTGTCAGTATTTCTTGCATAAGTTTATGGGAGAATAAGTCGATCAGAGAAGGTGGGCAAAAAAATACAAGAGAGAAGTTTCAAGTGGAACTTGAGAGGAATAAATTTGGACCCGTCTTATTTTTTTTTGGTTATAAGAAGTCTCATCCCTATAAATTATAATTTGTGGACACAAATGAACAAATAAAATTTTGATTGCGATAGGTTTTTATAAAAAAAAATACAAATCTTGATTCGAAATTAAAACTTATCATACTGATTACAAACTCTTAGATATCAGGCCACGATACTTGGGACTAGCCGTCTTATTTCCTTAACATGCTTGTATGAATTGATTACCATGAAACTCGAACATTATTTCATGGCTTTTATCTTTGCTCAACAAGACGTTGGATATGTAAATTACTTTCTTCCCTTGATTAATTTATAAATATATAGCACAACGTACACTTTGAATTCTCTAGAACGCATCATCATCGACCAGTGAATGGTTGGTGCTGCTGCTGTCAATTAGATTCTACCTGGATTTTTCTAAAACACCTTCAGAAAACTTGAAATTTCACAGTATATAATACCAGCTCTTTAAGATGCATGGTCAGTTTTTCTTCTTTTGTTTTAGCAATAGTTTCTGTATTTTCATTGCCGGGAAGAGAAAAACTTTGAGCTTCAAACTTTTTCTTTGACAGAGAGATGCGTGCGGCTATGAACTGGGATATACCTGGACCCTTCTTTGATAACATACGCGTCAACTCAAGACACTATTGGTGGAACAGATACTATTCACCAGGTCGAAGGGCCGACAATGTTTGATTGTAGATTATGACATCGATCGA
>CM063603.1:32567771-32589362 GCA_032356905.1 Salix exigua
TTGTATGTATGTATATATATATATCCTAAAACATGGTTAACTACGGTACGAAATAATTACATGGTTAGCTGTATTTTAATATTGAATTAGTAAAATTATAATTGATAAAATTTATTTAATCAAAATGAAAAGTGGTTTGTATATTTTTTTAATCATAGATAATATAGGTAATTTTTTTTATGAGTTGCATTTTTCCCCGCTAATATTAGATCCGACACATTATAAAAATAAATATTGTAATTTTTTTCCAAAAATAAACTTATATTTTTTGCGTGCTATAATTAGTTATTTTAATGTTTAATTACTAAAATTGCAACAGATAAAATATGTTAAAAATGTGTTTTTGCGTGGTATAATTAGTATGTTTGCCAGTACAGATCGCGCTGAAGTTTTTCTATTTAATTAGTAACATTATAATAGATAAAATATGTAACAACTAATTTTTCCCCACTTAGAAGGAATACTATAATCGAAATGAAAAGTGGTTCATATATTTTTTAATTGGATATAACTTAGGTAAATTTGTAAAAAAAAAAATAGTTGTCTTTTTTCCCCAGTAATATTAGATCTGACACATTATAAATAAAAAATTGTAATTTTTTTAAGAAATAAACTTATTTTTTGCGTGTTATGATTAATTATTTGCAGTCTAAAAGGATCAGTGTAATCGAAATGAGAAGTGGTTCGCATATTTTTTTAAGTGTAGATAATCTAGGTAGATTTGTCAAAAGAAAAAAATTTGAGCTGATAAATTTGTCTACCTTTTGTTTTTTAAAGTTGTATTTTTCTCCAGTAATATTAAATTTGAAATATTCAAAATGAAAATATTGGGAAAATAATTAAAGAAATAAACTTAAACAAAAGAGTATAAAATTTAAATTCAAATACAAAAATTTTTGTATAAGATTTATTAATCATATTATTATATTAAATGTATTTCAATATATTGATATTAATTTTTTTTGAAAAAAATTTTATGTCATTTTTTCCCTCTCTCTCTCTCTATATTTTTATACAATAATATTTTATAAATATCAAAACATATAATTAGTCCCACATACTTTAATTCGTTGAATATATATATATCAAAGTTGTCAATACTATTCTGGTTGTCGTTTTGGTTTTTTAATTAGAACGAAATGTTCTGGTTTTGGAGCGTTCCGGCATTCCATTTCGGTGTCATACTGTTCATATGTAATTATATATATTTATATGAAAAAAAATATTAATTTAACAAGCATTATTAAAATTCAAGATGAATTAACTTTAAATTATATAATACAAACACAAATTCAAACAAACATAATCTCAAAATTAGAAACATCTCTAAAATTCCAACAATAAAATTATTTTTTAAAATAAAACATAAAGAATGAATTTAATTATAATTAAAGATCCAAAATATTTGAAATTTGAAATTTAAGCTACTTATTGTATGTTTTTCAAGTAATTCTATGTTTTTTTATGGTGGTTGTATTTGAAATTAATTAATGTTACTTATTGTTTTTTAATGTTCAAACATAATTAATTAAAATACATTCCATTACAAATAATTCAATAAAATTAATACCCCTATTTTTTATGTTAACTATTATTATAGTAATTATTAATTAATTAATATAATAATTAATTATTATTATTATATAATAATTAGTATAAAAACCAATAATTACTATAAAAACTACCCCACCCGTTTGTCCCCTTCATTTGAATAAACAAAACCCTCCCTTCTTCTTAAAAGAATGACCACCATCACCTCTACAACTACTCTTTCCTTTCACACCCATAACCCCATCAAAACTCTGTCATCATTCTTTCTCTTTTTCAAAGTTCTTTTTCTTCATAAACTAAAAAATACTCATTATTTTAATTTTTAATTTTTACTAATATATAATTTATGGGTTGAGTTTTTCTTTTTTTTTTGATTTTTTTATTTTGAACCCGGAATGGAACGCCCGGTACGGAACCGGGACATTCCAGCTGGATTTGTCGGATCGGGCCAGGATTTTTACCGGGACAAAAATGTTGCCGTTTTGTCCCGGATTTTGAAGTGGAACGGAACGGGATTCACAAGTATGATATATATATATATACACACACACACACACACACACACACACACACACACACACACACACACACACACATAACTTGACATATTCTCAATAACATCTTTAATTTAAAGGACAAAATTGAAATAAATCAAAACATTGGAATTAAATAATTTAACACAAAACCAGAAATTAAAAGATTTGAGACCGAAATGAAACTGAAATCCATAATTAACTTGCATAGAAGGATAAAATTGAAAGAAATCAAAGTTTGATACTAAAAATATTAAGGATTTATAAAAAATTTGCATGGAATGATGAAATTAAAGTAAATGAAAACTTTGATACCAAAAAGATTAAGGATTCCAGCCCAATCCGCAAAATTAAAAGAATGAGGACCTAATTGCAACTACAATATATAATCAATTTCAATTGAAGGACAAAATTGAAACAAATCCAAACCTATATAATAGCAATAAGGACCAGAAAAAAAATACAAAGCTCATGGACCTCAATGAAATTCGGCAATAAATAGGTGCGCTAATGTCCATTGACATATAATGTCATACTTTGTATGCTTTATATATTTTGATGATAACAATAAAAAGAAAATGGACTAATAATATGCTTGGATGAGATTAAGCTATAAACAGGTTTTATTCAAAGAATACATCAACAAGCATAATGGAGTTCAAGAAGAAATCACTCCAAGAAGTCCAAGATGCAAGCAAGTGAAGACTTAGAATAAGTGTTCATTTTAGTGCTTTGTGTAAATCTCAATTTCTATCTTGATAGCACAAATTAAAATGAACTCACACACTTCACGAGTGCATGCATTAAAAGGATTTGATGATTAAAAGGTTTAAGTCATAATCAATCGGTTCAAGAAATTCGAAAAGATAATTTGTCAAAATAGATTTCTGCATGAACCGGTCGACCGCTTGAGGTATCCGTTGTGAACCGGTCGACCGCTTGGAAGACAAATTATTTTTATCCGTTGTGAACCGGTCGACCGCTTGGTTTTGTCCGTTATGAACCGGTCGACCAGCTTGATATGGCGGTTGCACTAAAACGGCTAGAAATGGCTAGTTTCTTTTAGAAACTTATAAATAGGCCTCTTAATTGCAAAACAAAGGACATATAACTTTCATATCTTATATTGAGGCAATTAGAAGTGCATAAACACCTTCATATTATCAATCCTCATTAATACTCATATTTGTGTTTAAATCTTCATATCCTAACACAAAGAGTATTTCTCATTCTCACTACACTTAAACACCTTCAAATATCCTAAGTGCTATTAAGTGAGAGAAAGAGATTTTAGATCTTCATTTGTAATATCCACACTATTAAGAGTGTATTGTTGTTTTACTAAAACAACCATTGTGAAACTCTTGAGAGTTGAGTATAAAACTCTTGGTATTGGTGAGGAACATCACCAAGGAAAAATCTTGAAGAGGGACATCTTCAAGTGGAAAAGGAAAATCTTGAAGAGGGCATATCTTCAAGTGGTGTAAAGTCTTGGTGTGGATTCATCAAGCGAAAATTGTAACCTTGTTACTTGGATTAGTAAAGAGTACAATACTCAAGTACGGGTTGGTACTTGAGTCGTGGACGTAGGCTTGCCGAACCACGTTAAAAACCCGAGTTAGCAATCTCTTTCCCTTATCTCTTTACTTTCAAGTAATTGATTTTAGAATTGCTATAATTATTGTATTTGCATCAATTCCGCTTTTAGGTGCATAGTTGCTTTAATCCGTGAATTTCAACAATTGGTATCAGAGCTTAGTTCTCATTTATTAAGTTTGCTTAGACTTTGAGTAGAATGGCAACTATATGCAATAATCTCCGAAATGAAGGTGCTTCAACTTCTAGACCACCATTTTTGATGGTGATGATTATGCTTATTGGAAAGCTAGAATGTCAATATATCTTCAATCTATAGATTTTAATTTATGGCTTTCTATTGAAAATGGACCTCATAGACCACTCAAAATTGTAAATGGTATTGAGATTCCAAAAGCATGATAGAATATAGTGACCTAGATAAAACATTACTTTCTATGGATGCTAGAGCAATGAACATTTTATATTGTGCATTAGATAGAAGTGAATTTAATAGAATATCTTCATGTAAAAATGCTAGGGATATATGGCATGCTTTGGAAGTAACTCATGAAGGAACTAACCAAGTAAAAGAATCAAAAATTGATATGTTAGTTCATCAATATGAATTATTTAAAATGTTGCAACATGAATCCATAACAAGCATGTTTACTCGTATGACTAGCATAACAAATAGTTTACATGCTCTTGGTAGAACTTACTCAAATGCAGATATTGTAAGTAAGATTCTTAGATCTCTACCAAAAGCTTGGGAAGCTAAAGTGACAGCTATACGAGAAGCTAAAGATCTCACAAAACTTCCATTAGAGGAGCTCATCGGTTCTCTAATGACGCACGAGATATCTATGGATAATCAAGATCAAGAAGAAAGGCCAAAGAAAAATTTGACATTTAAAACTGCTCATCGAATCGAAGCGAGGAAAATGATGATGATGAAGACAGAATGACGATCTTGAAGAAGATGTAGCATCAATCACAAGACAGTTTGAAACTTTCTTAAAAGGAAAAATGACAAGAGAAAGTTCTCGAAATACAAAAAGGAGGAGATTCAAGTAAAGAAACTCCAAGGTGCTATAAATGCAACAAGTTGGGGCATATCAAACCCGACTGTCCCCATCTTCAAATGAAGAAGAGAAATCGCTTTCAAAAGAGAGCTTTGAAAGCGACATGGAGCGATGATTCGAACTCAAGCTCTAGTGATGAAGAAGAACATGTGGCTAACATGTGCTTCATGGCAATTGAAAGCGAAAATGAGGTACAATCTTCGGATGATGAATCTGACCCTTCCTATATTGAATTACATGAACAACTTGAAAATTTGTATGTAGAATATAAGAAGTTAGGTTCTAAATATAGTACTCTCAAAAGAAATCATATATGCTTAATTGAGGAAAAAGAATTATTAGAAAAGAAAGTATATGATTTAAATGACAAGAGTAGTAAAACTAATCAACTTGAAGAAGATAATAAATCTTTAAAAGAAAAAGTTGATGAGTTAAATGTAATTATCTCAAAATTCACACAAGGCTCAGAAATTTTTGAGAAAATGCTTTCAAGCCAAAGAAGTGTGTTTAACAAAGGAGGATTAGGTTATAAACCTAAGATAAATCAAAAATACTTAAAGAATTATTTTGTTAAAGCTAAACATTCTTATGATCCAAATCAAACATGTAATTATTGTAGAAAATTAGGACATTTGGTTTATGCATGTCCTATGAAGAAAAATAAGAATGTTAAAATGATTTGGGTTCCAAAAGGAACCACCCTTGAATTCTTTGGTAGAAATAATTTCATTTTGGATATTTATTATTATTAGATATTATGTCTTTATTTATCTAAAATGTTAATTTTCTTTTTGTTGATGCCAAAGGGGGAGAGATATGATGAAAATATCAAATGCATCAATAATGGGGGAGAAAAATAGGAGAATATGAAAAATATATATGCATATATTTAGGGGGAGAAAAATGAATTTTTCTTGTAATTGCATATGATATTTTTACTTAGATTAAATTGCTAAAAATGTTCAATGTCTCTTATATATTGGATTACAAAATATAGGGGGAGACTCATTTTTTATCTAAGTTTTTTATTTATTGTCATCATCAAAAAGGGGGAGATTGTTGACATATAATGTCATACTTTGTATGCTTTATATATTTTGATGATAACAATAAAAAGAAAATGGGCTAATAATATGCTTGGATGAGATTAAGCTATAAACAGGTTTTATTCAAAGAATACATCAACAAGCATAATGGAGTTCAAGAAGAAATCACTCCAAGAAGTCCAAGATGCAAGCAAGTGAAGACTTAGAATAAGTGTTCATTTTAGTGCTTTGTGTAAATCTCAATTTCTATCTTGATAGCACAAATTAAAATGAACTCACACACTTCACAGTGCATGCATTAAAAGGATTTGATGATTAAAAGGTTTAAGTCATAATCAATCGGTTCAAGAAATTCGAGAAAGATAATTTGTCAAAATAGATTTACGCATGAACCGGTCGACCGCTTGAGGTATCCGTTCTGAAACGTTCGACCGCATGGAAGTCAAATTATTTTTATCCGTTGTGAACCTGTCGACCGCTTGGTTTTGTCCGTTATGAACCGGTCGACCGCTTGATATGGCGGTTGCACTAAAGCGGCTAGAAGCGGCTAGTTTCTTTTAGAAAATTATACAGAGGCCTCTGAATTGCAAAACAAATGACACATAACTTTCATATCTTATATTGAGGCAATTAGAAGTGCATAAACATCTTCATATCATCAATCCTCATTAATACTCATATTTGTGTTTAAATCTTCATATCCTAACACAAAGAGTATTTCTCATTCTCACTACACTTAAACACCTTCAAATATCCTAAGTGCTATTAAGTGAGAGAAAGAGATTTTAGATCTTCATTTGTAATATCCACACTATTAAGAGTGTATTGTTGTTTTACTAAAACAACCATTGTGAAACTCTTGAGAGTTGAGTATAAAACTCTTGGTATTGGTGAGGAACATCACCGAGGAAAAATCTTGAAGAGGGACATCTTCAAGTGGAAAAGGAAAATCTTGAAGAGGGCATATCTTCAAGTGGTGTAAAGTCTTGGTGTGGATTCATCAAGCGGAAATTGTAACCTTGTTACTTGGATTAGTAAAGAGTACAATACTCAAGTACGGGTTGGTACTTGAGTCGTGGACGTAGGCTTGCCGAACCACGTTAAAAACCGTGTTAGCAATCTCTTTCCCTTATCTCTTTACTTTCAAGTAATTGATTTTAGAATTGCTATAATTATTGTATTTACATCAATTCCGCTTTTAGGTGCATAGTTGCTTTAATCCGTGAATTTCAACAATGTCATCCTGCGCAGGAGGAGAGAGAAATGGAGGGTGAAATTTCGAACGACCATTGACACGCCTACGAACACTGTATAGGAACACGCATCGCCCCATATGGACGATAACAGCCCTGAAAAGTATTCTAGACGCCGGCTGAGCGTTTTTGGAGGCCGGAGTAAGACGCACGCGCCGCCCGAAATACACGTGGTCATAAAAACAAATGGCACGTGCGGTGCCAATAGTACTGCATCTATTAAAACAAAAAAGCTAATTATCATACTGCCCCTTAGTGTAACACATGTTTTTTTGTCCTTTTCGATGGGACAAATTGATTATTACACTGTTAAAGTAAATATAAAAAAATAAAAATTCGGTCGGACGAACCGGACCAGACCGGACCAGAAATGGTCAATTACCGCGGAGCCCCTGAAATCGGTAGTGTTTTTGTCTTTTTCTAGTTTTTTTTTTGCCAATACACTGTTCATAGGCTGAGAAAAAAAAGGTGGATGTGCACTCATGAAGCACCGCGTCAAATTGCCAATGAACAATGACTATAAATGTAAATGAATAATGTATGAATAGTAAATTTTGTTATTTCTTAGTGTTTTTGTTAATTCTCCAGTGAAATGGTAAGATCTATTACATTATCTGCCACGTGCAACAGCAATACGCAGGAGCTAGCTTGATGGTGGCTGCGCGGTAAATCTTATTTTCATGTCAGAATTTATTTCTGATTTTGAAATGCATACATCGACAAGAAATTCCAAGCCCAGAGTTTTAAAAAAGGTTGTGGGGCTTTCACATTCGAATAGGGTTTATATATATATATATATATATATATATATATATATATATATATATATATATAAAAGGAGGCTAACTAAATTGTCGGTGAGCAATTAATATTAGTGGCATTTCCTGTGATATTTTTTCCAACTATCTAAAATTTCAGACAAAACTTAAAGCTTGCTTGGATTATGCTGGCGGATATTATTTAAAGTGTTTTTTTTAATTAGAAATATATCAAAATAATATATTTTTTTATTTTTAAAAAATTAATTTTTACATCAGTGTATGAAAATGATTTAAAAACACCAATTTTTTTATTTAAAATAAAAAAAATAAAAATATAATTAAAAAAAACTTTTAAAACGCAGTATCAAACAGGAATATTAGTAAGTTGTTTATTTCTTTAAAATCTAATAATAAAAAGTAGAAAAACATTAATACAAATTAAATAAAAATAATCTTAGTCGTCTTTGCACTAAATCATTATATCTCAACAATAAGATAAGTCATTTGAGATTTCACTTGTTTGTTTAAAATCATATGGAGCTCCAAAGATCAAGTGCTAAGAACTGATTGCCAAGATCCAACGATTGAAACACGATAGAGCACATGCAATTACTCGGTTATAGTGTTTGATCAGGTCTATCAAACAATCTTACCTCCGACAACAAATATGGAGATGATTCTTCACCGAAGAGTGAAATTGCTTGTAATTTATAAGTTATATAAGAACTCAACACTCAACCAATGTACAATATTGTTTTAATTATTATAGTTTCTCTAGCTTTGGAGCTTTTAGCTGGGAGCACATAACTCACATCTTCATAGGCGAAACCAATATTAATATTAATATATAGATCATCTTTGACCTAATTTTGTTTCAGTACTACTTTAATGGGACTCTAATAGAAACCGCATTCCACGTTTTATCGGTTGCCAAAAACCCTTAACAAGTTGCGGGCAACATGGCTTCTGCGGAGATAAATTGAGATTGTTTTCGAGTGTAATTGAGATTGTTTTTTATTTATAAATATATAAAAATAATATTTTTTTATTTTTTAAAAATTATTTTTAACATCAGCATATAGAAATGGTCTAATAATTAGTTTAAACTAAATAAAAATTATATATATTTTTAATTTTTTTCTCAAAAATACTTTTGAAACATTGTACTAAATACCCTAAGTGTTCCGAAGGGAAAATCTACAGCTGAAAACATGTGAGCGTACTCAAAACCGACAGCGGATGGATGCCATTTATCATTAATTTTTTTTCTCATCGGCTGATAGATTTGGTCACACAGAAGATTGTGAGGTGTATTTCCAATTCAAAATCACCCCATGACAAAATTTATGGAGTGATTAGACTTCTTATGGGGTTGGGGAGATGAAATTTCTTGAGTCGCACATGTTGTATATATGGCATACCAATCACCATGGAGTTGGCTTAAAGGTATCTTGACTTTCGAAGGTAAAGTACAAAATGATTTGAGAGAATTTTAGACATAAGTTTGAATACTGTTTATGATAATCTATCCCGTTGAAATACACAGTAATCCATACAATCTGTACACGTGTACACCTTCTTAAACACCTCATTCACCATCAACCAGGCCAGTGGAAATTTCAAAGGATACATCATCCGTCTCTATTGGTCAAATTCGTCTCATCACAACCATCTGGCAAGGAAGGATTGCCCATTGTATGAGGCTATGAGCTAGTTCCCCTACAAATTACAAGTCTTGGATTGGGAGAATGGTTTTGTCTATTATTGTAGCACCCATTTTAAAAATGCTTTTTAATTTAAAATACATAGAAATAATATTTTTTTTTATTCTTACAACTTTGAAAACGAAAAACATGCTTGATTATAAATTATAAAGTGATTATAAATTATCCGTATCAATTATCTCTCTAAATTTAAATAAAATAATAAAACATGTCTATCGAATTTAGATTTAAGACTATATTTGTTTCTCGGAATTCAGTTTCTACGAAACCACTTTCCAAACTTTCTTGTGTTTGTTTGCCTTCCGGAAAGTTGGTCAACGGAAAACACTTTTCAGTCAAAGAAAAATTTGGCTTGATTTTCAGTAAAGTGTTTTTTGGAAAATTTGGGCGGAAAACACTTTCCGTAAGTTGTGAAAAATTTAGAAATGTCATTATTTGCTGATTATATCAAATTTGATCCTCAAACTTTTGATTGCTATATATAATTTGTTTTGAATATTTATTTTTCAATTCCATCTCTTAAAATTTAATTTTTATATTAATTTTGGTCCTTATTTTTATAATTGTTATTTGCTTTTTTCTTATCATTTTTTATTGAAATTTTTTATCTATCAAATTTGGTCCTCATTTTTTTATTGTTAATTATTTTATTTGAAATAATTTATGAAATGTTAATTATTATTATTTTAATTTATTCACCTTTTATTTTTTTTAATTTTTTAGATTTGATCTCTATTATTTTGATTATTATTTATTTTATTTGAGATAATTTATGAAATTATATTTTTTTTCAATTGCATTCTCATTCAACTTTTTAATTTGTTAGATTTGTTCCTAATTATTTTAATAAACTTAAAAAAATAAAAATAAAATTATTAATAAATTATTTTCCAGTTTATTTTTCATAACACAAACAAATACTGGAAAATGTTTTCCAGTTCATTTTCCATAACACTATCAAACATCGGAATTCACTTTTAAAAAAAACCAATTTCGTTCATTTTCCATAACACTATTATCGGAATTCACTTTAAAAAAAAATAATTTCTAGCAAACAAACGGTTGCAATTCACGTTACCGTCAACATTTTAGCATTGCTGGCATTATGGTGTGCCTCTTTAGTGAGGAATGATTCAAAGAAGTGCTTCGCTTTTCCTTGAACAGAAAAAAAAAATACCCGAAAAAGAACACTTTCCTTTAACAAATTCATGGCAATGGACCGCAAACGACCAAATTCATTTCTGTTTTGAGTGGACAATGATTAAATGCGGAATCCTTTTAAATTCAGTGTAAGTTTGACCGACAGGTCGTCAAACGATGAACATTACAAGTTTGGTACCAAAGATTTGATTGCACAAAGATCAAAAGGGTATACTACGTTAACATGACTCTTCCTCCTGTCCTAGGTGAGGGTGTGACCTAGGCTGCAGCCATAGCTTAATTTGGAGGTGACATGGCACCCTTCAATCTTTGAAACATTCAATGATACACCCTTGAGCTTAATGATGTATTTGAACAAGTGTCATAATGGCCCCCCAAAAAAACTTTTCATATTTCAACTCTACCCCTTCATTTATTACTCGCTTTGCGCCTCCAAACTTCAATTTCTAGCTTGGTAGCTCGTATGAAAATACGATTGATTTTCATCATTCAAAAATACATTAAAATAATAATTTTTTATTTTTTAAAAATTAATTTTGATATCAGCATATGAAAAGATCTAAAAACATCAAAAAAAAAATTTAATATAAAAATAGAATCTTTTAATTATTTTTCCAAAATATTTTTAAAATACAATTTCAAACTACCTTTTGGTATCCCATGGAGACTTAACTTTTAGGTACCTTTCTTTTCAAAGGAAATTAGGATAAATTCGACACATGACAGGGGAAATTAATGGGGCTCGTGTCACCCTAGCTATGTGATCAAGGCTCATGCCACCTTGCAGTCAAACATAAAGAACATGGATGAACAAATTTCAAGCTAAGAATTAAAGTTACTCCTATCAATGGAGTCTATCAGCATGAAAAAGACGTGAGATTTAGTGACCACCTTATGGATTCCAGCTACCACGTACATCATCAAGTTTAAAGACTATTAATTACTATCAATTGTTTTTGGGTAAGAAAAAAACATGGGATCTAGTCCAGAATTAGACAGTGTTTTTCAAAACGTTTTTAAATAGATTTTATATTTTTATTTTAAATTTAAATTTAAATTTAAAAACAATATTTTTAGATCATTTTCATGTGCTGATATCAAAAATAATTTTAATATATATATATATATATATATATATATATATATATATTATTTTAATGCATTTTTAAACGAAAATGATTTTCAAAAACAACTTAAATCATACTTTAGCATACACTAATCAAAGAAATATATCTAAAAATTGTGTTGCAATACAATTTTCAAAATCAAGCAGCCTTATTGGTCAATCTGGATTAACAAAATTAAGTAAAAATAGAATAACTAGATAGATAGATGATCTTGAACTTTATTGAAAAGATAAATTTTGATAAAAGAAAGTTAATCCGAACCATAAACTCAAGAAACCACAAAACCCCAACTCACGACTCGTAGATTTTTAGCCTCTTAAAAGGTCAATGTGCTATTGGGCTTCTAGACCAAGCAGTTATAAATGGCAGCTGAGTTTGAGCTTATCAAGTACTTCTAAAACAAGCACAATTGTTAATTTTGTTTTGTTTGTAATGTTTTGTATCAATTAAAAAAAGAAATATAAACCGATATAGTTTTTATCTAATTTAAAATTATATTATGTTCTGGAAATTCTGCCCAATTTTCGGCCAGAACGTTACTCCAGTTTCATTTCGGCCAAATAGTTTATTCTTAAAAAAATAATCAATAATTTTACAATATCAATCTTATTTCTTAATCTGACAGTTAAATTAATATGAAATTTTACGATGAGTTCTTAGCATATTTATATATATTATGTTAAAATTTCAGAGCAATCAAACAATGTAATAGCCTTACGAGATTGATGATGATATTCTCATAATATTATATATATTTATAATTTTGTTCAGAAAAATTATTTTACTATTTTTTTTTAAATTAAAGTGTATAATTCTAAATAATTTTATTTTTAAATTTGAACTAATTTTTATTTTAAAATTAAAATATTCCGTTACAATTACCCTCCGATAGTTTGTAAAGAGGAGAGAAGCTTTTTTGAGCTGTACGCATAGAGAGAGGTCCTAAGAAATGATGGCCGGAGAAGAAAATAGGATGTGGTCGTATATATCCATGCATGTTCAGCATCCCTTCTTTTCAATTTCTTAGTTGATGAGAGATTTTATAATCCTGTCTGCGAGTGGAGAACCCTTGACCTATCCCGGACCCTTAAATGATATTAGTAAGCAATGAAGAGAGCAAAATTCTATGCTGACATGAAGTTTCAAATTAGTCCATCATTGACAATCCAAAACAAATTAGCGATCGGAAAAGTCAGAGAGAGTTAGATTAAAGGGAGCTCTAGGAGCTAAATTATATTCAGCAACCTGTCTGTCATTTGGATCCCAGCATAAGCCATTAAAGCACAATTAGCTCGGAAAGTCAACACAAATTGTTAAAATTAAGGTCAGCCATTACCATTTAAAAAGGATATCAGCCCGTACTTTTCCACAAAAGTAGTTAAAATGGAAGAGAGAGTGTGTGTATATAAATAGGGTTTCTGTGCTACTTTAGAAAATGTCTCGCAGGCGACATTAATTAAGACGCGAGGAAGAAAAGAAATCCAACTGCTCTCATCCCTTCTCTTCAACGAAAGCCAATATGGCCCTTGACATGGTGGTGGCTACTTGGCTTATGCGCTAAAGTCAGTTCAAATTTTAACGCCCAGGCTATCTCTTTCAGTTTTAACTACGTTAGTGTCGACCATCCAGTACATGACCAGTGTGGTAAAAACTGAGATTTAAATTCTGTTTGGCACAGCATTAAATGAAAAAAATTGAAAATTTGTTATTTTTATTTTTTATTTTAAATTAAAAAAATAGTGTTTTTAGATCATTTTCAAGTGCTAATATCTAAAAAAAATAAAAAAAAATCATTTTAATGTCACACTCCCAAACAGGCACTTAAGAGTTTGTTCCTCCTGCGGTTTTAAATTCGAGTGTTGTAGTTGCTAATATTATAATAATTAGAGGTTTATATGGTCATTAATTTAAGAGACTATGAGATTAGTTGAGATGAACGCAAACTAATCTGGACACCCATGTTAATAATAATAAAAATATAAAGTTAGAGTTATCTATAAAGCATCAATAATAGCAGGGCATTTGGTCAACTAATAGCTAAGCACCCGACTGGGATACATGCTAGGTTTTTTTGTGAGCAATGATGGATCGATTTGAGCAACCCCCATATTTTATCTGATCATTTATATTTATTCAAATATACACGCACATGAATTAAGTGGCATAAAGAGAGAAAAACGAAACCCCGCCACCTCATTTGCTTGTTTATTCTTCTCAGCCTCATTTCAAAATGATATAGTTGGAATGAGAGGGGTCGGTGAGGAGGAGAAGATTTATTGACTTGAACACTTGGGAGGTGTCCGTAATATTCCATGCTTGCTGATGTTAATTACAGTAACGATTAAGCAGTCGAGGCATTTTAACCTCGGCGTCATAGGTTTATCTGGTGAGGGTGGAGTACATGTAAATATCACTCATTATGATTATGGGGACTCATGATTGTGGTCCAATGAGCTTACTGATTTTATTTACTGACAACCATGATGTAACGGTTATATAGTTATTGTTAAGTAAATAACGGTGACAATTATAGTTATTGAAAAAATAAATAGAAAAGATAATGGGGACTCATGATTGTGGTCCAATGAGCTTATTGATTTGTTGAACAACGAAGATCGGTATGCATTTATTTTTCAGAGTTCAACAAGTTTTTCCTCAATAGAAAATGATAGCACAGAAACAACATAGAAAGAAAAAAGATCAGCAATGAATGGAAGGGAAAAGTATTTCCGGTTGTCCCTTGTTTGAAAAAACATTGTAACAGTTATAAAGTTGTTAAGTAAATAATGGTGACAATTATAGTTGCTGGAAAAATAAATGGAAAAGATTTTAAATTTGTAATTGTTACAAATAAATTTTCAGCATGTTTTTTTTAGATGCAAGGAAACCCCACCCTCGAAAAACATATTTTGGGGACATATGTGAGCAAGTAAAATTATGGTTGTCCTAGAATCTTACAAGGGATACACGCCCTGACTCACAAGCTATTTGTTATCACCTCACGTCACTTAGTTGAAAATCATAATATTTGTAACACCTATAATTTTTTGATTGAAATAGGAGGTGGCGACACCTCTAACAATATGATAGAAACTCATATTTTGGATGCTAGGATGTATCACAAAAAAAATTTGGTGTCTTTAACACGTTGGTGCATGCGTAACAATACTTTTTTATTTTTATTATTTTCTTTATTTATTAAAATATATCAATTTTAATCTTTGAGCATCTAAGGAAATTCTAACAATTTTAGTGTGTGTTTTTTAATATCTAGTAAAATATCAAATTCTCTCTCATCTAACATGATAATTGTGAATAAAAAAACTAACGTAAAAATACAAAATTAACCCTGACTTTAGTTTTAGAATTTTTTTTGTATTATAATTATATTTTAATTGTTTCACTGTGTAACTAAAATAAAATATAAAAAACTCATTTACTTCTAACCCATTTGATAATAATTAACGGGCCTTGCCTTGTAAAAAGACTTTAATACCTCCAATAATCAATGCTAGATTTTTTTTAGTGTGAAGAGCAAAACCATAAAACCTTAATTCTAGTAAATAATATTTTCACTCACAAATTACAGGATAAATTATTTTAAATCTGGTTTTTTTTTCTGCATACTATTGGTTCCATGCCTTACTACATGCAATAATGCAAGAATACTATAAACCTTGGTAGTATACATTCAAGGCCCCCGGCCCATTGTTGGTGGTCTGAACTTGGTAGAGCGACGTGGCCACTCCCAGTTGATTGTTAAATTACATATCAGAACTTTATAATTCTATATCGATCAAAATCCATGGCATTCAGTTTTTTTTAACACACATCATTGCTTAATGAAAAATTTGTTTGGGGTTTTACTGCCCTGGTTTATATGTTTGTGTGAATTTCGATGCGAAGTAGAAGAGATGAGATTAACATTAGGAAAACAGGAATTTGATTCAAACATGCCGAGATACTTTTAATATATTTATATAGCAACATATTCAATTTATATATCTTTTTAAAATAATATTAAAATGATAACATATTGGGTCGGCTCGGCTCAAATCAACCATGATTAATTTCAAAAAACTTGCAATCTAGAATATAAATTCGTGATAAACCATAGAATTCTTAAATATTTTTGGAAATATCAATTACAATAAACTAAATATTAGACCATAAAAAAATAACTCGAGTAAACTTGTATCGGTAGTTTATATAACATCATGGGTCATGCCAAAAAATTTTGAACATAGAAAAAAAGTTTGGGTGGCACTGGGATTTCTAGAGAAATAAAACAAAATAATAAAAATTCAAGTGATTGAGTCAATGGGATTTAATAAGTTTAGTTAATTTAGTAATATAAAACAATGCTATTATAATTTAGTAAAATGAAAAGTCAAGAAATTTTGGGCAACCCTAATTTAATAAAGTGAGAAGTCAATCAATCTTAGGTAAATCTTCTAAGCTTAAATTAATCTTCTAAATAGATATTTTTTTCAAATCATGGAATCAAGTTTAATTAAGTAGTGAAATTATCAACCAATTTAATATTGAAAGATGAAATCGAAAAAAAACAAACTTAATCTACAAAATCTACTAATGGAAAAAATTTAAAAATACAATTCTCAACTATTTAATTGGAAGAATAAGGACCTAATCTAACAAAATAGAAATCAAACGAGGGTTTTTTTTCTTAAAAAAAGGGTCTACTTTTTAAAATTAATTACAATAAAAGAAGAAGGGGTCGAATTCAAAGAGAAAAAATTAAAGGGCTCATATGCACATTTAGAGGGCTAGACATGAAGTTCTAGTAGGAAAGAGAAATTAAAGGGGGAAAAAAGGTTATGAGCGTCGAACCAAAGGTTCATTGACCACACACGTTACCTAATAAAATAATGATGTCACTAGAGTCGGTTGCATGCATCGTTCAAAGGTAACATGATGACTAAAGAGCTGATGCGTATTACGCACGTATCAATAAATGTTTTTATTACTTATTAAAATAAAACATTATAAAGAAGTTTTAATGTTTTATTGAAAAGTAGTTTTCATGTTTGAAGTAGTGGCTACAATATATATTTTTTTGTTTATTAGATTGACATCTATTTTTTATTTTTTAAGAAAAGTTTAAAGGTCTTTGTTTCTACATCTCTACTCTTAAAACTTAATTCAACATAGAATAAACCTGAAAATATAATCACTATTAGTTAAAGAATTAATGTTGTTGATTAATCAAAATGAAAAATAAAATTAATACATTGAATACATGATAGATAATCGTATGTCTAATTGCTATGTTTAAATATTGAAATTATTAAAGCCATAAATAATTTAATTTCATATATCTCAAAAATATCCATCAAAACCCAAAATCCAAAAATAAAGAAATTATAAGATTCCAAACACCAAAAATTAAAATTATATTAAACTCTTGTTTGGTTATGTGTTTGTTAAGAAAATCGAAGAATGCCTTCTTTCTTTTTATCTTGATAATTTATATTAAAGGATTGTGATAATTAATATATTTATTTATTTAAGAATGTTTTGGATTCAAATTATTTGTGGTGGGTAGAGTTAGCTATTGGCTATCAAAACGGAGGGCTTTATATATATAGACACAGACATAAGGGATTTTACTAATTATGTTTATTTATTTAAGGATGCTTTGGATTCAAAGTCTTTGGAGTGGGTAGGGCTACCTATTGGCTATAAAAAAAAAAATAAGTTGAAAGAGTTTGATCTTTTGGAATGGACTAATTAAAAAAAAAAGCTTTAAGATTTTGAAAATTAAACCAAAATAAAATATGCGCCCAAAATAATTTTTTTTTATATTGATTTCTCTTAAATCATGGGGGCAGCTTAGTGTCAAAATGAATTTTTATTTTATTTTGTAAAAATATTTTTAATATCAACACATGAAAATGATATAAAACATACAAAAATTAATCTATTTTATTTTTAAAAAAATATTTTTAAAACACAATATAAATTTCTAACTGCGTTGATTTTCTATCAAAAACGAAAATTACAGTAGCTAGGAAAAAAACGCCATGTCATATGGAATAATTAGTTATTTTAAGTCCACACAAAACCCACTTAGCCAACTTCTCCTTGACTCTTGACTTAATTTAATCATATAGCATGGGCTCAAGTCTAAATTAATGGTAATGCTCCAGATTCTGAAGACCAAACTAGTTGATGCTAATCTCACCCCTTTACCTAACAATTTATAAATTGAACTCTTTTTTTTTTTGCCATATAGTGTTTGTTTGTGTGGCTGGAATATATTTTTTTATTTTTAGTTTTTAATTAAAGATTTTTATGTTTTTTTTATTGTTTTGATATGTTGATGTCAAAAATAAAATAAATATTAGTATAATGTATTTCCAAACAAAAAATACTTTAAGAAAATTTGTGTTTTGCTTCTCCAAGAATTTTAAAGAGAAAAAAAATTGTTTCAATTTTTTAATACAATTCTAAACAGTTCTTATATATATATATACAATTCCAAAGAATAAAAATATTTTTAAAAAATAATTTTTATCATTATCATAACCCAATTTGTTATTATTAAAAATATTTTAATAATAGTTTTTTTTTAAAATATGTTTTATTTTATTATGGTTTAAAATTATTATTTTTTGTGTTTTTGTTTGATGTGTTGATGTAAACAAAATATTATTTTGATATTTTCTCAAACAAAAACTACTTTAAAAAATAATTTATATCACAATCTTAAGCACCTTTTTAAAAGCCGTTGGTTTTAGAAGTCCTAGCTATGCTTCTAAAAAAATTAAGTTTTTTTTTTTCTCTAGCTTTGAATATTTCCTTGTGTTCTTTTTTATATAGTTTTAGTTTGCTAATATTAAAAATAAACTTTAAAAACATATTATTTTAATATATTTATAAAAATAAATAAATTAGAAAACAAAGTAACAAACTCTAGCAGTACATTAGACGACTCATATTATGGACCAATTCAGGAAATTTACCACTTGAAAGCATAGAAAAAAGTTATTTTCTTGTCTGTGATGATCACATCTGATACTCGCAATTCAGGAATTTGATCTTTTTTTGGAAACTTCATATAGAAGCTTCCGAGGGGTGTTCAATTAAGGACAAATAGGAAGCTTACACGTCATTTCCCTTGTCAAAATCAATCACGGCGGATCCTCTCGTTCAATTCACGACCCAACAGATCACGTCCTCCATTCACTAAAGTCAGCTGACTTTTCCTATTGACTGGAAACCTTGTGTTGAAAGGCAAGAAACGATAGAACAAATAAAATAACTCAAAAACAAGGTTTTGGTATGGTGGTTAGAGAGGGTGTATGTCTTATTCTCACTTCAGGTTCAAGCTTTGTCAAACATGTCTGCATCATTCCTGCAGTCGCCTTACTTGTTCATTGAACTTGTCGGATGTTCAGTAGATCCGGAGATTTAGTTGTGGTGCGTGCAAGTTGACCCGGACACCCCGGTTATAAAAAAACACTCAAACAAAACTCCTCGTTTTAATTTTTAACAGTTTTATTACGAGAGAAAATGTTAAACTAAGCACAGGATACAAACAAATACTTAAACATCCTACCTCAAACCAAATATTTTGGCAATCCGTTAACCCTAGGATCCAAACAAACACCTAACGAAGTTTCAAGAACACATCAAATTTCAATGATTTAGTTATTATATCATCAACTCACACTTCCGTGTGACAATGAATCATCTCTGCAACATCAATGTGTTTGTCGTAATCATGCTTCGCTAGATTCATAGAAAGTTTAATTGTCAAGCAGCTTATAATAATATGTTGTTGTGAAACCATGTTGAGCATGGTTGAGACCTTCTAATACCCTTGTTGGTCATATTGCTTCTTCATGACTCTTATTCCAATCCAAATTTTTTTATTTAAACTTCACATCTTCATTTACTATTATACTTTAAGAGATTTAATCGTACAATGTATATGTATTTGACTCCTTACTAGCTTTGAGTAAAACATATTTCACGTTTTCGTTATCAAGCTTGATTATTTTACCATTAGAAATATAAATACATGATACACAATCAAACACCCTGAATTAATCAGTATATGATTTATATTTGCTTTAAACTTTTTCTAGAGCCATGTATTTTACTACCGGAATTTGATTTCTATTTAAAACATAAAAAAAATCAACTAATTGTTTAAAGTTAGAAAGTTTTCGGTCTTCTTGAAAGCATGCTTTGAATCATATTCATGTTAGTTTGGTTGTTTCTCTTTACAAATTCTATTATAGAATATAGAGTACACGAACGGATTAGCCTGCGCGATGCTAGGCTTTTTTATTTTTTAAAAAATTTGATTGATTTTATGTATATTGAATTTTATTAATTTCATATTTAATGAGTAAAAGTATAATTGATAAATATATTATAGATTATAGAGTACATGTACTTGTTAGTTATCTATGTATATCATTTTTATTACAAAAATATATGAATGTGTGTGATCTACATTATCCTTTATGATCAATGTAAAGATATCTTATATATGAACTAGTTTTTTTTTTTAATCTTGATACAACCCTTATAAATCTTGAAAGTGATGAAATCTTTTGACTTCTAAACTAAGGTTGTGTTTGTTTCCCGGAATTTATTTTCCGGGAAACCATTTTCCAAACTTTCCTGTGTTTGTTTGCCTTCTGAAAAGTTGGTCACGGAAAACACTTTCCGGTCAAAGAAGAATTTGACTTGGTTTTCAGGAAAGTGTTTTCCAAAAATTTGGGTTGAAACACTTTTCAGAAGTTGTGAAAAATCTAGAAATCCCATTATTTGTTGATTATATCAAATTTGATACTTAAACTTTTGATTGCTATATATAATTTATTTTGAATATTTATTTTTCAATTCCATCTCTTAAAAATTAATTTTTATATTAATTTTGGTCCTTATTTTTATAATTGCTATTTGCTTTTTTCTTATCATTTTTTTATTGAAATTTTTTATCTATCAAATTTGGTCCTCATTTTTTTATTGTTATTTATTTTATTTGAAATAATTTATGAAATGTTAATTATTATTATTTTAATTTATTCACTTTTTTTTAATATTTTAGATTTGATCTCTATTATTTTGATTATTATTTATTTTATTTGAGATAATTTATGAAATTATATTTTTTTTTCAATTTTATTCTCATTCAACTTTTTAATTTGTAAGATTTGTTCCTCATTATTTTAATAAACTTGAATAAAAATTATTTATTAATAAATTATTTTCCAGTTCATTTTCCATAACACAAACAAATATTGGAAAATGTTTTTCAATTCATTTTCTATAACACTGCCAAACATCGGAATTCAATTTCTAGAAATTCAATTTTCAGGAATTCACTTTCCAAAAAGAAATCACTTTCCAGCAAACAAACAGGACTAAGAAATAAAACTAAGCTTTGAAACTAAAATCATCAATAAAAATAATCATGTAACTAAAATCATTAATAAAACTAAGCTTTGTAACTAAAATCTTAAAACAATATATTTTTATTCTATTTTCTTAATTTTATTTTTTATATCGGCACATCAGATAATATATTTGAAAACTAAAAAAAATGTTTTAGAAACCCAGACAAACACCCCCTTTAATGCTGGAGATAATGTCGTAGTCTTGAACTTGACGAAACCGGTCTGGAAATTCACCCCTAAACAACCCATATAAATTCTCTTCTATTGATACACCCAATCCAACCGAAAGTCTCCCTTTTGTTGTCCTTTTCGGGAATAAAAACACACGCAATATGAAC
>CM063603.1:32589862-32606451 GCA_032356905.1 Salix exigua
TTGATATACAGCGTTAGGTCTATTGTTTGCCTCAACTTGCCTAGCTTTTCTGGTGGACTGAATCCTTGGGGAAATCCCAGTCACAAGAAACTTCTTGATGTTAGTTCTGATCTCTCTCTCTCTCTCTCTGCACCTGTCTACTTTGCGTGTGTGCACATTCCATGTATAGATGTATTATGCTTACATGCATGTGAATGTATCTGTTCTGATACATGACCAGATGCTGAGTTCTAATCCAAGTATTTCTTAATTCTTATTTAAAAAGTATTTCTCATGCATGAACTGTTGCTAACTCTAGATGTTTTTTTTTGTGTGCAGAGGGACCTGACACCTCCATATGTAGATGATGGATTTTTTGAGGTTGTTGGTTTCAGAAATGCATGGCACGGGCTGGCTCTGCTTGCTCCAAATGGACATGGGACTCGTCTTGCACAGGTAGCCAAATAAATTTTCCCTAGCAAAAGAGTTTGAATTCTTCCATTAATGAGTTTTAGGCCTGGGTTCAAAGAGCATAACAAGGGAGATAGAGATGCTTTAAGAAATTATGGTGCAAATTTCTGTCAGCAGTTCTGAACTATTTACCTGCTGTCTTGCACATAATGTATTGATGAGAGGCTGATTTTTCTTTTTATCTCACCTTTTTCCAATCCATTTTAACTCTCTTTTGTGTGTAGGCACATAGAATACGCTTTGAGTTCTGCAAGGGTGCAGCTGACCATACATTCATGAGGATTGATGGGGAGCCCTGGAAACAGCCTCTCCCTGTTGATGATGACAAGGTGGTCGTGGAAATCTCTCATCGTGGCCAAGTGACCATGCTTGCCACTCCAGCATGCCGATCCAGAAGTGTGCGTGACCCATCTACCTCTTTCCAAGAGGAGTGCAGTGACAGTGACGAAGAAGATGAATCATCGGCTGAAGATTGGGAAGAAAGAAGGAAATTTGGAGCTGCGGGCACTTTCAAAATCCCAGATGGGTTTGATATTGCACAACTTAGCTAATACATATCATCGTGTTCATCGTTCCTTGTGAATTGTTTTTCTTCTAGGCCTGGACAAAATGATTCCAGTCGACAGTCCATGATCATGATCTTGTACAGGATTCCATATCAGATGTCTAAGAACTCGATCCTGATCATCAACACCCCGGATTATGTAAATGAAAGTACAATCCGGTGATTATCAACCAAATACTGAATTAGGGTATAGAGACATTTCGGTGTGTATTGGGTGGTGTTGTTTATACTTTGTTTTCCAGAGAGTATGAGATCCAAGTTTTGATACAAAGACGCCTTCTTCATGGAAACTGAGGCATGACCTTTGTCTACTGCATACCCTATGGCGACGTTATGTAAAAAGGCACCTTTGTCTACAAATAACAAGAGATTTTTCAAAAAAAAAATTAAGAGAGATGGAAATGTTTCAGGAAAGAACAATTAATATTTTGTAACAAAAATAAATGATCTGTTTTTAACAGCATTGAAGAGACAGGTTTAAACAAAAAAGAAATTGCTTTAAATTAATTTTTTTTT
The DNA here is from genome assembly GCA_032356905.1 of Salix exigua. NCBI lineage: Eukaryota > Viridiplantae > Streptophyta > Magnoliopsida > Malpighiales > Salicaceae > Salix > Salix exigua. The sequence goes on from CM063603.1 coordinate 32,591,394, forward strand.
AAATTATTATGATGTACTGATGTAAAAATAATTTTTAAAAATAAAAAAAAAACTTATTTTAATATATTTATAAATAAAATCATTTCAAAAACCGGACTTCTAACCAGGCTAAGGCTAACTCGAGAGTACCATAAGTAAATAAAAAAAGACTAAGGCTAAGGTTGACCCGAGAGTACCATAAATAAATAAAAAAAGACTAACCCGAGAGTACCATAAATAAATAAATAAAATTCCTACCTTGTATGGATATGGAGTGTGATCATACCTAAAAATCTTGAGGACACGATAATCTTGTTCGCTAATCTTGTTCTTGATCCCCTCATGGCCGGAACTCAGGGATATAGACTATAGAGACAATTTAACCTCATGTCAAACGCAGCGCATCGTTTTGGTATTGTGAGTTATTTACTAAGCTTATTGCCGAGCCTCCATGTGGTTTTTTTTTTTTCAAGGTTATCAATATCATTCCAGTTGCAGTTATGATTTTTTATTGGTATAAAATGTTTTGGTTTCGAAATATTTTGGTGTGCTGTTTCAGGGCTACACTATTTATATATAATTAATTATATATATTTATAAAAAAAATATTAATTTAACAAGCATAATTAAAATTCAAGATAAATTATCTTTAAATTATACAATATAAACACAAAGTCAAATAAACATAATCTCAAAATTAGAAACACAATCACAAGTTAATTAAAATAAGAAGGATTTTAAGGTCGGAACGGTACCGAGACGTTCTGGCCGGTATTTTCGGAACGGGCTGAAATTAAAACCGAGATGAAAACAACGTCATTTTGTCTCGGTTTTTTTAATGGCACAGAACATTCCGCTGTTCCTGCCGGAACGGAACGGTATTGACAACCCTGATTTTTCGTTAACCTCATGGAAAAATACCAACATTAATATAAGAAAGACCCTTTTAGAGATCCAAAACACACATTTCTCTACTTGGCTTCCAGAAATTCTATGCGTTCAGCTCTCTGTGTCCAAAGAAAAACCAGAAAACAATGAGTGCAGCAGGTGGAACCTGGATTGAAACAGTGAAAGAACAACTAGGAATCTGCAGATGGAGTTACAATACTTACTGTAAGGTCGTCGGAACAAGGAGCCAAGAAAAGTTTCAGATCGTTTGCTCAGGCCAAGATACTCTCTTCTTCTAATTCTTCACTCACATCAACGATGATTGATCAGGTTGAGATGAAAAAATTATAAAATATACTAAAAGAGCTAGCATTTTACTGTGCATTGTGAGTGAAAACAATGTGAATTTCAACAGTGTTTTTTTTTTCCAGTTTTGAACATTAAATATATTATTTATACATTCTTTCATAGAAAAAAACAATGAAATACATATAGCTTATTGGCAAAGTTGTGGGGAGGGAGGCGCTGGGACCTGCCTAGCGCGTTTTGTTTTCAAAAACAATTTTCACTTTTTTTTTTACTTAGCTTTTTTTTACATTCTTTTTATTGTTTTTTTATTATTTTTTTTTTGTTGATTTTGACCTTTTTTTATTTCTTTCTTTTTTCACTTATGTTTTTTTTTCATTTTTATTTATTTTAATTGTTTTTTTTATTTTTTATTGATTTTGATGTTTTTAATATTTATTTTGTTTTTGTTTTTTTCACTTATGTTTTTTTAAAAAACAATTTATTGACATTTTTTATTGATTTTTTTTCCAATTATTAACTCAATAAGAATAATAACATTAGTTTTTTTTTCTTGCTTCCTTTTTTTTATGTTTTTTTTATTTTTTTCATCATAATAATTTAATAATTTTTAATGTTTTAGTTTTAACAGTAATAATATTCTTAGATTTTAAGACTTTGATGTTTTCATTTCGGTCCTTATACTTTTAATTTTGAATTTTAATCCCTTTATATTTAATGTTCATTTCAGCCCTGTTACTTTTAATTTTTTATTTTAATCCCTTTATTTCTTTTAATTTCAAGAATAATCCTTACTTTTGTCCATATATATATATATATATAACTGTGGTTAGTTTTGATTTTGATTTTTTTAATTTTCTTATTTGTTGGGCTGATATATTTTTTTCAAAAAAAAATAGTTCTTAAATTTTATTTTATATCTATGATCATTTGGAAATTGATATTTTTATTTTTTTTGTTATTTCTTTTAGTTTTTTTTCCTTTTTCCTTTTTTATTTTTACATCATATGACTTTTTTTACCTGATAATTTTTACTTTATTTTTTTGTTTGATCTTTTGTTAAAGTTTTTATGATTTTTTTAGTCTTTTATTTTTTTTCATTATTAGCATAATAATAATAATAATAATAATAATAATAATAATTTAATGTTTTTCTCTTACTTACTCTTTTGTTAATGTTGTTAAAGTTTTTATAATTTTTTTAGTCTTTTATTTTTTTTCATTATTAGCATAATAATAATAATAATAATAATAATTTAATGTTTTTCTCTTACTTACTCTTTTGTTAATGTTTTTTAGGTTTTTTTTTCTCTCGAGATAATTTGATAATTTTTATTCTTTTAATAGTTATACAAACTTTTTACTCAGCCCGTAAAGTAGTGTAATATGTTTTTTTTTATATAAATTTTCAGGTTAAATAATTTTTTTTTGAATCAATAATTTTTATTGTTTTTTTATTTATTTTTTCATTTGCTCTTTTGTTAATATTTTTAGGGTTTTTTAAGCCTTTTATTTAATTTGTTTTCTTCCCGTTATTAAAACAATAATAATATAAATATTAAGAATAATAATAGTAATTTTAGGTTTTTGTTCTTACGTGCTTTTTTATTATTATTTTTTTGTTTTTTCTCTGAGATTTGTTAAATAATATTTATTGTTTTGACAGTGATAGTGATGATAATTTAAAAAGTTAAAACTTTTATTTACTATTATTATAATAAAAGATGTTGATTTTTTTTATTATATCAAATTTTACATATTAAAATATTATATTTTAATATAATATTTTAAGTCAGAAAGTTATGCATTTGGGCTGCTGGGGTCCCAGTACAATAAGGTTTTAAATGAAATAATCAAAGAATGTTTCGCTTGCCAAAAAACAAAAAACAGCATTATGGAGCTCTGGTGGATGTAATCTCAGTGGGATTTTCGGCTCTAGACGTGATTGTGAGCATCTGTAATTTTATTTTATTTTCAGCAAAAATCAGCAATGATAGTTATTGCTGTTTAATTTATATGAAATCCAACCACATTAAAATCAGTGTTTGGGAAGCACCTCAAACCAGGGTTATCAATCCTGTTTCGTTTCGGCCGAAACGGTCGGAACGGCCCATTCCAGTGCAAAATCCGGGACAAAATAGCAACGTTTTTGTCCCGGTAAAAATCCCGGCCAGATCCGGAAAATCCGGTCATTTTACGGCCAGAACGCCCCGATTCCGTACCTAGCGTTTCGTTCCGGGTCCAGCCACAACGACGTCGTTACGATTCAGGTTTTTTATTATTTTAAAACTAAATCTTGCACTGATTTACCGAATCACCTCTTATATTTATACACAAAATAATTTACCTTCTTATTTCTCAGGGATAATTAAAGAAGGAACCATTTTAACTAATGATCGGCTGGAGAGTGGAGAATATACATGTATTTATATTGAACTCCAAAGAGTGGAGAAGATGTTTGGCCGATGTGGGATAATGAAACACCTATTTATAGTGAATTCCAAAGAGTGGAGAAGAGTTTTGGCCGGCGTGGGACAACTTTCATTGTCCCACATCGGACAAACTGTTTGTCCAGTTTGTGACTTTGTGTATATATATATATTAAAAATAATTATAAAAAATATATATTATAAGAAAATAAAATCATTGTGTTGTAATTTATATAGCACATCAACAAAATATTTATTTTAAATTTGTAATAATAATAATTAGCATAAAAAATAATTTTAAAAAATTATACTTTTAAAATTAATATTTTATTTTTTTCATATATATAATTAAATAAATATGAACAGTACAAAACCAGAACGGAACGCCGGAATGCACCGAAACCGGAATGTTCTGTTCCAAACAAAAAACCGGAACGGATTTTACAACCCTGCCTCAAACTACTTTTTCATAAAAAAAAATAGAATCTCTTATGTTCAAAATTAATTATTAAATTGTTTTGATGAGGTGACATTCAAAATATTTTCTTAAAACAATATATACATTATTTTTTTATATTTTTAAGTAAGAAGACAATTTAAAAACAATTATTAGCAAGTGGGGTGTTTTAAAATATATTATTTTTAAAAAATAAAATTCAAAAACATTTTAGAACACAAGAATCGGTTTCTTCCTGTCATCCTCTTTGGATCCCATGAAGCGGTATACCACGCGATCATGGCTGTTTTTTTATCTATGTAAAAAATTTATTGTTTTTATACGTATTGTATTTTATTAGTTTAATATTTATTTAGTATAGTTATAATTGATAAAATTTATGTAATCAAAATGGAAAGTGATGCATATATTTTGTAATTGCAGATAACCTACATAAATACTTTTTTTTTTAGTTTATTTTTTCCCCAGCAATATTATATTTAAAATATTAAAAATGAAAATACTATAAATTTGTTTTTAAGAAATAAATCTAAACAAAAGAGTACCAAATTTCAATATTAATTTTAAAATGATATTAATGTTTTTATTCCAAAAAACCTAGGTCATGTTTTCTTTTCCATATATATATATATATATAACATCCAATAAATATTAGAACATATAATTAATGAAAGACTAAAATTATCCTAGAAAATTTAAGAAAATTAAAAAAATATCATTGTCATCACTGTCAAAATAATAAAAATTATTAGATTATATGGAGAGAGAAAAACAATAACAAAAGAGTAAGCAAGAAAAACAATTAAATTATTATTGGTATTGTTATTGTGTTAAGTACAAAATTAAAATTTGAATAAAATTTTTTTTTATGTTATTCGATTTATTCATTATACGATTATAGTAAATGTATTTAAGAATACTGATATTAATTTTTTTTATTCAAAAAATCCAAGGTCATGCTTTTTATCCCTATATATATTCGTATGAGATAATATCCAATAAATATCGTAACATATAATTAATGAAAGATTAAAAATATCCTAGAAACTTTAACAAAAATAAATAAAAAACATATAAATATCATGATGCGCGTTAACTAATCCGGAGATCCCGGTCATGAAAAAATATGTAAGTGATAATAAAAATAATAATAATAAATGGATTCGGAGATTAGTCAGTGCGCATAAGTCAGAATCGGATACCTGTGTCTAAAAGAAAATAAAAAGCCCGATTAAAATAAAAAACAGAAACACTTCTTCACACGAGATTGAACTCGTGAACATTATTATTAAAAAAGCATGGTTATTAAAATAAACAATGCAAGGGAAAAACACTTTTAAACAAGTAATATGAAAAAATCATGTTGCGCATAAAATAACTCCGGACACCCTGGTCATGGGGAAAAATATAAGTGGAAAAAAGGGGAAAAATATAGAAGTGGAAACAAAAAAGGAAAAAATAGATCCGGAGATTAATCATGATACGCGTAAGTTGTCATTAATATCCAAGTTAAAAACAAACAAACGAAAACAACTTTTACAGAGTAATTTTCTAAAATTAGGATTTAAAAATCCCAAAAAACAAACGAAAAGCAACACTTTCCAAAATAAGGATTAAAAAAATGAAATTTAGGAAAAAAAGGATTTAAAAGAAAAAACAAAATTTAGAAGAAAAAAAACGAAATTTAGAAAAAAAAAAGAATTTAAAAAGAAAAAAAAACGAAATTTAGAAAAGAAAAAGAATTTAAAAAGAAAATAAACGAAATTTAGAAAAAAAAAATTTATAAACAAAAAAAACAAAATTTAGAAAAAAAAGAATTTAAAAAGAAAAACGAAATTTAGTAAAAAAAAGAATTTAAAAATAAAAAAAAAACAAAATTTAGAAGAAAAAAAGATTTAAAAAGAAAAAAAACGAAATTTAGAAAAGAAAAAGAATTTAAAAAGAAAAAAAAAACTAAATTTAGAAGAAAAAAAGAATTTAAAAAGAAAAAAAAACGAAATTTGTAAGAAAAAAAAGGATTCAAAAAAAACAAAATTTAGGAAAAAAAAGAATTTAAAAAGAAAAAAACGAATTAAAAAATAATTTTAAAAGAAAAAAAATTAAATTTGTAAGAAAAAAAAATAATTTAAAAAAAAAGAAAAAAACCAAATTTATTAAAAAAAAAGAATTTAAAAAGAAAAAAATGAAATTTAGAAAATAAAAAGAATTTAAAAAGAAAAAAATAAAATTTAGAAAATAAAAAGAATTTAAAAAGAAAAAAAACAAAATTTAGAAAAAAAAAAGAATTTAAAAGAAAAACGAAATTTAGTAAAAAAGAATTTAAAAAGAAAAAACAAAATTTAGAAGAAAAAAGATTTAAAAGAAAAAAACTAATTTTAAAAAAAGAATTTAAAAAAAAACGAAATTTGTAAGAAAAAGGATTTAAAAAAGAAAAAACAAAATTTAGGAAAAAAGAATTTAAAAGAAAAAACGAATTAAAAAAAAAGAATTTAAAAAGAAAAAAAATGAAATTTGTAAGAAAAAAAAGGATTTAAAAAAAAGAAAAAAACGAAATTTAGAAAAAAAAAGAATTTAAAAAGAAAAAACGAAATTTAGAAAAAAAAAGAATTTAAAAAAAAACGAAATTTAAAAAAAAAAGGGCAGATGAAAAAAGGATTTAAAAAAAAAAAAAATTTAGAAAAAAAAAACAATTTAAAAAGAAAAAACGAAATTTATAATAAAAAAAAGAATTTAAAAAGAAACGAAATTAAAAAAAGAAGTAGTACATGTACTCCGCTGAGTACATGTGAAAATTGCCAATCCACAAGAACTCCATCGTGGATTTGGCCGATGCCTTTAGATATATTAATAATAATAATGAAGGTCTAAAATAAATTAAAGAAATCGAAAACATTTTAAAGCACCTCACATGCTAATAATTGTTTTTAAAGTGTCTTTTTACTTAAAAATATAAAAAAATTATGTATAAAATTCAAAAACATTTTCAAAAAATAATTTAAAAAAAAAGTAAAAAAAAAATTAAAAAAAACTTTTGAAAAACAGTGAGATTAGAGATCTTCCAAAAGTTGTAAGATGTTTTAGTGATTACAGCAAGCTTCCATGAAGAATCCAGTGTGCTATTTAAATAAAACTCAAATTGATTGTCATTTCTCTTTCGGCCCGTCTGGAACATGTAGAATTGGGCTGGAAATGACATGAATTCGTTCTGTCGGATCAATGCCAGCGTTTGAAAAGAATTATCAAATCTATGAATGTTGTTTGTGAGCGCTTATTTTTAATTTAATTTTTAAATTAAAAATTAATATATTTTTTTAAAATTATTTTTTACATTAATATTTTAAAATGATCTAAAAATATAAAAAAATAATTTATATTTTTTTTTTAATTTTTTCAAAATCATTTTTAAAATACACTCTCAAACACCCTCCCTTGTCATGGTTAACAATAAAGCACTTTCTCTTTTTATTTTGAAGAAAATGTTATTTTCTTAACCTTTCATTTAATTTCGTTTTAACTACTGTCATGAGTTAAATTTTTTAATTATAGTAGAAATGCAAACTTCAAAGTGAGAGGACAGCAATATAAAAAAATACATGGTCAACCTCAAAGTTTTTTTAAAAAAAAATTAATTCAAAATCTTATTTTATTTATTTATAAATCTCTAAACTGGAGAAAATAGAGAGAAAAATCGTCAAAAAAATAACTCCAAGAAAGAAAATTGTTCTTTGGTCACTATCTAACCAGCAAAAAAACATGTATCAATGAATATTATTTCATGAAACGAGTTCAATGAAATTGATTTTTTACTATAAACATAACAAGAAAAGTAGCTAAGGGTTTGTTTTTATATTCTTATTTGGTCTATTTTTATTTATTTTCTATGAGTAATCTATTAAGTGTTTTGAGATTGGTAAATGGTTTATAAGATTTTTATGGTGATTTGAGGTTTTTCAGGTGAAAATTTGATTTTTTAGGCCAAAACTCTCTCCTGAGTTTTGGCTTGGTGGCCCGAATTTATCCAGTTCTAATTTGTATATTTTAATTGTAGGGTAAACGTCTTATTGTAGTGTTAGCATGTCAACTTGAATTGGGTTGAGTTGATTAAATTGTTGTCGTTTCAATATTTGAGAAAAAAAAAATACTTTATACACATTATATTTTATATCTATAATAAATTTTACTTGCAAGTATAAAATACATTACTAATACCTATATATATATATATATATATATATGAGATTGATCCTATCCACAATGAAACATTTACAAAGTCATGGCTAAAAGTGTTGAAAGCATATACTTTACAAAAGGGTATTGATATCTTGACCATGAACATATGAAAAGATAGTAAACACATTTATTTCTATTTTGTATTTGGTGAATATCTCAAAGTAGCTCTCTTGTTTTGTCATTCAATTCTCTATCTCAAGAGAGCTACTGGTGTTGCTTTTGACAACTTGGTTAATTATGCTAGATCACGCCTTTTATTACTCTACTATTTTCTTCATAAAATTTATTATAAGAAGAAACCAAGTAAAATAAGATCTAACAAGATGTTATGCTCAATCTTTCTAAACTTGATCACGCGTAAGGCCTAAATGCGTGTAAATCTAGCAGGATGTCAAATTCTTTTTTTTTTTATTCAGCTATGTGTCAAGTCCAAGCACTTGTAAATCTAGTAAGATGTCAAATGTAATCTCTTTAGGCTTGGTTACTCTTTGGATCCAAACAAACACTTGTGAATCTAGAAAACTATCAAGGTCAATGCATTTTTAGGCAAATGATTCCTTCAAATAAAACTATTTAAGGTGAGAATCTAGAGTTATAATCTCTCTACATCCTAGTTGTACAAAAAATCCCTTGAAGACTCTTTATATTGCTGGTTTCTACTTGACATAAGACTTGTCATTAATCCCAATTAAAATTGATTTTTCTATTTAATTTTCATCTTCTTTGACACTCAATTTTTATAAATATAGGAGATCGAATCTTGTTTTAGGTGTGTCTAGCGGGAAAACAATTGCTAGAAAATATCATGTTACGTGTGGGACAAGTTACTGTTAAAATATTCATATTTGTGTTTCTGTGTATACAATACACACAAGTAAAAGTTGGTTGAATATCGTGGTAGTGGTAACTAAGAATTGTGTGGGAGCTGTATTTGGTACATTTTTATTGAAAAGTTTGGAGGTTGGTGTTTTTATTGGAACGGAAATGCCAGACAGATTCTTGGGAGAGGTAAAGATGGTTTTTTTTTATATTTTTTTATTTAAAAATATATCAAAATAATATTATTTTAAAATAATCTATAAACATAAAAAAATTAATTTAATTTAAAATAAAAATACAAATTTTAATTTTTTCAAAAACACTTTTGAAATGCAATGTCAAATAGGACCGAAGTATGATTGATGTTGATTTTGAAAGTATTTTTTGTTTATAAATATATCAAAATAATATTTATTTTATTTTTTAAAAATTATTTTTAACATCAGCACATGAAATTAATATAAAAACACTAAAAACATGTAATTTAAAGTAAAAAATAAAAAAAATATTTTCTTAAAAAATATTTTTAAAACAAAATGTTAGACTAAAAAAGGTTCATGAAGAGTACTTATCTTTCTTTCTTAAAAAATTCCAAAAACAAATTGCGCATTCTATGTTTCAATGTGTATAATTAATTGAACTTTGAACTCTTATAACGTTATCCTACAAACATCCTATTCAATATAAGATATTTATTAAAAAATGTTTCAAATTATTTGCTCTAATTATGAGTTTAATTACATATTTTATAAATTAAGGCACCAAAACATATTTAAAGAAATATAATCTTAAAAGGAAAAAAAGAGTGAAAGTTTCAGGAATGTTCGAGACATATAAGAGCTGGGGGGCCATAATGTATTTTGTTTTTCCGTGTCTTGTGAAAGATGGTATGAGTTGGCGTCGGTGTATATTTTCCAGTTTTACGGTCCAAAAAAAACCATGGGTAGTCTTCCCATCTATTGGTTTTCCGCCTCTGGTTTTTGGGTTTTTGCCAAAAACCACGCCCAGCTCCCGCAGTATATATAGCATTTAGCCCTCCATCGCAGCAACCCCACACCAAGAACTGGTCGATAATCGCCCTTTCATTCCGCATCTCTCTCTCAAGAAAGATCAGCAACCCGGGAAATCAAAACCTGAAAATGAGTGCCGCGGCGAGCAAAGCTTGGATTGTTGCAGCTAGTATCGGAGCGGTGGAGGCACTGAAAGACCAAGGCATTTGCAGGTGGAATTACACTATAAGGTTGCTCCAACAGCATGCCAAGAGCAATATCAGATCATTTACCCAGTCCAAGATCATGGCCTCTTCTTCTTCGTCTAGTTCTTCTTCGTCAACAGAAGCTGCAGCAGCAGCAGTGTCTAATGAGATGAGAAAAGCCAATATGAAGAGGAAGAAATCTTTGGAGAAAAGTATGAATCTGAGCTGCTGGGGTCCCAGTACTACTAGATTTTAGGTATCCAGAGTGTTATATAGTCATTCTACTACTTTTGCTATGAGCATATCAGGTGTTTGATAAACTTCTAAATTCGAAGGTTGTCAATTAGCAATGTCATTTCAGACCAGTTGATCCAAGTAAATGGCATGATGGAATGAATTGTTACAGTATAATTGTTTAATTCTTAGCCCCAAATGATGATAATTTCTGATAATCGTTCCGATGGAGCAGCTTTTGCAGCTCATGAGTCATAACAGTGACGGAACATGAGAAAATTGTTCGATCTAAAACAATTACAGCAGCATTGCTATATTTTTATTGGGAAATTGATGTTTATTTAGGGAAAGGAAATTAAAATAGATTGTTGAATCAACAATTCTATCCACATAGAATGGGAATATTTAATTTGAATTGATTTCAAAATCATCTAGATATTTAGAACTGTCATGACTCATGAGCTGCAAAATCACGCAGAAAGCGTGGTTTTCATAGATGCAAAGGGAGGGGTGGCTGCTACGGTTGATAGCGGTGGGTTTTATTTTTAAATTGAACCGGTTAGGTTTGTTTGTAGTTTATCGGTTTTCAATTTCGGGCCGTTTGGCAAAAGTGATTATAAAAAATTTAAATTTTTTATTTTTATTTTTTATTTTAAATTAAAAAAATTAGTGTTTTAAATAATTTTGATGTGTTAATATAAAATTAATGTTTTAAATAATTTTGATGTGCTAATATAAAAATATTATTTTAATATATTTTTAAACAAAAAATATTTTTAAAAACTATTGTAATCTCACTCTCGTATAATTTAAAAACCAAAATCACACCAGACCAGGAATTTTTGTAAAATATTCTAGTCATTTTTTCTCTCTAATGATTTGGTTTTTTGAATTATCTTTTTAACTTTTTTGGTTTAATTTGTTTTTATACTCACCCCTATGGCTAGGCTAGGTCTTACCAGGTATTCAGCTAACGTTGCCTCCTATCCAATGCAAGTTCCAAGAAAATCAATTCAAAATCGATGTGGTTTAACTGGTTGAATTATTGGAAAGTTGATTTTTATAAGAAATTCTTCTGGAAATTAATTTCTTTTCTGCATAATTGAATTGTTTTTAGCTCAAGTTAATAATTAATTTCTTTTTATTTGAATAAGTAGTAGGATTTAAAAATAGATCATCAAAGCTAAAATAATAGGGGAATTTTTGGTTTAGTCACTTTTTTCAATTAATAAGTAATCAATACTTTTAGTTTTTCAATTAATTGGTGGTATTTTTATTTTATTTTTCTAGTATTTATAAGTAATCAATACTTTTAGTTCTTTAATTAATTAAATTTTTTCAATTAATTGGTGGTATTTTTTATTTTATTTTTCTAGTATTATTGTAATCGATACTTTTAGTTTTTCAATTAATTGGTGGTATTTTTATTTTATTTTTCTAGTATTTGGTTTGTTTAAGGAGAGAGAGTTATTAGATGTATAGACACAAAAAGATAAAAAATAATATCTATTTTGATCACCAAAATAGTTGACAAATTCCAGTAAATGAAGGGTGTATTCTGGTAGTTGTTTTAAACCTTGATATTGCCTAAAAACATATTTAAGTCTATGATGAGAATTTTTATCTAGTTCGATTTTATAATTTGGTCCATTTTGGGTTTCTTAGGTTGCAAAGTTAGTTTCTACATGTTTTTGGAGTGTTTGTAGATTTTTTTTTATTTTTGCTTAAAACATGTTAAAAACAAGTTTCCTGAGCACATTGAGCTATTAAAAATATATAGGCAAACCTTGATTTTTGTCTTATTGAAGAGTACAAGAGTTATTTTACTGTGCAATGGAATGTGAGATTACCGTAACACCCCATAGCAACTATTGTTTTTTGGTCTTGTTTAAGGCTATAATGATTATTTTATTGTGTAAATAAATATAAATAAAATAAAATAAACCGTGACCCGTCCGAACCAAACCGACCCAAAACCGATCCTATCCAAAAATACTATTACAATCCAAACACTCATAATGTACAAATTAAAAACTAAGCTCTTTTAGTATATGTTATAATAATTGGCAATCCTCGATAAATTTGGGTATAGAATTTGTTAAGTTAAGCTACAGTTTGGAGAGTAATATTTATCATGACACCACCAACCCATAAGAAAATCATATATATATTCATGGTCATTTGATAATGTGAATACTAACTTCAACTTGGAGAGAAATCTATTATAACTTAACGGAATGACTAGTTTCTTATAAGGATTATTTATGCTGAATAATTGGATTTTTTTTTGACATGACAAAAATTAGAAGTTTGACACATTTTATATAGAAAAAGATGATTGATTGGAAATATTTCAAAAAAGAAATATACTAATTAAAAATTAACAACAAAAAAACAATTATTAGGGTTACAACGATCTTTTTCTTATGATTCAATATCATTTTTAAATGATTTTTTATATATTTTGTTAGTACAATAAAATAATTTAATCACTCTTAAACACATATTTTTCCAAACTTTGTTTCAAGACACTTTTTGAATTTTTTTAAAGAACATTAAAATGTGTAGTTTATCCTTAAAAGCAAAAAAATATTGAGCAAGGGTTTTTTGCATTTATTAAAAAAGGTGTTACACTCCAAAATAGACCCAAAAACACACTATGACCTTGTTTTTTTTTCCACGTATATAATGAAGTGAATTTTCAAGCCTTGTTTTTTTAGTATTCAAAAACAAAATCACATTTTTTTTGTCGCTTTTATGATTTTAATTTGAAAAAAAAATATATTTTTTTATATATTATAATTTCTTTAACCAAGATTTCAAGAAATTTTTTTTAGGGTAACTCATGCAAAACTAAAATATTTGTTAATTAACTACATATTTCAAAGTTATGGCTAGATTAAAATTCAGTTAGCAACATACAACATCACATAAGAAAAACTTAATCTTAGATAATGTTTAGAATTATAGTAGTAATTATTTTTCAAGGATTTGTTTTGAAATATATCAAAATAATATTTTATTATTATATTTTAATATTTTATATCAACACATTAAAACGTAAATTCAAAACAAATCAATCAACCAAAAGCAACTAATTAGCCAACCCGCAGTCCCTCAGCCCTTGGAATCTTAAAACCACTACCCGCAAACCTGGGAGCTTAACGCCTTTCAGCCCATGGTTCAATCTCAGTACCCTCGAAAACCATCACACTTTCCAAAAGCTGGAATAATAATCAATTTCCAGCGGCCAGGGTCTAACGGCAGTTTTTCTGTTTTCAAAAATATAAAATAAAAAAGGTTTAGCTTTGGCTCTATTACGACTCTCTTATTGTTTTGACAATATAATTAAAGTTATTTTTAAAAATATATTTTTTTTATATTCATGCATAAAAATAATCTAAAAATATTATTTTTTTAATATAAAATACAAATAAATAATTTTTAAAAACATTTTTAAAATAAAGTGAAAATAAATCCAAATCTTACGTTTCTTCATGATTTGATTTGAAGTAGGCGATTTCTTCATCGTTTTGAGATTTCTTTTCTCTAAAAATTACAGAATATATTTATTCCTCAATCAAAAGCTGCGGGGATTCATTAGCTTTTTTGGCTTTTGCTAAAAAATAATATAATTTAAAAAGTATTTAAAGAAATAGTACAGTTTACGAATTAGATGTGACATCACGACTTACAAATCACTTGTCTTATGTAGAACTCAGTGAGCCACATGCGACTTCCGGTAAATTAAAATCCGGGCTCCCAGTTATCTTCCATTTTTCCGTCTAATTATTTTCTCCTCCTCCCCGCGGCGACACTCCATTCACCACCACTATTCGAGTGATTTTTAATATGAATAATATTATTTTTGAAAGAAAAAACACAGCCACAAAAAAAGAAGAAGCTTAGAGATCATAGAAATCTTGTATAAAGGAAAGAAGGAAATCAGGGGGGAGTTAGGGCTTTGCCAGATGAAGGAGAAGCAACATCAGCCGGAAATCTGGCAACATCCTTTGCCTTTAATTCATGACCACCACCAATTAGGTGTCTGTCGCTACCTTAATTAACCTAAATAGGTGAAGCAGGAGCTGTTTAAAAACGTGTCGAAATTTAAAAAAAATAAACATATATTTTAATGTTTTGAACCCAGTTTTTGGGAAAGGAATGTCAAGCATGCCTTCACCACTTGACAGCAGAATATCATTTTATATAATTACATATTAAATATATATTATATAGTGTCGGCTAAACTTCAGCCGCCCGTAAACTTTTATAGCTTGTTTGTTATTGTAATAGCAATATTAAAATACATTTTCTTAAAACAAATTATATTAAAATAATATATATAGTTTTAAAAAATTTATCTTTATGTTAAATGAAAGTACTAAAAAACTAAATTTAAAACAAAATAATAATAATTATCTAAAATAATTTTATAATACAAAAATAATAACATTTAACCATCAACTCCATAACATTAACCTTTACGTACTGTACCGATGTTTTTTTTTAAATATTTTC
>CM063603.1:32606951-32626720 GCA_032356905.1 Salix exigua
ATTATGGCTGAGAGTTTAGGTTTTTTTTTTTTGTGGGGGGGGGGGGGGATTTTATTTTTTTACTTTTTTTAAAAGTAATTAATGATTTACAGATTTTTTTAATTTCTAATACTAATTATGATCAATATCTAGAAGTTGTTATTTAAAAAAAAAATATTTTCAGTTGGTGTGCATATTAAGGAACTATTTCATTTAAAAACTTAAACTTGTAGGTGAGGTCCCATAATAAGATTTATATTATTCTCTAACACTCTCCTCAAGTGAAAGATTTTTGGGTTTGAAACTTGCACAAGCCCACGTCACCTTGTGCTTGGTTTTTATCAAATAAAATAGGATGGTGAGATTCGAACTCGTGACCGCTGAATCAACAAGACTCTGATACCATATTTGCTAGGTCAACAAGGCTCTCATAACATATTAAGAAACAATTTTACCTAAAAGTTTAAACTTGTAAGTGAGGTCCCATAATATGATTTATATTATTCTCTAACCATGAAAACTATTAAATGTATTTAAGGTCAAAATTTAATACTAAAAAATTGTGACTTTTTCTAGGAGTGATGCTTTGTTTCAGTCACAACTAATTATATATATGGAATGGAAAGTCGAAAATCAAAACGAAATTCTCACATTTCAGAAACATTTGGCAGCAGAATTTATTGTTAATGCTGCCAAACCTACACATTAAAAGGGGGTAATTAAAAATTTAAAAGGTTATTAATCATTTACGTGAAGCTATAGTTTTTCAAATACGTGAATCCTTACATGATTTTCATATATAATATGACACTCATGTTTTACTTGTCTTTTTTTATTTATTTATTAATATGAATATTTGGATGACTTGCGCGTATCTAGATTAATTTCAAAGAACCTAAAATTAACGACTATATAATCATATTAACAACCATAAAACTTAAATATAAAATAATAAAAAATTAATTCCTTTGATCCCATCGTCTTCTCTAACCAATGATCCACATAGATTCGAATTCTTCTTACAGCTATCGATGAACATGAAATTTGTCTTGAAAGAGAAAGAAAAAGATTGAAGATCACTGATTGAGAAGAATAAGATCACACAGCCGAAAGCCACTAAAAAAGCCATGCATCAATCTAAACACGAACGTCATGAATCTATAACATGTGATTGAGCTGAAAATCTGACTCCTTTATTTCCAGTCACCCTATGACAGAACTTCAGCTGAAGATCTATGCATCTATAGAAGAAAGGTCAAAAAAACATTTTAAAAATGACAAGCACGCATGCCTTCTTATAGAAGAAAGCCTAGGCGTGCTAACTTTTCTTTTTCATTTTTTCTTAAATGATGATGATGGTCATTTTATAATCTTATAATCTTCAAAAAGTCTATTTTTTTGACTCAAAATACCATTTAATCAGTCTAATATATATATATATATATATATGTTATTTTATAAAAACTTAAGAGCCAAAAAAACTAGTACATGACATATAACATTTTAAAAAATGAATAAAAACATAGATAGAAATAAAAATAACTTTGAAAGACAAACAAAAATGAAAAAAAGAAGCATGTCCATAAAGTATCATAAGAATATACACGTGTATTAGCCAATGAAAAAAGTTTTGTACAATAAATGTTTTTCAAAATGTTCATTATATATATATATATATATATATTAGGTAGGTATTTTTTTGTTTTTTTTCAGATTGAGAAATTATGAAAAGAAAAATGGTAAACATATATATTATCTTCTTTCTTAGATCAATTCTAATTAACTTAACATATAAATGTACATTAGTTCTTGAAAAAAAATCACTCCTTTTTTAAATTCAAACAAAAACCAAGGTAAAGATGGATTTGAATATTAAATTATAGGTGCTTAAAAAAATCAGTTCATATTTATTTTTTGCATTATCTGAGATGACCTAACCTATCAAAATTAGATAATATGGATATTATAGATGATAAGAGGTTAAAGAACATAATACATGAATATCACGAGCTGGGATTTTTGAAACTAAATCAAATCGACCTAACTTTTATACCTTATACTTCATTTGTATATTTATTTCATGTTTTATGGATTGAACATTTGTTTTGTATTATTTAGAAATGTCTTAATTTCAAAATTCTTTATTTTAGACTCTTTGTTGGAGGGAAGGTAATTAGAATTTAATGGAGGTGCAAATTTTGAAAATTAGACACAATATTAGTTTGATATTTGAATATCCAAAACTAAAAAAAAATATCCCCTGAATTATTATGAATTTTCACTAGTTTTTAATTGGAATATTTTTCTCAAAACAACGTACAAGTTGTAGAAAATTCACCCCCTTCCCAAGATAGATAAACTCTAAAAGGACATCTACATTGATTTTTTTTCAATAACAATTTATTTTGGGAACATAAACCCACAATAAAATATAAAAAGCCCAGATTTATTTACATGACTAAATTATACCCGTCAAAATCTTTAAATCATATCATATTATACAATATAATTTACCTCAAGAAAGATGCATTAGGGTGCTAATATCTTTCTAGTCACAACCAATTATTTGCTTTTGAATCTCTAATAAAACAAGTACACCCAAATTTTGCTAGAAACTCTTAATCAAAAAAATTAAGCGGTGACTTCACTTACCCGTAATGTCGCGTGTTTATGTGCAGTAGGTAAAATTATCATTTCACTATTCCAATCATAATGATACGTATATTGGTATAAAATGAAAAACTAAGCACTTATTGTTTTTTTCTAATTTAATTATCTATGATATAGTTTTATAAAAAAAAAGTGAATCAAAAAAAGGAATTGGGGTCAATGTTTCACTATACACACCCACATTTCACTATGAACTCGCACAATAAAATTATTATTTTAACCTTATCAAGAAAACTAAATGAACTTAGTCTTCTAGGTAGAACAATGTTTTCACAATGATTTATTTGTCATTGTCTAATTGATGTGGGACAAAAGGGTATTCTCATTATTTTTATACATAATAAAATGACTTAAATATTCTTAAAAGTAAAGATATTTAGCTTCAATACCTTTAAAAGAAAAAAAAAATCACTAAACTTGCTTCTAAAAGCTTTTTTTTTTTGGAATTTCATATAAATGTTTTGGTAATAATTATAGGGATGTTTGATATTTTGATAAATGCAATACTATTAACAATAAACCTTATTGGTACGTGGGGGCACCTCTATGGTTTTTGGGAGGCACACAAGCATTGTCACTAAACCTCCTCCATGTATTGTAGTGTATGCAATGGTTTGTTGTCAGTAATCCCTTCTCTCTTCTTCTCCTTTTAAAATTCATAACAACTATTCAAACTTGGAATTTTCCATTCATTTGCTAATTTTTTTTTATTCTCATTGTTTTTATTGTTCTTGGTTCTTTTGTTAAATTTTAACCTAGTTTCAATTTTATCATTAGATCCATATTTATAATTTTTTATTTCCTTAAATCTAGTCTATATTTTTTTGAGTTTTTTTATATACTTTTGATTTTTCTTTTCGATTTTCCCCTTCAACTCAAGATTCTAAATACTCCTTTTATTTTTATTTATTTTTATTTCAAATGAGGTTGTTATACTTTTAATTACTATTTTTTTTATCCTTCTGTATAAGTTCCCTTTCATTCACTGATATTTCAGCTTTGATTTTTTTTTTATTTCTCAGTTTTGGTCCTAGCCATTTTGTCAAATTTCATCCATAGATCCATAATAATAACTTGTTATTTTTTCAAATCTGATTCTCATTTTTTTTGATTTTGAGTTTTTGTTTTGGGTTTTTTGCAATTTTATTTTTCATTTTTACCTTTTCCTCCAATTTAAATTTTAATAGCCATCTCAATTAGTTTTTATTTCAAAATAGATTCATACTCTCTTAATTGTTATTTTTTATTCATTTGTATTTTTTTATTAATTTCATCATTCTCTTAAAATTTGGTCTTATTTTTAGGGCTTATAACTTACCTCATTGATTTTTTTTTTCTTTTTTTAAAACTCTAGCTAGAATGCTTAATATATTTAAAACACACACAAAGCTATATATATATATATAAACATCCGCCACCCTATCCAGTATAAAACTATATAGAATCAGTATCTCGCTGTGATCTCCAGTTTGGGGTTAAGAAGGTTCCCAATACGCCAAGGACGATGATTGGATGGAAAAAGAACATCTATCACCAATCCTGGCACTTGTCACAAACTCTTTTCTGTTTCCAAAGCGAGATCGTCAATTGGATCTCTCTCTCAACTTGCTAATAAACAATGGAGTTTATCTTTCCAACACAGAAAAAGAAAGAAAGAACTTCGCTCTGGCAATGAAAAGGGCCCCAGCATTTTTTTGACGAGGGTCTCTACAAGATATATGAGCCCCAGGTCTTTCCTTGGTCGGGCTATCAATGACTTCTCCATGTTCATTTAGTGATGGAAACAGATATTTATGGGTGCATGCTACTACAGCCATGAGCTCATATTTTATGACAAAGTTATTTCATTTTTATCTGCAGATTTTAATTCAAATTGTCATCTTTTAACAAAGTTAAATGGGAGCCCTGAGGAGGCTCGTACAGTTACTTTATTACCCTGGCCATCTTTTCAAGGCCTCGTACAGTTACTGAAGGAAACGTGCTGGCAATGTCATACAAGGATAATAAGATTGATTTAAGAGTTGTCTTAGATTATAAAGAATATATCAAATTTAATTATAATAAAATTCATTCATAAATGTTACTTATAAAAAAAATATAATAAATCTACATGAAATAGAATCTTTAAAATAAATAAATAAAGAAGCTACTTTGAATAAAATAAAATAAATCAATTGTTTTTGAGTTTTTGATGAAAAATCATCAATGTCATCCCATGGGTTCTAAATCATTCTTTGAAGTGAATGAAATCTGTCTTAAAGACAAGAAAGAACTAAAGATATTGGTATAAAAAAAATAAATGGAAAAGGAGAAGAGATAACCCTCAATTCTATCAATCACATTATGAACAAGCAATGAACATAAAAAAAGAGCTTTCAGATTTGCTATCTTGTTTTTCATCTTGTATTACTCCCTAATTTTTTACAGGAAATAATTATATAAACTAGGAAACAATCTGTCATCAATTCCTGTCACAATTATAGGAAACAATCTCTATAATTGTGCCCATAAATCTCTATACAGATCCTAAGTAATTAAGAAAAGTCAACACTATCAAATCTAAATAATTTCCGAAACATGTTTACTTTGTTATAAGCTGGTAATAGTAGATTTGTAACAATATACTTTTAATTTAAAAAAAACCCCTAAAAGTACAAAAAAATATTTAATTTGAAGTTCTTAAGTTCAAATAACTCGAAACATGCCTTTTTCGAGTTCTTAAGTTCAATCCGACATTAAAGAACAGGAAGCACTCTCATGGTGAAAAATGCGCGGTGAAAAATATGCCATGTTAATTCATGGTGCCAGAAGGAAATCATCAACCATTCTTTAATTTAATACATTGACCCTCCACCACAGATTTTGAGAATCCTTTTGTCTTCCTGGCGAGGCAGTTTCCTAGAAATTGCAAGCCCCATTTAAGAGTAATTTTTTCGTGGTAGAGAGGGAAACGGTGCAGCCTGACTCCGTTGTGATAATTTTATTATGCATATGGAGGAGATCTAAACCCAAAATGAACTCTCCTCAACAATAGAATTAATCTTAAATTATTATTCATAAGAAGTTTATTCATAATACAACTGATTAATGCTTCATTTCCACGACAATATCAGCATTAATGCTTAACGATACAATAAGAAGATGGAATTAAATTTCATTTCCAGAAAGGTCTTCCACCCATTGCTTTGATCCGTCCATCAGCCCTGGGCTCAATCTGAACATGAGAATACAAAACTCCATCTGACTTATAGCCCCATCTCCATCCAAATCACCTTCCATTAACATGCACACAAGCTCATCATCCCTCATCTCCTGCAACCCTAGCAGCACGATATTTCTCTTCAAGCTCTCGAACGTGATTAGCCCCTTATCACAATCCATCAGCAAACGAAACCCATTACACAGCTCCATCATGAATCCTTGTGCTCCCATTCCCTCCATCATGGATGGGAAGTAGTCCTGGAAGTCAACTGCATGACCTAATAATGCCATTGATGGTTAAGAAGATTTTGAAAAATAAACTAAAATCCAAAGAGATCGAATGCTAAAACAAATAGCAAAGCTCGAGAGAGTTATGTGACTACTGGGGTGGTAGAGGCTTGAGCGAGGAGGGGGATTATATAAGAGAAGGAAGGAGAGAAAGACAGAAAGATAGAGGTTTTCGTGGAAAGTGAGCATCAAATAAATTACTAGGGAACAGATAAATAAGCAGCTGAACTTTTATGGTTAGCAGTGAGCTTCCTGCTTCGTTCTTTTTCAAAGTTTACGTGAAAACTCTTCTTCGTGGAAGCTGCAATGGATCACAGGATCTTCCCGTAGGTTCTTAAAAGTAAAGTTTGTTTGAGCCTGTTGCAACCTACCTATGACATGTTGCTTTGGCAATGAGGAGTAACTACAAACACGTGGTGAGACAAACGGGATAGGAAAATTAATAAAAGTAGAAACTTTTGTAATAGAGCCAAAACCATAGAGTAATTGACAATTGCGTCGACCTACTTCAAGAAAAATTGCTTATTTACTTGTCTTTAAATCAATGATGATATTTTTATTATTTTATACAGTGCAATAGTCATTATAAATTTGTTTGAAGATGTTTTTTTTTTATCAATCCAATATATTTATGAACAATAAAAAAACTATATGGAGTGGGTATTCTTGTCTTCTCCTTTTTAAATATAGTAAAATAACATAAATGATCTTAGAGACAAAAAAAACTTAAGCCAATGAGATAGAGGTATTGAAGTCATTTTCTCTTGTTTTGTTTCTTATAATTATTAGTTTGAAGAAGAGTATTAATGTAATTTATCATGTAATTTATAATTTTTAAATAAAAAATATTTGCATGCATCTCACACATACCAATGAGTAGCACACCATATACTGTGGGCGACATCTTTTAGTGATGGAAAATAAGGTCCTCATTTTATTTGATTCTATGATGTATCCTCCCCCCATATTGGTGGTGTGCAACATTTTTAGGTGATTGTTTTGTCAATAATGATTTATTTTACCTTATTTCTCTCTCCTACCCTATAAAATCAACTCTAGTCCTTATTGTTGTTGATGTTTTAAAGTTAGTCCTTTTAGTTTTGATATTTTATCTTTGTCCTTTTTCTTTTCGTTATATTTTTATTTATTTTCAATTTAATTATTCAATTTTAATTTATATATGCAATTATTTTTCAATTCAGTCCTTCTACTTTTGATTCTTTATTTTTTTCCTTGCTCTTTTGTTTTAAGTTTTTGTGGTTTTTAATTTTACCTCTCATATTAGGTTTTTGAATTTTGTTTTTTTGATAAGAATAATATTAATTTCAATTTTTTTTGTTTTTCTTTTCTTTTTCTTTTATTTCCTTTGTCTTTATTGTTAAAGTTTTTGTGGGTTTTAATTTTATCCTTTAAATCAAGCTTATATATATATATATTTTTTTTTTGTTATTTCAATAATAAAAAATAAAAAAAATTCATGATATCAATGGGTTTTCCCCCCTATGTATATGGAAAAGAAGTTTTGGGTATAATCATGAAATTATGATTATATATTTTAAGAGTCGCCACTTAGTATTATAGTTATTAAAAAACCTAATGGCCAGTAAAAGTTTTAGCAAAGGGACTTCTTGTGCAAGGAAAAAACACATCACCACGGTGCACCATATCTAAGGTAAGCTAAGTTGTTGTTTTGTTATTTTTATTCATCAAATTTATATTTATAAGTCTTTTATAAGGTTCAAGGTAGATTTATGTTTGTGATGGAGTCTCAATCTTATTGAATCAAAACCTAACTGTTCTAAATTCCAAATTTTAGAATTATATTTTTTTTGTATTTTTAATATCCGAGAGCGTACTCTATAATGTACCTTTACACCCAAAATAAAATATTTTGGCACTTTATTAAACATAGAAAGATCCCAACTGTTGGCTCAAAGTGGCTATCAAGGAATGCCAAATTTGATATTAATTAGTCATAAATAACCATCTTGGGGTATGGTCAAGTGTCAGGACATTAGATTCGTGCATTTTTTCTCAAATTTAGTGGAGAAATGAAATATTAGTGTCATGCAAAGGTGGCCACCCATTTAACTTTCAAGTGAAAAATTGGTGAAGAAGATGAACATACCAGAAGATGCGTTGTTTCATTTCAATGGAACAATGTCGTTTTCTCCATTTAGGGTTTTACTTTAGGGGTTCAACCAAGGCTTAATTTGATCCTTTGATTTGTAATTTATTTCAATCACACCCCTAATTAGCTTTAAACTTTTAATTTATGCAATTTTACTCTTAATTAACTTCAATGTCAATCTTATATTTGCACGTCTTTTCATGATAGTGATTGGTTTGAGATTTATGCATTTTGATCCTCAATTAACCATCAAACTTTTTCCCCCCCTCTAATTCCATCCTTGATTACAATTAATTAAGCCCTCATAATTCCTTTTGCAGGTTGGTTCATGACTGTGAATTTAACCATTCTAACCTTTAATTGACCCTAAAAGTTTGATTATTTTGTGATCTTACCTTGTAAATCATTCTAAATTCAAATTTAGCTTCATAAATTCTAAGAAATCATAATTTATTTTTTTAATAAATTCTAATTGAATATACATTTGAATTCTATTAAAATAAAATAGAATAATAAAAATTAAATATAATAGGAGTAAATTAGATAGGTAATATGAATGGTCATGAAAAGAATATATTGCGTAACTATTCACAAATAGAATCTAAGTAGTTCATGTTAATATTGAACAAAAAGATAATAATACAAATGGCCATGTCTAATGGTAAAATCTCTTTTTGCTAAAAAGAAGATGAAATAATAGTAGTGATAATGGTGTTGGTTATAATAATTTTGTAGTAGTTATAATAGTGGTCATAAAGATGAAAATACTACTACTACTACTACTACTACTACTATTAGTAGTAGTAGTAGTAATAATAATAATAAAATGGTGGTGGTGGTTATAGTAATGATTATGATAATGATGATGATGATAATAATGATGTTAGTAGTAGTAATGATACTAATACTAATAGTAATAAAATTAATTAAACTGATAAAAAAACAAATAAAAAGAAGAGAGGTTTCCTTATAGCCAAATAGACAATCCACTATTTACTATAATAGTTGTCTTGGAGCCATTGGTGTTTATGTTTTTATACATAACTTGTTGACCATTATGGATATGGTTAAAGGTATTTTTAGCTATTCAACATTTTCAATAACAATAAAATAATAAAAATACCCTTGAGGATAAAAGAATCAACACGACAAGGTAAGATTATTTTGGTATTTTTATCTTTTTTTTTTGATAAATAATCAAATTGAACATGAGTCCTATAAATGCAATTAATTAGAGTAAGAGGGTATTATAGTCTTTTATCTTCTTTTTTTTGTTAATTGTAGATCTGATTGATGATAATAACATAATCCAACATTTAAATAATATTTTTAAATTTTAAAAAAATGCTAGCATGTTGTGGCTGCCTCGAGTGGACAAAAAATAAAAATGTTGTCTTGGTATTAAGTTGTGTTTTTTTTTGGATACCTCCAATTAGAGATCGAAGAACTCACTATCCGGAAAGCACATTTTATGGGCCTATGAAGTGAGTAAACCTCCGTGTCGTCCCAGACAATTTCAAAAAGGCTAGTAGAGATTCGAACGCGGGGCTATGCTGAAGCATACCCGCGCGAACCACCACACCACCCCCTTGGGGACGTATTAAGTTGTGTTGTTACACATTTATCATGACTTGTTCTTTGTAATATATATTTTTTTCACTTCTTTCTCAATACCTAAATGTTATATTCATACAAAAAAAATAGTTCAGTCCTTCAGCGAAACTTGGGCATCAAGGCTAGTTTTCGCCTGAAATAAAATCCATATGCATGTACGGTACTCTTAAGTTGGCACCAAAAACTATAGCAATGTCTAAATTCCAAATTTTAACCACCTAACCATACCCTTATAGACCAATAAATGTTAACAATGCAAGCACCAATTTCTAAAATGCTTTCGCAACCACTCGATCTGGTGGATCGCTTTGGTAGTGTCCCTTAGTGTCTGGTGCGTGGACCTTTGAGATGGTGAAATGAAAGGGAAATGGGCGGGGCACCGTGCATGCAAGCTTTTTAAGTGCCGATCAACGAGATGAAACAGACAAGGAGAATCTATACATAAACATTTATCTCTGATACAACACTTGTAATTTGCGAATGGAGGAGTTGATGGCGATGCGACACGAAAAAAAATTAATTTTGAAATTTGTGGCATCACTCCAACTGAAAGGAAGTTTCACTGAAGTTTCCTTCCTCACTCTATCTACGCATTCTAGAGCGTGCCCTCTCATCTTCTCCAAATTGTATTGGTTAGAATATTGAATATATAATAGGGTTCATGAGAGAACCTAGCTACTACTCCTCTCGAATGGAGGTAGCTCACTTCAATGGAGGTAGCTCACTTCGCTCATTACAGATTCTGAACTATATGCTTACAAGATTTTATATTTACAAAGCTGCTATGGCATTATTAAATGTTATAACTCAAGTGCTGTTCATTGGAGCCTGGAACTGAAGGGCATGAACATTTAATATCCCATAATTAATAATTAACATGTATAGCACGATGCATTTTTTTTTTATGCTTGTGACCATCGACTATTTAATGAAGAGACGATTCATATTAATAAAAAAGTTTATTGAATAAGATTGAGTAATTAATAATATAAGTTGATTCAAATATAATCTTGATCATCAAATCAAAGAAAAGAATAGAACATAAATCTCACAAACCTGGCCCTCATGTCAAATGTCAACTTGATTTTACGTCAAGCAAGCAGCATAGAGCGTTCCTTCATGATAAGACACCACTTTTTGGTGTTGGCGTGATCAAACTGGATTTATTGTTTCCAAGTGAAGAAATCATGGCAATGATTTGAGTTTCAAATTCTAAAAGATTTTGAAATCTCAAGAAAAAGTAGACGTGAGTGGCATGGGCATGGCGCGGATGAAGACGGCTAGCTCACAATTCACCCTGAAGAGGTACGGCCACAGAAGCGGCAATTTTTAGAATTGAAGGACAAGATACGTTATTAAGGAAATATATTTGTAATTTATTTATTTATTTTTAATATATTATTTTTATCAAGGAAAAATAGTAAGTATTTAAAATAAATTCAAATATTCAAAATATTGCAAAGATAAACATGTATTAAGTTCGAACAAAAAATGAGGATGTTAAATCCACATTTTGTTTTTTCTTTAATAATATTCATCAATTTTTATTCATGAAACAATGTTTTGATATGGTATATTGTAAAAAATTGTTTTCTTAATGATGTTCAAAACGAGGTCCCCAAGGGGGCGTGACATGATGGTAAATAACTTAAGATTTGCAAAAACAAAATCTTGAGTTCGAGTTAGGGCGTGCATCTGTTGTAAGAATCTGAAACAACCGAGGTTTTACTCGCTCACCTGGCCCATAAAGTACACTTTCTAGGATGTGAGGTTTTCTCAAATCTAAAAAAAAGTACAAAAAGAAAACATTTTAACTTTTTTTATTTATATTTAATAAAATCAAATTGTAAGGTTAATGCAGAATTAATAGATGACCAAATACCATGTTTAACGAAATAGTTTGAATCAACTCGGTGTACACACCTTGATTAGATGCCCATTTGGTATTGCGGTCCAACCTCTGTTTCAAACCATAAGTATGATTAAGTCGTGTGGTAAAGAAAAAAACAAATTAAATTGGCATGGGCCCCATCACCAAAACCGATCGAAACTACTTATTTTAAAAAGTAAGAAAATCATGTTTTTTTTAAAGAAACAAACCTGTGGATCAAATGGGAAGTGTGGCATGATTGATTTTTCAAAAAAAGGCAGAGATGAACCAAAATAATTCACACACCTTCATGTTCTGCTTCAAAATAATTCACACAAACAACCCTCCTCCTCCTTCAACATGATGAACCAGAAGACAGGGCACAAAGCAAACTTCTATCCTCCTCCTTTAAGGGCATGACAGAAGACGTGATGAACCAAAGCTTCTCTCTCTCTCTCTCTCTCCACACCAGGCTTCTGACGCTTGTACTGCCCACCACAGGACACCATCACAAGAAGAACTAGCTTGGTCTCCTCTACTTATCGGCATCAGTTGTTGAAGCTATCGTCATGGTCGATCGGAGACGTGGATAGTGCAACGCATCATTTCATGTCTTCAGTTTTAGTTTTTAAGCTGGACTTGGGTGGGTCTGCACTTGGCCCAACCCAAGTTCAGCAAAGATGGGCTTAGGCCTAATTTGGCTGGACATGCTCTCGACTTAGTTTGTTTTTTAAATATATATTTAAAAAAATAAAAAAAATCTATAGATACAGATCAGTCCTGATGGAAGGGAAATATTTGTTCGTGATGAAATTACAAATAGTTTGATGGGAGAATAAAAAAAATTGTTTTTTCATGAATTATTAATGATATTATATTATTATAATTATTAAATATACAATATTTAAAAACATTATATATATATAATGTTTTTAAATATTGTATATATACCCTTTAAAGTAATTTCACAAGTTAAAAACAATATGAAAAACTTGGTTACCAAACACATGAAACTTCTTTTCATTAATCTCAAACTCAAAACCAGTTTTAACCAAACACTTCAAAACTTATTTTGAACCGCAATTAAAGTGTTTTTTTATAAAACTATTTTTTTAATCTCAACCACAAAAACAAAAGAAATACCAAACACACCCTAGGTAATAAGCATGGCCAACAACCATCTAGTTTAACATTAATGGACCCTTTCCCCCTTATTTTTTCTCCCCTCCTCAATTTCCAGGTATACCCATTAAAGTTTTTAAACTAGTCCTTCAATTTTTAGTTTTTTCAAATTTGGTCCTTAATTTCTTAATTGTTTATTTTATTTTAAATAATTTTTTTATTTAAATTTCACCCTCTTTAATTTTTTTTTCATCTTTCAAATTTCATCCTAATTTGTTTACTTTCAAATTTTTTTATCTTTCTAAATCTCATCATTGTATTTTTTAATATCAAAATTGATCTCTATTTTTTTATTAGAATTTTATTTTACTTTGAAATTTTTTATTAAACTATTATTTTTCAATATTAAATTAATTTGGGATTGAGTTTCTTAATTGAGTTAAGTTTTAAGATCTTGACAAGATGCGAGTTTTAGGAATTAACCTAAGTTCAATGGGTTCACCTATGCATGACGTTTATCTCCTGTGCATCAGGCCATGCCGGGGCTCTATAAAGTATTCTTGATCTTTGGCTAATAGATCACAATAATCAACGGTTCACTATTATTTATTACTTAGTTGGCTATATTCTCTATATTAGTAATTGATCATGTTATTATAAATGCTCAAAAAATTATGAAATTATTAGTCGGAATAAAATAAATATTTCAAATTATAAATACATATTCAAGAATTGTCCTATAGAAAGTTGACAGTTGAAACAACCATTGCTTGAAGAAGCTTTTTTTATAGAGATAGTTAAGGTCAATGATAATTCAATTCTTTCGAGTTATTTGATACAACCCGTAGCGTAACGCAGGCCAATAACCTAGCTATACACTATAGAAAAAGGAAGTTTTATTGTATTTTGTTTTACAAAACAAAATTCACTTTAAAAGTGTTTCACTTTTTTTTCTTTGATTTTTTCAATCAATACTTTAATTGCAGTGTTTTTTTTAATTTTATCCTCCAATATTATATTTGTTTTTTATTGAGTTAACACACTCCCATGTCATATATTATAGGTTAATGGCCTAACCTGATTTAACACTTAAATCGATTGACTCATGCTTCTTCTTTTTTATTTCATCAGATTTCATTATAATTAAACTCCATGATTTATTTATTTTTCACTTTATATAGTGTTTAATAGTTTAAACTGAGTTCACCCAAGTTGTTTATTTTTTTTTTCTATTTCAACATTCAACACATTCAACATCAGTAGTTAGGAATTGATATTTGCTTTTTATAGGGATTTCTTGGTCTCCCGATCGAGGTCACGAGTTTTGATGTTTTAACCCCACTTAAATTATAAATATATCTCTATCTATCTATCTATCTATTATTTTGTTTCTAGAAAGTTATCTTGGTTTCATGACTAAAAACATAGGTCATTCCACATTGAATTTATTTTTTATTAGGTTATCTTGATCTAAAGACTCATTTTATTAGTTTGGTGGATTAACTCAAGTTGTTTTTTATGTTATTTTTTTAATTGATTTATTTTTTATTCTTTAAGTTTCAATTTGTTTTCCATAGGGTTATTTTGAGTTTGACAGTTAACTTAGGATTTTGATTTTGGGATAGTAAAATTTAATGAAGTGCATATTCTTCCAATTGCTTTTAATTGCATTCCAGCTTTTAATTTTATGCAAATGCATCCCTCTTAAACAAAATTGTCACTCCCAAAGTTCAACTTCTTTTCCATTTTATCAATGGTTTTGAATTTATGCAATTTGATCTTCAATTGACCAACAAAGTTTTATTTCTTCAATTTGACCCTTGATATGGTCAATCTCAACCCTACATTCATGCATCTTTTTCAATTTTCTCCTTGGTTCTAGATTTCCACAATCAAGTCCCTAATTGACAAATAAACTTTAGTATTTATTCAATCAAGCTCCTAATTTGATCAAATGAACTGCTAAAAATTACTATTCAACCCTAAAATTTATTTCCTTCCAATTAAAACCTAAATTTACTTCAAAAATCAATATCGCATGACAATAAATCATGTTTTGATGCTCAAAGTATACACATCAAGTTGAATTACCATTTCGTGTGCGAAAGAGTTGCTCTTAGATTACTCATCACTGAATCTCCTCTACACAACGAGTAGTAAATCTCTTCACAAAACCATTGTCCAAAGCTGTACTTAGAAACTTTCGAACCGAACTCTGCCTTCAATCTCGGCACAACCCATCACCCAGGCATGAATTATGGGATACAAACTCCCACAACTCATGCTATAATAATGGAGGGACGTTGAAGGATCAACGGCAACAACTGCAAACCAGAATGGTAGCTTGACTAGTTAAGGAAATTAATCTCAACAGAGAGCATCTTGGGATATTTCATAGAATTGCAGAATTCAATAGAACTCAAAGATAAATCATATCTCGGATTTGGTGCTATCATTTATAAGAAAATAATCGTAACCCTTTTATTTTAGCTATTTTAACATCAACCTAGAATATGTTTAAATAGAGGATGTATTCCTCAAAATATATTATTCGGCACAATGGCAGTACAGTAGATATAAGAACAAGGAATTACTTCTACATATTATCTGTGGTCACGACCTCTCATCTCCAGTTCTTTTAAATCTGTTTTACCTCTCTACCGTCCCTCTGGCACTGAAAGAGTTAGGTCATTTGTAGATGATGATTCCGGATTTCCTGATGAAGAGTACATTGCAGGCATATTCCTTTCCGTGAAAAAGCCAGGTTGCTTCGGGTCAGGCAATGAATTCTCACTGCCCAGCATCAAAACCACAGATGACATATTTGGCCTGTCTTCCGGATTTTGTTGCACGCATAACAGACCCACATGAATGCATCTCAGTACATCAGGTGCAGAATAAGGGCGATCTGACATATTTTCAACTAGTTCCAATGCCCTCTCTTCCACCCACAGTTTCCATGCCTGGAAAACAGAAACTTGTTATGAGAAGCAATTATTAATGCATCATTACACTAACATGTTTTGTTTTCTCCTTACATGTCCAAGAAGATTATGGAAGTGATCCGGGTGGAAAAATCCTCTATTTTTCTTCCCACTTATTATCTCCAAGACTAGAACACCGAAGCTGAAGACGTCAGATTTCAATGAGAAACGCCCATCAACAGCGTACTCAGGAGACATGTATCCACTGCCGAAAAGCATTACAAGAAAAAGTTTAAATGGTGCAGAGATGAAACATTGTAACAAGATAGGTGTTGAGTATACTTACTATGTTCCGACCACTTTATTAGTGTCTGCTTCAGTTTGGTCTCCTCCAAACAGTCTAGCCATTCCGAAATCTGAGATTTTGGGGTTCATATCCTTGTCTAATAATATGTTGCTGGCTTTGAGATCTCTATGGATAATCCTTAGTCTAGAGTCTTGGTGAAGATAAAGCAGTCCTCTTGCTATGCCTCCGATGATGAGGCTACGTCTCTGCCAGTCCAGGAATTTGCTTCTTGTTTTATCTAATCAATTTATCATCAGGTTATGTTATTCTGATGTATAAATGCAGCATCATATATAGAACAAGCAATCTAACTGCATGAAACTCTAACCAGTTCCTGGGGTACATACCGAAAATAATATAATCTAAGCTTTTGTTGGGCATGAATTCATAGATCAACATTACTTCAGCTCCTTGAATGCAACAGCCAAAAAGTTTAACAAGATTTCTGTGCTGAAGTTTAGCTATCAAGATAACCTCATTCTTACACTCTGTCAATCCTTGCCGTGAACTATTTGAAAGTCTTTTCACTGCTATTTCCTGCCCGTCGACCAGTGTACCCTAGGAATCATTATTTATTGAAGTTAGAGCATATCGTAGCTGAAGATCACTCAGCTCAGAAGCATATTTTTATATACCTTATATACCGGCCCGAAACCACCTTGTCCCAATTTGTTGTTGCTTGAAAAGTTATCCGTTGCTTTCACTATGGTGGCCAAATCAAATGATGGTAACTCCATGTCTTCCTGTATTTCTGAATAGTAGAAGTTTTGCAGTTGTCAGTCAGGATAAACGAACAGCTTCTCCTTATCAAAGCTAATTGACTAGCAACATGATCTAACAAATGCTTCATATGTCGATCATTTTGTTATCGATGACTAACATAAAACTATACAATATTAGTAATCAACCATGGATACCATATATATTAACAAGGTTCATGTTCTGAAATAAGAAGAATTGTCAGCAGAATACACTACCTTGCTTTCTCTGTTTCTTTCTCCATATATAGAAGGTTAGTCCTACCATAAGCAGTCCAGCAAGGACTGTGGAACTGAGAACGATTCCTACAAGCTTCTTCTTATCTGAAAATCCACAATAAACACAGAAAGGTTATATTTTATTTGTAAATAGAATGAGGGAATGAGGAGCATTCAAATTCCACATTCAGAAATTGTTTTTAGAGAGAGTGAAAAAATAAAATAAAAAACCCTGGTATGAGAATCATGGAAAGAATATTGATAAATACCTGTTTTCGAAGGTGGTGTCATCCTTATGTAGAGGTCTTGGCCCCCAGTACTATACTCTCTCATATCAACCAAGTCACCAAACCAGAGTATGCAGCCACTGCCTTCTCCTGTGATATTTGAATTTGCATATGCGGAGCAAGAGCAGTTTTTCAGACACATGTTCTTGCATTCTACTAAACTCATGCTTGTATCATACCTCGAATAGGAAGTGTCCGGCAACTTAAACCCTGAAAAATTCTGAAAGATGTCATCTGCGCAATTCAATGCACTCCTTCTTTTACACCCTTTACTCCAATCTGTTAGAGAGTTGGGTTCAAATCCTTCCAGGCAAGTACATTTCTGGGAATGATCGACGATTGTGCAACTCATATATGCACCACATACTGAATAATTGTCACACAGATCTCTTGGTGCCGCGTATATTTTTGTCCAATTATTATTTCGAACTGGAGATATAGAGCGTTCCACGAATCCTGACCGAGTCACAATTAACCTCGTCAAAAACTTAGCCGAATTCGGAATATCACAACTATAATCTGCATAAGTCTTGTTGAAAATAAATTCAAACTTCAAGAACTGATCTGTAGGCAGATCAGGAGTCCCGGTGAAATCTTTTCCATTCCATGAACCCAGCCTATAGTGCTTCAAAGTTCCATTCCTGACAACTAGCTGTGGAAACCCCTGATGATCTATCCCGAATGAAAATCGGCCTGGAGCAGGATCGTCTGCGCTCTTCCAAGATGTCAAGTATCTATCCACACCAGTTACTGAATTCCATTCGATCTTCATTCCTGGTAGAAACGTATCACAAGGATATTCAAAACTCTGCCAAATGGAGCTATTATCCTTCCCATCTTTCACAACTAGATTTCCTGAATTCAATAGCTGCATAACTGGGCTCTCAACATTTTTTGCTGTGCTGGTCCTGTTGGACGACCAAATTATGTCATTGTTTCCGTTGATAAGAAGCAAAACTCCTTGCTGGGTGAAATTTAGAAATCCAGAACGATCCTTAAGCGGAATTTCTCTATTGGCAACCCACATAACCTCTTTATGAGCTGACGATTCATCCATGCACCATATTCCCAAAAATCGATTCATTGAGTTTCCTGGGCTAAAGAAACCGAGTTCAAACATTCGTCCTGCTGAAACTAGAGTCTCGCCATCTTTAATGGATCCATTTGACGTGATATTGTCCTGTACAGCAGAGGCTACTGATAAAAAGAGTAAGAAGATGTTAGCAAAAAGCATTGTAATGCTAGTGAATGATTTAATCAGGCCTGTACGCCTAGCGATCTCCATTATTATCAGGCTTGCAGAGTAGTGGAAATAGCCTTATATGTCATGAACAGAAGTGCAAGTGGAGGTAGGGAGTAAAAGCTTTACAACTCAATGAAGTTGACCCATTTATCTATTGCACCTACATGAATTTGTTTTTTTCTTTTCTTATGAATGAATTAATTTACATAGGACTCTTATCTTTTAATATATATTTTTTTAAGCAAAAAATGAAAAAAAAAGGATGTGGGAAATCTCATCGATCATTTAGAGATATAAATGCAACCAAATACTGATAACGCTTGAAGTAGTCTACTGCCTGCAACTACTGCAGGAATATGAAAGCTCATTGCAATTACTACATGACATGAAATCTCTACAAAATAGATGGAGAATGGGCTTATGTTGAGCTAGCAGAAGCTGGCAGCGTACGTAAATTAAGCATTGATAGGACAGCAATTGCATGGTAGATAATATTACAGTTGCTATGGTGGGCCGGGGACTTTTAAACCTTCCAGTTTTTATCGCCCATTTGTTTTTGAAAAAAATAAAAATAAATCATTTTTATTTTTTTATTTTAAATTAAACTTTGTATGATTATTTTACATTATAATAATATGCTAATAAATGAAAAGAATATCATTTTAATATATTTTTGAAATCACTATCAAAATCAATTTTAACCACACTCTCAAACATTCATTATATTTTAATTTACAAATGCATTAAAATGAAATATTTTATCATTTTTTTAAAAATATTTTTCATATAAAACATGAAAATAATATAAAAATATAAAAAATAATTTGAAATAAAAAAATAAAAATATTTTTTATTTTTTAAAAAGGTTTTTGAAAATAGTGTCAAATAGTAGTTTAAGATCCTATTTGTTCAATGAATGGACATGTTTCTATGAATTGGATTTGGGTTTTCTAACTGTCAATCCATGTTTAGGTCAGAATATTTATTAAATTTATGTTCGTTTTTTCAAAGAAAAAAAATACCGTCCACATTCGAAATGATGCTTTAATTTAGGCAACATTACTAATTGTTGGTATTTCAAAATCCAAATATAATTGAAGCTCAAAATTATCAATTG
>CM063603.1:32627220-32958966 GCA_032356905.1 Salix exigua
ATATATCATACACTACATAAGACACAAAGGAGTTGAAAATATTGAACACGCTTTGTGTTCGTGTATGTGTTCATTCTGAAAAGCATGAATTTCGGTGGGACCCATCGAAAAAATTTGAATACCCATTTGGTAATACCTGAGTTTGGTGCTGCGGTTCAACGCACGTTGAACCGCCGCCCCAAACACCCACTAAGAAAGCGAGTGAAGAAGGAGAAAAGTAATTCGAGTTCATAAAACTACATAAGCAAGCTTTAAAGGATGCAATTGAAAATATAAAAAAAAAAGATGTGACCGGATTGAAAACATTTTGAACTTCATAGCTGATAATAAACAAGACCAGAGGCATCAAAATTGATAGAAGCTGCACGGAACTGGCTCAAAAACTTCATTAATTGACGACAATTATTGGTACAAGAAAGGCACCCAGACCATCCAACGACGAGATTGAAGACCCCAGCAAATCAATCAGCACCAGAGTTTCCCTCGCTCATGCTGTGTTTGGAGCTGAAACGAACACGCCACCCCCAGCAGCATGGGCCAGAGATCCCAGCCGAGATGTGCAGAGCGAGATGTCTGTATCTGGGTGCATGCAATCAAGTATTCACCAGTAAGAAGTGGCATCTTCTATCTGTCTTGTGGAAGCTAGCCACATTACAATCTCATAGATCTCCATCTTATCGTCTAAGATTTGGCTGCTTTCACAGTATATAAATCTTTTTTCCTCAAGTCAAATACTCATTCTCAATTTAAGAGACTGGAAATTTATATAAATATATGAAGTTGATGTGGGGGAGTGTGCTTTTGGAATTCTTTCGGGGCAATTTAATTTTAATTAACATTTTAATTAATACAGGTTTTTGATTCGGTGATTTTCTTGATCGTCATCTCCCTATCTATCTATCTATCTATATATATATAGTCATTCTTAATAAAAGACTAGTGGTTTTTATAGCTTCATAGAGAAAATATAGATGTCAATCAGCAATCTTGAATTCTCCATCAATGAAGTCTAATATGACAACCTGCGGATCATTTACATGCGAAATACAATTGTTACACGTATACTAAAAAAATAATTATGTTTTCCTGTAGAAATGATATCATTATAAATTTTACTGATTGTTTTTACTGTAGTCGTGGTAAAATTGTAATTGTTTCTTTTTAAGAAATATTTATAATTCGTATTTTATCATCTTATACTTGGCCTATTATTCATCACCATTTATTTTTCCTTATCTTTATTTCTTTGTAATTTTTTTTAAAATACAATTATTTTCTATTTTTTATACTTTGAATACTTATCGCTCCACATTTGACGTATTTATATAATTTTTTATTATATTTATTCTATTACAATTCATTTTCCTTACATTTTTTAATTCTTTTTATTAAAAACTAATAAGATAATATTTCATTGAAGCAATTGCAACATTGTTCTATTATTCTGCTACATGAAAAATTAACTTGAGATCTTACATGTTTTTATTAACCCATACAATCTTTATTATATTTTATGATATGTAAAAATTAACATGAGGATGTAAAAAAACTACATGTTTTTAATTGTATGAATAAGAGCTCAAGGATGTGGGCATGGAATCACATATGAGGGCCATGACTAGGTATGTACAGTTGCTATCATTCACGTGCTTTCTGAATCAATAGTCTTGCTCTCCAATAATCATACAAGTCGTTTGTTGCATAAAATTAGAGGAATAATGTGGGGAGAAAATGAGTATGTTCTGTTCTGTATATGCTAAGGGCTCTCGTGGTGGGTGATTCATTTTTTAATTATCAAATTTAATTAAGAATATTATCAGAATAGCAAGGTTAAAACAACTATTAAAATACATAGTTTGTATATGCTGTGACTGAAAAACATAATCTTTATAATAATAATAATATATAAATTATGAGATTTTTTATAACTATGTTATTTTGCAAATATTTTATATACATAAGAAAAACACGTATGCTAAAAATAAAAAATAGCCGTGGCGTGTTCGAATGGCTAACGGCTCTTCACCACCACGTACCTAGTACTCCTTGGTAGCTAGCTGGGAGAAGAGGCTGTGTCGTTTACGTCCATGAAATCCTACAGATCAAAAAAGATAATTGATGAAGAAAGAGACAAAAGGGACGAAACTGCATGGAACCTGCGTTGTCCAAACTTATCTGTGAATAAGACCGCGACCGTCTCCCGGTCCCTTTCTATATACCTTCTCGTCTCCCTCACATGGTTTCTACGCTCTCTCTTTTAAGTTTCCTAAAATGTCCCTGTGCTATTCCTTGAGAGATTGGATTAATCAGAGCATAACCCACAAGTTAATTCTCTCTGTTGTTATTATTATTATTATTATTATTATTATTATTATTATAAAAAAGAGCATAACCCACAGTCCCTTTAATTCCTACTCGTTATAATTTCCAAAAGAGATCAATAATTCGTTCAAAATTAATCGGTGAAATACACACACGTGTGCGTGCGTGCGTGTGGCAGCCATAGCTGATGGGAGTAGAAGGCGCAAATCTCGTCAACATTTACAGGGAAACCTTTGGGTTGCAACTATTTCTCAGACAGGGGCCGGAGAAAGACATGACAGTGGTAATTAAAGTGAGGACTTGGGTTTCCCAACATTTTGGCACAGCATGCAGAAACATCAGCCTGTTTTGCATTCTAAAGTTTTGACACGACAGGAGTGCCTTCATCCACACTCTTGCCGTATCATCAGCTAGACAGTCGAGCGATAAAAAGATTAGATTAAAGTAGCTATAAATCATTTCTCTTGATTTACCGATGGTCCCGCTGAGTTATATACATCGACTCACTTCTTGCTTACTGATAACTCAATACCTTAACAGTTGATCGATTCTCTTCTTGCTTACTGATAAATCAATACCTTAACGGTTGCTGAAATAGTTTGTGATAAGAAACAAAGTTTAATCTTGTAAGTGAGATGTCATAATATAATTTATATTATCCTCTAACACACCCTCTCAAGTGAAATTCTTTTGGGCTTGAAACTTGTACAGTCTCAAATCACCTTGTGCTTAATTTTTATCAAATAGAATGGGAGTGGTGAGATTCGAACTCGTAACTGCTGGGTCAACAAGGTTCTGATATCATGTTAAAAAACCATCTTACCTAAAAATTTAAACTTTTAGGTGAGATGGTTATTTAATAGATTATGATGTACTCCCTTAACTCTAATTCATGATCTGTTCTACATCTCCATTTCCCTTCAAATGAGGGTTGGAGTAGTCACGTATACAAAAGAGAAAAAAAATAAGCAATGACTTGATAAATTCTATACTGTATCGTTCAATTGGGAATAGTTTTTCTTCACAATTGGATACATTTTCCATGTTAATGGAAATCTCGGATAAATAATAGTTATTGAAAACTTATATTATTATTAATTTTAAAATTTATAATATTAATCGAGTTACATCGAATCTATAAACTAGGCCAAATTTATATTAAAAAAATAATATCATTTAATATTTTGATAAATTCTCAAGAAATAGTATTTAACAATACATTGTAATTCAATGGTATTTACGGCACTGAAACACTTTTCGACAATTCACATTGCACGATTAAAGAGACATGTCAAAAACGTGTTGGGCAATTACCCTTGTTGTTAAATCAATCAATTATCAAGGGTTAATGCTGACTGGCTGCCTTTAACTCATTTACTAATAACCACTCATTTGATTAAGTGAAGGATTAGAGGCTGATAATGGAGAGCAGAACAACAACATAAGGGTATTTGGGTACTTTAATAGAATAATTTTGTTTCTCTCAAGTTCTATCTCAACAGTCTACAGTTGTTTGTGTCCTTGTTTCTTATACATACATGTTCAAGCCTCCAAAGAAAATCATTCATGCATTGCTCTCCCTTACCAGCCTAAACAGCTCCTCCCTCTCCCTCTCCCTCTCCTCGCCTCTTTTCATGGCCAGTGAGCACCGAGAGAGCTCAAATGCTGCACAGTACTTGCAGTATTTCTCAGATGAAAGCAGCAAAAGTGAAGATGAAGGTGAAGAAGATGAAGAAGAAGAAGATGTGGAGGAGGAAGGCCCACATGATTGCAAGGGCATGTTCTTGAATCTGTGTGGTGGTGGCTCTAAAAGAAGAGGGTGGTCTCTAGGGCAGGTGTTAGACCCCAGAGCCAAATGGGTTCAGGAATGGAATAGAGTTTTCCTACTCGTGTGTGCCACCGGACTTTTTGTGGACCCTCTCTTCTTTTATGTCCTCTCAATAAGCGACACGTGCATGTGCCTATTCGTCGACGGGTGGTTTGCCATCACCGTCACAGCTCTCCGGTGCATGACTGATGTTCTGCACTTGTGGAACATGTGGCTGCAGCTGAAAATTGCCAAGAGACCACATGGCGGTGGTGAAAGTGGTGGAGATGGATCAGAAAGAGGAGGGTCCCGATTTGCCACCCCTTGCTCCGGGGCTTTGAGGTACTTGAAGGCCAAGAAAGGATTTTTCTTTGATCTCTTCGTTATTCTCCCCCTACCCCAGGTAAGATTTTCAGCAATGACAACATTAATTAACATTTATCATCCAAGTAATTATTAACTATCATCAGCATATTGAAGTGATGAAAACTGATATATAAACAATGTAAGTCACAAGAGGCGTGTTCATAGTTTGCTCGGTACATTTTTGGATGCTAGTGTTTCAGAGGGTGACAGATCCAAATGCATGCTATTAGTTGTTCTTAGCCATGGTTGCTTTTGGCATGCAGGCTGACTCTCTGTACAGGGTGCAGTGTAACCATGTGATCTAGCCATGTCGTTTTTTCAATTTAGGTGAAAAAAAAAGGAGGATAAAATGGGTAATGGAAAAGAAACAGAACGGTGTTGATCAATTTGATGCTTGGTTTTTGAAAGGAGCTCCATGGCTTTCACTTTCTTATACAATAGAATCTGAAGA
The DNA here is from genome assembly GCA_032356905.1 of Salix exigua. Classification (NCBI taxonomy): domain Eukaryota; kingdom Viridiplantae; phylum Streptophyta; class Magnoliopsida; order Malpighiales; family Salicaceae; genus Salix; species Salix exigua. The sequence goes on from CM063603.1 coordinate 32,632,167, forward strand.
ACTTTTTTCCCAGGTTTTTATATATGTTTATACACCTCAGTAGCTATATATAATGATTTGTTATATATCATTATAATTATACATTAACTGTGCTTGATATTATGATGTAAATGCTTTTCTAAACCTCATGGATATAATTAACCGGAAATATAAATAATAATAGAAGCTAATATTAATCGAGTCTTTGATGCTATTTGCGTTTCAATAGTAGTTAAGGTCAGCTATATTCCTTAATCAGGAACCTGATTTCTCATATTGTTGCTTTTGCTCGGTTGCAATTTGGGTGCTACTTTATCATGTAATTTCTACCAAATTTGTTATATTTTTTATTTTTTTATGTGGGTGTTAGGGTCGGTTTATGCTCATTGCGATTAATCCCACGGATCCTGAAGTTAATGGTCATATAAGTTTTCAGTTGTCATTATATTAGCAATAACAAGATTTAAATCCGAGACCACCAAAGAAGTAAACTCGTTAGTTCCAAACTCATAGAGATCAAATTAGTTACCTAATTTGCCTCTTTCTTGGTGCTCAGTTCAATACATGTCTTGCTTATAGAAAAAACAAATCCTCAGGAACTCGATTTTTGTACTACTTACATGAAATAAGTATAAATATGGACTGAACTTTTATCAATTATGTGCGACAATGAAGTATTCCTTGAGGGAACACATCTACTATTTCTAGATTCCTGAATTAAATGAGCTCTCGTTGTGAGTATTATTGGAAGTGTAGATGATGTTATCATAAATTAACTAAATTCAAGGCTAAAAGATGCCCCGGCCCCCACAACATTAATCAACATATAAACTGCTTTTATAAATCTATTTTATCTTGGCATTTCACAGATACACAGTAGCGCATTTGTGTTATCTTTAGCGGTGTTTAAGGTACATTTTCAGTGATATTGACTCCGACAGATTAAGCAGAATGTTAATGGAATTTGACAAAATCACTGTTATAAAGATATATCAGTTAAAGTTGATAGAAATCATCCCGTGAATAAAATAAATAGTACTGTGGTGAAACTATAATGAAAAGCAATTGCTTGAAACGCCATAGCATGTATCTCTTTAGATACGAAGTGAAAATGACAAACAAAATGAAAGTGTCCATGATTTGTTGAGGTTGACACACAGTATGCTTTCATCTTTGCAGATTGTATTGTGGGTGGCAATTCCATCTTTACTGCGTCAGGGATCAGTAACGCTGCTGATGAACGTTTTTCTGATCATTTTCCTCTTCCAATATCTCCCAAAAATATACTATTCCGTCTGCCTCCTTCGACGCATGCAAAATCTCTCTGGCTATATATTTGGAACTGTTTGGTGGGGAATTGCTCTCAACATGATTGCTTACTTTGTTGCATCACATGTGAGTTTCCTTTATCTATATCTATAACTATATCTATATCTATATCTATATCTATATATCTTATTTTAAGCCTTTCTTTTTGTACGTGCTTGAGTTTTGTGTCCTTTATTTGAAGTCAGATCACCTATGCATGCTTTTGGCCACACAAACAAAACCCAAATATGATTTTTTTTATATATATATATATATAAGAATTCAGTCGAGCAGCATTTACGACCTATAATTATAATATAAATAGTTCTGAAAACTGACAGGAAGTTCAAAGATGGGACACAGGAAAATTTACATAATCTTTAATCGATATGCATGTGAAGACGAGCAGAAAGTTTCGTATATAGCCAATGACGGAAATAACACAAGTCTAAGTGTGTGTTTGATATGTAGTACTTTTTAAAAATATTTTTCTCTTGGAACTATATTAAAGTGTTTTTTTTTTCATATTTGTTTTGTTTTTAAAATTAACTTAGAGACAATTAATTAGAAACATTATGAGAACATTGATTTAATATATTTCTTAAGAAAAACATAAGCAATGATGAAAGGTATTTTAATGTTTTAAACCTTCTTTATTGATTTTAAAAATTATTTTATCATCTTGGATGCCTCATAGGATAATAAAATAGTGCTTAGAAATGTAATAATTGTTGTTTTTTAAAATATATTTTTACTTGAAAATAATTTTTTATATAGTGTTTAAAAATGATTTTTAACATCAACCCATCAAAAAAAATCTAAAAAATTCATGAAATGTGTTTTAATTTTATATATAGAAAAAGGCCCCTAGAAAGTACTAAAAGGGATTCTGAAAAGAAATAATTTATTTATCAACCTCTATTTGTTATCTTTTTGATGGCTCTTTTGAGCTTTTAATTATTTAGACCATGGGTTCTAGTGCCACGGAAGTAACGAAAAGTGGGATTGTTCATTGAATAAACAAATATAATTTCTTATCTAAAGAAGTACCCCTTAATCATATCATTTTCATCTTTAGAAGAGAGGAAAACAGCACAATAATTGTTTTCGAAGACAGATAATGATCCAAATTGCTTTGGGATCTTTTTTTAATAATTATTAATAAATAAAGTGTGTGTCTTAACACACACACACATATATATATTCATTTTATATAAACATATATAATTTTGTATTTTCCCTTCTTATTCAAATGCACGTGTGCAGGCAGCAGGAGCATGTTGGTACTTGCTGGGAATTCAAAGGGCTGCAAAATGTTTGAAAGAACAGTGCATGGAAACACCGGGTTGTGGCCTGAGATTACTGTCCTGCAAGGAGCCTATCTACTATGGAACAACAAGAAAAGTGATGGAGAAAGCAAGATGGGCATGGGCTGATAACAAGCTAGCAAGATCTATGTGCTTGGACAGCCCTGATAGATATGATTATGGTGCGTATAAATGGACTGTTCAACTTGTAACCAATGACAGCAGATTAGAGAAGATACTCTTTCCTATCTTTTGGGGCCTAATGACTCTCAGGTGACCTTTCCCCCCCTTTAATTATATATATTTTTGATCGGAAGTCCTCAACATGGACGCCGTGTCCGACAGTTCTGTCTGGTTGCTCACCGTGCACTAAACAAAAAAACACTTGTGAGAAAGAAATTAAACTATCGTCGATAGATGTTCTTCCTCTTAATTTACTGACAATTTTGTGTTTTGAACACAGCACTTTCGGGAACCTGGAGAGCACAACTGAATGGTTAGAGGTTGTTTTCAACATCATTGTTCTAACGAGTGGTCTACTTTTGGTCACCATGTTGATTGGAAATATCAAGGTAATCTTATTTCTTTCAACTATATTATTTTTCAATGCTTCATAGATAGGTGACAATGGCAGGTGCTTCCCCATGATTAATGGAACAGACTCTGTATTTTCTGTGCTTGATAATGGCCACTCGGAAAGGGCACGAGACAATTCAATTTTTGCAGGGATCCATTTAACTTTCTTTTGATAAGAATTTCAAAGGGCAGGCTGTTTTACACCATTATTTGTGCATGAAGGTGTTCTTGCATGCAACTACTTCAAAGAAGCAAGCAATGCAATTGAAGATGAGGAATATAGAGTGGTGGATGAGGAAAAGGCACTTGCCGACGGGGTTCCGGCAGCGAGTGCGCAACTACGAGCGGCAACGCTGGGCGGCGATGAGGGGTGTCGATGAATGTGAGATGATCCGGAACCTCCCTGAGGGCCTTAGGAGGGACATCAAGTACCATCTTTGCCTGGATTTAGTGAGACAGGTAAATGCCAGAGTACCAAGCTATTGACTTCTTATATGGTTTTTTTTTCTGTGGGTCTAATGGGATCCAATGAAGATGAGATAAGCAAAAATGACGTTTAAATGTAATTATATTCACTATATCTACTTTCTATTATACAATGGGCTTCTGGTCCATGAACATTTTTAAAAGAAAAGACTGCTGAGCTTCCATATACTATGAGCTTCGTGTTCAGTCCAATTTGATTCAGGATTTGCATAATTTCTGGTTTCCAATTATAATTTTCACTCCCAATCGAGGGTTCGTTTCAAAAATCTGTTTCAGGTACCACTGTTCCAACATATGGATGATCTGGTCCTCGAGAACATTTGTGACCGGGTGAAGTCTCTCATCTTCACAAAAGGAGAAACAGTAAGTTCCTCCTATGATCCGAAGCAGAAATTTATTACATGAAGAGGGCAGAATGAGTGACAAAATCATTTTCTTGTGCAAATATAACATTCCTAGCTGAATTTCCTGTAGATTACAAGAGAGGGTGACCCTGTTCAAAGAATGTTATTCGTAGTTAGGGGACATCTCCAAAGTAGCCAAGTTCTCAGAGATGGTGTCAAAAGCTGCTGCATGTTAGGGCCTGGAAATTTCAGTGGTGATGAGCTCCTTTCATGGTGCCTGAGAAGACCCTTTATCGAGCGTTTGCCACCATCTTCGTCAACATTGGTCACTCTCGAAACAACCGAGGCATTTGGCCTGGAAGCTGAAGATGTGAAATATGTGACGCAACATTTCAGGTACACATTTGTGAAGGAAAGAGTTAAGAGAAGTGCGAGGTATTATTCACCAGGATGGAGAACCTGGGCTGCTGTGGCTATTCAGCTGGCGTGGAGAAGGTATAAGCATCGGTTAACGCTCACCTCGTTGTCATTTATAAGGCCTAGAAGACCTTTATCAAGGTGTTCTTCTCTGGGAGAGGATAGGCTTAGGCTTTATACTGCGCTCTTAACTTCACCGAAGCCAAATCAAGATGATTTTGACTTTTGAAAATGATCAGGTGATGTATATTCTATGGTACATTTCTTTGTTGAAAGGCAGTAACTCATTTGCTGCATTGTATTATTTGCCTGCTTTGTAGCTATAAGGCCCCCCCCATTCGTTCAAAAATGAAAATACTAGCAGCATGAGACCAAATATAAACTCATAAAATCAAATCTTTACACAATCTGTTTTTCAATTATTTTCTAGGTTTAAGATTTAATTGAATTCTTTTACTGACTAAAAACCAAACATAATTCTTTTACACAATCTAAAGATTAAACTTTCACATAATCTTTTTTTTCCAAGTTGAAGATTAAAAACTTTCACAGCAATAATTACACATACTATATTAATTACAAACTATAAGCCGCTATATAGCCTATATAAGGCTTTCCCAAGTGTTTTTGACTGTTAATTGTACTTTCCATGATATTATTTCACAAAAACTTTGACCTTGTTTTGCTTTGAATGAATCGAGAGTATAACAAAGGTTATAAGAAGTTGTATGAAAGTAGAAACTTGTGATAGAGTGTGGGCAAATATAGACTCGTTGGCTACAAGAACTTGAGTCAGGATTTCATTGCCGAAATCGTTAGATTATTATGATTATGACTATAAAAGAAATTTATCTTATAATTAGCACCTAGTACAACTCTGTATATCAAGTAGAACCAAACACAAGAGACTATGAGCAATGGACCTTCTTCTTCTTTTTAATTTTCTATACCACACAAGGCAGGCTGAACGAAAAGTAGAACTTGAAATGAAATATTTAGGCTTCCATTGTTTCCAAGGTCTCTAAGGATTCCGAGGCTTCAAACTGGTTTTCCTCAGGTTGTGGATAACCAGCAGAGCCCCTGAAGAGCAAGATTGAAAGGCTTCCAATCTGAAAATATATGAAACATCCAAAGCAGTGAGTCACGAATGAACCACAATCTCTTCCCTCAATTCATTGCCACCTGGTCCGTGAATCCTATCAAATTCCTGCATCAAACACAGGCACAAAACCACTTCAATATGCCTGGATTCAATAGCACTCCATTTATATACATATTACATACAGCTCACCTTCTTAATAAAACGAGCTATGTCAGTGGAGTCAGCGGCATCAAAGAAGTCAAGGGCTTTGGCTGCAAGATCAAGTGCATCTTCTTGCATTGTTTGAAGCATATCGGTCTCACAAAGAACTAATATGATTGTAGTTCAATCTGAGGCTTTCCTGAAAAGAAAAATTCGAGAGCTAGAGATGCTGGTAACTGAGAATTGAAGAAGCAAAATGGATAGTTTTGGATATGGGACTAAGTTCTGGATGAAGTGCTAGAGGTGGTGGTGATGGGAATTATACTAATCAATGAATGTTGACATGTTTCATTAAGTAAATAAGGCCTTAAACAAAAGGGCAAAATGTAAATAAACCCTCAAATAGAAGAAAAAAAAATTGAAACTACAATTTTTTTAACCACAAACGCTGATCACTGTTGCATTCTGTTGTAAAAGGCAATATTTCTGAGGCGACTCCAGATTGCTTACAAATCTCTTTATCAGAAAAAAAAATCTCTGCACTGTCAAAAAATCTCTGCCAAGAATACAGTTTCAGGAAATGTTAATTTTGATTTACGGGAAGGCTTCAATAGCAGCAAATGTGGTCTTGCTGTCGTTATTGAAGACAGCTCCCATCAAATTTTTGGGTCACAGAGCATCCAGTTCCCGTTTACAATTTGAGACATTCAGGTTGAAACAAAGACTAGATGCTGGATATGATCTGTATGACACTTCTGTACAGGATGTGCTAAATAATAATTTATTTTTCTTTCTTTTTTTGGTCTTAATTTCAAATTGTTTTTCGTTTGCTTGCTTTATAATAGGAGATACTAGAGACGTTTTTCTGGTTTGCTGTAATGGCCTTGAATTGCAGGGCTAGAAATCCAAGTCTATAAACGCAATTTATGCCATCAACCAATTCAATTCCACGCAATCCAAGGCTAAACAGTAATGGGCTTGGATTGCAGGGCTAGAAATATACAGGCAATGAACAAGATACAATTTTCATTTTCATGTTCTTGAACATAAGCAAGATCGCCAGTTTCTTTACAAGGAGATTGTTAAAAAGTGCTTGTGTAAATCTGGATGCTCCCTTGAAGGGCTTAATTTACATGGAACTCCGTCTCCTGTGGTTTATAACCATTTTTTTTTATTTGAATAAATAGTGCACTCAATTAGGGCCCCAGCAACTCAAATAAAAAACCATCCTCATCGATTTCTCTGCTGCCTGATACTTCTCACTGGATGTTTTGCCAGCTTCCCTTCTTGGATCAAAAGAAATGGAGACGGGTTTAACTTGCAGAGCTGATGATCCTACAGCAGAACTCCATTTCTCTAGAAGAGCTGGTGATTTGGGTATGATCATATGATCTTTGAGCCCAAATGCAGCTCCTAGAGTGAGAACAATGCAAGCTTTGTCGGCAAACCTCATTGTCGAAGTGAGGCTCTAGATTAAAAATTGAGGCTTTAGTGTAGGGTTCTTCTGTGACTGAGAAAAATGAATTATATAGACCTGTGATGGCATAGTTGAGGCTCAATTTGGAGAGGAACATATGCTGTTCTGTGAACATGGACTCCTTCCCATGTTGTCTTATTCTTTTTTTCTTCTTTCAAGTTTTGGCTCAACTAGTCATATTAGGCATTTCTCACTTAAAGTCTTATACTATTCCCTCATTTGCCAGTTAAATTCCCCCTTAAAATGGAGCTTTCCCACTGAATTCATCATCAACCTGTCAAAAAAACATATTCCGTTGCCGGGACTTGAACCCGGGTCTCTCGGGTGAGAGCCGAGTATCCTGACCAACTAGACTACAACGGATTGTTGTGACGTGGTAGGAATAATAATATATTTAATATTCTAAAGATAATGTTTCACACCCTGGCCAGAAGGATAAATGAAACGGCTAGAATCCATAATTGAGGGATTGGGCCAGTCCAGGAGAACCATGATAAATACGGATAACGTATCCAGCCTATTCAGAGACCAGAAAAGGCCTGGGCACAAGGTGGATATGAGAATGGTAGGTTAAGCAGGTGCTGTAGTGACGATCTTAACAAGACGAGAACCACCTCCTGGCCGGAATATTTGGCCGGAGTTATTGCCACGCCATCACAAGATAATCTAATGGCCTTGGGTAAATGATCCCTATGACATTTGCTGTTGCGAAAAATGGAAGAGCCCAACTTCAAAATTAGCGGTGCTCATAACGGGGGAAAAAAGATATACACACAAGTCCATGATGAATCATGATGTCCCAACAAATGCATGAGCTAATTTTAACACACTTTGTGATTTCAGGTTAACGAATAAAACTCCGATTATCTTAAACTCTTACAGGAGGTATAAACGCTGACTCGAACTCGAGATCTGCTGTGCATATTTCAAGTCTTTTATCATCAAACCACACCCTTAGAGACCATGAGCTACCTTACTGCTCAAATACAATTTCTTACTGCTCAAATACAATTTCCAGTACACAAGCCTTAAAAAAGGCCGGCACAAATCTGAGCAGTCATCCCTAAATTATACAAAAATAAGCTTACTTTATGTTCACTGCAAAACAAATCCACTACCTACATTTGCGGCAAGATCAAAACCACATTTCACAGTTACTGTACTGCTGCTTCAACCTGCTGTCGAGCCAGGTACTTTTCTCGCCGCTCTTTCTGAAGAATAATAACAGTAATGAAGGAAAAGAAATTATATTCTGATACAGATATTACAAAAATAAACGTTCAGGGAAATCAGACGGAAAATTTATACCCATTCATCAATAACGAGACCTTCCCCAACAACACGGGGCCCTGTGTCTGGTGAAGGTTTCTTGCGTACTTGAAGAGCAGCTTCTGCTTCAGCCAATCGATGCTTCAATTTCTCCATTGCCTTCAGAGAAAACAATCTCAATCTTACGTTTAGCTGTTTATTGTTCTCATGATCAACAGCTGAACACAGAACAGTACAATTTACTTACAGGGCTAGGACGCTCTGCATCTATAAACACAACCCGCAATATTTGCTCAACTGCCACATGATCCTTTTGTTCATCAAACTACAGAAAAGATGGTAAATTTTGGTTCAAATTAGTTTATCCTCTTGATATAAAAATATTGTACTAACTGTTGTTGCCATGAGAAGTTGGATTAACCTTAGTTACAAATGGTGTTAATCCATGACAACATTGCACAACAACTACATAGTTTTCACCAAACAACCATAACAAACCTTACAAATAAGGTTTTTGCAGGATCTAGATTCAATGTCAAAGTATGAATGAAGACTATCTAAAAATCATCATCTCCAATCAAACTGAGCTTTCCAAATAAAGCAGCAGTTTACGCTTACTAAAATAGTTAGAAAACTCAACTCCTGTCCAGCACACTACTTGACTACCCATGCTTATAGCTAAAACCTTTCTTTCTTTCTTTCTTTTTTTGAATTATGTTCCTTGATCTTTGCTTGCAATCATTTGGCATCTTCAAGCATGAAAATGGGAATGATTTACATTTTCACAAATGGAAAAAGAAAATGTAAATCATTAATGTGCAGATACCATGGAACATCTTTCAATCCCGCAAGCTCGTTAATATGACTTACTAGCTAAAACTTCCAAAATAGAATGTCTGAGCCCTGAAAATGTTTATCCTATCACGTTACAGCAATAACTACGATTAACATTTCTCAGAAAAAATCATCAGATTGCTCATTTCAAAATTCAAAAGTGAAACAAAAACTATCAATGGGAACAGCTATTCCTCAAAGGAGAGTGATATGAAAAGCACAAGTCAATATGACTTACTAGCTCAGGCACATACTCCAATCCTCCCTTCACTTTCAAACTCACAATCTTGAATTTAGCCTTTCTCTTCTGGTCCAGTTGTTTTTCATTTTTCTCCGGTGCATCCACAAACTTGAAAACTGTCCATGAAAATATAAAATTCAAAACACCAAATAAAATACACAAGTTGACACATTTAAAACAACCAAGAGCTAACAAATACAACACCCCTAAGAACAAAAAGACAGAAGCATCATGACCAAACTACCCGTCGCAATAAGGCTCTCTCCAGGAGCAAGAATACCACCGGGCGGACGCATATAACAACTCTTCGGTGCAGTCGTTTGAAACTATAACATCACATAAAAAAAAACCCAGTTAGATGGTTCGATAAGATTGTTTCCAATGATCACAAGTAACAGCACTTATAACAAGCATAAGTTGTTTTATTTTTCAAAAAAAAAACTACAATTATTTTATAACAAATACTTAAAAAACCAATTCAGAATAACAAACTAGTACAGATAGGACACCAAAAGAAAGGCATCATTCAGTGTACTTACTAAAAATTTAGAACAGACAAAAGCATAACTAATGTAATATTAACATCAAAATAACAATCCCCTTTACAAATAAAATGCAAACCTCCAACCTAAATTCTGCTCATATTATTAAATAATGTAATTAGGCTCCGAGTTATTATGAATTCTAAACTAAAAGTATAAAAATGAAATAAAAAAATAATTATACCTTAAAAGCAACATGAGACTTGCTTGTGTTTCTTAAGCTTACTGCGCTTCTAACTTGCTTCCCGGGTTCATCTACAAAAAAGAAATATATGTGTGTGTTATATATATACACACACTAAAAAAAATTATAACGACGACAATAAAATAGCTAAAAAAAGGAGTTGACCAAATTGAAGAGTCAACGGGGAGAAAATAAAAAACGACAACGTACAAGGGAAGTAGAGATTATTAGAAGGATCAAGCCGGAGCCTTCGCCGGGAAGGTAGAAGCGATCGTGCAACAGAAGAAATTGTCGTTGACTTCAAACCGCTACTATTAACCGCCACGCTTTGGCTACTGTTGCTGCTACCTTTATGACTGTGGTTAAGGTTTTGGGTAGAGGACGAGGAGGAAGAGTTAGTTGCCTTTGGCCAGAAAGGACAGAGCCTAAACAGCTTCATGTTGTGGTCGCCGTTGGTTTTATGTCGGTCAGATATCGCCATCTGTTACCGGGAATTCCACGTTAACGTTAAGTAAAAAGATGAGCATCAGTTAGTTATGTTGTTTCGAGCAAGTGGTCTCGAGATTTAAATATGGTTGTCGGATTTCAAATGGTTTTGTCTAAATTTGGATTTCATATTTTAGTTTTCGAGTCCGCTCTATGTTGGGCTATACTGAAGGGTAAATATGGGATAAAATAAATACGAAGGGTAGTTTTAGATAATTATTATTATTTTGTTTTAAATTTAGTTTTTTAGTACTTTCATTTAACATAAAGATAAATTTTTTAAAACTATATATATTATTTTAATATAATTTGTTTTAAGAAAATGTATTTTAATATTGCTATTACAATAACAAACAAGCTATAAAAGTTTACGGGCGGCTGAAGTTTAGCCGACACTATATAATATATATTTAATATGTAATTATATAAAATGATATTCTGCGGTCAAGTGGTGAAGGCATGCTTGACATTCCTTTCCCAAAAACTGGGTTCAAAACATTAAAATATATGTTTATTTTTTTTAAATTTCGACACGTTTTTAAACAGCTCCTGCTTCACCTATTTAGGTTAATTAAGGTAGCGACAGACACCTAATTGGTGGTGGTCATGAATTAAAGGCAAAGGATGTTGCCAGATTTCCGGCTGATGTTGCTTCTCCTTCATCTGGCAAAGCCCTAACTCCCCCCTGATTTCCTTCTTTCCTTTATACAAGATTTCTATGATCTCTAAGCTTCTTCTTTTTTTGTGGCTGTGTTTTTTCTTTCAAAAATAATATTATTCATATTAAAAATCATAGGTTAATCATACTCGAATAGTGGTGGTGAATGGAGTGTCGCCGCGGGGGAGGAGGGTGGTGGAGGAGGAGAAAATAATTAGACGGAAAAATGGAAGATAACTGGGAGCCCGGATTTTAATTTACCGGAAGTCGCATGTGGCTCACTGAGTTCTACATAAGACAAGTGATTTGTAAGTCGTGATGTCACATCTAATTCGTAAACTGTACTATTTCTTTAAATACTTTTTAAATTATATTATTTTTTAGCAAAAGCCAAAAAAGCTAATGAATCCCCGCAGCTTTTGATTGAGGAATAAATATATTCTGTAATTTTTAGAGAAAAGAAATCTCAAAACGATGAAGAAATCGCCTACTTCAAATCAAATCATGAAGAAACGTAAGTTTGGATGTTTTTCACTTTATTTCAAAAATGTTTTTAAAAATTATTTATTTTTATTTTAAATTAAAAAAATAATATTATTATAATATATTTTTATACAAAAAATAATAATTTTAATTATGCTGTCAAACAGTAAGAGAGTCGTAATAGAGCCAAAGCTAAACCTTTTTTATTTTATATTTTTGAAAACAGAAAAACTGCCGTTAGCCCCTGGCCGCTGGAAATTGATTATTTTTCCAGCTTTTGGAAAGTGTGATGGTTTTCGAGGGTACTGAGAATGAACCATGGGCTGAAAGGCGTTTAGCTCCCAGGTTTGCGGGTAGTGGTTTTAAGATTCCAAGGGGTGAGGGACTGCGGGTTGGCTAATTAGTTGCTTTTGGTTGATTTTTTTTATGATTTTACGTTTTAATGTGTTAATATAAAAAATTAAAATATAATAATAAAATATTATTTTGATATATTTCAAAACAAATCTTTCAAAAATATTTACTACTGTAATTCTAAACATTATCTAAGATTATGTTTTTCTTATATGATGTTGTATGTTGCTCTCTGAATTTTAATCTAGCCATAACTTTGAAATATGTAGTTAATTAACAAATATTTTAGTTTTGCATGAGTTACCCTAAAAAAAATTTCTTGAAATCTTGGTTAAAGAAATTATAATATATAAAAAAAATAATTTTTTCAAATTAAAATCATAAAAGCGACAAAAAAAAATGTGATTTTGTTTTTGAATACTAAAAAAACAAGGCTTGAAAATTCACTTCATTATATATGTGGAAAAAAAAACAAGGTCATAGTGTGTTTTTGGGTCTATTTTGGAGTGTAACACCTTTTTTAATAAATGCAAAAAAACCTTGCTCAATATTTTTTTGCTTTTAAGGATAAACTACACATTTTAATGTTCTTTAAAAAAAAAACATTCAAAAAAGTCTCTTGAACCAAAGTTTGAAAAAATATGTGTTGAAGAGTGATTAAATTATTTTATTGTACTAACAATATATAAAAAAAATCAATTAAAAAATAATGATGAATCATAAGAAAAAGATCGTTGTAACCCTAGTAATTGTTTTTTTGTTAATTTTTAATTAGTATATTCCTTTTTTTGAAATATTTCCAATCAATCATCTTTTTCTATATAAAATGTGTCAAACTTCTAATTTTTTGTCAAATCGAAAAAAAAATTATATCAAATTATTCAGCATAAATAATCCATATAAAAAACCAGTAATTCCGTTAAGTTATAATAGATTTCTCTCCAAGTTGAAGTTAGTGTTCAGATTATCAAATGACCATGAATATATATGATTTTATTATGGGTTGGTGGTGTCATGATAAATATTACTCTCAATTTGGACCAAAATGTAGCTTAACTTGACAAATTCTATACCCAATTTTCATCGAGAACTGTCAATTATTATAACATATACTAAAAGAACTTAACTTTACATTGTGAGTTTTTGGATTGTAATAATATTTTTGGGTAGGGTCGGTTTGGTTCGGACGGGCCACGATTTGTTTTAATTTTTTATATTTTTTTATACAGTAAAATAATCATTCTAGCATTAAATAAGACCAAAAAAACAACTGTTGCTAGAGGGGTGTCACGGTAATTTCATATTTCATTGCACAGTAAAACAACTTTTTTATCCTTCAATAAGACAAAAATCAAGGTTTGTCTGTAGGGGTATTTCATATATTTCATATTTTAAAAAAATATCTAAATATTAATCTGACCCCAATAAGACAAAATAGAAGAGTTGGTTTTAGGGGTGTATGGTAATTTATTATTTTATTATTATTATTATTTTCCTCCGGACACTGTGGGCGCCTCTTACACACGCGCCGATGTTTTTCTTCATGATGATCTAGTCGAGCGGTGCTTGTTGCATTGTATGGTGGTGAAAATTATTCATTCAGCGTCTCACTTGATGTGCTGCCATATTCTCTTCCTCATGGTGTGACGTGTGTCATCACACGGTGGTCAAGGATGTGATGGTAGTCGGTTGAAGTTTTCTCTCTCTCTTACTTGCTAAATTACATGTCAGACCCCCGATTTAATGGATGTTTCATTTTAATCCCTAATCTTTTAATTGTGTTGTATGATCCTTATTTATGTTATGTAAGTATTGATTTGTTTCAATTGTGTTCTACGATTGAAATTGATTATACATTATATTTTCATTTCAGTCCTTATTCTTTTAATTTTGGGTTTGGTTTTCAATCCCTTAATATATTCGGTATTGAATTTTTTTTTTCAATTTTTTCCTTTGATTAAAATTGATAATATATTTGGTTTTTATTTCTGTCCTTATACTTTTAATTTTTTATTTTAATTCCTTTAATTTTTTATATTTTTTAAATAGTCCTTATTTTTGTTCATATTTACATATATATGCTTTTAGCTTTGTTTTTTATTTTTTATTATTTTCTCTTTTATTGAGGTAGTATTTTTTGAAAAAAAATATTCTTAAATTTTAGTTTGGGTTTGTGATCATTTGAAAAATGTTTTTTTTTCCTTTGTTCTTTCTTTTAGTTTATTTATTTATTTATTTATTCCAAGTCAAATGATATTTTTTCAGCTAATAATTTTTATTTTTGTTTTATCATTTATTTTATTTTTTCGTTTGCTCTTTTGTTAAAGTTTTTAGGTTTTTTTATTCTTTGATTTAATTTTTTTTCCATTATTAATGCAATAATAATAATAATAATTTGAGTTTTTTTTCTCAGGATAATTTAATAATTTTTATTATTTTAGTAGTAATAATAATGATATTTTTAGATGTTAAAACTTTGATGATGTTGTTGTTATAATAGGATGTATTGATGTGTTTTATTATATCAAACCTTACATATATAGATGTTATATTTTATTTTTTAACTAGCAAACACTATAAATTACTTCAATCCCAACAATTATAAAAATTGTTAACTCAATCAACAGTATTGCAAACAATCTAACTAGTAGTGACTAAATTAGATAGGGACTAATTTGTGATAGTTACTGTATAAAAAATCTTAAACTTTTTCATATATATGAATTTTGATTCCAAAGAAAACAAAAAAAATCTCAAACCGTTACATATGATCTCATAATTATGGTTTTTTTTATTTTAAATCAATTTTTTTATTTTTCATAAATAACTTACAAAAAAAATTAATTAAAATGATTTTAAATTTGAAGTATATTTGGTAAAAATAAATAAATATATATTTTTAAAAATAAAATAAATGTAGTACAAGTTATAATGTTATTGTGTTATACCATAGTTAGAAGTCAATATAACACTAGGTTGTGGTTATATTTTTTTTTCTACACACACCCACATAGTCAATGTTTCTCTTAAAAAAAAATTAATCATGAATTAAAAACTAGTAGCATATTAAATTATATATTTATCTAATATTGATATAAAAACACATTGAATCTACGTGGATTAATCCGGGTTAACATTCATTGGAATTTGTCGGCATTGTTTTCGACTATTTTTTGTGATCAAAATAGATATAATTTTTTTTATCTTTTTTGTGTCTATGCATAAATGTAATAACTCTCTCTCCCCCCTTAAACAAACCAAATACTGGGAAAAAAAAATACCACCATTCAATTGAAAAACAATACTAAACTAAAAGTATTGATTACTTATTAATTGAAAAAAAAGTGACCAAACTAAAATTTCCCCTATTATTTTAGCTTTGATGATCTATCTTTTAAATTCTACTACTTATTCAAATAAAAAAGATATTAATTATTAACTTGAGCTATAAACAATTCAATTATGCAGAAAAGAAATTAATTTCCAGAAGAATTTCTTATAAAAATCAACTTTCCAATAATTCAACCAGGTAAACCAAATCGATTTTTGAATTGATTTTCTTGGAACTTGCATTGGCTAGGAGGCAACGTTAGCTGAATACCTGGTAAGACCTAGCCTAGCCATAGGGTGAGTGAAAAAAAACACAAATTAAACCAAAAAAATGTTAAAAAAGATAATTGAAAAAACCGAATCATTAGAGAAAAAAAAACTGACTAGAATATTTTACAAAAATTCCTGATCTGGTGTAATTTTGGTTTTTAAGGATGAATTAACTGTTTGGGAGTGCGATTTGTGATTAAGTAGTTTTTAAAAATATTTATTATTTAAAAATGTATTAAATAATATTTTTTATATTTTAAAAATAATTTTTGATATTAACACATCAAAATGATTTAAAACACTAATTTTTTAATTTAAAATAAAAAGATTTAAATTTTCTTATAAATACTTTTCAATCGGCCAATGCCAAACGGCCCCGAAATTGAAAACCGATAAACTACAAACAAACCTAACCGGTTCAATTTAAAAATAAAACCCACCGCTATCAACCGTAGCAGCCACCCCCTCCCTTTGCGTCCATGAAAACCACGCTTTCTGCATGATTTTGCAGCTCATGAGTCATGACTGTTCTAAATATCTAGATGATGATTTTGAAATCAATTCAAATTAAATATTCCCATTCTATGTGGATAGAATTGTTGATTCAACAATCTATTTTAATTTCCTTTCCCTAAATAAACATCAATTTCCCAATAAAAATATAGCAATGCTGCTGTAATTGTTTTAGATCGAACAATTTTCTCATGTTCCGTCACTGTTATGACTCATGAGCTGCAAAAGCTGCTCCATCGGAACGATTATCAGAAATTATCATCATTTGGGGCTAAGAATTAAACAATTATACTGTAACAATTCATTCCATCATGCCATTAACTTGGATCAACTGGTCTGCAATGACATTGCTAATTGACAACCTTCGAATTTTAGAAGTTTATCAAACACCTGATATGCTCATAGCAAAAGTAGTAGAAAGACTATTACACTCTGGATACCTAAAATCTAGTAGTACTGGGACCCCAGCAGCTCAGATTCATACTTTTCTCCAAAGATTTCTTCCTCTTCATATTGGCTTTTCTCATCTCATTAGACACTGCTGCTGCTGCTGCTTCTGTTGACGAAGAAGAACTAGACGAAGAAGAAGAGGCCATGATCTTGGACTGGGTAAATGATCTGATATTGCTCTTGGCATGCTGTTGGAGCAACCTTATAGTGTAATTCCACCTGCAAATGCCTTGGTCTTTCAGTGCCTCCACCGCTCCGATACTAGCTGCAACAATCCAAGCTTTGCTCGCCGAGGCACTCATTTTCAGGTTTTGATTTCTCGGGTTGCTGATCTTTCTTGAGAGAGAGATGCGGAATGAAAGGGCGATTATCGACCAGTTCTTGGTGTGGGGTTGCTGCGATGGAGGGCTAAATGCTATATATACAGCGGGAGCTGGGCGTGGTTTTTGGCAAAAAACCAAAAACCAGAGGCGGAAAACCAATAGATGGGAAGACTACCCATGGTTTTTTTTGGACCGTAAAACTGGAAAATATACACCGACGCCAACTCATACCATCTTTCACAAGACACGGAAAAACAAAATACATTATGGCCCCCCAGCTCTTATACACCGACGCCAACTCATACCATCTTTCACAAGACACGGAAAAACAAAATACATTATGGTCCCCGAGCTCTTATAAGTCTCGAACATTCCTGAAACTTTCACTCTTTTTACTCTCTCTTTTTTTCCTTTTAAGATTATATTTCTTTAAATATGTTTTGGTGCCTTAATTTATAAAATATGTAATTAAACTCATAATTAGAGCAAATAATTTAAAACATTTTTTTTTAATAAATATCTTATATTGAATAGGATGTGTGTAGGATAACGTTATAAGAGTTCAAAGTTCAATTAATTATACACATTGAAACATAGAATTCGCAGTTTGTTTTGGAATATCTTAACAAAGAAAGATAAGTACTCTTCATGAGCCTTTTTTAGTCTAACATTTTGTTTTAAAAATATTTTAAAAAAAATATTATTTTTATTTTTTACTTTAAATTACATGTTTTTAGTGTTTTTAGATTAATTTCATGTGCTGATGTTAAAAATATTTTTTTAAAAATAAAACAAATATTATTTTGATATATTCATAAACAAAAAACATTTTCAAAATCAACATCAATCATACTTCGGTCCTATTTAACATTGTGTTTCAAAAGCGTAAAATATTTCTAGCATCAATCATACAATATTTTGAAATAAAATAAAATTTTTATTTTTATTTTAAATTAAATTAAATTTTTTTGGTGTTTATAAATTATTTTCATATACTGATGTTAAAAATATTTTTTTTAAAAATAATATTATTTTGATATATTTTTAAATAAAATAATATAAAAAAAACCATGTCGACCTCTTCCAAAAATACTGTAGCATATTGCCCACAAATTCAGTAGCCTAATGCATAATCTGTCTGGCATTTCCGTTCCAATAAAAACACCAACCTCCAAACTTTTCAATAAAAATGTACCAAACACAGCTCCCACGCAATTCTTAGTTACCACTACCACGATATTCAACCAACTTTTACTTGTGTGTATAGTATACACAGAAACACAAATATGAATATTTTAACATTAACTTGGCCCACACGTAACATGATATTTTCTAGCAATTGTTTTCCCGCTAGACACGCCTAAAACAAGATTCGATCTCCTATATTTATAAAAGTTTCGTGTTAAAGAAGATGAAAAATAAATAGAAAAATCAATTTTAATTGGGATTAATGACAAGTCTAATATCAAGTAGAAACCAGCAATATAAACAGTCTTTAAGGGATTTTTTTGTACAACTAGGATGTAGAGAGATTATAACTCTAGATTCCACCTTAAATAATTAACCAAGTTTAAACAATCTAGAGTAATAAAAGGCGTGATCTAGCATAATTAACCAAGTTGTCAAAAGCAACACCGGTAGCTCTCTTGAGATAGAGAATGACAAAACAAAGACCAGTTCAACGTTTAGAATTATGACTAAAAGAATCAAAATTATAAACTTGAAAACATGGTTAAAAATCTTGTTTATAAATAACATTTAGTGGTATTGTTTGGTCTATATTTTGAGATAATTTTTTTGATCAATCCTTACGAGGAAACCCCATCTCCTGAAAGCGCACTTTGTGGGCCCGGTGAGCGGTTAAAACCCCGGCTATCCTAGACTCTTACGAGGAGGAGTGTGCAAAGCAGAGGCTCGAACCCGGTGAAGCATTTTGCCCCAGTGCTCTTACCGCTGCACCCCACCCTCAGGGACTATATTTTGAGATATTCACCAAATACAAAATAGAAATAAATGTGTTTACTATCTTTTCATACGTTCATGGTCAAGATATCAATACCCTTTTGTAAAGTATATGCTTTCAACACTTTTAGCCATGACTTTGTAAATGTTTCATTGTGTATATCAATTGACATAATCATTTTTTAAGAAATAATTTTGAAAAAAATTACAAATTAATTTTTAGTATTTTTAGATATTTTAAAATATTAATGTAAAAAATAGTTTAAAAAAATATATTAATATTTAATTTAAAAATTAAATTAAAAATAAGCGCTCACAAACAACATTCATAGATTTGATAATTCTTTTCAAAAGCTGGCATTGATCCGACAGAAAGAATTCATGTCATTTCCAGCCCAATTCTACATGTTCGAGACAGGCCGAAAGAGAAATGAAAATAAATTTGAGTTTTATTTAAATAGCACACTGGATTCTTCAGGGAAGCTTGCTGTAATCACTAAAACATCTTACAACTTTTGGCAGATCTCTAATCTCACTGTTTTTCAAAAGTTTTTTTTTAAAAAAAAATATTTTTTTTTTTACTTTTTATTTTAAATTATTTTTGAAAATGTTCTTGAATTTTATACATTATTTTTTTATATTTTTAAGTAAGAAGATACTTTAAAAACAATTATTAGCATTTGGGGTGTTTTAAAATGTTTTCGATTTCTTTAATTTATTTTAGACCTTCATGGGATCCAAAGAGGATGACAGGAAGAAACCGATTCTTGTGTTATAAAAATGTTTTTGAATTTTATTTTTAAAAAATAATATATTTTAAAACACCCCACATGCTAATAATTGTTTTTAAAGTGTCTTTTTACTTAAAAAATATAAAAAATAGTGTATATTTTTTTTTAAAAAAAATATTTTGAATGTCACTCATCAAAACAATTTAAAAATGAATTTTGAACAGAAAAGATTCTATTTTTTTTTAATGAAAAAGTAGTTTGAGAAAAAAACAATCATTGCTTCCCAGACACTGATATAAATTAAACAACAATAACTATCATTGCTGATTTTTGCTGAAAAACAAATTAAAATTACAGATGCTCACAATCACGTCTAGAGCCGAAAATCCCACTGAGATTACATCCACCAGAGCTCCATAATGCCGAAAACATTCTTTGATTATTTCATTTAAAGCCTTACTGTGCTGGGACCCCAGCAGCCCAAATGCATAACTTTGTCTGCATACAGCTCTGATTTCTTCATCTCAACCTGATCAATCATCGTTGATGTGAGTGAAGAATTAGAAGAAGAGAGTATCTTGGCCTGAGCAAACGATCTGAGACTTTTCTTGGCTCCTTCTTCTGACGACCTTACAGTAAGTATTGTAACTCCATCTGCAGATTCCTAGCTGGTCTTTCACTGTTTCAATCCAGGTTCCACCTGCTGCACTCATTGTTTTCTGGTCTTTCTTTGGACACAGAGAGCTGAACGCATAGAATTTCTGGAAGCTAAGTAGAGAAATGTGTGTTTTGGATCTCTAAAAGGGTCTTTCTTATATTATCGATGTTTGTATTTTTCCATGAGGTTAACGAAAACCATAGGCAGGCTCGGCAATAAGCTTAGTGAATAACTCACAATACCAAAACGATGTGCTGTGTTTGACATGAGGTTAAATTGTCTCTATATCCCTGAGTTCCGGCCATGAGGGGATCAAGAACAAGATTAGCGAACAAGAAAGAATACTAACATATAAATTGTGTCCTCAAGATTTTTAGGTATGATCACACTCCTTATATGGTAGGAATTTTATTTATTTATTTACTTATGGTACTCTCGGGGTTAGCCTTAGCCTTAGTCTTTTTTTATTTACTAATGGTACTCTCGGGTTAGCCTTAGCCTGGTTAGAAGTCCGGTTTTTGAAATGATTTTTATTTATAAATATATTAAAATAAGTTTTTTTTTAATTTTTAAAAGTTATTTTTACATCAGTACATCATAATAATTTTTGTAAACAAAATATTTTAAGGCAAATTTTGTTTTGGTTTAAACCTGTCTCTTCAATGCTGTTAAAAACAGATCATTTATGATTTTCTTAAGAAAATCATGCAGTGGAACCAGCAATTGAAATTTGAACTCTGATAAGGAAGAGTGGAGCCAGCATAGAGCCACCATTAAAGATTCCATGGTCATGAAATATCATGAATTAGGTTTTATGGTTCTTGATTTATGCATTACAAGTTTTTGGTTCACGGGCACCCTTCAACAAAATCTTAGCTGTTCTTTCCTGAAACATTTCTATCTCTCTTCAATTTTTTGAAAAATCTCTTGTTATTTGTAGACAAAGGTGCCTTTTTACATACACGGTAGACAAAGGTCATGCCTCAGTTTCCATGAAGAAGGCGTCTTTGTATCAAAACTTGGATCTCATACTCTCTGGAAAATAAAGTATAAACATCAACACTCAATACACACCGAAATGTCTCTATACCCTAATTCAGTATTTGGTTGATAATCACCGGATTGTACTTTCATTTACATAATCCGGGGTGTTGATGATCAGGATTGAGTTCTTAGACATCTGATATGGAATCCTATACAAGATCATGATCATGGACTGTCGACGGGAATCATTTTGTCCAAGCCTAGAAGAAAAACAATTCACAAGGAACGATGAACACGATGATATGTATTAGCTAAGTTGTGCAATATCAAACCCATCTGGGATTTTGAAAGTGCCCGCAGCTCCAAATTTCCTTCTTTCTTCCCAATCTTCAGCCGATGATTCATCTTCTTCATCACTGTCACTGCCCTCCTCTTGGTAACAGGTAGATGGGTCACGCACACTTCTGGATCGGCATGCTGGAGTGGCAAGCATGGTCACTTGGCCACGATGAGAGATTTCCACGACCACCTTGTCATCATCAACAGGGAGAGGCTGTTTCCAGGGCTCCCCATCAATCCTCATGAATGTATGGTCAGCTGCACCCTTGCAGAACTCAAAGCGTATTCTATGTGCCTACACACAAGAGAGTTAAAAGAAAAATCAGCCTCTCATCAATACATTATGTGCAAGACAGCAGGTAAATAGTTCAGAACTGCTGACAGAAATTTGGACCGTAATTTCTTAAAGCATCCCTATCTCCCTTGTTATGCTCTTTGAACCCAGGCCTAAAACTCATTAATGCAAGAATTCAAACTCTTTTGCTAGGGAAAATATATATTTGGCTACCTGTGCAAGACGAGTCCCATGTCCATTTGGAGCAAGCAGAGCCAGCCCGTGCCATGCATTTCTGAAACCAACAACCTCGAAAAATCCATCATCTACATATGGAGGTGTCAGGTCCCTCTACACACACAAAAAACATCTAGAGTTAGCAACAGTTCATGCATGAGAAATACTTTTTATTTTTTCAAAAGGTAAATAAGAATTAAGAAATACTTGGATTAGAACTCAGCATCTGGTCATGTATCAGAACAGATGCATTCACATGCATATATAAGCATAATACATCTATAGATGGAATGTGCACACACGCAAAGTAGACAGAGGTGCAGAGAGAGAGATCAGAACTAACATCTAGAAGTTTCTTGTGACTGGGATTTCCCCAAGGATTCAGTCCACCAGAAAAGCTAGGCAAGTTGAGGCAAACAATAGACCTAACGCTGTATATCAAAGAAAATGATCAGATAAATGAGATTCCAAATTCTGATTGGAATTAGAATAGTTTATCCAGGTTATATGACGAATAAGATAGTAGTACAGCACAATTAGAAAGGGAATGAAAAAATAAAAGGCCCCACAAGAGCATCCAGGATCTTGAAATATTACTCTCCAAATTCTGATATTCCATTTAATCTTTTGTTTCATATTTTGATAGTCCTTGGTCCATCTCCACAGCCATTTATATAAGGAACCCAACGTCAAAAGGAGTGGGTTTGAGAAGAGAACATGTTATATAAACTATGATTCCACATTTGAAAATATACATTAGCAGCGGTCTCAGAAATACTAAAGTTCCAAGCACTTCAATGCAGAGAGCTCAAAAGCCAGTAAAATTTAAATTAAATTAAATAAGAAAAATGGGCACATACAAGAATCGAAAAATGCAGTTAGCTAGAGAAAAAAAAATCCAAAATCTTTGAATTCTTACTGCCAGAAAATAATTTAAATTTATCAGATGAAGCCATGATATTCCCAAATCCCAATCACCATAATGCTCGGTTAGCTATCCCAGAATAATCATGAGATTAAGGGAAAATTGACGAACCAATCTTAAAGTTTTAAAGGCAATGATTGAAAATTATTCATGAAATTTGCTTACTGACCAGAAACTCATGCATGATGCTACATCTCTTTGATTAAGTGTTAAACATCAAATGGTTATGCAAAGAATGCCGTCATACAACATTCCCTTGTAACTACAGGGAACCAATCTCAATAGCACCAGAACCATGTATTTCTTAAGTGCTAAATTTAGCAATTCATTGTAGTTGAGGTAAGTTGAGTAAGTTCTACAAGAAAACCATTTCACAAAACCTAAATCTGATGAAATCAGCGGATGTAGACTTTCGCCATACTAATTCTTTAAATTGAAAAGGATAAAAAGAATGATAACGTAGATGCCAAGTCCCCAAAGTAAAATTAAGAATACTCATATATTGTTCATGATTAACTTCTTAGGTGACATGACTGTACAAGCTAACTGGAATCGTGGATAATGGACAGAAGGCTGGATTGTAAGGGAAAATGAACATCTCATTTCACCTGCGAGGTATATCGAGGTTCACCCATTGACTTTGCCCTACTTTCATGATTTTAACCCGTGCTAACTGTGCTATGTTCCTGCATTGAAACTATGTCATTGTTACAAACAGAAACATCAATTTGAAGAACACTTCTCACCACATATCTCAAAATGTTAATGCAAAATGTTTACCTAAATTGAAGATCAAGCTAAAACTTCAGTATGCAATGACAGGATTCTTATAGCCAACCCCCAAGTCTTTGACATTAAGATCAGATATCAAGTTATGTAGGGGGGCGATAAGTGTATAATATTACAGCTAAACAATGGGTCCATGGTACTAAACCATCAGAATATAAATCCACCTGTTATGGGCATAAAATATCAAATTTCCACTTTAACATCACCAACATGCATATCCAAAAAAAAAGAGAAAAGGAAGAGAAAAACTATACTGGAAAATTTTTTAACAGAGCAATTAACACATAATTTAAATTAGTTCATAACATAACTTGTTAAATTAGCTTGGGATAAACTTATTGAAGTACCAAATAATTTTGAGAAAGGAAAGACTTTAAAAGTGGGACAATATACCCAAGTTCTTCTCAGACTAAACTCAGATTGGAAAAGGATATTCAGAAGAATAGCATAATAAACAGGAAATTTTGAGAGTTGTGAACTGGAAACTTAGACCAGTGCCTAAAAAAGGTATCTTAGAACAGAAACCGTCGTTCTTGTGAACTTCAGAAATATAGCTTTATAATTAGATTATACCACAGTATGCAAAGACCCTAACCACGGGGATAGCTAAGAAAAATAAGAGTATATTCTTCTTCATTACGTTGATGATAATATTTACAGGGGAAAAAGTAAAGCAATCTCTACAGGTTTAGGAAAACCTTTCTATCTATATATAGACTCACCGTGAAGAAGGATGAAAAACCGAAGCAAGAAACCATCCCTGAGTGCATCCAAGCTTCAGGTAAGTCCTCTGACAAGAAAAAATAAGAGGGATAATAAGTAATTCCATTTGCCCAAGGATTTTAATGGTAGAATACATTGTAAAAATGAAATTGTTCCAATAATATATATGCGTGTGTTAAATACGAGGGCATGAATTAGAGATGGAGGAAGAAACCCCACTGATATTCATGCTTATTATTATTCCATGTGAAGTCCCATTTGGTGCTGCAAGACAGTCTTTCTAGGATGTTTCAGTGTCAATCATATACATGGCTACTTCCTAATGACGAGATGACTTGAATATACTATGAAATGTATATTGGAAATCCTTCCTTTCTTCTTTTCTTCCACTTATCTTCTACCGGAGTGAGCATCAGAGAAAAGAAATCAAACCACTGAATATTGGAAATGCTTCTGCTTTACGGGTACTCGACTTAGATTTTATAGATGCTCCTTGATTTGAATTAATAAAAGGAGCGTATCATCAACTAAAGATGACAAATTAGATGCTCCATTTTCTAAGAAAATGGCAACATAAAAATCATCTCTTTCCTTAGAATAAATGGCAACGCATGACAGACCATTTTCATAAATGTTTTCTAGCACAGAGCTCACCAGTTTCAATAACAACGACAAAACCTGAACCCACTACCACTCCCAATAAAAGGAAAAGACAAAAAAGACCCCATTGTTGAAGTGACCATAAGCACTGTTAGCATTTGTTCTTTACATATATCATTACTCTGGCATTATCATATTCACGCAAGACACTAATCAATCACACCCCGTATATAAGGACAACATGAATTAATAATCCAATTTTGACTACAACATAGAGGGGAAACCAAAGTAGCCATAGATAAGACCACAATATGTTATTTTCATGCTTGCCAAACAAACAGAATTTGAAACATCCAACATACCTGATTAGCTAATTGGTTTTTAAATTTTTCTGGGTGTAACTTCCTCTCAGAATGAAAGGCATATGATATTTGAGCATCCATTCCTGAGCAGGACAAAAAAGTTATTTTTAAAAGCAGTCAGCAACGTGAAATGAGTAAAGAACACTTGCTACAAACAAGAAAAACGTTCACTTGCACATATTATTTTCTTATGCGTTCCTAAATATCTCCACATTCTTTTCTGTTTGTTTGTATTTTCTAGCCCACACCTCTCTTCAAGACTAAATGAACTAATTATTTCTAATAAGACACTTGCATGAATGTCTTCAGGACATTCTTGAAGTTCTTACCCATGCTGAAGTAGTTCCAAAACCCCCCACGAAAAGTATGATAACCATCCTGACAATAGCCAAAAGAAAATTTTCAAATCAGCAAACAATTTCTAATGTGAAGCACAAACACCACGAGAAATCAGCAAATAGTCAGAAATAGATTATATGAGTTCTCAGATTCAAATTTCAGATTCCAATTATGTTCTTTCCAGTATGTTTGTGTTGCAATTGTTAAGTGGCACATAAATCCACCATTGATATTAATTTGGTGTCTACTTAGCCTTCTAGTATCTGGTAATAAACCCCAAGGATAGTTCCGTCCTCTTTTTTCACACTTGCACACACACAGCATGAATCCAAAAACTTACCTTATTCAATGAATCTGAATGAGAGACCCGATGGAATGCATGCAAAGAATGAGGTAGTTCGAGTGGCGCAATAGGATCAAAAGAACCTTCTTTTGGAATTCTCATTCTCATGATAATATGCCAACTGACAAGAAAAAAACAGCATTAGCAATACTTACGGGAAAAATTAAACAAAGAGAAAAGAGAAACACAAACAGGCATGAATTACATCTGCAAGCATAATGAAGCATAATGGAGCTATTTACGAAATCAAGGCCAGGCTAAAAGATTCAACAGGAAGATTTCACATTTTGAGGTTGTCTGAAGTTGCTCTTAAACTCCCAATGCATAATTCATTTAAGGGACAGGAAGGCAAACACACGTAAAGAGTATAGCACTGACTTTTTTAACCACCATATCATATATATTGCAATAACGTTGTTGCTAGAAAAAGGTTATGCATATTTTCAAATAATATTTACAAACAGAATTAAACAGTTTAATAAAAAGACTTTTAAATGTTCTGGCCATTATAAAAATGATTTCTATCCCCCCCTCAAGAATTGGGCTCTCAGTCCTCTCTATTTTCTGGTTTACTCAGCTAGAAGACATGAACTCTAGCAAGACAATGAGAGAAACCAAAAAGGTTTCAATATTCGCTCTGTAATAGTACCAGAAACATCTGCAGTCAAGAGCTCACTTCCATGTCTGTCTCTGTATTTTTGCATAGTGAATATGTATCAAATGGAAGCCTAAAATAAAACATACCAAATGTTGTATTACCTATCAATTTTCACTTCTTTGGCAGTCCTTACTTGTTCCAAGAATGCCTTCACGGATAAGCGGTCTGTGCCAGGGTTTTTCTTCCCCTAAAAAAGAAAAAGAAAAAGAAAAAGAAAAAGAAACCACCTGATGCCACTGTTTCGAATGCCGAGCAAAAACATACAACTGAAGAAATGCCACCCACATTCATTCATAATCAGATTAACATCTTAACTGAGCTAATTTGCATGCAAACAGATTCAGTTCAGTATCAGTGACAATTTTATCTGTAGAGATTAAAAAAAAACTACGCTAAACTAGCATCGATACTTTATTCATTAAGACCCACAAATCCTACCCATCCAAATGCAAAAGGGAGGTTGTTTCCAGTCCCCAAAGGTACAGTAGCAATCGGCGGAGGTTGCGGCAGTTTAAGATCACTAACCACACCAAGTAACCATCCGGCTGTGCCATCCCCACCTGCAACCTAATATATTACAAGAGTATCATCCAATCAGACAATTAACAAACAACAAATACAAAACCAAATTAATTCACAGCATTACTGATTATCAGCAATTAGCTAACTCACTATAATTCTCAATCTCTTCTCAATTTTAGCAGCAAATTGATCACCATTACACTTCAATTTGTGCAGCCTTGCATAAACTTGATGCAACACCTTATCAGGCTTTTTCTCTCCCAAATCAATAACCTACAATAAAAAACACACACATTCCTAATTTCAGAATTTACAATAAAAAAACTGAAAAACACACGATCACAATCACAATCACCTGATTTTGATTAAGAAGTGAGCGATAAGTAATTAAGAGTTGATTTCCTAATTGACCACCACTTTTTGAATTAATAAAGACAATCACAGGACATGAAGGTGCATCATCCTCATCATCGGAAGTACCAGAACCTGAACTAGAATTTGATTCTTCGGGTACAACAATGTAATCAGGAATATAAAACTCCTTCATTACTTTCGCCAATTTCTCATCTCTCATAGCAAACTCCTTACTGCAAATTCCAAAAAAAAAAAAACTCTAACAGAATTAGCAATTCAGCAGTAATAATTACTAAACAATACGTGGCAAAAAAATAAAATAATACCTTTTAGAAACAAAAGTACGAAAGGAAATCTTTATTTCATTCAAATTTACAGAACCAGAAGATAACTTGTCACGACGAAATTTTGTTCCCATTTTTTCTCTCATCAAATTCAAAATTTCCTTTTCTCTTTGATTTTCTCGCCAACCAAACAGAAAAATCAAAACACCAAAAATAAATGAAGGCTAAATTCTAAAGTCAGAAGGGAGGGATTATATAGAATCTTGAAAAGTGAAAGAGGATGAGTCGTAAGGGTCAAAATCCAGAAATTCTTGAATTCTCAAATAACAGAAACGCGTTTTTTATAGTGAAAAGGAAAATAAATCTGCGGGAGCAGTAAATAAAAAAAAAATCAGTATAAACGTGATCGACAGGTTTTGGTAGTTTACCATTTCAACAGTTTATAACGAGGAAGAAACCACGATTTGTTTTAATTCTGTTGCTTCCTTGTTTGTTTTCATGAACACGAAAGTGGCGAGGAGGTTCTGCTTCGGCGGAGTTGTTATATTGTGTGGGAGACTGTAAGTTTTTACGGTAGGGATGATAAGAAGAAGATGCCAGACAAGGAATGCTCGGTGGTCCATTTTGATTGTGAGGTGACGTGCTGCAGTGTGATTGGAGGAATTGGTTTGTTGAAACGTAGTGGGCTCCCTGCTCTGACAGACAGGGACAGCGGCAGCCAACGGCTCTTTTATTAAACTGCCATGGGTCCCCTGCGATGGGAATGGGGGAACCTGAGTTGTTCAGTGTTCATATTGCGTGGGTGTTTTTATTCCCAGAAAAGGACAACAAAAGGGCGACTTTCGGTTGGATTGGGTGTATCAATAGAAGAGAATTTCTATGGGTTGTTTAGGGGTGAATTTCCAGACCGGTTTCATCAAGTTCAGCACACGACATTATCTCCAGCATTAAAGGGGGTGTTTGTCTGGGTTTCTAAAACATTTTTTTTAGTTTTCAAATATATTATCTGATGTGCCGATATAAAAAATAAAATTAAGAAAATAGAATAAAAATATATTGTTTTAAGATTTTAGTTACAAAGCTTAGTTTTATTAATGATTTTAGTTACATGATTATTTTTATTGATGATTTTAGTTTCAAAGCTTAGTTTTATTTCTTAGTAGAGAAGTCAAAAGATTTATAAGGGTTACATCAAGATTAAAAAAAAAAAAAACTAGTTCATATATACTGATATCTTTACATTGATCATAAAGGATAATGTAGATCACACACATATATTTTTGTAAGAAAAATGATATACATAGATAACTAACAAGTACATGTACTCTATAATCTATAATAGATTTATCAATTATACTTTTACTCATTAAATATTAAATTAATAAAATATAATATACATAAAATCAATCAAATTTTTTAAAAAATAAAAAAGCCTAGCATCGCGCAGGCTAATCCGTTCGTGTACTCTATATTCTATAATAGAATTTGTAAAGAGAAACAACCAAACTAACATGAATATGATTCAAAGCATGCTTTCAAGAAGACCGAAAACTTTCTAACTTTAAACAATTAGTTGATTTTTTTTATGTTTTAAATAGAAATCAAATTCCGGTAGTAAAATACATGGCTCTAGAAAAAGTTTAAAGCAAATATAAATCATATACTGATTAATTCAGGGTGTTTGATTGTGTATCATGTATTTATATTTCTAATGGTAAAATAATCAAGCTTGATAACGAAAACGTGAAATATGTTTTACTCAAAGCTAGTAAGGAGTCAAATACATATACATTGTACGATTAAATCTCTTATAAAGTTTAAATTAAAAATTTGGATTGGAATAAGAGTCATGAAGAAGCAATATGACTAACAAGGGTATTAGAAGGTCTCAACCATGCTCAACATGATTTCACAACAACATATAATGATAACAGTTCGACTATTAAATTTTCTATGATCTAGCGAAGCATGATTACGACAAACACATTGATGTTGCAGAGATGATTCATTGTCACACGGAAGTGTGAGTTGATGATATAATAACTAAATCATTGAAATTTGATGTGTTCTTGAAACTTCGTTAGGTGTTTGTTTGGATCCTAGGGTTAACGGATTGCCAAAATATTTGGTTTGAGGTAGGATGTTTAAGTATTTGTTTGTATCCTGTGCTTAGTTTAACATTTTCTCTCGTAATAAAAATAAAACTGTTAAAAATTAAAAAGAGGAGTTCCGTTTGAGTTTTTTTTTTATAATTGGGGTGTCCGAGCCAGCTTGCACGCACCACAACTAAATCTTTGAATTTATTGAACATCCTGCAAATCTAATAAACAAGTAAGACACTGCGAGAATGACAAGTATACTCGACAAAACTTGAACGTGAAGTAAAAAAAAGACAAGACAACCCGGCCAAAACCTTGATAGTTTTTGAGTTATTTTATTCGTTCTATCGTTTCTTGCTTTTCAACACACAGGTTTCCAGTCAATAGGAAAAGTCAGCTGAATGGAGAACGTGATCTGTTGGGTCGTGAATTGAACGAGAGGATCCGCCGTGATTGATTTTGACAAGGGAAATGACGTGTAAGCTTCCTATTTGTCCTTAATTGAACACCCCTCGGAAGCTTCTATATGAAGTTTCCAAAAAAAGATCAATTTCCTGAATTGCGAGTATCAGATGTGATCATCACAGACAAGAAAATAACTTTTTTCTATGCTTTCAAGTGGTAAATTTCCTGAATTGGTCCATAATATGAGTCGTCTAATGTACTGCTAGAGTTTGTTACTTTGTTTTCTAATTTATTTATTTTTATAAATATATTAAAATAATATGTTTTTAAAGTTTATTTTTAATATTAGCAAACCAAAACTATATAAAAAAGAACACAAGGAAATATTCAAAGCTAGAGAAAAAAAAAACTTAATTTTTTTAGAAGAATAGCTAGGACTTCTAAAACCAACGGCTTTTAAAAAGGTGCTTAAGATTGTGATATAAATTATTTTTTAAAGTAGTTTTTGTTTGAGAAAATATCAAAATAATATTTTGCTTACATCAACACATCAAACAAAAACACAAAAAATAATAATTTAAAACCATAATAAAATAAAACATATTTTTTAAAAAACTATTATTAAAATATTTTTAATAATAACAAATTGGGTTATGATAATGATAAAAATTATTTTTTAAAATATTTTTATTCTTTGGAATTGTATTAATATATATATATATAAGAACTTTTTAGAATTGTATTAAAAAATTGAAACAATTTTTTTTCTCTTCAAAATTCTTGAGAAGCAAAACACAAATTTTCTTAAAGTATTTTTTGGTTGGAAATACATTATACTAATATTTATTTTATGTTTGATATCAACATATCAAAACAATAAAAAAAACATAAAAATCTTTAATTAAAAACTAAAAATAAAAAAAAAATATTCCAGCCACACAAACAAACACCACCTTATAAAATTCATAAGACACATGCAATTAAGCATTAAGCCTAACAATGTGAGAGTTCAAGTTAGCCTAACTATATGGCAAAAAAAAAAAAAGAGTTCTTTTTATAAATTGTTAGGTAAAGGTGTGAGATTAGCATCAACTGGTTTGGTCTTCAGAATCTGGAGCATTACCATTAAATTAGACTTTGAGCCCATGCTATATGATTAAATTAAGTCAAGAGTCAAGGAGAAGTTGGCTAAGTGGGTTTTGTGTGGACTTAAAATAACTAATTATTCCATATGACATGGCGTTTTTTTCCTAGCTACTGTAATTTTCGTTTTTGATAGAAAATCAACGCTTAGAAATTTATATTGTGTTTTAAAAATATTTTTGAAAAAAATTAAAAATATTTATTTTATTTCATTTTTAAAATAGATTAATTTTGTATGTTTTGTATCATTTTCATGTGTTGATATTAAAAATATTTTTTAAAAAATAAAATAAAAAATCATTTTGATACTAAGGTGCCCCCATGATTTAAGAGAAATCAATAAAAAAATATATTATTTTGGGTGCATATTTTATTTTGGTTTCATTTTCAAAATCTTAAAGCTTTATATATATATATATATATATATATATAATTAGTCCATTCCAAAAGATCAAACTCTTTCAACTTAATTTTTTTTATAGCCAATAGGTAACCCTACCCACTCCAAAGACTTTGAATCCATAGCATCCTTAAATAAATAAACATAATTAGTACAATCCCTTATGTGTGTGTCTATATATATAAAGCCCTCCGTTTTAATAGCCAATAGATAACTCTACCCACCACAAATAATTTGAATCCAAAACATTCTTAAATAAATAAATATATTAATTATCACAATCCTTTAATATAAATTATAAAGATAAAAAGAAAGAAGGCATTCTTCGATTTTCTTAACAAACACATAACCAAACAAGAGTTTAATATAATTTTAATTTTTGGTGTTTGGAATCTTATAATTCCTTTATTTTTGGATTTTGGGTTTTGATGGATATTTTTGAGATATATGAAATTAAATTCTTTATGGCTTTAACAATTTCAATATTTAAACATAGCAATTAGACATACGATTATCTATCATGTATTCAATGTATTAATTTTATTTTTCATTTTGATATATCAACAACATTAATTCTTTAACTAATAGTGATGATATTTTCAGGTTTATTCTATGTTGAATTAAGTTTTAAGAGTAAAGATGTAGAAACAAAGAGCTTTAAACTTTTCTTAAAAAATAAAAAATAGATGTCAATCTAATAAACAAAAAAATATATATTGTAGCCACTACTTCAAACATGAAAACTCCTTTATAATGTTTTATTTTAATAAATAATAAAAACATTTATTGATACGTGCGTAATACGCATTAGCTCTTTAGTCATCATGTTACCTTCGAACGATGCATGCAACTGACTCTAGTGATCAATATCTTTGTTCCACTATATCATTTAATTCAGTTTGACATCGTTATTTTATTAGGTAACGTGTGTGGTCAATGAACCTTTGGTTCGACGCTCATAACTTTTTTTCCCCTTTAATTTCTCTTTCCTACTAGAACTTCATGTCTAGCCCTCTAAATGTGCATATGAGCCCTTTAATTTTTTCTCTTTGAATTCGACCCCTTCTTCTTTTATTCCTATTTGTTTTATTGTAATTAATTTTAAAAAGTAGACCCTTTTTTTTAAGAAAAAAATTTGATTTCTATTTTGTTAGATTAGGTCCTTATTCTTCCAATTAAATAGTTGAGAATTGTATTTTTAAAATTTTTGCATTAGTAGATTTTTTAGATTAAATTTGTTTTTTTTTCGATTTCATCCTTGAATATTAAATTGGTTGATAATTTCACTACTTAATTAAACTTGATTCCATGATTTGAAAAAATATCTATTTAGAAGATTAATTTAAGCTTAGAAGATTTACCTAAGATTGATTGACTTCTCACTTTATTAAATTAGGGTTCCCCAAAATTGCTTGACTTTTCATTTTATTAAATTATAATAGCATTGTTTTATATTACTAAATTAACTAAACTTATTAAATCCCATTGACTCAATCACTTGAATTTTTATTATTTTGTTTTATTTCTCTAGAAATCCCAGTGTCACCCAAACTTTTTTTCTATGTTCGAAAGAATTTGGCATGACCCATGATGTTATATAAACTACCGATACAAGTTTACTCGAGTTATTTTTTTATGGTCTAATACTTAGTTTATTGTAAATGATATTTCCAAAAACAATTAAGAATTCTATGGTTTATCACGAATTTTTATTCTACATTGCAGGTTTTTCGAAATTAATCATGGTTGATTGAGCCGATCCGATACAATATGTTATCATTTCAATATTATTTTAAAAAATATATAAATTGAATATGTTGCTATATAAATATATTAAAAGTATCTCGGCATGTTTGAATCAAATTCCTGTTTTCCTAATGTTAATCTTATCTCTTCTACTTCGCATCGAAATTCACACAAACATATAAACCAGGGCAGTAAAACCCCAAACAAATTTTCCATTAAGCAATGATGTGTGTTAAAAAAACTGAATGCCATGGATTTTGATCGATGTAGAATTATAAAATGTCTTGATATGTAATTTAACAATCAACTGAGATTGGCCACGTCGCTCTACCTAGTTCAGACCACCAGCGATGGGCCGGGTAGTTTTTCGGCCTTGAATGTTTACGAAAACCTTCTTCTGGGATGGAAGCCCAGCAAATAATATTCACTGATTATCCAGCAGCAGCAATAATAATAATAATAATAATAATAAAAGAAAAGGCATCTTACATATTACATGTAAGAATTGCTGTTAAAGTAATTCTTTAGGCCTTCTTCTGGAATAATCTGGAAGCCCAGCAAATAATTTTTCCCGATACTTACCCTTATATTTTTTTTTTGTTTTAATGAAAAAAGAATCAAATCAATGTCTTATATCCCACTAACTACATGGCACATAGTAGACAGCATTTTGTATGACTTTTCTTTTGACGATTTATATACTTGTGGGCAACAAACTACCAATTTTATATTGTGATCGGTTGTGAGTATGATATTTTTTATTAAAAATATATATATCAAAATTATATATTTTTATTTTAAAAAAGTTATTTTTGATGTCTGTACATAAAAAGATCCAAAAACATTATTATTTAAATTAAAATTAAAAATATATACATATATTTAAAAAAAAATATTTTTAAAATGTAGTCACCACAAAGTATGCTTCTAGGGGTGAGATTTCCTTCCATCTAAAAAAACATGCTGAAAATTTATTTGTAACAATTACAAATTTAAAATCTTTTCTATTTATTTTTCCAGCAACTATAATTGTCACCTTTATTTACTTAACAACTATATAACCGTTACATCATGGCTGTCTGTAAATAAAATCAGAGAGCTCATTGGACCACAATCATGAGTCCCCATAATCATAATGAGTGATATTTACATGTACTCCACCCTCACCAGATAAACCTATGACGCCGAGGTAAAATGCCTCGACTGCTTAATCGTTACTGTAATTAACATCAGCAAGCATGGAATATTACGGACACCTCCCAAGTGTTCAAGTCAATAAATCTTCTCCTCCTCACCGACCCCTCTCATTCCAACTATATCATTTTGAAATGAGGCTGAGAAGAATAAACAAGCAAATGAGGTGGGGGGGTTTCGTTTTTCTCTCTTTATGCCACTTAATTCATGTGCGTGTATGTTTGAATAAATATAAATGATCAGATAAAATATGGGGGTTGCTCAAATCGATCCATCATTGTTCACAAAAAAACCTAGCACGTATCCCAGTCGGGTCCTTAGCTATTAGTTGACCAAATGCCCTGCTATTATTGATGCTTCCTAGATAACTCTATCTTAATATTTTTATTATTATTAACGTGGGTGTCCGGATTAGTTTGCATTCATCTCAACTAATCTCATAGTCACTTAAGTTAATGATCATATAAACCTTTAATGATTATCATATTAGCAACTACAGGACTCGAACTTGAAACCACAGGAGAAACAAACTCTTCAGTGCCTGTTTAGGAGTGTGACTGCGGCTGCTTTTGAAAATATTTTTCATTCAGAAATGCATTAAAATGATGTTTTTTTATTTTAAAAAAATATTTTGGATATTAGCACTTGAAAATGATCTAAAAACACTATTTTTTTTTAATTTAAAATAAAAAATAAAAAAAAAACAAATTTTCAATTTTTTTCATTTAATGCTGTGCCAAACAGAATTTAAATCTCAAAGTTTTTACCACACTAGTCATGTACTGGATGGTCGACACTAACGTAGTTAAAACTGAAAGAGATAGTCGGGGCGTTAAAATTTGAACTGACTTTAGCGCATAAGCCAAGTAGCCACCACCATGTCAAGGGCCATATTGGCTATCGTTGAAGAGAAGGGATGAGAGCAGTTGGATTTCTTTTCTTCCTCGCGTCTTAATTAATTAATGTCGCCTGCGAGACATTTTCTAAAGTAGCACAGAAACCCTATTTATATACACACACTCTCTCTTCCATTTTAACTACTTTTGTGGAAAAGTACGGGCTGATATCCTTTTTAAATGGTAATGGCTGACCTTAATTTTAACAATTTGTGTTGACTTTGCGAGCTAATTGTGCTTTAATGGCTTATGCTGGGATCCAAATGACAGACAGGTTGCTGAATATAATTTAGCTCCTAGAGCTCCCTTTAATCTAACTCTCTCTGACTTTTCCGATCGCTAATTTGTTTTGGATTGTCAATGATGGACTAATTTGAAACTTCATGTCAGCATAGAATTTTGCTCTCTTCATTGCTTACTAATATCATTTAAGGGTCCGGGATAGGTCAAGGGTTCTCCACTCGCAGACAGGATTATAAAATCTCTCATCAACTAAGAAATTGAAAAGAAGGGATGCTGAACATGCATGGATATATACGACCACATTATGTTTTCGTCTCCGGCCATCATTTCTTAGGACCTCTCTCTATGCGTACAGCTCAAAAAAGCTTCTCTCCTCTTTACAAACTATCGGATGGTTCATTCATCCCTTCAGATCCCTTGTTCTCAAGGTTGGCGATTCCATCGCTTTATTTTTTTTAATTGTAACGGAATATTTTAGTTTTTAAATGTTTTGGTGTGTTGTTTTACAGATTGTATTGTTACAAAAAAATTAGTTAAAATTCAACAATAAAATTATAAAATGATTTTTTTGAATAAAATTAAAAATATATAGAGTATTATATGAATACCATCATCAATCTCGCAAGACTATTACATTGTTTGATTGCTCTGAAATTTTAACATAATATATATAAATATGCTAAGAACTCATCGTAAAATTTCATATTAATTTAACCGTCAGATTAAGAAATAAGATTGATATTGTAAAATTATTAATTATTTTTTTAAGAATAAACTATTTGGCCGAAATAAAACTGGAGTAACGTTCTGGCCAAAAATTGGGCAGAATTTCCAGAATATAATATAATTTTAAATTAGATAAAAACTATATCGGTTTATATTTCTTATTTTAATTGATACAAAACATTACAAACAAAACAAAATTAACAATTGTGCTTGTTTTAGAAGTTCTTGATAAGCTCAAACTCAGCTGCCATTTATAACTGCTTGGTCTAGAAGCCCAATAGCACATTGACCTTTTAAGAGGCTAAAAATCTACGAGTCGTGAGTTGGGGTTTTGTGGTTTCTTGAGTTTATGGTTCGGATTAACTTTCTTTTATCAAAATTTATCTTTTCAATAAAGTTCAAGATCATCTATCTATCTAGTTATTCTATTTTTACTTAATTTTGTTAATCCAGATTGACCAATAAGGCTGCTTGATTTTGAAAATTGTATTGCAACACAATTTTTAGATATATTTCTTTGATTAGTGTATGCTCAAGTATGATTGAAGTTGTTTTTGAAAATCATTTTCGTTTAAAAATGCATTAAAATAATATATATATATATATATATATATATATATATAAATTTGATATCAACACATGAAAATGATCTAAAAATACTGTTTTTTAAATTTAAATTTAAAATTAAAATATAAAATCTATTTAAAAACGTTTTGAAAAACACTGTCTAATTCTGGACTAGATCCCATGTTTTTTTCTTACCCAAAAACAATTGATAGTAATTAATAGTCTTTAAACTTGATGATGTACGTGGTAGCTGGAATCCATAAGGTGGTCACTAAATCTCACGTCTTTTTCATGCTGATAGACTCCATTGATAGGAGTAACTTTAATTCTTAGCTTGAAATTTGTTCATCCATGTTCTTTATGTTTGACTGCAAGGTGGCATGAGCCTTGATCACATAGCTAGGGTGACACGAGCCCCATTAATTTCCCCTGTCATGTGTCGAATTTATCCTAATTTCCTTTGAAAAGAAAGGTACCTAAAAGTTAAGTCTCCATGGGATACCAAAAGGTAGTTTGAAATTGTATTTTAAAAATATTTTGGAAAAATAATTAAAAAATTCTATTTTTATATTAAATTTATTTTTTTGATGTTTTTAGATCTCTTCATATGCTGATGTCAAAATTAATTCTTAAAAAATAAAAATTTATTATTTTGATGTATTTTTAAATGATGAAAAAACAATACCAAGTTAGAAATTGAAGTTTGGAGGCGCAAAGCGAGTAATAAATGAAGGGGTAGAGTTGAAATATGAAAAGTTTTTTTGGGGGGCCATTATGACACTTCTTCAAATACGTTATTAAGCTCAAGGGTGTATCATTGAATGTTTCAAAGATTGGAGGGTGCCATGTCACCTCCAAATTAAGCTATGGCTGCAGCCTAGGTCACACCCTCACCTAGGACAGGAGGAAGAGTCATGTTAACGTAGTATACCCTTTTGATCTTTGTGCAATCAAATCTTTGGTACCAAACTTGTAATGTTCATCGTTTGACGACCTGTCGGTCAAACTTACACTGAATTTAAAAGGATTCCGCATTTAATCATTGTCCACTCAAAACAGAAATGAATTTGGTCGTTTGCGGTCCATTGCCATGAATTTGTTAAAGGAAAGAGTTCTTTTTCGGGTATTTTTTTTTTCTGTTCAAGGAAAAGCGAAGCACTTCTTTGAATCATTCCTCACTCAAGAGGCACACCATAATGCCAGCAATGCTAAAATGTTGACGGTAACGTGCATTGCACTGTTAAATCTAAATTCAATAGGCAGGTTTTATTATTTTATTTAAATTTAGACAAATAATTGATACCGATAATTTATAATCATTTATAATTTATAATTTATAATCATGCATGTTTTTCGTTTTCAAAGTAGTAAGAATAAAAAAAAATATTTCAATGTATTTTAAATTAAAAAGCATTTTAAAATGGCTGCTACAATAATAAACAAAACCATTCTCCCAATCCAAGACCTGTAATTTGTAGGGCAACTAGCTCATAGCCTCATACAACGGGCAATCCTTCCTTGCCAGATGGTTGTGATGAGACGAATTTGACCAATAGAGACGGATGACGTGTCCCCCGAAATTTCCACTGGGTTGATGGTGAATGAGGTATTTAAGAAGGTGTACACGTGTACAGATTGTATGGATTACTGTGTATTTCAACGGGATAGATTATCATAAACAGTATTCAAACTTATGTCTGAAATTCTCTCAAATCATTTTGTACTTTACCTTCCAAAGTCAAGATGCCTTTAAGCCAACTCCATGGTGATTGGTATGCCATATATACAACATGTGCGACTCAAGAAATTTCATCTCCCCAACCCCATAAGAAGTCTAATCACTCCATAAATTTTGTCATGGGGTGATTTTGAATTGGAAATACACCTCACAATCTCCTGTGTGACCAAATCTATCAGCCGATGAGAAAAATAAATAATTAATGATGAATGGCATCCATCCGCTGTCGGTTTTGAGTACGCTCACATGTTTTCAGCTGTAGACTTTCCCTTCGGAAAATGCAAGTGTTTTAACTTGTAACAGTCTCGGACGACAGTTGATGTCGTTGATT
This sequence comes from Salix exigua, assembly GCA_032356905.1. Classification (NCBI taxonomy): domain Eukaryota; kingdom Viridiplantae; phylum Streptophyta; class Magnoliopsida; order Malpighiales; family Salicaceae; genus Salix; species Salix exigua. The sequence goes on from CM063603.1 coordinate 32,671,813, forward strand.
ACCGCGTTTCAAGAGTTTTTTTAGAACAATTTTAAAAAAATATATTTTTATTTAGTTTAAATTAATTATTAGATCATAATGTTAAAAATAATTTTTAAAAAATAAAAAATATATATTATTTTTATATATTTATAAATAAAAAAACAATTTAAAAAACAATCTGCGCAAAAAATCCATTTATCTCCACAGAAGCCATGTTGCCCGCAACTTGTTAAGGGTTTTTGGCAACAGATAAAACGTGGAATACAGCTTCTATTAGAGTCCCATTAAAGTAGTACTGAAACAAAATTAGGTCAAAGATGATCTATATATTAATATTAATATTAATATTAATATTAATATTGGTTTCGTCTATGAAGATGTGAGTTATGTGCTCCCAGCTAAAAGCTCCAAAGCTAGAGAAACTATAATAATTAAAACAATATTGTACATTGGTTGAGTGTTGAGTTCTTATATAAGTTATAAATTCCAAGCAATTTCACTCTTCGGTGAAGAATCATCTCCATATTTGTTGTCGGAGGTAAGATTGTTTGATAGACCTGATCAAACACTATAACCGAGTAATTGCATGTGCTCTATCGTGTTTCAATCGTTGGATCTTGGCAATCAGTTCTTAGCACTTGATCTTTGGAGCTCCATATGATTTTAAACAAACAAGTGAAATCTCAAATGACTTATCTTATTGTTGAGATATAATGATTTAGTGCAAAGACGACTAAGATTATTTTTATTTAATTTGTATTAATGTTTTTCTACTTTTTATTATTAGATTTTAAAGAAATAAACAACTTACTAATAGTCTTGTTTGACACTGCGTTTTAAAAGTGTTTTTTTTTTAAATTATATTTTTATTTTTATTTATTTTAAATAAAAAAATTGATGTTTTTAAATCATTTTCATACGCTGATGTAAAAAATAATTTTTAAAAAATAAAAAAAATATATTATTTTGATATATTTCTAATTAAAAAACACTTTAAATAATATCCGCAAGCATAATCCAAGCAAGCTTTAAGTTTTGTCTGAAATTTTAGATAGTTGGAAAAAATATCACAGGAAATGCCACTAATATTAATTGCTCACCGACAATTTAGTTAGCCTCCTTTTATATATATATATATATATAAACCCTATTCGAATGTGAAAGCCCCACAACCTTTTTTAAAACTCTGGGCTTGGAATTTCTTGTCGATGTATGCATTTCAAAATCATAAATAAATTCTGACATGAAAATAAGATTTACCGCGCAGCCACCATCAAGCTAGCTCCTACGTATTGCTGTTGCACGTGGCAGATAATGTAATAGATCTTACCATTTCACTAGAGAATTAACAAAAACACTAAGACATAACAAAATTTACTATTCATACATTATTCATTTACACTTATAGTCATTGTTCATTGGCAATTTGGCGCGGTGCTTCGCGAGTGCACATCCACCTTTTTTTTCTCAGCCTATGAACAGTGTATTGACAAAAAAAACTAGAAAAAGACAAAAACACCACCGATTTCAGGGGCTCCGCGGTAATTGACCATTTCTGGTCCGGTTCGTCCGACCGAATTTTTATTTTTTTATATTTACTTTAACAGTATAATAATCAATTTGTCCCATCGAAAAGGACAAAAAAACATGTGTTACATTGAGGGGCAGTATGGTAATTAGTTTTTTTGTTTTAATCGATGCAGTACTATTGGCGCCGCTCGTGCCATTCATTTTTATGACCACGTGTATTTCGGGCGGCGCGTGCGTCTTACTTCGACCTCCAAAAACGCTCAACCGACGTCTAGAATACTTTTCAGGGCTATTATCGTCCATATGGGGTGGTGCGTGTTCCTATACAGTGTTCATAGGCACGTCAATGGTCGTTCGAAATTTCACCCTCCATTTCTCTCTCCTCCTGCGCAGGATGACATTAGCGCACCTATTTTTTGCCGAATTTCATTGAGGTCCATGAGCTTTTTATTTTTTTCTGGACCTTATTGCTATTATATAGGTTTTGATTTGTTTCAATTTCGTCCTTCAATTGAAATTGATTATATATTGTAGTTTCAATTAAGTCTCTTGTCCTTTAATATTGTGGATTGGGTTGTAATCCTTAATCTTTTTGGTATCAAAGTTTTCATTGACTTTAATTTCATCCTTCCATGCAAATGTATTATAAATCCTTAATATTTTTTGTATCAAACTTTGATTTCTTTCAATTTTATCCTTCTATGCAAGTTAATTATGGATTTCAGTTTTATTTCGGTCCCGAATCTTTTAATTTTTGGTTTTGTGTTAAATTATTTAATTTCAATATTTTGATTTATTTCAATTTTGTCTTTTAAATTAAAGATATTATTGAGAATATGTCAAGTTAATTATATATATATATATATATATATATATATATATATATATATATATCATACTTGTGAATCCCGTTCCGTTCCACTTCAAAATTCGGGACAAAACGGCAACATTTTTGTCCCGGTAAAAATCCTGGCCCGATCCGGCAAATCCAGCCGGAATGCCCCAGTTCCGTACCGGGCGTTCCATTCCGGGTTCAAAATAAAAAAAATCAAAAAGAAAAAAGAAAAACTCAACCCATAAATTATATATTAGTAAAAATAAAAAATTAAAATCAAGAATATTTTTTAGTTTATGAAGAAAAAGAACTTTGAAAAAGAGAAAGAATGATGACAGAGTTTTGATGGGGTTATGGGAGTGAAAGGAAAGAGTAGTTGTAGAGGTGATGGTGGTCATTCTTTTAAGAAGAAGGGAGGGTTTTGTTTATTCAAATGAAGGGGACAAACGGGTGGGGTAGTTTTTATAGTAATTATTGGTTTTTATACTAATTATTATATAATAATACTAATTAATTATTATATTAATTAATTAATAATTACTATAATAATAGTTAACATAAAAAATAGGGGTATTAATTTGATTGAATTATTTGTAATGGAATGTATTTTAATTAATTATGTTTGAACATTAAAAAACAATAAGTAACATTAATTAATTTCAAATACAACCACCATAAAAAAACATAGAATTACTTGAAAAACATACAATAAGTAGCTTAAATTTCAAATTTCAAATATTTTGGATGTTTAATTATAATTAAATTCATTCTTTATGTTTTATTTTAAAAAAAATAATTTTATTGTTGGAATTTTAGAGATGTTTCTAATTTTGAGATTATGTTTGTTTGACTTTGTGTTTGTATTGTATAATTTAAAGTTAATTCATCTTGAATTTTAATTATATTTGTTAAATTAATATTTTATTTTTCATGTATATATATATATAATTAATTTATATGAATAGTACGACACCGAAACGGAATGCCGGAACGCTCCAAAACCGGAACGTTCCGTTCCTATCGAAAAACTGTAACGGCGACCGGAACGGTATTGACAACTTTGATATATATATATATATATATATATATATATATATATATATATATTCAACGAATTAAAGTTGAGACTAATTATATGTTTTGATATTTATGAAATATTATTGTCTAAAAATATAAGAGAGAGAGAGAAAATGACCTAATATTTTTTAAAAAAACAAAATTAATATCAATATGCTTAAATACATTTAATATAATAATATGATTAATAAATCTTATAAAAATATTATTGTCTTTGAATTAAAATTTTATACTCTTTTGTTTAAGTTTATTTCTTTAATTATTTTCCCAATATTTTCATTTTGAATATTTCAAATTTAATATTACTGGGGAAAAATACAACTTTAAAAAACAAAAGGTAGACAAATTTATCAGCTCAAATTTTTTTCTTTTGACAAATCTACCTAGATTATCTACACTTAAAAAAATATGCGAACCACTTCTCATTTCGATTACACTGATCCTTTTAGACTGCAAATAATTCATCATAACACGCAAAAAATAAGTTTATTTCTTAAAAAAATTACAATTTTTTATTGATAATGTGTCAGATCTAATATTACTGGGGAAAAAAAACAACTATTTTTTTTTTTTACAAATTTACCTAAGTTATATCCAATTAAAAAATATATGAACCACTTTCCATTTCGATTATAGTATTCCTTCTAAGTGGGGAAAAAATTAGTTGTTACATATTTTATCTATTATAATGTTACTAATTAAATAGAAAAAACTCTAGCACGATGCGCTGGCAAACATACTAATTATACCACGCAAAAACACATTTTTAACATATTTTATCTGTTGCAATTTTAGTAATTAAACATTAAAATAACTAATTATAGCACGCAAAAAATATAAGTTTATTTTTGGAAAAAAATTATAATATTTATTTTTATAATGTGTCGGATCTAATATTAGTGGGGAAAAATGCAACTCATAAAAAAAAATTACCTATATTATCTATGATTAAAAAAATATACAAACCACTTTTCATTTTGATTAAATAAATTTTATCAATTATAATTTTACTAATTCAATATTAAAATACAGTTAACCATGTAATTATTTCGTACCGTAGTTAACCATGTTTTAGGATATACTGAGCGGTATACCACAGCTGATCTGGTGGTTTTTTATTTATGTAAAAAAATTATTATTTTTATATGTATTGTATTTTATTAGTTTAATATTTATTTAGTATAGTTATAATTGATAAAATTTATGTAATCAAAATGGAAAGTGACGCGTATATTTTGTAATTGCAGATAACCTACGTAAATCTTTATTTTTTTTGTTTATCTTTTCCCTAGCAATATTATATTTAAAATATTAAAAATAAAAATATTATAAATTTGTTTTTAAGAAATAAATCTAAACAAAAGAGTACCAAATTTCAATATTAATTTTAAAATGATATTAATTTTTTATTCCAAAAACCTAGGTCATGTTTTCTTTTCCCTATATATATATATATATATATATATTCATATGAGATAACATCCAATAAATATTAGAACATATAATTAATGAAAGACTAAAATTATCCTAGAAAATTTAAGAAAATTAAAAAAAAATTATCATTGTCATCACTGTCAAAACAATAAAAATTATTAGATTATATGGAGAGAAAAAAACAATAACAAAAGAGTAAGCAAGAAAAACAATTAAATTATTATTATAAAATAACTCGGACACCCCGGTCATGGGGAAAAAATATAAGTGGAAAAAAGGGGAAAAATGTAGAAGTGGAAACAAAAAAAGAAAAAAATAGATCCGAAGATTAATCGTGATACGCGTAAGCTGTCATTAATATCCAAGCTAAAAAAACAAACAAACGAAAACAACTTTTACAGAGTAATTTTCTAAAATTAGGATTTAAAAAATTCCAAAAAAAAAACAAACGAAAAGCAACACTTTCCAAAATAAGGATTAAAAAAAAACGAAATTTAGGAAAAAAAAAAGATTTAAAAAGAAAAAAAAACAAAATTTAGAAGAAAAAAAAGGATTTAAAAAGAAAAAAAAGAAATTTAGAAAAAAAAAGAATTTAAAAAGAAAAAAAACGAAATTTATAAGAAAAAAAAGGATTTAAAAAAAAGAAAAAAAACGAAATTTAGAAAAAAAAGAATTTAAAAAGAAAAAAAACGAAATTTATAGAAAAAGAATTTAAAAAGAAAAAAAACGAAATTTATAAGAAAAAAAAGGATTTAAAAAAAAGAAAAAAAAACGAAATTTAGAAAAAAAAGCATGGTTATTAAAAAAAACAATGCAAGGGAAAAACACCTTTTTAAACAGTAATGAGAAAAAAAATCATGTTGCGCATAAAATAACTCGGACACCCCGGTCATGGGGAAAAAATATAAGTGGAAAAAAAGGGGAAAAAATGTAGAAGTGGAAACAAAAAAAGGAAAAAAATAGATCCGGAGATTAATCATGATACGCGTAAGCTGTCATTAATATCCAAGTTAAAAAAACAAACAAACGAAAACAACTTTTACAGAGTAATTTTCTAAAATTAGGATTTAAAAAATAAAACAAAAACAAACGAAAAGCAACACTTTCCAAAATAAGGATTAAAAAAAATGAAATTTAGGAAAAAAAAGGATTTAAAAAGAAAAAAAAGGATTTAAAAAGAAAAAAAAAAGAAATTTAGAAAAAAAAAGAATTTAAAACGAAAAAAAACGAAATTTATAAGAAAAAAAAGGATTTAAAAAAAAAACGAAATTTAGAAAAAAAATAATTTAAAAAAAAAAAGAAATTTAGAAAAAAAAGAAAAAAAACGAAATTTATAGAAAAAGAATTTAAAAAGAAAAAAAACAAAATTTAGAAAAAAAAGAATTTAAAAAGAAAAAAAACGAAATTTATAAGAAAAAAAAGGATTTAAAAAAAAAGAAAAAAAAGGAAATTTAGAAAAAAAAAGAATTTAAAAAGAAAAAAAAACGAAATTTATAAGAAAAAAAAGGATTTAAAAAAAAACGAAAATTTGAACATTATTATTAAAAAAAAGCATGGTTATTAAAAAAAACAATGCAAGGGAAAAACACCTTTTTAAACAGTAATGAGAAAAAAAATCATGATGCGCATAAAATAACTCGGACACCCCCGTCATGGGAAAAAATATAGAAGTGAAAACAAAAAAAGGAAAAAAATAGATCCGGAGATTAATCGTGATACGCGTAAGCTGTCATTAATATCCAATTTAAAAAAACAAACAAACGAAAGCAACTTTTACAGAGTAATTTTCTAAAATTAGGATTTAAAAAATCCAAAAAAAAACAAACGAAAAGCAACATTTTCCAAAATAAAGATTAAAAAAAACGAAATTTAGGAAAAAAAGGATTTAAAAAGAAAAAAACAAAATTTAGAAGAAAAAAAGGATTTAAAAAGAAAAAAAACGAAATTTAGAAAAAAAAAGAATTTAAAAAGAAAAAAAACGAAATTTATAAGGAAAAAAAGGATTTAAAAAGAAGAAAAAAAACGAAATTTAGAAGAAAAAAAAGAATTTAAAAAGAAAAAAACAAAATTTATAGAAAAAGAATTTAAAAAGAAAAAAACGAAATTTAGAAAAAAAAAGAATTTAAAAAAAAAACGAAATTTAAAAAAAAAAGAATTTAAAAAAAAAACGAAATTAAAAAAAAAAAAGACAGATGTACTCCCGCGTAGTACAAATGCAAAATAGCCAATACACAGTAATCTACTGTGCATTTGGCCGATGCCTTTTAGATATATTAATTAATAAATATATATATATATATATATATATATATATATATATACATACAATAAGAATATAATGAAAGAAACTCCGTACACTCATCGAAATTCGAATTTTACTTCACTAAAAACAGCTAAAAAACACATTAATTATTTAACTAATTTTACATCTGCAACCTTCATCTTCTCTAGTGGAATAAAAAATCCTCTATTGAAGGAGCTCAAATCGAGAGTTAGATGAGATATATCTATGGGGTAACCGGCCGGGTTAATCATGAGGAATGAGTAAATGTGTTGGTAGTGTGGTCTGCACTGAGACTGCAAAAAGATTGGTGTTTAGTAAGGTTAAAAATTGAAATATTGTGTGCGTCTTCTTGCCGGTTTGGCACTGCGAACAAACTGGTGATTTCATATTTTTACTTCTTTTTTTCACTTTAAAAGATATAGTATTTTTAGATCATTTTGACGTGCTGATATCAAAATAATTTTTAAAAAATAAAAATAAAATCATTTTGATACATTTCGACATGAAACTCAATTTTAAAAGCTACCACAACCATACTCCTAAATATATACAAAAAAAAACAATCAAACCAACGTTTTACAAGAAACAACTCATGTATTGTCACCCGTGTTTTCACTGGTGCTCCATATATAGTATAATAAAGGGTAGAGATGCATGGTTGCATGAGAATGGAAAACAAGATTCTCCACAATTCAATGGAATATTATTATTGTGTGCCTAATAGCAAGCTGGGCACACAAAGTCATATGGGACAAGCATATTCTTATCAGCTCTATAATATTTTCTTAATAAAATAAAATACCAAAGTTGTCAATACCGTTTCGGTGTTCAGTTTTGATGTCAGATCTTGTTAATATATAATTATATATATATGTAGAAAAAATAAAATATTAATTTAACAATCATAATTAAAATTTGAATTCTTTTTTATTTAAAATATTTTGGTGTTTTTAAATTATTTTGATGTATAGATGTCAAAAATAATTTTTTTTTAAAAAAAATAGATTTTGAGCCCGGAACGGAACCGAGACGTTCTGGCTGGAATTTCAGAACGGATCAGAATTAAAACCGGACAAAACGACACCGCTTTTGTCCCGGTTTTGTAAATAAAACAGAGCGTTCTTGCCGCTCCTACGGAACTGAACGGATTTGATATCTATGAAAATATATTTGAGTTGGAGAATAAAATATGTTAATCCTCTTGCAAGTAGACATTTTCTTTTTTATCTTTTTTTTTTAAAGTAAAATTTATTGCTATAAAAAACATAATAATGAAATACACGAAACTGTTTTTTTATTAAACTTCAAACTCAAACATAGTTTTAATCAAGTATTTCAATTTTAGTTATGAACTGTAATTAAAAATACTATTAATAAAATTATTTTTTTAATTTAAACCACCAAAGTGATTGCAATGCCAAACAAACCTGAGTCAGGATGGGCGACCATGTTTTGAAAGAAATGGGAGCTTGTTTGGGAGGACGGTTTTGGTAGATTTTCAAAGTATTTTTCATGCCGAAATATATCAAATGACATTTTTTTTTAAAAAAAATCATTTTTAACATCAACACATCAAAATAATTTAAAATAACTAAAATATATTCATTTAAAATAAATTTTTTTTAATTATTTTCGAAAGCAAACACCATACAAAAACAGCTAGCCAACCGAATGGATCCTTGAAGTCATGGAGCCATGCACATGCTGTGGTCATGTAGCAAGGTCAAATCTTCAGGGCCACGCAGTACATCAGAACAGATACGTGGCAGTGACAACCAATAAAACCCAAAGATAACGATCTTGTTTTTTTCTTTCAGACAACTGTTTTAGAATACGAGACGAGACAGCGAGAGAGATTGAATGTGGGGGGCCTAATCGAAAGAGCCAGGCATATTTCCACCCTGAAGTGGGTGATTGACTGTTCAAGAATTTGGTGCCAATTGCTTTTTCAAATTTTATTTGCTAACATATATATTAAATGATTTTTTTTAAAAAATAAAATTATTTTTAATATCAGTACATCAAAATAATCTATAAATATAAAAAAAAATAAAAATAAATAAAAACAATCAAAAATATTTTTAAAGCGTAATGTCAAAGCCCATATCATTAATACACACATAAGACTATGTGGTATAACATCATTTTTTTTTCTTTTTGCTCACTAAATATGTATGTTGCGCCTGATATATAGAAACTAGATAAGAGATTGCCACCTAGTATATGATAATTAGAAATCGTAGTTGGTCATTAGATCTTTTTGGATAAGAGATTTGATTATACTAAAAAAAAAACTCATTAATCTAAAGTATACTAATCGACAATAAGTTACTTATTTACTCTAAACTTGTGACCTGTATAAGAGGTTGATTGGACTACAAAAAACACCCATTACTCTCTAAGGTAAGCTACTTTTATGTGAATTTGTGACTACATACCTATGAGTCTTTTCTAATTGTTTGTCTAAATTTAATATATGAGTTTAATAAGTGATTTAGAATACATGCTTAGTCTTAAAGCTCAATCCTCACTTTCAAAATATGAGGAATGCTGAATAATAAAATGAGCCCTTGTTGAGCACATTTATTTTACTATAGGTCGCTATCAATAGAGTGAGATTTATTTCATCGGTAAATATCATTAGTAAACACTGATAAATTTTCAAGCGAAGTTACAGTGGAATTCAAATACATTCTGGTACGATGATGTGATGTATTTTACAAGCAAAAATATAGTAGAATTATCCCATTAGTAAATGTCTTGATTAAAATATATTTTAGATATTAAGGACTATAATATAATTAATACATGGATTATGTTCTTAGACCTACAAAAATCAATGACTTTATTTGGTTAATTTCTAAAATTTTCCTAGAATTTAGGAGCAAATTGATATTTTTTTCCATTTACATAATTTGATTTATAAATAGTAAGTTTTGCCTCTTATTTTAATAAAAAGATGGTTGTTTCCTAGATAGAAAAACTATGCAACTTACATAAATAAAGATTTAAGAGATTTCATACTAGTGATTCGTATGAATTACCGCTAAAGGTTGGACAATCAGAAAACTCATATTTTATAGAATTATTTAGAGTCAAAGGAAATCAAATCTTCAAGTAATTTTTTTTCCAAACAACTCTAAATCTCTCTAATGAGATCAAAAAGATTTTCTAATAATTTTATTTTATTATTTTTATTTCATGTATGATATTCAAAAAAACACAACAAATAATGCTGAAAATTCAACATATTTCTATTATTATTATTATTATTAATGTTATTATTATTATATGACACGTATATTATGTGATGTAGAAAGACGGTATCAAATCGCATTGACTTCTTTAGCTCCTTTGCTTCTCTAGCTTGAATTCTCTACCCTATATATACCTAGGCACATGTTTCTCGAAATGGAGTGAATTTGCCTAACCTCTCCTTCTCACTCTCCTCTCCCTCTCTCACCAAATAAGACTAGCTAGCTTCTTCAAATCTGCGAGCATACAATATCATGGGAAAATCTCCTTGCTGTGAGAAAAATGGAGTAAAGAAAGGTCCATGGACAGAAGAGGAAGATAAGAAATTGACTAATTACATTCAGAAACATGGGCATGGAAGATGGCGACTCCTCCCAAAAAATGCAGGTATTCAAGCCAATTCTCCATTTTTGTGGCATGCAGACAACTTTTGGTCTTAGAACTATCGTAATTCTCACCATCTCTGCTCTTATAATAGCTTGGCTGATGCTTTTGTGATATCGATCTCATTTGCAGGACTCAAAAGATGTGGAAAGAGTTGTCGTCTTCGGTGGACTAATTACTTGAGGCCCGACATCAAGAGAGGGAAGCTCTCGTTTGAAGAAGAGGAGACAATAATTCAGTTGCATAGTGTTTTGGGAAATAAGTGGGTGCCTTCTTTTTTTTATTTGACTAATAGACTATATTTTCGTGGTAGTCATGAGGGTTTTTACATCCTAGACAGTAAAATATTCCGTACCATTTTGAAGTGATTGTTTTATTTCTCGAGGACTTGTCACCGAGTTAATATTTTCTGCACTATTTCTTCGGTGACTAAATTTTTCTTCTGTTCACACTGTGGTAGGTGGTCTGCAATTGCTACTCGCTTGCCTGGACGAACTGATAACGAGATCAAGAATTATTGGAACACCCACATAAAGAAAAGGCTACTGAGGATGGGAATTGATCCTGTCACTCATAAGCCACGCCTTGATCTTCTTCAACTCTACTCGGTTCTCAACTCGACTGTCCACGACTCATCTCAGCTTAATATTTCGAGTTTTCTTGGCAATATTGGACCCATTTTGAACCCAGATCTCTTAGATCTAGCCACTTCCTACTTGTCATGCCAAGGCAATTACATTAGCCAAGATGTTAGTCCAAAAAATTTCCAAGATGGCCAATTCCAATGCTCACAACCAAACGAGCTCCCGAACCAAATCCAAGCTTGCCCAGATGCATTAAATGCTCAGTTTCTATATGAAACCCAAATTAGTGATGCCAATTTGGAGCAACTTTCTTGTAACCCCACCAACTTTAGCTGTCAAAACTCACTACAAAGTTCGTGGCACACTAACGGGGAGAGCACTCCCGATATTTGTGAAAGTTTCATGTCGAACTACGTGTATCATGATTCTAATAATAAAACCATCGCCAACGATATTTCCTTCGAGACACTACCGAGTTTGAGTTTTAGCTCATTCCTGTCGACACCTTCATCTAGTACAACTCCCTTGCGTTCTTCATCGACAACTTGCGTCAATGTCAGCACAGAAGATGAAAAGGATAGTTACTGCAGTAACATGCTGGTGTTCGGCATTCCCAGCAGCTTGGATCCCAGCAGACACATTTAGACAAAGGATGGAATGTTACATGTTGATCGGTGTTCTATCTTTCCAGAACTAGATTCCCTTTTCTGATGCCTGGATTTCTTATTGTATTTTGATGTGTTTATTATTATTATTATTATTAAACATGTATATTTCTTAGTCAAACTCTATATAATTTCTTCTTACAAGTGTTATGTTCAAGAACAATAACAAGTACATAATTATATATATATATACAAAAGAAAACCCTAGAGATTAGGTATCGGGTGGGATATCCAGCTGAATAAAAACATGAACGAATTATAGATTATCAAGAGGTCAGACTGAGAGAAAATGTGTATTGTTATAAGGTTTATACATTGTCTCAGCTTCATCTAAAATCCAAATGTCAATTCTCTCCTAAAGTTTATAACAAATCTTAACATACATACATGCATGCATGCATGTATGTATACATACATACAGTGTTTCTTCCCTTGGCAAACACTGTCCAGTGGTTGGGGAACGATTGAGACCGAGGACTGATGAGATTTGTCAGTAGAAATTAATAGCGAATTGAGAATTTTTGGTAATGTTGTAGTCCTGATTGATGATGACTACCTAAATGATTCCTGGATTATTTATGTTAACATAATTTTTTCATAGTAACTTATTGAATTTAACTAAGCTACAACAGTACTCTGTTTGTTGAAGCTAGCTAATAGCTTATTTCAAATAAATTGAAAATTAGATTTAATTTCTAAATATATTTGAATTCAATTGATAATATATTATAATTTTTATACTTGAAATAAAACATTAAATCTAATAACATTGTTTGGAATATTCATGGAAATGAATTGAATTAGTAATCTTAATTATTTCTCTTGTGATTTAAAAACTGTTCCTGTTACAGAAATCATTTGTTTTTGTTACAAGGATCCTTGTATTTATTTAAAATGGCATAAAATATAGACATTTTTAAAAAGATATAGAATTAATTTTTTATTAAATATCTATTGCAAAAACAAGAACAATATATATTTGCTAAGAGAACTTTTTGATGATTATTTAAATTGTTGCTAGAAAGTTAGGCTTGCGCTTATTAACAGAAAAATTAAAGGGCACGGAGAAACTATTGTTCAGCCATACCCTTTGTTCGATAGATTAGTAATCCATGATGTATTGCCTTTTTATAATTTCTCAATTTAAAAAAAAATCTTTTTTTCTTTTTATATCTTTCAATATTGGAGTGATTAATTAAAAATCAATATTATAATTAATTTATTTTTATTTTTTATAGGGTTAAAGTGATCTACGAGTTTACAAAGATAACTCTAATTTACAGGTTAAATACAGTGTACTTTTTTTGTTTTTAATTAAACTTGACTTTGTTATCCCCTATTTATTTCATGAGGTTATAAAGTATATATTTATGACTTTTCTCTAACTAAAAAGTCAAAAAACAATTAAAATAAGTTTTCAAAAAGTATGCCAAATATAACCTTAAATTATTATACATCATGTAGATTTCCTTAGTATTGAAGACGATCACTGCTAACCATCAGAGATTGAACAGCGGTGAATGTTGTACCTCATGCCAGTATCTCAGCCTTCTAGCATGTATCAGATAAATTGTAAATCAATTATCAATTCAATTACAGCAGCAAGATCATCAACTCAGTTACCCACTTGCGATTTTCACCAGCAATCCCATGCATAAATAGCATAATTTGGCATGATCAGATAACTGGTAAAGATTTCTCTTTCTTTTTCACAACTCATTAAAGCTTTGAAAAAAACACAAGCACTCAATTTCTAAATGAAACCCCGTCTAATGAAAACCAGTTTTGGAGTGACTTTCTCGTAACCCACCAAGTTTAGTTGCCAAAGAAATATTGCATTTCATTGCACAAAGACATTTATATACACAGAAACATGTCAATCAAGGAGCTTCTGCATTTTTTAACCATATTTGATGTATACTAACCGTGAATTGAAGGGCCGAGTTGAAAGCACAACTTGCATTGTTGCGGCCATGTAGCAGCTGCCAGGAAAAAAATATGGGAAACAGGAATGTCAAACAAATGCATGGTTCACAACAGCACTTTACAAGGACCAAATGTTACCTGTTCACAAGTCCTGTATAACCTGGTCCAAAAATGGGTTCCACATCCTGTCCACTCTCTTCAATTCGGTTCCAATTATAGTTGGTGTTCTGGTCAAGTTCCCTCTCAGAAGTTGTCATCTCAGTCTGAAAACAAGAAGTTGATACGGGTACTGGGTCAAACGAGAAGGGTGAATCATTATGGGATGAGACACATGGTTTCAAATGTTAAAAAATTCAAATCCTCAAAACTTCATTGATAGTTTCAAATCTACAGCTGTATGTGTGAAATATTGGTAACTAAGACGTGGTGTTGCCAAACATATCATTAATGGTATAAAATCTTTTAAACTGACCTTGTTAGTAGGCTGCAAATGCATATAGATGGACATCTTACACCGTTATTTTTCTATCCGCTGTTTTCAAAAACTCTACCAGATACATTTTAGTACATGTTACTAGACTACAATTACATTTTAGTAGAGATAACTAATCTTTTGTAAGGCTGAAAAATCAATGCCAAAAAAGCTAGATGTTGTGCTAAAAGTGGGTCCAAAACACTATCGACATCTGGATAAGAGAAAACATCTGAGCTGCCACAATGTGTGCCCATGGTTATAGTTCTCTGTAAAACAAATCCTCAAAGAATAGTTGAAAAGAATGTGGCATGTGTAGAATATTAAACCAAAGACAGTTTGGTTTCTCTCTTCTTCAAATTAACAAGACAGTGCATCCATATGAGCAGAATTAACTATGAAAAGCAAGCAGAGTTCCAAGTTTTCCTGGCCATTTCTCCACCGGCACTAGCACATTTTGTGTATTTTCTATCTTACTTTAGGAATTTTATGTGTTTCCTTCAATGCTAAACTAGGAACTCTTCCTTTTAAGCAACCATTTAGCACCTGTATAGCATAGATTCATTTTCCAGAATTAATAGCTATGCAATAATAACAAGCGTTAATTCGATCCTTCAACAGTTTCATATTTAGTAGCTTGGCAGCTAATTCTCTACAGCATGCCATCTTACTTCTTTCCAGTTTTATTAGAAACATGACAGCAACAAAGCAAAGCAGATTGAGCTGTCCAAGGAATATCTGGCTTCTTTTCATGGAGGTAAATAAATTCTTCGAACATGTGTACATACTAAATTCTAACCAAAAATCCCATTCCAGTACAATTATCCATGTTTTAACAACAAGATTCATGTGTGTACATACTAAATTTTAAACAATGATGCTAATGAAACTGCTTGACCAGTGCAAGAAGTGAACAAATAGAAACTTGTCTTTGTACACATCATTCAAAAGATGGATGTTTTTGACAGGATATACATACACTCAAGCATGAAATTAAGTAAAGAAAATACTTCCTACTCCTTCACAATGCAAGTTGGCATTACCTGCTGCTTCGAGATCAGCAGTAATTGTCCCAAGATTCACAGCAAGAGGGCAGCTTGTTTCCTTGTAATGTTGAATGGCATGGTTGTTGCCTCCAGTTCCATCCCAATTTTTTCGTCCACAAAGAATCATTCCATCAGTAAGATTTAACCACAAATTATCTTTTTTGTCACACTTGGCACATTTCCACCTGGCTGGATGGTGGAATAACACCATTGTCAATCTGTGGTAAATTCATTGCATATGCACTAACTTGCTTCTTATCAGCTATCCAGTTGCTCTTTCCTCTCAGCACCTTCAGTCATTATTATAGCATCAACTGCCAACCTAACCTGCAGTATTAGAAAAATGGTAGTCATAATAAGGTATTCATCCAGGTGGTAAGATATTATTAAGATTGAAAAACTAAAACAAAGATATAGTGACAACAATGCACCTTCTCTGGCAACTCCACTGAAGGGAATGGTAAAGTAACATAATCAGGTAATATCACTGTATTGTGAGTTTCTTCATATTCAGGTTCATTGTTGTCAAATCCCCCATCAACACCTACAAATACAAAAAAACACTCAAGTACTGTTCTCAGCTAGCCAATAATTAAAAGAAAAATAGTAACTTCATTAAGAATTATTAGGCTTTCGTATGATAAAAGGTAAAGCATTAGGGACAAGCACAGACAGGTTGGAGCTGCTATCCTTTGTGTACTTTTAAATTTGACACCTAAAATCAAGTGGCTCACATGCAAAAACTGAACGAGGCATACAAAGCTTCAAAGGCCATGTCAGTTTGTATCTAAGACTAGAAGTTCATAGTGTAGAAGTTATACTACAGTGGGAAATTGTAGTTTTCAAGATTTCAAAACATCAACTTCAGCATATCCATGTTGACTTCAGAATGAATCTGGTTAGGGAGCTCTTCTTGGTTTCCAAAAGATTTGTTGAGAAAATGTATATATCTGAGAGAATCGAAACAAAAAATTCTATATACAAGCAGAACCACATCAAACCCAAAACTTAAATATTAGACTGTAAGTTTCATTACAATATAAATACATGTCTTACAAAATCACTCTTTAACCAACATAACACATCCATGCAGATGCATTATCTCTTTCAAACAAGCTGTGGTCATGGTGATTGCAACTCAAACCAACTCATAACCAATTCTCAATAATGATTCTTACAATCCTCTTTAAGAACACCCCCAATATTAAACAATCATGAAATCAATTGAATTATATGCGCAGCCATGATAAATATTTGGGTACCTATAGCCAAATGAGTTGGTTTCTTCAAAGGCCTATCTTCAGGGACCACCTTTCTTGTTTGCTTTACGTGTAAATAAACCGGGTTTCAAGTCTTCTCATAATTCCAACCCACATAATCTTTCCCAAAAGCAAGACATGTAGTCACGTCGACAAACAACCCGCCTTCAGACCCCTGGAATTCATCAAAGAAAAAGCCAGCAGCATAATATATATATATATATATATATATATATATATATATATATATATTCAATAACTGCAAATGCATCAAAATGAAAGAACATAAAATAATTAAATTATATATATAAAACAAATTAAAGTCTTACTGGTATTTTCCTGACTTCCATGCTTTTTCAAAAGTAAAAATCATAAAAAAAAAATTGTATTCGTTCACTTAATAAGAAACCGAAACAGGTGGCAACTATTGAAAAAAAAACTTTCTTTCACTCTATCGTGAACCAAACAGAAATACTTTTACCAGGCCAGAACCACGTCACAGCAAGCATCTATTAAGACTTAGTTAGTTATTATCTACATGAAGCAAAGTTTTGGTTATTTAGATTATTTTACAAAAGAAATATTCGGATATATTTTCCTCTCACTTAAAAATTGAACTTTCTTGGAAATCAAACAGAAAGAAAGAAAGAAAAGAATACCGGAGTTTCGAAAGAGACGCGGCACTCTTGCTTGTATATGTGATTAGTTGGTTCGGGTATCCGAACCCGAGAGAGATTCGATCGGAGCAGGTCTATCGGGTTCATCGTCTCGAAACATTTTTTTAACTTATTTTGTGAAGAGATTTTATAGAGAGAGTGAGCACAATCGTGTCACCAAGAGAGGGAGAGGTGACACTGTTAGACTTGTGGCTGAATTTGGATACTTCGATTGGACTTTAACAACCTAGGGTCCGTTATTTTTGGCCCAATATATACTCTACTATTATATTATATTATATTATATTATTAATTAACATTCACACTTCAATAAATAAACTAAGAGATTTGAGAAAAAAACGATATTTATTGTTATAGTGGACTAAATTTTTCATCCTTTATGTCTTTTCATTTTAACACTGAATTTAATTTACTTTTAATAGTTATATTTACGTGGTTTATTTGTCAATTCCAACTGAATTGCTATTTGAAGAGCTAAAATTAAAAAAATTAGTTTTGTAGCATATTTGTTTAATTTTTTACACTCCAACAGGAAAGCTATTTTGATAGCCAAAATAATTTTGTCATGCTTGAGCTGCTCTCATGTAGAAAAGCTAAAAAGATGGGGCCATCTTCTTTTTGTGTGGATTGTTGACGTGGTGTGTGTATTAGAAAATAATATAACTACATCAAAAATATTTATTTTTTTATTTAAAAATACTTCAATAAGAGAGTAAAAAATTATATACAAAATTAATAATTATATTGTTGGATGGTTTTTGAAAAAAAAATTATTTAATTATATAATTTACT
The DNA here is from genome assembly GCA_032356905.1 of Salix exigua. Lineage (NCBI taxonomy): Eukaryota > Viridiplantae > Streptophyta > Magnoliopsida > Malpighiales > Salicaceae > Salix > Salix exigua. The sequence continues at coordinate 32,690,015 of CM063603.1, forward strand.
CTTATTGATTGTATAATTAATTGCATAATTAATCTGCGTACAAAATAATTGCACTATATTTAAAATAATATAAAAAAATAAATTTTCAAAATGATTTTTACCATTGAAGTACATATAAACAAAAAAGTCATATATATATATTATTCAAAAAGCCATTTTAGAGATTTGATTTTCCAAAATGACTTTTGTCATTGGAGTACACATCAACAAAAACAAATTATATATATATTATTCAAAAAATCATTTTAGATATTTGGCTTTCCAAAATGGTTTTTGCAATTGAAGTTGCTCTTAATTTTCATGTTCTCACGTGTCTAATTCGTTGCCAAATATCCTGACATTAAATTAGATATAAAGATTAATTTTATGTTGCTCTTAAAACTAAAATTAAAAACCCAAGGACTAAAATTGATATTTAAGAAAAGCTTCCACGCATTTGTTTGTTTACATGACATGGAAATGTTTCGGTTTCTATTTTTTTTTTCCATATATGATCCGTTATATTTAGATTCTTACATCTCAATCCATAAGTTCATTTTTTGCGTTTTGATTGATGAACACGGAAATGAGAAGCAAGTCACCATAATAAAAAGAAATTGAGATACAAAAATTCTTGTCAATAATTATTTTTAATATCAATATATAAATTTAAAAAAAAACATAAAAAAATAATGATTAAATTTTTTAAATCTTTTTAAAACACTTTTAAAATATAATGTCAAATAAGATATCATCCCTAGCTTCCCAACAAATTGGTGATGGTCCAACAAGATAAATCGTGGTTTAAGAAAGAACCTTTTAATTCTATTTGATTTTATTTTTTTGTCAACGTAGACCAGGCATTTAATGAGGTTTTAAAAATTTATTTATATCAACGTAGACCAGGCATGATACCAATTATTTACTAGTAATTTTTAATTTTGAACTTTTATTTTATTTTACTCTTTTATTTTGTTAATTTAATGCCAAATATCAACGGAGACTTTCAAGTTTGGTTTCAATCAATTGTTTTTCTTAAAAGTCATTTAATATATTATAATGTGATCGTTATTATTTGATTTGCTTGTATGCTTACATTTGCTTGTATGCTTACAAAATATACATAAGCTATTTATTTTAATTGACTATTGTTATGTTATTTTTAGCATTTAAGTGCTTGTACTTTTCAAAGTAAAGGATTGGGAATAAATTCATAAAAGATTTATAAAAGATTTTCTCCTCTCAATTCAATACTATTAAATATAAAAGAACAAAATGAGGTAAAAAAGACACAAAAATAACCCTAATCAATCTAAGTTAGCATGATAAATTTGTAACTTTGGTAACCATGGTTGATCCACCCCTGGTATATCTCATCAAATTTGGGACTTGGATCATAAGATTACAATAATTTGATAAAAAAAAATAAAGATATTATAAAGTATTTTTCAAAAAGAAAAACATTAACTCTATTAACTTTCTAACCTCTTACTCGGGTCATTAATTAGACTCGAAACACCATATTTAAAAAAAATCATGAATCTCAATTTCTAAAAAATAATTTTAATTATACAAAAGGATTAAAAAAGTTAGTAATTAAAAGAGTAATGATCAAAATTTAAATACAAAGTTAATTTTATATAGGAGGGTAAAATTGAAAAGAAAATCAATTTAGTGAGATAACCAAAATAGATCAAAAGAATAAGGATCAATAGTAAAAATAACATTCCTTTAATTTGGATTGAATGATGAAATTGAAAGTAAATTAAACTTGTACAAAAAGACCAAGAAAAAGAATTAAAAATCATAATGATGAGGATTGAATTGGAAAACATAATAAAATTTAAAATCAATAAAACTCTTACAAAAGTCCAGAGAAAAACAAATAAAGACCAATTTGGAAAAACCAATATATATTACATTAGAACTGATAGGTGAAATTGAAAATAAATAATTTTTTTAAAGGGACAATAAAAAAATAGAAATTAAATTAAAATAAATGAGTTCAAAATACCATTAACAAAAAGGATCAAACTATTATTTAGAGGAAAGCAAAAGTAAACAAGAAAGAAAAAAAAAAACTCACCAATGACAAACTAATCACCTAATATTGACAAGCATCATCTAGAAAAAAAAAGATTTTTTTTTAAAAAGATAGAGTTTATTGAAAAAAGAAATAAATAAGAAATTTTATGTTTTTCTTTTAGGAGTCAAGCATTGCATCATATTTGAGTGCCAACATTAATTGATTTCATTGAATATATTGCGCTTGCTTTGTTAATTGATGATTATATCAATGAAATATTACTAAAGTTAAAAAATTGTTTTTATTTGGGCATTAAGCATCTTGGAGAAAATTATAATTCAGTCCCTCTAGTTATTATAAATCAAATTTAAGTAATTCACAAATTTCAAAAACTAATTAACTAGCCTCTTATCTAATTCTCAATTCAATATTGTTTTATTTTAAAAAAATAGTGAAATTCGAGGGGAAGTTTTTGATTTCCTTGCCACAGCAAAGATAGTACGAAGGGGTATTGGGTTTTTAAAGTTTTTATTTATTTTTTATTTTTTATACGTGTGAATTCAAATTATGAGATCATACCAGTAATTTTTTAAAAATAATTTTATAGATAATTTAAGTTAAATAATAAATAATAATATAAAAACTCAAACATCAATACATAAGTCCATCAAGTTAGATTACCTCCACTAAATTCATTCTTGTTGCAATAATTGCAAGCATGCAAATAGCTTGAAGTGGAATCAAAGTGCTAGATTCCACCTCTCAAAAGTAAAATAAAAATGATAAACTTGACTCACACTAAAGACTACTTTCACTCTCACAAAATGTCTTCACTTTTCTCGAAATTATTTAATTACAAACTTGACTCAAACTGAAGAACCCATTTTACCAACATAATATGATTAATGTTTTCACAATATTTAATTACTTTCACTTTCAGTTGAAAAATTTTAACTTTTTTTTTATCTCCGAGAAGGTGTTTGACATTGCGTTTCAAAAATATTTTTGATTTTTTTAAAATATATATTTTTTTCATTTTGAATTAATATTTTTGGTATTTTTAGATCATTTGCATGTACCAATGTTAAAAGTAATTTTTTAAAAATATATATTTTTTATTTTGATATATTTTTGAACAAAAAATACTCTCAAAAAATCATAACAACTACACTTTCAAATGAGAAAGTGAAAGCTGAGATGCGTGCAAGCTGGTCCGGACACCCCGATTATAAAAAAAAAAAACACTAATTAAATATGTAATTCAATGACTATTAATCATATATATATGTGTGTATAAAAGGAAATCATATATATATTTTTTAAAGATATAGTAAATATGTACGAATTTTGTGTTTTTGTTTTTTATTGACAACGAATCAATTCATAAATAATTTGGAAAAACAATTATCGAATAAAACAGGTGATAAGAAAAATCAATCACAATAAAATCAATAAACTGAAGGGAAAAAAAAGTGATGGTGTCCCGTTAATAAAAAATTGCCCACAAAAAAAATAGAAAAGCAAGTTGCACTTTTTTCTTTTTCGTTTTTACCACCTGATTATTTATGATTTCCACTCCTTTTTCCCGAAAATGAGGGATATTCCAAGGTTGTTAAAATCGTGATTTTAATACGACACGGAAGAGCCTTTAAAATCTCGGATCGTAAAATTATAAGATCGTACCCGAATTTATCCGTATAAAAATCATAAAATCACAGCTAAAATCGTGTGAGCAAATAAATCGTAAAATCGCAAGTAAAATATTTCTGAATATAATATAACATAATTATGAACATAACACTTAATTAGTTTAGGTTCATACATGATTTAAAATAACTTCAAAACACAATACAAAACAATTAGGTTCTTAAATTTGATAAGTTTAACAAACCAGTCACTTACTGGTTAATCCAAACACTTACAGTAACCAGAAAATAACAACTATCATTTCGAAAACAATCCACCACGGTAAACATCACATCCATATTAACTAAAATACACTTGGGAGCACTCTAACAAAAGCCCCTCCCTTGCTCCCTGTTTCCTTTCCCTTTCTAGTCTGGTTTCGCGAACTTGATAAATGAGCAAACAACCAAGCTGACGGTTAGGGCAAGTTAAATGGTAAGAGTGAAGAGCTAAATTTTTAAAATAGTTTTTTGAATAGTGTATTATGATTTTTTTTTGTTTATATATACTTCAATGGTAAAAATTATTTGAAGAGCTATTTTTTTATATTATTTTAAATATATTGCAATTATTTTTTATATATTTTAATTATGCAATTAATTATATAATTAATGGGAATAAGTTATAAAAATAAATAATTAATTTTAAAAAACCATCCAACATTATTTTAAACAATATTTCTTTGTTTTTATATACCATTAAAATCTTTTTTTGTATATGAACTAAAAAAACTTGTCTTTTATATATATATATATATATATATATATATATATATATATATATATATATATATATATATATATATATATATATATATACTAGCAAATTGCCCGCGCGTTGCCGCGGGTATTTTTTTTATATAATTTAATATAATTAAATCTACAACGATAAATTTATTTGATATAAGTAGATAAAAATTATAGATTAAAAGATAAAATATTTACAATTTTGAGTTGAGTTTGTCACGTAAACATTGATTATAATTTTTAGAATATAGGTATTGCGTCATAAACGATCACAAAAGAGCGCTCACTAACATTAGAAAAAAGAGAAAAATATTTGAATAAGAAAAAAACAACAAATTACTGAAGTCATTATTTAAAAAAAGGAAAAGGAATCAATAATAATTTATAATATTATCACAATAGCAACATCGGAGTCTTAATATCTCAAATTATTATTGCCGCTAGAATAAAAACAACAAAAATTATTAAATTATACCGAGAGAAAAAAATAAAAACCATGAAAAAAATAGCAAGCAAGAAAAACCAATTAAAAATTATTATTATTATTATTATTATGAAAGAATAAATAATCACTATTATTATAATAATAGAATATATAATCACTATGATTATAATATTAATAATAATCACTATTATGATTATTCTTATTATAATAATTATTATTATGTTAATAATGAAAGAAACAAAAATAAATGAAAGACTAAAAATATCACAGAAAATTTAACAACAAATAAAAAAAAAATATCATTGCTATTACTGGCAAAAAACAAAAATTATCAAATTATCAGGAGGGAAAAAAATAACAAAAGAGTAAGAATGAAAAATAATTAAATCATTTTTATTATTATTATTATTGTTGTTGTTGTTGTTGTGTTAAATACACTTATATATACATGGACAAAAATAGAGATTAAAAAAATAAAAGTGTAAGAATGAAAAATAATCAAATTATTATTGTTGTTGTTGTATTAAATACACTTATATATACATGTACAAAAGTAGGGATTAAAAAAATAAAAATGTAAGGGCTGAAATGAAAATAAAATATCAAGGGATTAAATTAAAAAAATTAAAAGTTAAAGGGCTGAAATGCAAATTACATTTATTGTCAATTGAAATCAGAGGACCAAATTGAAAAAATCGGAACTTTTGTACCGAATTAATTGAGTTATATACAGCCAAAAACGAAATTAAAAGTCGAGGGACCAAAGTGCAAACTAAAATAACATGGGGGACTCTCCTGCACATTGACGTGGAGGAGAGAGAGAAACGTGGCCGGCGCCTTTAACCGGCCGGCGCCGCGTCCACGAACATTTTCTGGTTACACGCACCACCGCGGGAGAAAGATCACGCGGTGGCGCATCGTTCTGGTCGCCGGGATACAATTTCCAGTCACCGGAGGACACCGCACGCGCCTAAACAGGGCGTGAGGCCGAAAACCGTCTGGCGCGTGCGCCTCACGCCCTTCCAGACGTAAGAATAAAAAGTTTGAAAAATATGTCAATTATCGTCCAGCCCCTGTACCTTATTAAGTGTTTTTGTCTTATTAGGGGCTAAAACCGTATTTAGCCACTTCAGAAAATAATAAAAAATTAAAAAGTTGCGGCGGACCGGACCGGTCCGTCCGCGCGCAATGACGCCGGTGCCCCTCAGCCCAAACCGTTATTTTATCTTATTACCAAGGATTAAATAGTCAATACACTGTTCACAACTGATTATTTTTTTAAAAAAAGAAAATTCAAAGGAAAAACCGAAATTAGCCCCGGTCAAACCCCTCCTCTTGCCGCGCGGACGAAGGCCAATTTCGGGCGTGCACTGTCGCAATCCACAGTGATCTGTGAGAGAAGCAACAGTGCAAAAACCTACGCCCTTTATTTGTTTTGTAATATATATATATATATATATATATATATATATATATATATATATATATATATACTTGACACCAAAAGAAATAAAATAAAGAAAAACAAAAAACCCAAACATTATCTTTTTACTATTTGCTACATAACTTTGCGGTGAGTCACCATCTCTTGCAAACACACATGAAACAAAAGCACAACATAAAATCAATTTTTTTCCCTCTCTTGCTTTCAAGTTTGCTCCTTTTCTTCTAGATGACTAACATAAAATCAGTTTTTCTCTCCTTTCCCATCTAGATGACTAGTGGCGTGGGAGCAGAGTGGGCAGTTGAAGATCGGTCAAGAAAGAAGAAGGAAAGAGTGGGGAGCTACTGTGGAGGAGCTTGGTCTGTTGGTTTCTGAATTAGAAAAGGGAGATGATTTGTTGGGGCTGGCGGGTGAGAAAATCTTTCATCCTTGCTCGCCCGTGCTCTTGCTCAGTTCCTCAAAATCTCATCACCGAAGTCGGAACACCTTAAACTCGTAAAATTAGACCGATACAGTTCGATTTTACAAATCGAATCGATTTTAAATGGGTTTGATCGAGTTTGATCAGATTTGAGTTTTCTTCCCGAGTTAACCCGTTTTCATGAGTTTTACGATTTTGCAAGTCAAACTAGCATTTTTGATTACCTTGGATATTCCCAAGACTTTGACCAAAAAATAAAAAGGCCATACAAAATCATTATTTCGATTTTTTTTTAATTTTCCTTTATGTTTTGGACACTAAGAAACTGTTTGGGAGGGCGGGTGTACGAGCGTTTTCTTTTTTTCTCTCTCTTCATTTTAAATGAATATTTTGATGTTTTTAAATCATTTTGATGTGCTGATGTCAAAAATAATTTTTAAAAAATAAAAAAAATATATTATTTTAATGTATTTTTAAATAAGAAATACTTTAAAAATCAACACCAACCACACCTCCCAAACATGGCCTAATATTACCTTCCCGAGCGTGTGGGCGTTGCAAGAATTTTTGAAGGGTCATTCCTCCTCTATTAAACGTAATCTATGGTTTCAGAATTCAGAGTAATCCGATTCCAAGTCCAAGTCAACGGAATGGTCGAAAGAAGATTCTAAACCCTAGAAGCGTAGGATGACCTTAGCTACCCGGTGAACAAAACATCAGCATCAATTCTCTACACAATTCACTCACATAAATGATACGTGTCTGGTTCTCATTGTCAAAAGAAAATGCTCTTGTTTCTTCTCCTCTAAGCCTAATTAAGTAGAGTTGTAATTGATATTAATACTTTTTAAACTATTTTTTATTTAAAATATTAAAATGATATTTAAAAATTTATTTTTAATTTCATTGCATTAAAATTTTCTAAAAATATATATAAAAAATTTAATTGTTTTTAGAAATATGATAAACCATAACTTAGATTTAGGGGGTGTTTGGGAAGCACTCAAAAGTATTTAAAAAAAAATAATTTTTTTTTACTCTAAATGAAATTAGTTTGTGTTTTTAAATCATTTTAATGTGTCGATATCAAAAATAATTTGAAAAATAAAATAAAAAAATATATTATTTTAATATATTTATAAATAAAAATACTTTGAAAAATAACTGATCACATTTCCAACACACTCTCTTAATTGCTTAGTGGTCGGGTAATTGGAAAGCTCTTGAAAACATAGTTGTCAATACCGTTCCGGTCGCCGTTCCGGTGTCGTACTGTTCATATATATATATATATATGAAAATAAAATAAAATATTAATTTAACAAGCATAATTAAAATTTGAATTCTTTTTTATTTTAAATATTTTGGTGTTTTTAAATTATTTTGATGTATAGATGTCAAAAATATTTAAAAAAAATAGATTTTGAACCCGGAACGGAACCGAGGCGTTCCGACCGGAATTTGGCCAGAATTTCCGGAACGGATCGGAATTAAAACCGAGATGAAAACGATGCCGTTTTGTCTCGGTTTTATGAATGGAACGGAATATTCCGGCCGTTACGGAATCAACAACTATGCTTGAAAATGTCAAGTGAATGCTAGCAAACTCACTAGAATAAATATTATTTAGTAGAATAAATATTATTTGCATTTAATTATGGTTAATCTCAATTAATTTTATGACTTTTCTCAACAATAAAATCATTTCAACATGGACTCCCAGCTTGCAAGGACTTCACATATGGATATATAACACCAAAAGACCCTCCCTTTTTAAGCAATTTCCCTAAATTCTATACTTTCTTGTAGTATTCGTCTTCGCTCTAAACGCAGCGTACAATGCGCGGCACTAACAGCCATCAAATAAACCACCCAAACGCCACCACCTTCTTCTTAACCAAAAAAAAAAAAAACTTGACAGAAAACAAAAGACGCGCACTTTCCCTCGTTTTCTCAGATTTTCTCCATAGTTTTCTCTCCCCACAAACACCCCCTAAATTCCCGCAGGTACACAAAAAATCTGCAACTACCAACACCACAATCTTTTATCTAAGAACATCCCCATGCAGTCGACCAAGATAAAAAAAACCAACAGCGACACTGACCAGAACAGAGAAAAGAAGAACCAGAACAAGTTCTTGTTGTGTTTTAGACCTGTGGTTATGGAAGGTCTAGAGCGACAAGGCCTTGGGAACGGCGGGGGCGGATGTGGTGGCGGAGACCCAGTTTTTAAGTGTGTTAAGTTAGAGAACAACGACGGAGAAGTTTTCCCTCAGATATTGCCCACCAATTTACCATCGTCAAACATGGAATCAATTGCTTACACGGAAAAGAAGGGTCACAAGAAGAATCTTTCTCGCTTGTTGAAGGCAATTCTGTTTGAGACATCACTGGTGAGCATCTTCTTCCATTGACTTTGACTTTCGTTGTAGTTTCCCCCCTGTTTTTAACTATGATGTTGGATTCATTACATGTTATCTTTAATTTCATACAGAGTGTTATTTGTTGTTCGTTGTTTGATCAAACGAATTGATTGGCTGTGCTTCTTTTTTAGTTACCATGTTCAGAAATTCAAGTTCTGATCCTGTTTTTTTCCCTTGAAAGTTATTCTTTGAATTTTGAATGTTACTGACTGTTGCTTTTCATAGCATTATTATCCCTCCGGTTTTGACCGCCCAATTTGATCCAGAAAATGTTTATATATATATATATATAATTGTAATGGTGAAACTATCGATGGACCAAATCTGTTTGCTTTTCTGCTGTGGTCGTATAATTGATGCTCCATTCTTTTGACCTGCTATTGGTTTAGTCTAAACTATATGATTGATCAATGAAAAGTCCAGTAATTCCTCTTCTTCTCCCAATCAAACTGTTATAGGATACATATTCTTTTCCTAATACAACATGTATCTTTAAATAATTTCCCACTGTTTCTTTACATTTGTTTCACGATCCTGACTTCTGGGCAATTTATTTATTTCATCGACAGGCCAAGAAGATTAAGAGAAGGAAACTTTTGCAAAAGCTGAAACAGTCAGAAAAGGCTGAGAAAGATTCAAACCCAGAAAAAAATTCAATAGATGCCATGAATAAAGAATTTGCCAAGAGAGAAGATGGAAGAAATATCTCTAACAGCAACATGACTAGTTCTTCACATTCTTCTTTATGGTCATTGAGTTCTTCATCGCTTTCTTTAAATTCTTCAAGCTCAGTATCTGATGCAAGCCCGTTATTTCGATCAAATTCATCCGAATTTAAACCGAAGCAGGACAATAAGCACGGGAATGGAAAAGGGTATACTTCTACTACTGGTCTGTGTTTGGTTCTTATAAGTCTCATGGTTTTGGTCTTATGGGGCAAGGTGTGTGCTATATTATGCACCTCGACATGGCTTTTCTTGGTGCCCCGTTGCTCGAAAGCCAGGAATAACTCATCGCAAAATATATTTTATGATGAAGGGATTGATTCAAAAGAGTACAAGAAGAAGATTATAATGGAGGGGTTACTGGAAAGGAATCGTAGTCATGTTCTTTAACCCTTTTGACGAGCAGTAATTAATATATAGAGCTAGCATTGGATCCTACCTCAAGGGGAAGGATTGGAGATTTAAATAATTTTCGAGGCTCCATGTTACTGCCTTCTGTGTACATATGGATTCATGTATTTTTTTTATAAAAAAAAAACAATTAATGACATAAAGCTGGTCTCAAGAATGCTAGCCATGGAGGGTCTCGTGATTCTTATTTTTATCAAAGAAACTGAAAATACAGTCATGTTTGTAAGATTGCATTTAGAGTTGGATAACATTCTATGAATATCTTGTATACGTGTATGCATTGTTCATAGCTATTAAGAAATCATCTCACCAAGTTGGTTGTTAGGTGAGACTTGAAATATGATTTATATTATTTTTTAACATATCAATTCAAATGAAAATTCTCTGGGCTTGAATTTCACAGACTCATACTACATTGTATTTGATTTTTTTATCAAATAAAATAGGGATAGTGATATTTAAACTCGTGACTGCTGGGTTAACAAACTTTAATATCATGTTTAGAAATCATCTAACCTAAAGGTAAGGCTCTGGAATGTAATTTACATTATTCTTTAATAATGACAATAAGGTGATACACTTTCTTTTGTTTGTCTCCTTTGGCTAGCATCATCATGGGATGATTGATATCTTGAGCAAAAATGTTGAAGATTTTTCTCATTGCCAATCCTAAACATCTACAAGCGTGCACCTTCTATTGATTTCAGGAATATTTTACCCACCTAACTTTGCACTACATGGCACTTCGCTACTAATCTGATAGAAAATCCAAAATCCAAGATCAAAGACTAATTAATGCCATCGAGTTGATGATCTGTTAGCACATAAATCTGCAGCAAAGGAAGAACAAACATGGCGACTTGGTTGGGTTAGCGACCATGTAACATGAGTTGACCTCAGTCTAGCCTTTTTTTTTTTTTTTTTTTAAAAAAAAAAAGCTAGTTGGATCGTTTGTCAGCATGACAAAATGAATTGGGATATATGTTCGTTCCAATATAATATATGGGTTTCGGCCTTACCTCAATAGGCCTAGCCCATGGGTCTATGTCAAGCCCAAACCCTATTTATAAGGCTGTGCTTGGCTTGCCATGTTTTTTTTTTTTGTAAACACTAAATTCTTATTTAGCTCTTAAAGACATGTTTAACAAATACACCTTTTAAGATATTTTTAATGACTAATTTTAGGATAAAGTTACCCTAAACCTTTTTTTTTCTTTTAAATTTAATATTTATATATTTGTATTTGTTAGCTAAACATGTCCTAAACAATTTACAGAATTCTAAAGACAATTCAAAGACCATCTTATAAATTATGTGGGTTTATCCCATGATTTTTTAGCACTTTTAACTAATATTTGGGTGTACACTTACATTGCACGATACAATCTTGGTATTAAAAAAATATTAGATTTTCTCCAAAAATTCAAAACTCCAAGACAAATTCCTTTCCTTTAGAAAACACAAAAAACTATTTTTCTTCAAGAATTTCAATTAATATTAGGTTGTAGACTTATACTTTAAGATATAGACCTGATATTAAAATACCAAGTTTTCTCTACAATTTCAAAAAAATCTAAAAACAATTCCCCTCTTCAATTTTTTGTTTTTGTTTTCATGAATACAAATTTTTTTTAAAGATTTTCTATGTATATTTTTATAAATAAAATTATATTTTATCATGTCTTAAAAATACAAAATGAATATTGTAATGAATTTATAATTATCTATTAGAACTTGGATAAAATACCAAAAATAACATAACAATTATTTTGTTTAGTTACTTGATTATTCATAGTGTTAGGTTTAATTGTAGACTTTAATATTTAGGGGTATAAAATTACATCTTAGGCTCCGTTTGTTTGCTGGAAAGTGGTTTCCTTTTGGAAAGTGAATTTCTAGAAAGTGAATTTCGATGTTTGACAGTGTTATGGAAAATGATATGGAAAACACTTTTCAGTGTTTGTTTGTGTTATGGAAAATAAACTGAAAAATAATTTATTAATAAATTAATATTTTTTCAAGTTTATTAAAATAATGAGGAACAAATCTTACAAATTAAAAAGTTGAATGAGAATGAAATTGAAAAAAAAAACATAAATTATCTCAAATAAAATAAATAAAGATCAAAATAATAAAGATCAAATCTAAAAAGTTAAAAAAAATGAAAGGTGAATAAATTAAAATAATAATAATAAACATTTAATAAATTATTTCAAATAAAATAAGTAACAATAAAAAAATGAGGACCAAATTTGATAGATAAAAATTTTCAATAAAAAAATGATAAGAAAAAAACAAATAGTAATTATAAAAATAAGGACCAAAATTAATATAAAAAATAAATTTTAAGAGATGGAATTGAAAAATAAATATTCAAAACAAATTATATATAGCAATCAAAAGTTTGAGGATCAAATTTGATATAATCAGCAAATCATGATATTTCTAAATTTTTCACAACTTCCGGAAAGTGTTTTCCGCCCAAATTTTTCAGAAAACACTTTCCTGAAAACCAAGTCAAATTCTTCTTTGACTGGAAAGTGTTTTCCGTTGACCAACTTTCCGGAAGGCAAACAAACACAGGAAAGTTTGGAAAGTGGTTTCCTGGAAAGTGAATTCCAGGAAACAAACACAACCTTAGATATACCTTCAGGTACTAAATATACAAAATGGAAAATAAATATGATGCTAGATTTAAGCCTTGAAATGGTTATGATTTAACCCAATAAGGTAAAACTTTTCTTATCAAGGGACATTTTCCTTAAAGCTTTAATGAGAACAAAGAAAATAAACATGACTTAAATTAATTATTAATCAATATACAACTTATCTTAGATTGAGTGCGCTAGGGGTAATGTATTTTTCTATTATACAACTATTTTCCTTACGTAGATTGTCGCGACGGCGATTTTTGACGCTGCTAGCCTCGCCATTCCCCTTTTGTTTCGGGGAATAACGGCACGCTGATGAAAAATGGGGTATTTATGGTCATAAAATTACAACTATAAATATCGAGAGTCGCCACCTAGTATTAGGGTTACTAGGAACCTATTGGTCTGCGAGAGTCTAGGGTAAGGGAACTTGTTGTACAAGGGGAAGACGCATCACCCCCAGTGCATCCTACCTAAAGTAAGCTGCATTGTTGTTTGATTATTTATTTTCTAAATTAAAATTTTGCACTGCATTTTTCAAAGAAACAATTTTTTTTTATTTAAATTTTTTTATTACTTTTTTTTTTGTCGGTGTACTTTACAATGTAATTTTACACCGCAGTAGAAATGAGGTACTTTATAATGTAAATTTACACCACGAAATCTAAAAAGAAAATGATTAATAAATTATCCTTTTTCATACGCGGGTGTACTTTACAATGTAAATTTACACCGCCAAAACAAAATAATTATTAAATCATTTTTGACATTTTGGCCGCCTTCCAATGGATAATTGTAAACCGGTTACAATATCCAAATTTATTTTGAAACATGAAAGGAGAAACAAAAAAATATACAACATATTTTTTATAAAAAATACAATGAGAAAAGCTTTGGAATCCGGCCTTATGCAAGAAAACAAAATATATTTTTTTAAATTTTTTATTTTTTATTATTTTTTTATTATTTATTATTTATTATTTTTATTTTTTTATTTAATTTTTTATTTTTTATTTTTTATTTTTTATTTTTTATTTTTTATTTTTTATTTTTTATTTTTTATTTTTTATTTTTTTATTTTTTTATTTTTTATTTTTTTATTTTTAAATTTTTTATTTTTTATTATTTTTTTATTATTTATTATTTATTATTTATTATTTTTATTTTTATTTTTTATTTAATTTTTTATTTTTTATTTTTTATTTTTTTTATTTAATTTTTTAATTTTTTTATTTTTTATTTTATCGAGTTGAATTGTCGACTGGTGGGCTAATGACACTTCGATTTAATTGGGCTTCGACCTTGTGCAGGCTGAAGCTCGGTGGATATTGGTGCAGTTGTCGATCGAGTGGTCGACACGTTTTCCTTGGTGCAGGTCGGTCAACCCGACCAAACCCAAAAAAAAATAATGAAAATGAAATCGAAGAAGAAGAACGATGCATGTGCACTTGTTCATACAAAATTAAAACATCAACGAGAGGGTTACCCGAGGATACCTTCGTGTAGAGGGATCGAGGTGATCCTTCTCGTCGTCGTGGTTTTGAAAACGGAGGTCCGTGGACGGCCGGAGGAGGGCTTGAAGTCGCCGGCCTGCTTCGGAACCGCTGTCGATGGTCGCTGTTTTTCGTCTCTGTCGTGGTCGCTGGTCGTCGAGTCGGAGGAGAATGATGGGAGCTTCTTCCGGTCACTCGTCGTGAGATGAGGCGAGCTTGCTGGAGTTGGAGCTCGTGGTGATGAGGGACAGAGGGGTTGGTCGCTGTGTTGGCGAGGAGAGAGAGAGACGACGATGTTGGTTTTAGGGGGAGAGAGAGAGAGAGCCGCCGAGTTGCTTCGCCGGGCGTGGGAAGAGGATGAAGGCCTGGCTGTTGACGGTGAGATGGGGGGAGATGGTCGACGGTGGCTTTTATTTAGGCCGAGAGCGAGGGAGACGGTGATGGCTTTCAGACAGTGAACAAGAGGAGGACGATGTATTTTTTCTAACCGAGCGGGACGATGATGTTTTTCTAGCTGAGAACGAGAAAGGGTCGACGATGTGTTTTTTTTTCCCTCCCCCCTTCTTCCTCTTCGTCGCATGGCTATTTATAGTCATGTCACAGTGCTTGTAACACTGTGGCCACCATAGCATAAACAATTGATAGTGCTTGCTTTTGACTAATTGTTGAATTATTGTAGGTAAAAATATGATTTGGTCCTTCCATTTGCGTGCCTTTTTATTTTGGTCCCTGCCTTTTGTTTTGTACAATTTGACCCTCAATTGAGCATTAAATTCTCAATTGTCTTCAATTTGGCCCCTAATTTGCACAATTAGCTTGAAAAAAATTCAATTGGGTCTCCCAAAATTCCAATCTTCTAAATTAAACCCAAATTAAATTCAAGAATTTGATTTTTTTTCAATTAAGCCCGAAATAAAATTAATTTGATCAATTTAAAGCATAATTAAGTCCTTGCACTTAATTAAATTCTTTAATTGGACCCTAAATTAATTCTCAAACATAATAATATTTTGAATTAGCCCATGATTAAATCAACTTGGCTTATAAAAAATATAATTGTGATTTTTGACTTAATGTTTAGCTTGAATTTGTATTTTTTCTCATTTTTGGGCACAACAGGGATATGATTAAGCTCAACAAATATTCAAAATTTTCACCACAATTTTTCTAACAACCCCGATCTCTTTTATTTTATTTTTTTGTTATTTTTATTTTATTTTGGGGAGTCACCCAAAAATTGGGTGATGACAGTTGCCCCCCTCTTTACAATGCTTACGACTAAAGTTTTTTTTAAAAACTTTAGATAGTAAGCGTTGTAAAGAAAAAGAATGGTGACGGTGGTCTCATTGTTATGGGTGACCTACCCAGGTGAAAATGGTGAAGGTGGTCTCATTGTTATGGGTGACCTACCCAGGTGAAAATGGTGAAGGTGGTCTCATTGTTATGGGTGACCTACCCAGGTGAAAATAGTGAATGTGGTCTCATTGTTATGGGTGACCTACCCAGGTGAAAATGGTGAATGTGGTCTCATTGTTATGGGTGACCTACCCAGGTGAAAAATGATGGTCGAGGGTCTGAAAACGCACTCGAAGATGGGGGAAATAGGGCATGAAAGCGCACTATTGTGATCGATGGTCGAGGGTATGAAAACGCACTCGAAGATGGGGGGAAATAGGGCATGAAAGTGCACTATTTTGATTGATGGTCGAGGGTATGAAAACGCCTCGAAGATGGGGGAAATAGGGCATGAAAGCGCACTAAGTTCTGGAAATAGATAGGACTTAAAAGTGCACTATCTGAGTTGGTTGATGGCTAGAAAGCACATTCAAATAAGGAAGGAGATAGGGTTTAAAAACACTCTGTCTGCTGAATGAAAGGCTCATAAGTGCACTCAGGGAAGTGAAAATGATGAGGGCTCAAAGGCGCACAGAAAAATGATGAAGGTTTGTAAATTACAATCCCTTCTAAACATTTTCTAGATTATCAGCGGGGAGATGCAATGCATGATGACATTCCAATTAGGAAAGAGATAAAGTCGAAAAGCATGCTTAAGGAAGTGCAAATGGGTGAGAGCTTGAAAGCGTGCACACAAAATGATGAATGAAGGTTCATAAATTACGATCCCTCCAAAATGTTTTTAGATTTTCAATGGGGATGCAATGCATGATGATGCATGTATACTTACCTAAGAGATATAGGTCCCCTTTCTTCTTCCAGATTTTCTTTTCTGGGACTTGGACCCCTGGATTTGACGACTTCTTGCTTCTGCATACTCAAGCCGCAACTTGTGATTTTGACCACTGGAGATGATAGATCTTCTTGAGATTGATCCAGATTCTTTGAAAAGGAATTATGGAATCAACTTCGTGATTGCTTTTTAAATTGCCCCCTATTTGGTCATGCCCCAAAAATGTTTTGGGTTTCGGGTATTTGCAGGAAGGGGTTGGTCATTTGCAAAGATGGTGTTTTCATGTAGGATTTTTGGAATTTCGAAGTCATTCCAGCACAAAAACCATTTTGATTGCCCTAATTGGGTGAGGTCACGCCAGTGCTTTAGGCTATGAGTGTTTGCACAAAAGAGATGGCTATTTGCAAAAAATATTTTCATGAAAAAATTTTGGAATTTCAAAATCATTCCAAGCACGAAAACCATTTTGATGTTTGTTTAACAAGCTTGTTCTCGAAAGAATTCAAGTGATCTCATTGTCAAGTATTATGTTGACTTTGACAAGAATGCAAAATGATATTTGTAAGTCTTGTATGTCATGAAGGTTTCGATGAGTTTGTGAAACATTTGTAAGGATTGTTTCATATGGAAAAACACTGCTTATCGATCCAGATAACTCGTATTTGATCAGAAAGGGCTTTATTAGGCTTGTAACGTAGGCTTAGGTTACTGGCTACGAAAAAAATGATATTTATAGGCTCAAAACGTGTTTAAGGGTTTTTTAGACTAAGGATCACTTAGTGCTTACTCTTAGAACTTCACGTAGCCCTCATGATTGATTTGCATAGTGACTTAGCATACCCTCCATTATTGGTTTGGGCTTTGACCTTGATGTGCCCCCTGAGTATCGTTTGGGCTTTTCATTGGAATTTGGCACTGACGTCGTGCTGACTTGACATGCCTAAGTATTTGTTTGAACTTTCTATGTTGTCATGTCCCTCAATATTTGCTTTGTTTTTTTTTCACTGTTATTTGGCATTAACATTGTGCTGACTTGACATGCCCCCCAAGTATATTTGTTTGGGCTTTCTATGTTAGGTTTTTAGTACTACCAAAGTATTGAATTGCTTTGCTATAGTATACTAAAACCCTTTTTTGTGTTTATGCCCCCCAACTTTCTTCGGGTGTCACTTGTCATTGAGGACTTTTTTTTTCTTTCTTTTTTTTTTTTTGCACTTGCCCCCCAGTGTAGGGTGTGATCCTTGTCAGGGTTAATTATCAAGAAGATAAAATTATAAGGCTCAAATAGGGACTGCAAAGGATATTTGAGACTTTGTGACGGCATATCAAAGATGACCTTTCGTCATTTCAAAAACATGTCATCTGAATCAATAAGCCTTGCTTTTCCATGCGAAACAAGTTTTTTTTTTTGATTTTTCTGCATTTTTTGAATTATTTGTTTGGCTAAGAGATTAGCTTTATTATGTGGGTGTTGGTGGTATGAGATCACCTTTCAATGAAATCCGTTGAATTCTCAGAACACATTTGTTAAACAAAAATCAAATTGGCATTCATTTTCGTACTAGACTTTGATCTGCCAAATTTTTTTATGAAATCCTGGGACCATGTAGAAAAAGAGGAACACCAAAAATTCATGGCCAAATTTCAATTTCATTAGATGTCCTGAGTGGTACATTAAGCATAATATTTCTTCACAACATCAGAGTTTATAGGTCTAGGCAGATCTTCTCCATCCATGTCAGTTAAAATTAAGGCTCCCCCAGAAAAAGCCTTCTTCACTACATATGGTCCCTCATAATTTGGCGCCCATTTACTCTGGTCCTCTGCTACTGACATCTTCTTTAATACCAAATCTCCCTCTTTGAACACCCTTGGCTTGACCTTCTTGTTGTAAGCTTTTGCTATTCTGCCTTGGTATAACTGCTGATGGCAAATAGCTGCTAATCTTTTTTCATCAATTAAGTTTAACTGTTCGAACCTCACCCTTGCCCATTCTGATTCATCTAACTCTGCCTCTTTCAAGATCCTTAGTGATGGAATCTCCAGTTCTAAAGGTGTGACTGCCTCCATTCCATATACTAAAGCATATGGGGTTGCCCCTGTAGAAGTTCGCACAGTAGTGCGATATGCGTGTAAAGCGCATGGTAGCATTTCATGCCAATCTTTGTAAGTCACAACCATCTTTTGGATAATTTTCTTAAGATTCTTATTAGCTGCTTCAACGGCTCCATTCATCTTTGGTCTATAAGGAGAGGAATTGAGATGCTTAATTTTCCACTTGGTGCACAGTTCGGCAATCAATTTTCCGTTAAAGTTCTGAGCATTATCAGTCACCATCCTTGCAGGTAGACCATAACGGTAAATCAAGTCTCTTTCAATGAACTTCTTGACGACCTTTTGTGTTACATGGGCGTAGGAATTAGCTTCCACCCATTTAGTAAAGTAATCAATTGCCACCAAAATGAATCTATGTCCATTACTTGCCTTCGGGTTAATTGGTCCTATGACATCTAATCCCCACATGTCAAATGGCCATGGTGAGGACATGTTGAATAGAGGTTTTGGAGGTGCATTTATTTTATCACCATAAATCTGACACTTATGACATTTTCTAACATAAATCACGCAGTCTCTTTCCATAGTCAGCCAAAAATACCCAGATCTTTGCATTTGCCTTGCCATTGTATGACCATTGGCATGGGTTGCACAAATTCCTTCGTGAACTTCTTTTAAAGCTTGCCCAATTTCTTTCTCATCTAAACACCTAAGTAAAGTTCCATCGAACGACCTCTTGTATAGGATTTCACCATCCAAGTAAAAATTCACGGCCATCCTCCTTAAAGTCTCTTTATCTTCTTTAGAAGCGTCTTGAGGATACTCTTGGTGTTGGATGAATCTTTTAATATCACTATACCAAGGTTCCCCATCTGGAGATTCTTCGAGTGTGCAGCAATGGGCTTGATGATTTCGAACCTTGATGTTGATTGGGTGGATTTCTTCTTTAACAACAATTTGTACCATTGAAGCCAGAGTTGCCAAAGCATCAGCAAACTGATTTTTATCCCTGCTCATGTGAGTGAATTTGACCTCTTCGAACTCACCAGCTAGTTTTACAAGGTAGTTTTGATAAGGTTTCAGCTTTTCATCTTTAGTTTGCCATTCTCCTTTCACTTGGCAAATAATCAACATGGAATCCCCGAAGACTTCAAGTTTCTTAATCTTGAGCTCTAAAGCAGCCTCTAAACCAATGATACATGCTTCATATTCAGCTGTGTTGTTAGTGCATTCGAATTGCAACCTTGCTGAGAAAGGGTATTGCTTTCCATCTGGGGAAATTATTACAGCTCCAACCCCATTTCCTGATACATTTACTGCTCCATCAAAATAGAGTGTCCACCACTCGTTCGCCCCCATATCATCCCTAATTTCTAGTATGTTTTCATCAGGGAGATCAAAATTTAGAGGCTCATAATCTTCCACGGCATGATCCGCAAGATGGTCAGCAACTATACTGCCCTTTATGGCTTTCCTCGTCATAAAAACAATGTCATATTCTGCTAACAACACTTGCCACCTTGCTATTCTGCTGGATAAATAGGGCTTCTCACAGATGTACTTAAGTGGATCTAACTTAGAAATTAGCCACGTGGTGTAGTACAACATATATTGCTCGAGTCTTTTCGCGCTCCACACCAAATCACAACATAGCTTCTCAATCATGGGGTACCTAGACTCACAATCGTTAAACTTCTTGCTCAAGTAGTATATAGCTTGCTCCTTTCTTCCAGATTCATCATGTTGTCCCAACACACAACCCATGGATGTTTCGTGGACCGTTAAGTACAAGATTAATGGTTTCCCGGCACTCGGAGGTACTAACAAGTGGAGGGTTTTGTAAATATTTCTTTATCTTGTCGAAGGCCTCTTGACAACTAGCATCCCACACTCCGGATTTTTCTTTCTAAGTAAGCTAAAAATTGGTTCACATGTTGCCGTTAGTCGGATATAAAACGAGCTATATAATTCAAGCGTCCGAGAAAACTCCTTACTTCCTTTCTCGTTTTAGGCGCGGCATTTCTTGTATGGCTCTAGCTTTATCCGGATCAACTTCTATTCCTCGATCGCTCACAATAAAACCCAACAATTTTCCTGTCTTTACTCCGAAGGAGCATTTGGCAGGGTTCAACTTTAACTGATACTTTCGCAATCTCTCAAATAGTTTCCTCAATATCTGCACATGATCTTCATCGATCTTGGATTTAGCTAATATGTCATCCACATAGACTTCGACTTCTTGGTGCATCATATCGTGGAACAAAGCCACCATCGCCACGATATGTAGCCCCAGCATTCTTCAAACCAAATGGCATCACTTTATAACAGAAAGTTCCCCAAGGTGTGGTAAAGGTGGTTTTCTCTTTGTCTTCTTCTGCCATCCTAATCTGATTATAACCAG
Organism: Salix exigua; assembly: GCA_032356905.1. NCBI lineage: Eukaryota > Viridiplantae > Streptophyta > Magnoliopsida > Malpighiales > Salicaceae > Salix > Salix exigua. The sequence continues at coordinate 32,711,109 of CM063603.1, forward strand.
AAAACCCATCCATGAATGAATATGTGGCATTTTTAGCGGCGTTATCCACCAAGGTATCTATGTGAGGCAATGGAAAATCATCTTTCGGGCTCGCTTTGTTCAAATCTCTATAATCCACACACACCCGAATCTTCCCTTCTTTCTTGGGGACCACAACCATATTAGCTACCCATTGAGGATAGTGAACGACCTCTAGAAACCCTGCGTCCCATTGCTTTTGTATCTCTGCTTTAACTTTTAGGAGCATATCTGGCCGCATTCTTCTGTTTTTCTGTTTTACTGGCATGCTTCCTTCTATTAAAGGGATTTTATGCACGACTATATCGGTATCTAAACCAGGCATTTCTGCATAAGTCCAAGCAAAAATATCCGCATATTCATGCAAAAGAGAAATCAACTTTCTTCTTTCTTCCGTTGTAATAAGGGTACCAATTTTTAATTCCTTTTTCTCTTGCTCGGTTCCTAAATTGATGGTCTCAAGCTCTTCACAAAAAGGTTTCCAAGTTTTTTCAGACTTTTCCACCAATTTAGCAAATTCCTTTATATCTTCCTCTGCCCATTCTTCATCATCAAGTACAGTGACACTATTGAAATTTGGCCAATTATTCTTAGTGTGATAGTTTTGTGAGTGGTCGGAATTTTCAGCACTCCTGAAAGTGTAAGGTGTGTTCGTGTAAGAGTGCGTAATTGCAAATGACAGGTCATAAAAATGCATGATCTTATAAAAAGAGTGCTCATTTGACAAAGCAAAACCTTGCGGCATCGTGAGCTGGATTACCGTCAAGGTCAAAATAAGTTAAAACATGGACATGATCAAACAAAAGCAATTACTTTTTAAACACAATAGGAGCAGGCTCCATCTTCCAATTCTGGTGCACCTTTCCTCCAACTATTTTTTGCACAAAAGTCCTTGCGGGAAGCTTGTCTTCATCGTGAATAGATATCTGTGGAAAATCTGTCTCTTCCCCTGGGCATTCAAGAGTGCCAATATGCAAATCAGTTATGCCTGACTTGATCTCCTCAACTGAACTACGAAAAGATACTTGGAGTGGCGGGAGGACGATCTCTTCTTCTTTTAACTCCCTTCCCTCAATTTTTGCCATCCTTGCTTCTTTCTTAGCTTGGGCAACCCGCATATAATCTTCTTTTTTTGGCTTATATCCCAATCCGAACCTCTGATCTGCACATTTCAATTTCATCATATTGATTCGTTCCGGCATTCCACTTATGGGATCATATTGAAAGGGAATCCCATTCCTTAGAAAACACTTGGCAGCCATCTTTGCTGCCTCTGGGATTCTTGGTTTCTTTAACACCGTGCCCTCACGAACCCAGTCTGCATTCACTATTTCGAAAGCATGAATATTCCCATCCCTACAGTCCTTTGCTTCTATAAAAGGTACAGCCACATTCTTAATCATTGAAATTGTTTCCTCTGCTTTGACAGTAATCAACATTCCATTTATAATATATTTCAAACATTGGTGTAGTGAAGAGGCTACTGCTCCAGCTGCATGTATCCATGGCCTTCCTAGTAATATACTGTAAGATGGATGTATATCCATTACTTGCAACGTCACTAGGAATATTTGTGGCCCCACATATAATTCTACTTCCAATGTTCCCACTATTGGTCTTGGCGATCCATCAAATGCCCTTGCCATCATTGTACTCGGCTTCATGTGCGATGCATCAATAGGCATTTCTTTTAACATGTGTCTTGGTAACACATTCAATGCAGAGCCATTATCAATTAATACTTTTCCAATTAAAACATCTTTACATCGTATTGTGATGTATAATGGCTTATTGTGCCCCGTACCATCAGGATCTACTTCATCTTCATAGAAATACACATAATTTGAAGCCTGGATTCTCCCTACTAAATGCTCCATGGTCTCGGGTTAATGTCCTGGGGACATAGGCCTCATTCAATACTTTTGCAAAGCTTTCCGATGAGACTCGAACTCAATATCAAGGAAAATAATGATATCTTAGCAGGGTCTTCTTAAGTTGTTCCACCACACTATATTCACTATGCTTCATCAACTTTAAGAATTCATTGGTCTCTTCTTACATTACGGGTTTATTTATTTCTTCGAGATACGTCGACCACTTCTTTCCCTTTAATTCTTCTTAACTCCTCCGGGTAAAACATCTACCACTTCGAGTCAAGCCTCCAATTTCAGTGCAAAAGATGAGTTGTTGTCCTCGCGTCCCGAGATGAATGCCCATAATTGTGTGGCATGGCATTATAGTCTTTTTATCGATGAGCGATGGGCTTGGTCAAGACTAACTTGGGTAGTCCTCCCGGAGTGAGTTGGATCCGACATACTTCTTTCTTTGACATTTCATCGCAGATACTTTATCATCTAGTAATTATCTCTACCCAAGCAAACCTCTATTTATCATTTTTGTCACATTTTCATGGAAGCCTTGACACCGACTAATAGAATGACCCTTCGGTTATGATATTTGCAACATCTCATATCATCATATTTTGCATTTGTCAAGATTTGATATATTTTTTCCATTGGCACCTTTAAACTTCTCGAGGCTCGATATCCAACATATTCACTGATCCACTGCCTGAAGCATGACTAGGTAGTGGATTAGTGCTTATATTTGGGGGATCCTCGAATGTTATCCATCCAGCTTTAATTAATTGGAGGAGCTTCCTTTTAAAAGCAATACATGTATGGATGTTGTGTCCTGCGACTCCTGCATGGTATTCACAAGTGAGATCCGGTTTATACCAATTGGGATAAGGCGGTTGCAAGGGTGTCAAGGGTACAGGAGCTACATGCCCAATACTTAGTAACTTTTGGTATATCTCATTCAAAGGTAATGACAATGGGGGTAACTGTTCCTGAACTTCTTGATAGCTCTTTTTGGGGAAACTTCTGACTTGGTTTTTTGGTAAATGTCCAACTTGGTTCTCGGTTTTTTTGGTAGAGAATGGAGAGTTGAAGTTTATGTTGGCAACTTGAGATGATGAGGGGTTATATTTTGGAAACTGGGTGTTCTTGCCCTTATAACCACCTTCAATATGATCAACGTCTTTTCTTTTTCCTCCGAAACCCTTTTTCTCTATAGGTACAGAAATTCTCCCATTCTTTATTCCTTGTTCTATACGCTCTGCCACGGCTACGGCATCTGTAAATTGTTGTGCCGAACTTCCCATTACATGCTCGTAGTATGGTGCTCTCAGTGTATTGGCGAATAGAGTAACCATCTCTTTATCTAAAAGGGGAGGGTGTACTTGTGCAGCCGAGTCTCTCCATCTTTGAGCATATTCTCTTATGCTCTCTTTTCCCCTTTTCCAGGTTGGACGGACTAGTTCTATCGGGAGCGATATCCATATTGTATTTGTATTGCTTAATAAAAGCATCAACCAAGTCTTTCCAATTACGAACTCTAGTGTTATCAAGCCTCATATACCAACTTAGAGCTGCTCCACTCAAACTATCTTGAAAGAAATGCATTAATAATTTCTCATCATGCACCACCTACGCCATTTTATTACAATATGACTTTAAATGTGTGACAGGGCATTGTGTTCCAAGATACTTAATGAACTCGAGAACACGGAATTTCTTTGGTATCACCACATTTTGGACCAAACACATTTCTGCGTCTCTTATTGGATCATACAACTCTGCTCCTTCAATGGCCCTTATCCTAGCTTCCAATGCCGCCATTTTGTCTTGATCAACACTGTTAGATGACTGTGTTTTATGGGACTCATTTGCAGATATTCCACCAATCGGTGTTGGTAGGGGTGCTGGTGCGGTTACTTGTTCAAAAGCAGGATTTTGTTGAGGATTCTGAACCCCTTCTCCAATTATTTCATCAGGATTATTTACCGCTTGTGTTTGAGTAGTTGTCAGAGGTCTAGTTGAAGGACCCTCGCCAGAGGCATTTCTTAGTGTCAGCTCAAGTAGACTAGCGATGCGAGCTACACTGTCTTTTAAAGCGTTCAACTCTTCTTGGAAGTGAGCATCTTGATGTGCACGTTCTTCGTCTTCCATATTTCTTTGACGGAGACGAGTGTTGTAAATCCTAGGAGGTGAATTTCTTCGGGGACCTATATTTCAACCTGAAGATGATATGCGTGTTATTTATGATGAATGAATGTATGCATGATGATTTTTATTTTTGAAAAACCAATCCATGACTTCCATGCCGGGTAAAATCCATAGATATCTTGTAGAAGCTTTGCCCATATGCTTGATTCAATTGAATAATACACACTTGTCAAAATGCAAAGAGGTGGAGCTTGTCCCTTTCATTTATCAAAATACAAAATATTTACTCAAATGCTACTCCTCTATTAGCTACAAACTTAACAAAAGAGGAGAGTTCATTCAAGTACATTTCATATCTGCATGAGCACCGCCACCGATTCTAGTAGCTTTTACACATAATTCATCACCTTTCTAGCCACTATATTGATAAGTTTATCGATCCGCTTCTATCTTGTGATGGAATACAAGATTATCCTGGCGCAACATTTCATTGCAAGCGGTTAATGAGTCATTGTTTTTCTCTAATATTAGAACTAATTTTTCAAACTGTTGGGTTTGATCTTTAGCCCTTTGTAACCTTTCCTGAAGCCTTACTGTCTCGGAGTTCAACTGAGCCTCAATTTTGGTGGTGCATTCCTCGCCATTCAGGCATGCTGTTCTTGCGCTTATCCTTAGGTCCTCTTCCCGAGCTTCTAGTTAAGCTTGTAGAGTGGAAACATGATTTCTCAGGTCATTTGCCATGTTTAAGTATCTTTTCACGTCAGACTCGGCTATCCTTCTTGCCTCCAACTCATTTTCTATCTGAACTCGGTACTGGGCCTTTAATTCTTTTTCTTCTTCAAGGACAAGACTGGACACTTGTCCTTTCTCCTTCTCAGTTTCCCATTTCATCTTGTAATGGTCCCTTTCTTTCATTATGGAGGCTACCAATTCTTGGTTCGCATGCTCCCTATTTCTAGATGTTGTCTTCAAATTGACCAATTCCTTTTCCATCATTTCATATTTACTTATCCGGTCATTATATTGAGAACTTATTTCTTCTAGCTGCTTTTTCTCTTGGATTAGCTTGGTGAGCTGCTCTTCTTTCCTTTGCAACTGACAATCCACAGAAACCTTCATTTGTTCTTCTTCTAGTAGTTGTTTCTGAGGAATTTCGACTACTTTTGTCATGCGTCGAGCTCAATCCTTAACTTATCTAATTATTCTTGCAGGTCCCTTTCGTCAACCCTTTTTCTTTTAGTTTCAGCAAAGACGGGTGCTTTATCTCGTACCAGGCTTTGACTTATGATGTTCTTCCTCCATGCCAGGTAAACAGGGCTAATAGAAGGCTTATTTGGATGAGACTCTCTGTTAACTAACATAGGTTGCTTCCAGTCCTTTTTAATTACTTCCAGCTCAGCTAATGAGTTGACTTCTCTGAAAGAACCCACATATTCAGTCAATCCTTTAGTTCTCGGCACATACTGCGTTCCTCCAAATTACCTGGTTACTAGGGAGGGGCAATAGCTAACATAACCGGTTAAACCAATTAATGGGACCCATGCTTTATTACCGCAACTCATTAGATAAGTTGAACTTCCTACCCAAGGTGTTTTCCATCTGAACTTACTTTCAGGAAGTGCTCGGTATTTCTCCACCCAAGCTTTTTCATCCAGGTCCTTCCATTCTTCACTTAGAATTCCACCAAGAGGCCTCATGTTGAACCACCAGAAATTATTGAAAACTTCTCTGGGGTTTCTAAATGACTAACAATCCACATAAATAATAAAGGGATACAACACCGCATCGCCCCTTTTCCATGCATCCTGCAATGGTTCAAAGACAAGATAGTCTCGGCCAATATAGCTGAAGAGGGATTATTCTTTCCCTGTTCATATTCAACAAAAGCACTGGCTGCTTCTATGCTAATTATCCCAACAGCTTCTGAAGGAAATAAGATTAGACCAAAAATAGCAAAAGTCACCAATCGATACCCTTCTTCTCCAAGTCTACCTTTATCTTTACTTGCTTTCAACTTGTTCTCAATCGCTTTCCATTTGAAATCTCCAGAAGAAGTCATATATTGGCCCACTTGATCCAAGCATAGAAGCTTAGCGACCTCTTGAACTGTATTCTTGATTCTCTGTCTGAAATAAACTTCGTGGGGGTTGTGGGGAAAATTCAAGATTTGAGCATATTTCTCTATGGTAGGAGTCATGTCAATATCCCCAAAGGTAAAGCATCGGTAGTTAGGATCCCAAAAGTGCATAAGGGCTTTGACTGCTGATATCTGAACCGGAATCCTCATTAGGTGACCGATTCTTCCATATTTTACTTCAAACAATGTCTCATCTACATACCCCATAATGGGCATCAACCTTTTTACATTTTCTATGGAGAAGTGGATTTTGGTCATGTGTGGCAATCCATTGATTTTAGCTCTTGGGCAATCTCCCTCAGTTATGTGTGTCATCTCGGACCTTTCCCCGTATTCCAAAAAACTCATGGAAGTCATGGTCTTAGTTTAATAATTTCTGCAAATAATGATCAAATTATTAAAGATACTACATCCTAGGTTCTAGGCTATTACATGCAGGGTAAGTTGTTCTATCTAGTCACAAAAGGGTCCATGAACAACCTAGTGACCACCTCACGTGAAGGTAGTATGGGGGTTTACGAGAAATGGTTGGGGCACAGTGTGACCGCCATTATCAAGTAAACACTCAGTTCATAGTTGGATGTTTCACGAATCTGAACCCCGACTGAAAGTCATGGGGCAGACCGCTAATCCCCACCTATCTTAAAATTGGGTTTATACAGGAAATTAAAATGCATGTTGACATTAATTTAAATTAAACGTTATGCATGAATTGAAAAATAAAATGCATGCTAAAGCAGTAAAAATGCAAGTTAAAGCAATTAAAAAGAGTGCAAAAAGCAACTGAGAAATAAACAATCAAACAATCAAAGCTCAGTCCCTATCGTCCCCAGTGGAGTCGCCATCTGTCGCGACGGCGATTTTTGACGCGCTTCGCGCCCCGCCGTTCTCCTTTTTGTTTCGGGGAATAACGGCACGCGGTGAAAAATGGGGGTATTTATGGTCATAAAAATTACAACTATAAATATCAGGAGTCGCCACCTAGTATTAGGGTTACTAGGAACCTATTGGTCTGCGAGAGTCTAGGGTAAGGGGACTTGTTGTACAAGGGGAAGACGCATCACCCCCAGTGCACCCTACCTAAAGTAAGCTGCATTGTTGTTTGATTGTTTATTTTCTAAATTAAAATTTTGCACCGCATTTTTCAAAGAAACAATTTTTATTTTTTTTATTTAAATTTTTTTATTACTTTTTTTTTGTCGGTGTACTTTACAATGTAATTTTACACCGCAGTAGAAATGAGGTACTTTACAATGTAAATTTACACCACGAAATCTAAAAAGAAAATGATTAATAAATTATCCTTTTTCATACGCGGGTGTACTTTACAATGTAAATTTACACCGCCAAAACAAAATAATTATTAAATCATTTTTGACATTTTGGCCGCCTTCCAATGGATAATTGTAAACTGGTTACAATATCCAAATTTATTTTGAAACATGAAAGGAGAAACAAAAAAAAATATACAACATATTTTTTTATAAAAAAATACAATGAGAAAAGCTTTGGAATCGACCAAAGACTCACTCGATTTGAGTCGGGCTTCCGACTTTGTCTGGTCGGAAGCCCGGTGGATATTAGGTCGGCTGTCGATCGAGGGTCGACAACCCGTTTTCCTGGTCCGGGTCGGGTCAACCCGCCGCACCTAAAAAAATAACAGAAAATGAAATCGAAGAAGAAGAACAGTGCATGTGCACTGTTCATACAAAGTTTAAAACATCAACGAGAGGGTTACCTGAGGATACCGTCGTGTAGAGGGGATCTAGGTGATCGTCCCTGTCGTCGTGGTTTTGGAAACGGAGGTCTGTGACGGCCGGGAGGAGGGCTTGAAGTCGCTGGCCTGTTCTGGAACCGTTGCCGATGGTCGCTGCTTTTCGTCTCATGCTCTGGTCGCTGGTCGTCTGAGTCGGAGGAGAATGATGGGAGCTTCTTCCGGTCACTCGTCGTAGTGAGGGCGAGCTTGCTGGAGTTGGAGCTCGTGGTGATGAGGAACAGAGGGGCTTGGTCGCTGTGTTGGCGAGGAGAGAGAGACGAGCGATGTTGGTTTTAGGGAGAGAGAGAGAGCTGCCGAGTTGCTTCGTCGGCGTGGGAAGAGGATGAAGGCCTGGTCTGTTGACGGTGAGATGGGGGTAGTTGGTCGACGGTGGCTTTTTATTTAGGCCGAGAGCGAGGAGACGGTGATGGCTTTCAGACGAGTGAACAAGAGGAGGACGATGTATTTTTTCTAAGCGAGCGGGACGATGATGTTTTTCTAGTCGAGAACGAGAAAGGGTCGACGATGTGTTTTTTTTCCTTTCTTCCTCTCCTCCTCCCTTCCCCTCTCCCTTCGTTGCATGACTATTTATAGCCATGCCACAGTGTTTGTAACACTGTGGCCACCATAGCATAAACAATTGATAGTGCTTGCTTTTGACTAATTGTTGAATTATTGTAACTAAAAATATGATTTGGTCCTTCTATTTGCGTGCCTTTTTATTTTGGTCCCTGTTTTTTGTTTTGTGTAATTTGACCCTCAATTGAGTATTAAATTCTCAATTGTCTTCAATTTGCCCCCTAATTTGCACAATTAGCTTGAAAAAATTCAATTGGGTCTCCCAAAATTCCAATCTTCTAAATTGAACCCAAATTAAATTCAAGAATTTGATTTTTTGTCAATTAAGCCCGTAATAAAATTAATTTGATCAATTTAAAGCATAATTAAGTCCTTGCACTTAATTAAATTCTTCAATTGGACCCTAAATTAATTCTCAAACATAATAATATTTTGAATTAGCCCATGATTAAATCAACTTGGCTTATAAAAAATATAATTATGATTTTTGACTTAATGTTTAGCTTGAATTTGTATTTTTTTCTCATTTTTGGGCACAACAAGGATATGATTAAGCTCAACAAATATTTAAAATTTTCACCATAATTTTTCTAACAACCCGATCTCTTTTATTTTATTTTTTGTTATTTTTATTTTATTTTGGGAGTCACCCAAAATTGGGTGATGACATAGATTTTTGCAAACCAAAAGTTTTCTAGTAATTATGATACTCGACCGTGATCCTCTTAAATCATAACTTTATTATTAAACCTAAAACCCTTGAATTCTAGAAAGAAGCTTTACCATTCGACATTGTGCATGTCATGACAAAATTGTGACTCTGTCGGGGATTTGTTTGGTTGGACCAAGCTTTGTTTGTTTATTTTATTGGTCCATGTAATTTGATTTTGTATGCATTTTTTATGTTTTGCTTATGCATATTCTTATATTTTGCATGCATAAGTATTTCAAGTAAGGACTAATGCCTTGATGTAATTCACTCCCCCGCGATCCATGAAAAATAAGGTTCTCAACCCAAGGTGACTGTGCTGGAAGCCCATATGCGGAGAGCCAAGCCCAATGAAATGGGCTGAAGCCCACCTTGAGATTGATTGGGCCGATACCCAATTGTTTAGATTAGGTGGGCCGCGAGCCCAACCCAATGCAGATAGGCTGGCAGCCCAACCGCACACAGGTTGGGTTGACAGCCTGACCCCATGTAGGTGGGTTGGGCAGTCCAGCCCACCAACAATAAATAATAATAAAAATATAAATTGCATTATTATTATTATTATTATTATTAGAAATGTGATTTTATGCATTCGACCAATACACTAGCATATTTTTTTTTATTTTTTTTTAAATAAATATATTATTTTGAAGTTTGAAGAGAAAATATGTTTTAGCATTGGTTCACAAAGAATATGCTCAATATCAGTCACTGACTTATTGTATTATGTTGTGTGTAAATTATAAAGGCACTGGCTAATGAGCATGAACTCACCTACTAAGCTCAAATGACTCTAGCAGCGGACTTGACTCCCAAATCGATGACATTTCCATGGCATGTTAAAAAATAAAATTCAAACTTTGGTTATGAGATGGATTGAATTAGAATGAGATAGATTTAGAATTCTTAACTAAGGTTTCTGCTAATATTCTAGGAGGTAACTCTGTCACTCAACATCGTGCACATCACAACACTCGATATTCAAAACTTGATTTTCACAAGGTTCATGCTAAAATCTACCAAGGAATGTTGCCTTTTATTTACCTTCAATGATTGCATGCTAGACTCAACATGGGCATGCCTATTTCTTTATCAATATTTCTCTTAAATTATTGATATTTACACATCTCATTAGCAATGTAAATTAAAACTCCAAGGTAAATAAATGAAGTAAGAAAATAGGTAATTAAGTAAAAAGCAATTCACCTCTTAAGCGCTTCCCACCTACTTCCCATGCTATTATTGACCATGGAAGAGTTCTTCCTAGGCATATTGCAGTGGACCCACATAAATAGGAGAAAAAACCCAGAAAAAAAGAAGATTTTTTCAGCATATTGCAGTGGTACTAACTTTTAAGTTCATTCTGCATGATCTTTGAGTCTTAAGAATTCGAAGCAAAGCATTTTTGCTTGGGACGGAAGTGCCTTGCCTCTTGAGGGAGTGTTTGTGAATGTTTTTGAAAAAACAATATTTTATTTTAAATTAAAAAAATAATATTTTTAAATTATTTTGATGTACTGATATCAAAAATAATTTTTAAAAAAATTAAAAAAAATTATTTTGATATATTTTCAAACATAAAAAACTTTCAAAAACAACTTCAAACTGTACCTAACAATCACTAAGTTTTTGAGATAGATTGAAATGTTTTTGAGATAGATTGAAATGTTAAGCTGCAAGGTCTTTGCTTTTATGTCTCTGTCCTAGCTTTGTAATGTTTTATTTTTTAAAATTTTTGTGGCAGTACCAACACAACTAACAGAGGATAGCGACCTTTTGGATGCATTCCACACACCAATCTGCACATGAATTCCAGAGAACACCCAGTATCTGATGCGCAGATTGGCCCTCCATGGACGGGCCAGATTTCACCTCCATAACATGTGTATGCTTTGCCCACTGATTGTGGCAAAATTAGTAAGCTAGCATACAGAATCAAAAGAAATGGTGAATTAGCACATTGGTAAAGAGTTTTGATAAAACATCATATATAGTTTTGGATAACGAGAGTCATAATTGTGATATCATGTTTCATAAAATAAACATTTAGCGCATCTCTAATGGTAATCGCGAAATAAAAAAAAGATAAATGATCATATAATATTTGATTTTTTATTTTCTTGCGTTAGTTTTTAAAGGTCATGAAGTAAGTGTATATGGATATTGTCAAATATGATTTGTACTTTCAATAACATTTTATTTTTTCATATAAAATATAGATATTTCATTTCATTTTAAAAAAATATTATTTTAACCGTTGATATAGCACCTCCGTTAGAATTGTTAAATGAAGGGAAAAAAAAACTAAAATGACAATTATTAAATTTTAGTTTTTTTTTAGCACAAGATGATGTTAAACATTTAAATTTCACTATGACATACAGTAATTTTCTTTTTTGTACTGCCTACATTTAGAAAGTGAATCATTTCATTAAAAAAATTTGAAATTGTTTTACTCTATCTAAACTTTTTAATTACCATTCTATTTTTTATATATATAAAAAAAAACCACTGATTTTTGTCTCACATATGGCAAGACATGTAGCGCACCCTGTAACCATATTTTGCAAGCCCTGCCCTGCCCTGACCTCATATCGAACAACAGGTTCTCTGTGGGGTAAGATGAACGAGGGCAAAATGGTCATAACGAGAGGGGAAACACCGAGAGCAAATCTCAGTTCAGATTGAGATCTAAATTATTACATCAGTCCTTGTGGTCCTTGTTCAGTACTTAGTTTTGGGTATGGAAAATGTGAAGAGGGGAAGGGATCTTTTGGGCTATTTTGTCCTGAAATAGTTAGATCTCTCACAAGTTGCATAAAGCCAAAACGAACAGTTACTCTAACTTCAGGTTTCCTTTTAACAACCACTAGGAAACAACAATGCTTACAACCTGGTTTGCTCATTCATACGCCCCGCCCCATCGAAACCCTAACCCCCTCCTCGAGCAGCCAATGTCCGCATAATCTTTTCTTACAAAAAAAAAACACACCAACATTAGGGTTTTGTTCATCCCAGAAAAGTTCTTTTCAACTCCCGCTCGCTGTGATCTTCCTGGTTTGAATATTATAGACACTCAGATTCTGAATCATTAGGGTTTTGTTTGGTTTTCTTCTCTGAATCTGAGTATCATCTATGGGCATGATTATACACTTTCTTCGAGGGTTTCCACGTCATGGTCAAGGTAACTATGCAACTGAATTTGAATGAATCTTGAATTAGTATGGTTCCTAAGAAAATATACATGAAAGTGAAGACTGTTACGAGTTAATTTATCTGCTGTTGATTTTTTCAAACGGAATCTCCTTGACAAATATGGATGATCATGTGAAAATACACTAACCAAACAAAATCGTAGTGGTGATAGCGAAATTCTCGTGCCAATAGTCAAAACTACTCATGGAGTATGGCAGTCTTGATCTCCACATCAAAATCTTCACCATGAAAATCGACTAGTTGTTATAGTTTTTATAGAGTATAATATATAAGAGGTTTTATGTGGTCCCTTAGTCTCATGGAAACTACAAACCCTAAGCCACCTCCCTTCCTGCAGGTGCGTATAAATACTCACACAGGCTGTATATAGAGACACGATCCATTATTTATACGTACACCTAATCATTCCATGCAGGGCACAATCTGCTTCTCAGAACCCAAGAATCCACCATGTCTGCCCAAACCCAGCTAATTACACGTGTCCCTCACATCTCAGCTCTCTCTCCCAGTCCTTGTCCTTGCCGTCTAACCAGCAGTATTTCTACCTTGCAGCATACCTACGTACCTAGCTAGCTGGCTACGCAAGTAAGTACAGAGTACAAAGCTCCTATACCGAATACCAGACCTACCTACTGTAGCATCCAAATGTGGGGCCCATTGCCCCCTGGAATGGGACCACAGGGCGAGCAATCTCCCAGGATTCTTCTTCCTTCAAAATGAATTGGATGGCCCTGATGATATGATACATATTCCTGTCCATGTGATATCATGGGCGTTGATGGGCTCAGAGTGTAGAGAGAGCACAAGCTTCCACTTCCATAAATGGAAATGGAGCAGGGCCCGCTAGGTTACCTGGATAAATATGGCTGGCTCTTCTACTTACTAGGACGGCGTTCCGTACACCCTATCACATTCCTTTTTTCAATTTTGGATGGCAGTCTGATCTTCACCGGAATCCTATATATCAACCTTAGGTTAGGCTGTTGGTTTGGTCATGCGGTTCGGGTACTTGTAAGACCCTATACGCATACCTTCATTCGAGTTAATCGCAGCTAATTAAGAGCTGAATGTGTTCTTCAAAACATAATTATTTCCTCGTGTATACTATTTTATACCCAAGTTTTTGTTTCTTTGATACTTTGCAAACCAGATATTTATCAATGAAAACAAAGAAATGAATAATTATATAAAACATATTGTAAAATGATGATCTCATAGGACTGGGGTCAATTGCAATACTGTGAGGAGATTGGGGGCTAAGGCTCATATATGCAAGTTAGGCTCTTTAACCTCTTTTATATAGCTTCTTTTAATCATCTAACATCTTTTTAAATAGACGCACATCATCGAAATCTCTTAAAAACAAATGATTGTTAATAAACAAAATGATTCCACATTCGGGCTAGGCTTGCTAATAGAAAGATGAGACTGAATTTAAAAAAAAATAAAGATGTTTAATATGTTAGGCATGAATTATACAGATTTTTTTTTAAAAAAAATATTAATTGCTACAAAAAGTAATTAAGCATTAGTTAAACTTAAACATCACGGGATATCATTATTTATTCAAAGAATAGCCACCACATGGAGTCAGCTTTTTCATGTTTCCAAATATGAAGAAAACATCATTGCAAGCCCATATATATATATGACCAAATCTTACTCTGTATGATTGCCCAAAGACTGCTCTCTTGAAGTTCTTCATCATGTGGACCAATAAAAATGGTAGAAGGTCACACCACCATGCATCACCTGGTGATTCCAAACCCTAGCTAGCTACCGCATGATCGGAGAAGATCATAGCCATTGAAGTATGACAGGCAAAAATTAATTAATTGTGAAAGAAACAAAGCTAACTGATATTTATTTAAATTATTTTTTTACAAAAGCAATGTTTATGGTTCTTTTTATAAGAAATTTAAATGACAGTAATGATTTTTTGCTATTTTTGGCAAAACTGACACAGTGCTCCATCCACCTGTTTTGCTTGTTTTAACATCTTCTCTGCGGGATAATCCTTTTAGCTCCGACCATGCCTGATGCAATCGGCTGGGTTTTCTCAGATCTTGATTCGTGTTCGTGGGACCATGCTATGATTCGGAGACCTCTTTTTTTTTTTTGCCACTCTTCACATCTCCCTTTGTGTTTACACGGTGGTGAAAGAGAAGAGTTTTTAGGTTAATCATGAAATTACGAAGGGGACATAATTTATTTATTTATTTATTATTTCCATGATACATGCACGTCATTCACCACTCTTTGAAACCCATGATGCTTGTTGGTTTTTAAATTAAAACCCCTTTGTAAATTAATATTTATTTGAGATTAATAAAATAATTAATTATTAAAATGCTTTTTGTACACTGCAGCACTTATCCTGTATCCTGAACGTACGTTGTCATAAAATAACGTGGTGTCACTCATTTATAACTGATTTTTCACAGGTAAAAAATCACTATAATATTGGATTTAAGGTATATTAAACTTTTTATTAGTTTTACTTAATGTTTTTAGTTTAGGTGGATTGGTCGTCGGATTAGACTTGATACATCTATAAGGGATAAATCTGATTTAAATGTTCAAAACAATTGTTTTCACTATTTATGTAACTCATATATATATATATATATATATATATATATATATATATAAAGAAGCTTTTATTATTGAAATAACTGTTTTTTCATCTTGATTCTCTGTATTATTTTGATAAGATTTACAAGAGGTTCATATTGTAGAATATCATTTTTATTCTAGTAATTGAAATGATACTAAAATAATTGATCTCGAAATTAAAAAACAAATTGTTACCAATGAATTTTTCTTTTCAATCCTACAAGACGACCTAGTAATATATATATATGAGGAAATTATAGCAATCAATAGAGTAGTGTGGGTTTAGCCTTTGTCTTGGGAAAACTATTTATATATATATGAGGAAATTAAAGCAAGCAATAGAGTAGTGTGGGTTTAGCCTTTGTCTTGGGAAAACTATTTTTATTTTCCACACCCATTCTTGACTAATTCCAAGGACTATGGATAAACTTGGGTGGGTTGTGTGATCAATTTGAGCACAGCTCTCCTTCTACATGATTATTTATTTATTTCCATATTATTATAGGCTAGAAAAAGACAAATGGCAAACCCAACAAACACCCATACAATTACATAGACATGGCCATGTCCTTTTGGCGTTTCACTCTGCTTCACAGTTCACACTGCCACTTCTTCTCTCTTCACCCCCCTCTCTCTCTCCTCATAAGAACACAACACATAAACTCGTATCCAACAATATTCTGTTTCAATCTCAAACCCCAAATTCTCTCTCTATCATCTCGACAAGATCGAAGCTAGCTATCTAGCTCTCGCCACTCTCTGTAAACCCATCTTCTTCTTTTCTCCACACGATTTCTCTATTAGGTCTAAGCTTACAGTGTAACAGTATATATATATATTCTAGTCGATCAGTTACTTTTTCTCTTTTAAAACCCACCATTCTTTCATAGCTCCCCTTTTCTTCGCTTAGTTTTCTTTGATCTTTCTCTAACAGAAAAATTAACCTCTCAATGGCTACTTCACTTTCGCTTTTCCTCATGCCTAGCGATGATAAAAAACAAGAACCCACCATGACTGTAAGTACCAAACCAGCTGAACCCACGAGAACTACTACTACTCGAGCAAGAAAGCCTACTTCTACCAACAAATGTCAAACTCGCAAGAAACAACCTCGAAGAGGCATGGGAGTAGCTCAACTTGAGAATCTAAGGATTCAAGAAAGATGGAAGGCAATCACTGAGACTAACCAGATTGGGTCTCTCAATCTCCAACCCGCCCAGCAGATGCATGTTTTTGACCCGTTTAATAATAATGATAATCAAATGGTGCAGTATGGTACTACAGTTAACTATGGTGTGCCAATGAGAAGTAATGGTGTTGTTTTTAATGGGTTCTTGGGCTGGGATCACCAGGATGGTGTGGCGGTTAAGAGGGTTGATGAGTTTAATGCAAATAATTATAATGGTGGGTTTGGGTCGGGTCAGGTTTTGCTTAACCCGTACATGGTTGGATCATCTCCGGTTCATCAGGCTGGGGCTCCTGCAGCTGCTGTGCGTGAGGCTTCGAAAGAGCTCTCTTCAATCCCAAAAGTACTAATGCAGAAGCAGAAGCAATATGAGCCTACTTGCTTAAAGGTTTGTGTTTTCAAGGGTTGTTGATTTTCTTGATGTTTTATGCACGTACGCTTGCCTCTCTCTTTTTTCCTGTTCGCTTCTTGAGAAATTATAGATATTTCCTCTGTCTGGGATTTCAATATTTTAAAACTCACTGTATGATAAAAATCTTTAATATTTATTGTTTTAATTTCTATGGACAGATGGGAGGATTCAGTGCCAGAGCTGCAACGAGTGCTTTCTATGCCAATCACAACCACAACAACAATGAGGTAAATCTCCATCGATCTTTTTTTCAAGTGGTTAATCATAATATTTTGGAGCCATGCTTCCTATAAATACTATATATATATCTAGCTAGTTGTGCTTTAATTTGTTTGAATCTTGATTGGTTGGTAATCCATGTGGATTTTGTAGGGTGTAGAGGCCATGGCAGTTCCCAGGAAGGGTAATAACGCAATGGGTAGAAAAGTTATAATGGAATATGAGTTTTTCCCTGGAAAAAATGGTAAAAGCACTTGTTTCAAGGATATGGAATCTCCTACTGCAGAAGCTTCAGTTGCAGTGGGTACTGGTGAAGCTTCTTGTGTCACTACTTATTCTGATTACAGTTCTTACAGTGCATCTGATGCTTCTAATTCTATTGATTTGTCTCTGAAGCTTTCATATTAGAACCAAGAAACATGTCTAGTTTTGGTTTTGATGTTTTTTCGTGATGTATGTGTGATTGTCTAAACCTAAACACAGCTTCTTATAATTTCCCTTTTGTTCTTAAACTAATTAATTAATATCAATGAGAAAACAGTGCAGAACATATTCTTGTTTTATTTAATCTATCTCTGATCAGTGTCAGTGCTTTAACATTATTTCCCAGCTTTCATGATCCTGACACTGTTTTGCACTTTTGCTTATGATCCATCTTGTTCCTGATCAAGAATTGAGAGACATAGCCACAAACGAATTGGGTTATTTTAAGGCATTTGGTCATTACAATAGCAATATACAATTCTGCAGTTGTCACACTGTGGTGGCTTGTTCTAACCATGTAATAAATTGGGGCAGATCACCATGATCTGTATAGTATATTAGTTTGATCTGCTTAACTTTTAACGATTTCCACAATATTTACAAATGTCATATAGAAGTTAAGCTACAACTACTCTTGTTTTATATTTGATTTGATGCACTTCAATGTTATATGAAGATAAATATTAGACTTTTGTATGAACTGGTAAAGGACTTCACAAGAGGCTCAAAACCCTAGCAAGTAGCATCTCTCTCTCTCCTCTTTATTGTTTATGCTAGAAGATAGGTGAGAGATTTCTCTTCTAAACATAGGTTACATCTTTTATGTGCTGAAACACAAGGAGGGCATCTCTGCATTACTGTTTATGGGAGTCAAGCATCATTATAGGGCATGCTTTAAAAAACGTGAAAAAGATAGACAAAAAGGAAGCTAGAAAAAAGCTAGCCTTCCTTCCTCCTTAATTAGCGGACACATTGTGGTCACTGCTGTATATATGTGGTCAGTGAGTGGCTCAAGTGAGTACAGATCCAGCTACAACACAATTGTTTTACAATATATAGTACGAAATCTGCACTAAGTATATGTATGTAGAGAAGGAGACTGCTAGTCTGTAGCAGTCTGATCATTGTATGTGTTAAGACTGTGGAAGCTTTTTTCCATCTCTTTAATTGGTTTATGATCAGTGATCTTTTCTTATGATTTCCTCTTCAGTTTCTTTTAATTGTTTTGCTGCTTCAAACTTGTAAGTTGATGCTGTAAAAAAGAAGAAGAAAGAAGCCATTGTGTTGTATTTTAATTAAAAATAAGTTTTTTTCAGTATGATTTACATTCTATCAATATCAACTTGATATATAAAAAGAATTCAAAAAGATATTAATTTTATGGTTTTAGCTTCAAGATTTTGTGCCATAAATCAAATAGCCATGTGCATGAATCTTGTAGGAGTACGTACGAGCTAGGTTGAACATTAAGGAATGAACTGTTAAACAAGGCAATTCGAAGAATATTGGTAATCATATTGTGAAGATTTACTGTGCTAATTTCCCTCCAGTTTCTGATTTATAGCCAATAGACATACTAATTCTTACCCGTATCGATTGCTTTAGTACTATTTTGTATAATCTTTCATGGTATAGAGCCTATAGGCCGA
This sequence comes from Salix exigua, assembly GCA_032356905.1. Lineage (NCBI taxonomy): Eukaryota > Viridiplantae > Streptophyta > Magnoliopsida > Malpighiales > Salicaceae > Salix > Salix exigua. The sequence continues at coordinate 32,729,880 of CM063603.1, forward strand.
CGCCTTTTTCCCTGCGTACCTGTAGTAAGAATGTCTTCCTCGTCCATGCAACTTCATTCCCTCGAATATCAGGCAACTGATTTCTGCACGAATGGATGGAACAAACAGCTTAAATTTGGTTTCTCGATTACTCCCAGCTTTACAGAGTAATGATTTGCTGGGTTTCGTGCATGGTATTGAATAGTGCCCGGCTAATTAACTTCTTCCAGCCACTCACAGCGCTGCAGCTTCTACCTCTACATCTAAAATCAATCTTTCTCCTCTGGACTAAGAAATATCGATTTGTTCTTAGATGGCAGTTTGGATGAAAAGGATATGTCAGCAACTTTTGTTTTTTTGCAATATTTGAATCAGGAAGGAATATCTTCAGGATGTAAAGTCATGGGCAGATCGATTAGCTGCAGCCGGACAACCTGTAGAGGATGATGATTAGATCCATCATGTTCTCTGTGGTTTGAACTCTTCTTTTTCAATATTCTCTATGGGTTTTGTCTTACTTAAAAATCCATGAGCTTTGATGATTTCTCCTCTGAGCTATAATTATCTTGTAAAATTCAAAATCAAAACCAACGACCTGTGCCTGTCTAGCAACTGCATGATGAGAGCACCTTGGGGTGGCAAAGAAGCAAAATAAGTCCTTTCAATCCAAGTTTTCCAGATGCAATCAAAATCAAAGCCCTCCTTGTTTCCAAGGCAACACCATTAAAAAAACTCAAATGGTGAAGTTCTTCATCCCTATGCCTATCAGCATCCTCCTTCTCAACTTCCTATCATGGAGTAGAGGGCAAACAGGCAGCATGTCACTAATATTCTGTGATTGCCATATGTAAATTGAAAGGGAGAAGAAACACGGGTGGTACTTTGAAGTGAAAATGCAAGAGGAGCTAGGACTGGATAAGAGGGGCCATTGCATTTGGGTTTTCAAATATCCCACATCGAAAACAAAGGAATTGACCTATCAGCAAATCCTCTATATATTGACAAGAAACCCGAAAGGAAAATCACGCAGCCGCGCGGTGAGCACAGAGCGAACTATTCTTTCGCCTTTTACTAAAGAATACCGTGTGCACGCCGCAAATAGTGGCATACGCCAATTTTTTTGAGGAGTCTGCTCTTACGAGTGACTCCAGCAATTATAGTCAAAATAATATTTTAATCGTATTAAACTTTGCTTAGTAAATAAAATTTTGATATTTTATTAAACAATTATTTTATTTAAAAATTTAATTTTTTATTAAAGAATTATTTATTTAGAGATTAATTTATTAAATAAAAATTTAAAATATAATTTATATTATTTTTTAAATTTAGATACCACTACAATTTAAGGATATGGGTTGCTGAGGTGTTTGGATTCCTTTCTTAAAAATTATTTTTTAAGATTATTTTTAAGTTTAAATTAATAAAATTTAGTGTTTTAAGTTTTTTATTGGAACGGAATATTTAGGTTTCGGAGCACGACATGCCATTTTGGGGTTGTATTATTTCATATATAATTATATATATATATATATATGAAAAAAATTAAAATATTAATTTAACAAGTATAATTCAATTTAAATTAATTTTAAATTATGTAATACAAACACAAAGTCAAACAAACATGATCTCAAAATTATAAATATCTCTAAAATTCCAAAATATTATGATAGTAAAATGTTCTAAAATAAAAGAAATATTATGATTTTGTGTCGGAATGGTACCGAGACGTTCAAGCCAGAATTTCTGGAACGGGATCCGAGATGAAAAAACGCCGTTTTGTCTCGGTTTTTTTAATGGCACAGAACGTTCCGGGCATTCCGGCCTGAACGGAACAGAATTAACAAGCCTGATTCTTAGATCATTTTAATATGTTGATATCAAAAAATATATAAAAAATTAATATATTTTTGAACAAAAAAAATATTTTCAAAAACAACCATAACCACACTCTTAAATAAACCCATAAGGCCACCTCTTTTCCCACCGAGTCCAACACATGGAGGTAGAATTATTTTTTATTTCAGTGTCTCTCTATAATTAATTTTAAGGGATAATCTTGATAATTTAAGAGATTTGCTCTAATTTTTTTAATTTTACGAGCTTGAACATCAGAATCAACGTTAAAATAACTTATTAAAAACATTTAAATACATCTTTCGTTAAGAGATTTAATCTCAATGAGAATGAGAATATTGAAAATAAAGATATAAAAAATCATTGTATTAGCATAGTTTTTTAAACTTTGCTCCTCATGATTTTTAAGAATTTTTTTACAATAATTTTGTTTTAATATTGATTTTACAGAGTATTGGATTTCATTATTTATTCAACTTAATTTTTATACAGTTGTCATAATTTCATGATCCATGTCGTTAGTTTTGCGGGTTAATCATGTTAACTCAAGTAATTTCTTTTTTTTTTGTTAACTTCATCCTTTAACAATAGGTTAGTTGACAATTGAGATCCGTAATTATTATTATTTTTATTATGGAATTATCATAATATGATGACTCTAGTCGCAAGTTTTAGAGGTTAGTCAAGTTGATTAAAAGTTTTTTTTTAATTGATTTTTTTTAAATAATCTTTTAACATTGGATTGATTGAGAATTAAACTTTAATTTAATTTTAAAAAAATATTTTATATGAAGTTATTCCAATTTACTGACCGAGGTTTGACAAGTTATCCCGAGTTTGTTTTTGTTTTTTTAGTTGACTATGATTTTTTTTAATTTTATCTATTAACATTGAATTGATTGAGAAGGAAACTTTAATTTAAAAAAAATGCTTCATATAAAGTTATTCTAGTTCATTAACCCAAGTTATCCCAAATTGACTCGAGTTATTTTTTGTTCTTTTTTATTTTATTTTTAATTTAATCCTTCAACTTTTAATTGACTAGGAATTGGGATTTATGATAATATTTTATTATTTTCTTTTTATGTGGTTATCATGGTTTTATCACCCGAATCCGAATAAATGGTTAGGCCAGTTGACTCGAATTTTTTTTTTGTTATTTTCTAGCTTTCTTCAATGTTATCCTTTAATATTGGTTTCATTGGGATTTAATTTTATATATGTTGATTTGTTTTCTATGAGGTTATCGAGATCTTTTTACATTGATTACAGTTTTGGTGAGTTGAAACTTTTATATTATTTTTTTAGCATTGGATTGATTAAAAATTTATTTTGATTTATTTTACAATTTCATTATTTAACATTGGATTGATTGAAAATTTATTTTTATTTATTTTATAGATAATTATTTTAATCATATGACGTAGGTTTGATGGAATAATCTTACTTAAATCAAATATTTTCTAGTTAAAATTTATTTTTAATTTTATTGTTAAATATTAGTCAAAGTAAAAATTAAATTTGACAATATTTTGAATTTTTAAAAACTCATCATCTATATAATAAATATAACAAATTAATCCAAATTAATCTAATATATTATTATTTTAATATATTAAATAAAACATCTTCACGAGAACGACCTTTATTCCCCTGAAAAGCACTTCCAACACCTGGAAATAAATCTAACCAACCTTTATTCCAAATATCTTTTTCATATACTGATAAATCTCATTTACTGTCCCCACCACCCTCTCTCCTTCCAACACTTGTCACCATTCCCCTTCTCTCCACACATGAACAGAGGCATTGACAAATCCTATTTGTTTTTTTTTTTTATTATTATTATTTCCAATCAAGATATCAACAAGCTACCCAAGCAAGCATCAAAACCTTAGCAGCAGCAGCCATGAATCCTCAACAACGACAAGAAAACCCGGTAGATCCTGACCACCCACTACTCCCGACAATCAAGATCCACCACCACCACCCTTCTCCCCCACGCCACCCTCACCCACCTGCCCCCATTCCTACACTCACCTCTTCCACTCGCCGCAAGATTGGTGTTGCCGTCGACCTCTCTGACGAATCCTCCTACGCTGTCCGCTGGTCTGTCCACCACTATATCCGTCCTGGCGACGCTGTCATCCTCCTTCATGTCAGCCCCACCTCCGTCCTCTTCGGCGCTGACTGGGGCCCACTCCCGCTCTCCACTCCCACGCAATCCCAACTCGATCTTCTGAACAATAATAGCAAATTCAATAGTGAAATTGATAGTAAAACTAAAAATGAGAATAGTGAGAAGTCACAGCCACAGCAAGAGGAAGAGGAAGATTTCGATGCTTTCACGGCGTCGAAAGCGGCGGATATTGCGAGGCCGTTGAAGGAAGCGCAGATTCCGTATAAGATTCATATTGTGAAAGATCATGATATGAAGGAAAGGTTATGTTTGGAAATTGAGAGGTTAGGGTTGAGTGCAGTTATTATGGGGAGTAGAGGGTTTGGTGCGGCGATACGAGGGAGCGATGAGAGATTGGGTAGTGTGAGTGACTACTGTGTTCATCATTGTTTTTGTCCTGTCATTGTTGTTAGATATCCTGAGGATAGGGATGGTGGTGGGGCTGAGCCGGAGGCAGCTGTTAATGTGCCGGAGGATGTGGAGGGAGCTGCGGGTAAAAAAACTAAAGGTTAGGATTTGTAACGTGACCGTTCATTTTTGTTATTGGCTGATTTTTGTTTATGATGTTATCTCATATCTTATAAGTTTGCTAGTGTATGCTAATGATGGAAATGTATAGGAGGATTTGGTTGTGGAGCCATTTTCTTTTTCCTAGATGGCGAGTATGGTAGTTTTCTCAATCGAAATGCTCTGGGCTGTATCACAATGTACACAATGTGGATGTAAAAGAAATGTGTACATCGTGTCGTAGATTCAATAGCATTTTTTATGTGATTAAAGTTCTTATAAATAGAATGTACTGGGGTAATTTTGATTTTGGATGTTATTAGTCCTATGATTGGATGACTTGTGATCTTGAGATTGTTGGGTTTAGGAGAGTTGCTGAAACATTGCATTAAAGATGCATTAAATAGTTTAGTTGGTGTATGTATCCTAAGCTGAAAATTTGAATGGTGCTTGTAAAATAACAAGCTGTGGCGATGAAGTAGGGTTGATTTGAGTTGGAGTTAGCATCTAAAATTTGCAGGCTAATCTGCTATAATTAAATGGTAATGGGTGTTGGCCATTTCATGACTATAGAAAGACAATTCCACTTACTTCGCTTCATTGTGGTCTTCAAATTGTAATCTATATTGATTGGTGGACAAATTTTTACCTCAACTAGCAGATTTGATTGTTGTTTGTGTTTTGTTATTTTGTTAAATGGTGGAATTTGTCATTGCTGGTAATGATTATTTATTGCCAGGCCTGTTTTCTGCCTTGTTAGATATTGACTAATATGGTTATGCTTGTTCCAATATGTGATGACCGATAATGCATAATCATGTTTTTTTAATGAGGTCGACAACGCAAACAATGGTTCATATGAATAAGACACATCATCCTGAATTAATCATTGCTAAAATGATATCTAGGAGCATATGCAGCAATAGAAATTTGGAATGTCTATTGGTTTCGAGATCATTACCTTAGTGGTTGATGTTGTGTATAAATAGTGTAAATGGAATGCTTGTGAATATGTGAGATTCATCTTCTTATGGGTGCATGATATTTTACATGGCTGGATTTGAGAGAGTTGCTGTGATGTTGTAGTAAAGATGCATTAAATAATTGAGATGGTTGCTGAATTGTAAGCATAACTTTGGAGCCTAAGACACTCATAGAATTTTGTTAGAGATGTGGTTGATTTGAGCTAGAGAGAGAGATATTTCATATCAAATGTAAAGTGCAAGCAGTGTTGAGTCCGTTGCAACTGTGTTGCTATTGGTTTTAATTATGATGGAGCTTGATAATGATTTGACCAAGTTATTATGGCAATTGATAAGGCTTATTAAGCACTAAATTAAGCACTAAATTTGATATATGATGCTTGATGAAACACTTTTGCATTTCATTAATGCAATATGATGGTGGTTTTTTCCTTAGTTTTTTTTTTTTGGCCTTGCAAAGCCTTGGCAGTGCTTAAACAAGACAGTGTACAAATAGATTGTGTAGAACATGGTTTTCTGCTCCCTGTCACATTCTATTTATTGTTCCTCCCTTGACTCAGTGAGGTTATAGGTTAGCTCCTCAATGGTGTTTGAAATAAGATTTATTGCTATGCTTTATAATACTTCTACCCATTCAGAATAGGTAATTATAACACTTGTTTGTCAACACAGTTGACAAAATTTTGTTTCTTAGCGTCTCTTGTTTAACATTGTATTTGGCCATGATTTTTGTCGTTGTTTTAGATTGGGATGTAACATAAAGCCATATTCAAGAAGAGGTTTTCTCTGCTGAAACTACTGCACTGCTGTTTTATCATATAGTTTTTTTAGTGAAACTTCAGTCACTTGTAAAAGGAGAAGGAATGTTATTCTGCCGGACTGTATCCTAATTGTTTGTTTCAAATCCTTTAACTCTGAATGATCGTGTCAGTTGTGCTGTTTCTGTTGAAGAAGTGATTTCCTTAGGCTAGATGCTGAATTGCTATTCTTGCTACTGTCACTTGTGTGTTTAACAGCTATTTTAGTAAAAAATAGTGGGTTTTTTTCGGAATTTTTTAATGATGTCTCTATTTGTTGCTTGTTGCCTGACAGATGCCTAGCGTGAACTACTATATCATAACTGATCCATCTCCACAGCAGGTACGCAGTGGATCTTGGTTTTTTGTTTTTCAGTTTGCATATATCTGTCCAATGTTGTCTTGTCATGCTCCTTGATTCCACTCCCCCCTGGTCTGTGTTCATGTGCACGCAATGTTTTCCTTGTTTATTTGGTCACATGTATGCATTCCAAATGGCTTTTTCACCATAACCGCTGTTATTCCCTTTTTTTCTTCTTCTTTTGCCTTTTTGTGTGCATTTTCCATGATGTATCTACACTTGAATTGTTTTGGAGATCCAATTTTGCTATTTGGCCGTCTGTCTTTGTAGATTGATGGAGGTGTCAGTTAGCAGGCAGAGATTAGGTGAACATGGTGAGGAGTAAATAAATGTTCGGGTCTCTGTTTGTGCTAACAGACAGATTGTAGGATGCTCTTTTCTCCCCTGCGACTCGTATCAAAAGTTTCTCATATATGAAACTTGGAGGATTTGTTAAACTTGTACGGCCGTTCATTGGTGTTAGGTTTCTGGATATTCTTGTAGGCTTTTAGAAAAAAATATGTTTTAATGGATTATAATGAACATCATTTTGGTGCTGAAGATTGCTTCTCTCTACCTTTATATTCCCATTTACGAAATTGGTCATTTGCTGTTTATGAATGAGTTAATCAAAGTTGAACTTGGAAATTGAAATCAAGCAAACCCAATAAGCTGGAGTAAAAATTTTGGAGTTTGTACTTGGGTCCCCCTAAAATGATGAAGGATAAATGGGAGTATAACTTAATGAGGGTTCAGGCCCAGTACTATCTTACAAAGAATCCAGGTGAATTTGCTCCTGGGCAAAAATATTCTCCAGGCATGCAAGGCCAGCATGCCAGCTTAGGAATAGGTTGTCATCCTGAGCTACCCATCAAGGAGATGGTCAAACGATTCATCCGAACAACAAAATCGTCGAGAAGCTCCAAACATGTTGACACCGAGTCAATGGTGGCCAAAATCTGAGGCTTTTTTTTCTCATGGGATTTGAGAGATTCATAACCACAAACAGTGATGCTGTTGGGATTTTAGAGCTGGGTCGGTGTTATGGTTGAAATGTGTTCTCAGCCTTTCCTTTTTATCTAATGTTTTCCTGTCAAACTTGGTGGTCCTTTCCAGCCATTCAAAGTGTTACTTCGGTTAGTACTAAAAAAAAAAAAAAAAGTGTTACTTCGGTCTATATATAAATTCTAAGGCAGAATACAATATGCGTATCCTATCGTTGGACCCGGTATACCATGCTTCCTCGATCCAGCCTGATGGGACCCAGTACGCTTTAATTTGTACTGTTTATCAAGAGGGTATCCTCATTAATATATCCCTTTAATCTTCATCCAAGCTTAAATGACAAGGCAAAACCTAGATATTAATCTTCAAAAACGGCAACACTCAACGCAAGAAATATCTTCCACAAATCAAAGTTTAATGTCAACATCATCTAAGTAGGTGTACAATAATAAGAATTTAGAATTAGAGGTTTGTTTCACTTGTGTTCTAGTCGTAGTTGTTAATGTAATATGATCATTAATTTCAAGATCCGTGAGATTAATTGAGATATACTGATAATATAATATGGTCATTAATTTCAAAACTCGTGAGATTAATTAAGATATACACAAAACTCGTGAGATTAATTGAGATACACACAAACTAACTCAAACAGGTTAATAAAAAAAAAACTTCAATATCCTGTATTAAATTAAGGAAAAATCATCACCAAAACCGTATAAAGCCACTCAAGTGGACTTATGTGTTTTTTACTTACTTAAAGCTAAATTCTAGTGGGGTCTGGTTTCATGCGAACCACATACATCTATTACCATTTCTAGCTCTTGTTCATTGCGTGCTACCACAACGAAAACCATTTGGCCACCTCAAAACCACATATCAACTTTCTCGTTCTGGGTATCTTCCATTGCCCATGTTCATTTCATCTAGCTGCAATGCCATCCCATTTCTACTCGAAGAGAGAGGCTATGTCAGCGTGGACTCTACCAGCTGATATGTGACAGCTGACCTGTTTTTGCAAGGCATGTTGCCAGTTTGTGGTCCGAAGGAAAAGTAGCCCTAATATAGGTTCCAATGGCTATGGATGGTCATGAATTTTGCAACTTGAAGGCCGAACCACCTCCCCCCCTACGTTTCATACTGTTCCTTGTCGATTACACCATCAGCTTGACCTGGTACTTGAGCTAGCTAGGAATCCCATATCAAGTCTTTTTTTTAAAAAAAAAAACTAAAATTTACATGGATCTTAACATTTTTTATGGAAAAAATTGGTTTTATATCTTATTTTAAAAGTCATATCCATTCAATTCTTACATGTTTAATTATACCAAACTTATCTTTAAAAAGTCTTTAATCTATCATGGCGACAATTACAAATATAAAAGTCGTGATTCCTTTTTCCCTTCTTAAAGAGAAGTAGGGCTGCCATGAGCATGAATGGTGATATAAAAATTCACAACCCATCATTTTGTTTGGATCATCAGATAAAAGCTTCTGATATTTTCATATAAGCCAAAATTTCACCACCATTTATATTCTAGCATGAGTTCATAGCCCACCTCAGTCAGCAATGGTCAAGACTCACGGCTTGAAAATCAATTTCAGGGATCAGGGACGAATTCTTTTATTATCTTATTTCTCTAGTGGAGACTCGAGAGTATGGTAACAACAGTTTTGAGTTATAAGAATGGAGGAATGGCAAATCATCTACCAGTTGGGACGATAATCACAACAATTGCCATAACATCTACCAGTTGGGACGATAATCAGTCCCACTCATGAACAATTGCCAATAGCAAGTCGAGGATTTTATGACAGCACACGGATACTCGTTTTTCCATGTAAAAATTCATTTTTTTTATCATCAGCATGTCAGAGCAAATTAATCTAAAGCATTTTTTTTCGCAAAATCACTTTCCAATTGCAGAAAACAAGACAATCAAGGGGAATAATGACGAGTAAACCATAGAAATAAAGTCATCTCAGAAGAAAAATCTCATTTACAGACACCATGGAGATAAAACACAACCAGCTGCTAGAAAAACAAAGAAATAGTTAAAGGTTCAAAAACTAAGACAAAATATATGGTTATTAATTAATCGTGTAAAGAAAGTTAGTAGGGACAGAAATCAAAGGCTCTGATCTCTGCTCAACTTGCAGATCCCAAGAATAGCAGCAGACGCGTTTTCTCCATTCGTGACCAAGTCTTTTTGGAGTCTCTTCAGGGAGTCTATGATAGCCGTTGATCTTGACATTGCTTGACCATCTTCTTCTACATTAACGCTTGTTCTTGCCTGCTTCCATGGCCTTGATGAACTCGAAGAATTCCCTTCCTCATTGCTCATGATTCCACCTCTTAAATTATGGGGAGAGGAGCATCCAATTTCATCCTGCATTTTTCCAACATTAAATTGATTAAACAAACCCAAAGTATGCAACCTAAAATGGAAGAAGAAGATCCAATGATTCCTAAGATCTACAGGTTCTATTATCAAAATGTGCCCTCAAAAAACTAATACATATATAGTAAAGGCAGAGAAATGAAAGAGACTTACATCAGAATCAAGATTAACATTACTGTCTCGCATCCGTTTCAAGAACCCATTTCTACCAGCACAAGAAATCTCCTCATCACTACTAGAAGAACTAGACACAGGTGGCGCAAGTGATGAGGAAGGCGATACAGTAGGACCTGACCATGGCACCACCTGGTTGTCTCCATCTTCCTCCTCGTCTTCCTCTTCATCATATTCATCACTATCATCATCAGTGTCGTCGTCGGATTCTTGATCATTTTCAGACTCTTCTAAATCATTTCCGGCTTCTCTGCTTTCTTGATCACTCGCCATGGCGTTCTGAGCTTGGAGATGATTATTTTTATTGTTATGGATAGTAAAACAAGATTCACATACAGAAACAGTAGGGCAAAGCTTAGACCCTGACGATTTCCAAGGAGTTGGAGATCGACAGACTTGACAAAGAAGGGTTCTACAATGCTTTGCAACAAGAAAGTTGGCGGAGTGTACTTTCTCATCACAATCCCAACATAAACTAGCTTGGTCTGATTCACAGAACATTCTTGCTGAACTCCCACATAGCTCGCACCCTTCCATTCTCTCCTTTCGCTTCTCTCTCTATGTCTTTGCTGGGTTTTTTTTTTTTGTTGGGTTTGTGATTTTTTAGGGAAGGGGAAAGGAGTTTTGAGAGAGAGGAGCGAGATGAGTGGTGTGCAAGTTGTAGTAAATAACGGAAACTACCCTAATTTTTTGCATTTAATTATGGGATATTTTTTCCATGAGGGGGTGTTTTGGGAATTTCATCAGGAATTTATCATTGATGTGAGATTATAAAAAAATAAAAAAAACAAAATCTAACTGGCTGCCGCTTCACCAATGAGCATCTATTAGTAGTCGGTTAAGTTTGGTTTTAAGACTATGATTTATTCATAAATGAATTAAGACTAATATTTTTTATTTTATAAAAAATATTTTTAATATTAGTATATTAAAAGAATTTAAAAAATATCTGTTTTTTAATATAAAATTAAAAATTTAAATTATTTTAAAACACATTACCGATCAGCCACTGGGAAAGACTTTGCTTTTAGGGTAGGAATTTGCTTTGCCAACGAGGCAACTGGGTTGTTTAATCTACTTTAATATATGCCATTTCTTGGAAGGAGCATGTCCACACAACCTTTGCTTCAATATTCAAGCGTGAGGTAGACCTAAAGTATATAGTAAATTAGGAGCTATAAAGTCTCCGTTGATTCCTAAAAATTGACTTTCAAAGTATACTTTGGGTTAATTTGGTCTTTATGCACTCAAAGTTACTTGTGAGGTATTTCTTGCCATAAAAAAAAGAGAGGTTATAAAATTTCCATGGGGGCATTGAGAATTTTTATTTAAGAGGATTTATTGCTTTTAAGGAAAAATTAATCAAACCTAAAAGTTTAATTATTTATTCATAAATCTTTTTAAATTTTATTACGGGGAATTTAAAGATATAATAATTTTTTTTTAAATCACTTAAAAATACATCAAAAATATTTTTATATAATCATTTTAAATTAATTTAGGGATAAAATAAATAGTTTTCTTTTTTAAAAAAACAGTTTAAATCAAGCTAATAGATTGTTTTAGAATGTGGTTGAGATTGTTTTTCAAAATATTTTTCGTTCAAATATATATATATATTAAATTTATTTTTAATATTATCACATCAAAATAATTTAAAAATAAAAATAAAATTAATTTAAAATAAAAATAAAATATTTAAAAAAAATGTCTTACAAACCTTATCAAGACACGCGTTCAAATCCAAATTCCTTAAACCTTTGAACACGAAGCTTGATTTGATTGGCAACTTGCCATCAAAAAGTCTAAGCCAATTGGTTCCCCTTTTACACTCCTTATTTCCTAATTAAATTTATTTATGTTGTTTATTTGTACCAATTTTGATTATTATTATTGTTATTATTGTTATTTATTTTTTAAAAAATTATTTTTAAGTTAATTTTGTCTCTTGATATTTGATTTTGTTTTATTTTTTTATTTCATCTTTCAATGTTTAATTTCATTTAATTTTATATCATTTTTTATCCTTATTTTTTATTGATATATTTTCTTAAAAAAAACATTTACTTGATTTGTTTTTATTTTCAATTTCATCCTTTAATATTTGAATGATTTAGAATTTTATTCATGATTTTTTAGTATCTTTTTTTTAGGGTAATCTAGATCTCATGACTTGAATTTTAAAGATTAACTCAAGTTCTTATAAATATGTTATTAAATTAACTAAAATCCCAATTTTATTACAAAAAATAAAAAAATCCATCATCACATAAGTATTTTGTTGTATGAACAAAATTCCAACAACTTTAAGATGTAGAACAAGTCAAATGTGATTGAAACTTAATCTTAAACTACTAGGATAATTATAAATATATTTGGTATTGTGACACCGACTATTTTTCAAAATATTTTTCTTAAATGTTTTAAAATACTTTATTTTAAAATACTTTATTTTAAAATATTTTTATCATATTTATATAGTTTAAAAATATTAAAAAATTAATTTTAATAAAAATATTGTTTTTAAAAGATATAAAAAACAGTTCTGTATCATGTCTACTTGTCTGCCATGTTTCCCTTGAATTAAGGAGCTAATAATATAGCTTGCTTCTGTAGGGGCAATTAATTAAGAGAATTAAAATTTAGTTTAGTCCCCCCGTATATTTTTCTGGTTTCTTTGGAAGAAATGATGAGGTGTCAAGAATTCTGAGGAGCCGGCAGATTCCAATCTATCCTACGTGGACAAACCTGGTCCATGATAGCTACTAACCCACGTGATGACCACCTGCCCTTTTCATAAGCTACGGCTGACGTTTCATGTGGGCCCAGTTCAATCCAATCCCTCCTTCAGTCTTTTTCAATAACTGTTTGTTTTTGATAAAAAATATTCTTTTTACTTTTTTTTATTTAAATCATTTTTTAGAATTAGTTAATTATATGCTAATATCTTTTTAAAATTAAAAAATATTATTTTAATATATTTATAAATAAAAACCAATTTAAAAAACAAATGTTATCATATTTTTAAATAACCCATAATAGTTTATATATTTTTTTTATATCTTCTTACACCATTCTTTGCCGTCCCTGCAGCGTAACACTGCTTTCAAAGATAACACTTTTAGAAACATTTACTTGGAAACCTGTAAATTGCATTAATATTCGAATTTTATGTTTTCCTTACACACTTTTCTTTTATTTTTTTATGACCGGGTTGTCCGGGTTAACTTACGCGCATCTCAACTATTCTCCGGACTCACTTGAACATCCTGCAAGCCCAAATAAGCAGGTAAGACACTGCGAGGATGACAGTCGTACTCACGCAGGGAAGGACCCAGGAAAATGAGGAGAGATACTCTCCCACTAGGACTCGAACCTGAGTTTGAAAGTGGGAGAGCGCTCTCTGCGCCTCGGGTCATGACCCTTTGCGGTTCTTTACTTGCATTTTATTTTAAGGAGTTAAGTGTTATTTGATCAAGTTCGGACACTTAAATGGATCTTATTTAGGTTATGCGAGCGAATTGCCAGCGTGATGCGCTGAACTTTTTATCTATATAAAAAATTGATTGATTTTTTTACATGTTGTATTTTATTATTTTAATATTTAATTAGTGAAATTGTAATTGATAAAATCTGTAAAAAACGGTTTTCTTCCACCAAAAAATGATTGAATGTTGCTATTGCTAAAAAACATTTGATAAAATTTGTTAGAAAATTTGCCAAGAAGGTAAAATGATTTATTAGAATTTGTTGTCACGCATACTCTGGTTAAAAAAAAAATCCGGTTAAAAAAACTGACTTCGACACAACGATTATTAAAAATGAAAAAAGGAAGCCGATCGTAAAAAATTGCAGGGGAAAACACTTTTTAAACAAGTAATGAGAAAAACATTAAGGTGCGCGTAAAGTAACCCGAACACCCGGTCATGGAAAAAAAAAGTGTAAGTGGGAAAACAAACAGAGAAGAAAAATGTAAGAAAAAAAAAACATAGTGGATCTGGAGATTAGTCGGGATATGCATAAGCTGCCACATATATCTCGGTTAAAAAACCGAGATATATGAATTGTTTATATATGAATTTGTCTTGTGAGTTTTTTTAAAATCAAAATTATAATATGAGATGAAAATTCACTTCCTATTTAAATTAATGTGTAAACTAAGTAAATATAAGTTTTTAGTGTTTTTCGTTGTTTTCTTTCATCTTGACACTAAACTATTTGAGAGCGTGGTTGAAGTTGTTTTTAAAATATTTTTCGTTGATAAAAATATAAAAATAATTTTTAACATCATAAAAATAATCTAAAAATATTATAAAATAAAATATAAAAATATATTTTTTAATGTTTTTTATTTTTTTTAAAACGCAGTGTTAAAAAGAATATTAATATTCTCATTAATATTTTCAAGTCAATCTCTTAAAATGAATAAAAATATTAGTATAAGTGTTTTTATAATTTTTTATATAATTACTGTAAGGCTGTTTGTTTTTTTTTTAATTTCAAATCAATTTTGAAAAAAAACAGTTTTTGTTTTCTTTAAACTAAAATTTTCTAGTATTTATAAATTATTTAATATATTGATATTAAAAATAGTTTTTTTAAATAATAATAAAATACTTATTTTTAAAGATTATTGTAAGTTATTAAAAAAGACATTTTAAGATAACGTTGACGTTGTCAGACCCATATGAAGCATCCAACGTGGCACAGGGTGGAGTGAGGGAAACCTCTATCTTTTTTGGATAAATGCAGCAGCCACTAGGAGGGAAAGAAAAGATTGAGGGTTCTCTGTATGGAGACTCTGCTTGGTTGGAGGAGTGCCCTTCAAATCCAATTCCAACCACAATAATAGTGCCACGTGAGGTTTCCAGAGATGTTCTGTGAGTCCCACACAGCAGCCCCCGATCCAAATGTGGAGGTGGGGGATCAATCGTATGATCGTTCAAATAAAAGTCAGGTCATGATTTTTTATTAATTTTTTATGAGTAAGGTTGACTTTTCGTATGTCTCGACTAATTTTACAGATTTTAAAGCTAATAATTATATAAATTTTCAATATTAATAATCACAAAATCTTTAATTCAATGCTACTGAAAATCAATTTATGGTTTTTTTTATGGCTGAGAGTTAGGTTTGGGGTTTTTAGGGGTTTCTATATGTTAGAGAATAATATAAATCATATTATAGGGCCTCACATACAAGCTTAAGCTTTTAGGTGATATGGTTTCTTTAACATGGTATCATAGCCTTGTTGACCTAGCGGTCACGAGTTCAAATCTCACCCCCCATTCTATTTGATAAAAATCAAGCATAAGGTGATGTGGCGCATGCAAGTTTCAGCTCAAAGAGCTTTCACTTGAGGAAGGGTGTTAGATAATAATATAAATCATATTATGGGGTCTCACCTACAAGTTTAAGCTTTTAGGTGAGATGGTTCCTTAACACTATGAACAAAGAGTTCTAAAATTAGGTTTCAAAATGTATTTCTTTTAAATTGATGGTTTACAGAAGTAATTTCTCATATGATTCTTTTTTTAAAAAAGAAGTTTTTTCATTTTTACTTTTGTTATTGAACATCATTTATAGTAATTTTCACTTTTTTAAAAAGTAATTGATGTTTTACAAATGTTTTTTTTTATTTCTAATATTAATTATGATCCATATCTAGAAGTTGTTATTTTAAAAAACTTTATTTTCAGATGGTGTGCAAACTATTAAATTTATTTAAGGTCAAAATTTAATACTAAAAACTTGTGACTTTTCTAGGAGTAATGCTTTGTTTCAGTCAATACTAATTATATTTATAGAATGGAAAGTCGAAAATCAAAACGAAATTCTCACATTTCAGAAACATTTGGCCTCAGAATTCATTGTCAAAGCTGCCAAACCTACACATAAAAAGGGGTAATTAAAAGGTTATTAACCATTTACGTGAAGCTAGAGTTTTTCAAATACGTGAATCCTTACATGATTTTCATATATAATATGACACTCATGTTTTACTTGTCTTTTTTTTATATATATATTTATTAATATGAATGTTTGGATGGACTTGCGCGTATTTAAATTAATTTCAAAGACCCTGAAGTTAACGATTATATAATCATATTAACAACCATGAAACTTAAATATAAAATAATAAGAAATCAATTCCTTTAATCTCATCCTCTTCTCTAACCAATGATCCACTTAGATTCGAATTCTTCTTGCAGCTATCGATGAACATGATATTTGTCTTGAAAGAGATAGAAAAAGATTGAAGATCATTGATTGAGAAGAATAAGATCACACAGCCGAAAGCCACTAAAAAAGCCACGCAGCAATCTAAACACGAACGTCATGAATCTATAACATGTGATTGAGCTGAAAATCTGACTCCTTTATTTCCAGTCACCCTATGACAGAACTTCAGCTGAAGATCTATACATCTATAGAAGAAAGGTCAACAAACATTTTATGCCTGTTTGGTATAGATTTTATTTTTGTGGTTGAGGTTGAAAAAATAATTTTTAAAAAACACTTTTATCGTGGTTCAAAATAACTTTTATTGTAGTTCAAAATAAGCAGTAAATTGTTTGGTTAAAACTGTAATTGAAGTTGAGGTTGAAAAAAACAGTTTTGTGTGATTAGTTACAAGATTTTTATATTGCTTTTAACTTGTAAAATTATCCTAAAAGACATAAGGTAATATACTAATTATTTTTTACAAACATATTTTTGTTTAATAATATATTAAAAACATTTTTTAAATATTTCATCTTTATATCCAAATTATTAAAAAACACTTAGAAATATTAATTTAATATATATATATATATATATATATATATATAAAATAAAATATCATTTGAAAAAAAAAAATTAAGATTGCAAAATAAAAATTATATTGTGATATTTTTTAATATATTTATTTATTATAATTATTTTTTTAGATTATAATTATAGCAATATATAAGTGTGTGTGTGTGTATAAATCCCCCAAGACCCACCCACCCTTTCCCTCCCAAACCGCGCGGAAAAAGGAACAATTATCTACTTTTTCAGACTGATATTTCATTCATTTTTTCATGGGATCCACTTAATATTTTTATGTTTCAAATAGAAACCAAACACTAAAAGATAGGTGCAAACTGCGTTTTTAACAAAATGCAAGTACGCAACCAAACATGCACTTAAAATGACAAGCACACATGCCTTCTTATAGAAGAAAGCCTAGGCGTGGTGCTTTTTCTTTTTATTTTTCAGTCATTTTATAAACTCAAAATACCATTTAATCAGTCTAAAAATAAAAAATATTATTATTTTATAAAAACTTAAGAGTTAAAAAACTACTACATGACATATAACATTGTAAAAAATGAATAAAAACATAGAGAGACATCAAACGCACTTTGAAAGACAAACAAAAATGAGAAAAAGAAGCATGTCCATACAGGATCATAAAAATATACATGTGTCTTAGCAAATGAATATTTGTTTTGTATTATTTAGAAATGTCTTAATTTCAAAATTCTTTATTTTAGACTCTTTGTTGGAGGGAAGGTAATTAGAATTTAATGGAGGTGCAAATTTTGAAACTTAGACACAATATTAGGTAGATATTTGAATATCCAAAACTAAAAAAAAATGTTCCCTGAATTATTATGAATTTTCAGTAGTTTTTAATTTGAATATTTTTTTTCAAAACAACGTACAAGTTGTAGAAAATTCATCCACTTTCCAAGATAGATAAACTTTGAAAGGACATCTACATTGATTTTTTTTCAATAACAATTTATTTTGGGAACATAAACCCACAATAAAATATAAAAGGCCCAAATTTATTTACATGACTAAATTATACCCGTCAAAATCTTTAAATCATATCAAATTACACAATATAATTTACCTCAAGAAAGATGCATTAGGGGTGCTAATATCTTTCTAGTCACAACCAATTGTTTGCTTTTGAATCTCTAATAAAACAAGTGCACCCAAGTTATGTTAGAAACTCTTAATCAAAAAATTAAATGGTGAGTTCACTACCCGTAATGTCGTGCATTTATGTGCAATAGGTAAAATTATCATTTTACTATTCCAATTATAATGATATGTATATTGGTATAAAATGAAAAACTAAGCACTTATTGTTTTTTTCTAATCTAATTATCTATGATATAGTTTTATAAAAAAATGTGAATTAAAAAAAGGAATTGGGGTCAATGTTTCACTATACACACCCACATTTCACTATGAACTCACACAATGAAATTATTATTTTAACCTTATCAAGAAAACAAAATGAACTTAGTCTTCTAGGTAGAACAATGTTTTCACAATGATTTTTATTTTTCATTGTGTAATTGATGTGGGACAAAGGGTATTCTCATTATTTTTATACACAATAAAATGACCTAAATATTCTTAAAAGTAAAAATACTTAGCTTCAATACCTTTAAAAGAAAAAAATTCACTAAACTTGCTTCTAAAAGCTTTTTTTTAAAAAAAATCATATAAGTGTTTTGGTAATAATCAAGTTGGTACAAAGATGTTTGGTATTTTGATAAATACAATACTACTAACAAAAAACCTTATTGGTATGTGGGGGCACCTCTATGCTTTTGGGGAGGCACACAAGCATCGTTCAATGATTGAATATCGAGTTTCATGATGGTTTTCAAAATGTCACTAAACCTCCTCAATGTATTGTAGTGTATGCAATGGTTTGTTCTCAGTAATCCCTTCCCTCTTCTCCTTTTGAAATTCATAACAACTATTCAAACTTGGAATTGTCCATTCAATGGCTAAATGTTTTTTATCCTCATTGTTTTTATTTTAATTTTTGGTCTTGGTTCTTTTGTTAAATTTCAACCTAGTTTCAATTTTATCATTAGATCCATAGTTATGATTTTTTATTTCTTTAAATTTAGTCTATATTTTTTTTTATTACAGTTTTTTTTATATACTTTTGATTTTTCTTTTCAATTTTCCTCTTCAACTCAAGATTCTAAATACTCCTTTTATTTTTATTTTTAATTTCAAATGAGGTTCTTATAGTTTTAATTACTATTTTCTTATCATCCTTTTGTATAATTTCCCTCTCATTCACTGATATTTCAACTTTGTTCTTTTTTTTTATTTCTCAGATTTGGTCATAGCCATTTTGTCAAATTTCATCCATAGATCCATAATAATAACTTGTTATTTTTTCAAATCTAATTCTCATTTCTTTTTTGATTTTGAGTTTTTGTTTTGTGCTTTTTGCAATTTTATTTTTCATTTTTACCTTTTCCTGCAATTTAAATTTTAATAGCCATCTCAATTAGTTTTTATTTCAAAATAGATTTATACTCTCTCCATTGTTATTTTTTATTCATTTGTATTTTTTTTTTATTAATTTCATCATTCTCTTAAAATTTGGTCTTATTTTTAGGGCTTATAACTTACCTCATTGATTTTTTTTCTTTTTTTAAATACTCTAGCTAGTAATGCTTAATATATTTAAAACACACACAAAGCTATATATATATATATATATAAACATCCGCCACCCTATCCAGTATAAAACTATATAGAATCAGTATCTCGATGTGATCTCCAGTTTGGGGTTAAGAAGGTTCCCAATCCACCAAGGACGATGATTGGATGGAAAAAGAACATCTATCACCAATCCTGGCACTCGTCACAAACTCTTTTCTGTTTCCAATAATGGAGGAAACTAATTAATTAAATCTCTCTCTCAAGTCTCAACTTGCTAATAAACAATAGAGTTTATCTTTCCAAAACAGAAAAAGAAAGAAAGAACTTCGCTCTGGCAATGAAAAGGGCCCCAGCATTTTTTTGACGAGGGTCTCTACAAGAAATACTAGGCCCAGGTCTTTCCTTTGTCGGGCTATCAATGACTTCTCCATGCTCATTTAGTGATGGAAACAGATATTTATGGGTGCATCCTGCTACAGCCATGAGCTCATATTTTATGACAAAGTTATTTCATTTTTATCTGCAGATTTTAATTCAAATTGTCATCTTTTAACAAAGTTAATTGGGAGCCCTGAAGAGGCTCGTACAGTTACTTTATTACACTAGCCATCTTTTCAAGGCCTCGTACAGTTGCTGAATGAAACGTGCTGGCAATGTCATACAAGGATAATAAGATTGATTTAAGAGTTGTCTTAGATTATAAAGAATATATCAAATTTAATTATAATAAAATTCATTCATAAATGTTACTTATATAAAAAATATAATAAATCTACATGAAATAGAATCTTTAAAATAAATAGATAAAGAAGCTACTTTGAATAAAATAAAATAAATCAATTGTATTTTGAGTTTTTGATGAAAAATCATCAATCTCATCCCACGGGTTCTAAATCATTCTTTTAACTGAATGAAATCTGTCTTAAAAACAAGAAAGAACTAAAGATATTGGTATAAAAAAAATGAAAAAGGAGAAGAGATAACCCTCAACCCACCATACAATCAGAAATAGAAACACAATGAAGTTAGACAAGAAAAGAGCAAGAATTTGCATAAATAGAAAAATAAGTGTCTGGGTGTGGTATATATAGTCATTGTTCGCGTACCTATCACATACCAAAATATTTTACAAATTTAACAAAATACATTTGAAACTAATTTTATTTATAAAAATGATTCTGAAAATCATACTACTTATCTTGATGTTAATATTTATCAAGGGAAAATATTATAAATCCATAACTACGTCTATTGAATGTCTATTACAATTTATAATTATGTGTATTGAATATACATGATTCTTGAGTTTAGTCTTTTAGATTCTCAAGATCTATGAGTTTCTTTTTCTATTAATAGATCCACTTGTCTTGTATTCTTAGAATTTGAAAATATACATTTAATTTAAAAACCCCTAAAAGTAAAAAATATATTTAAATAACTCGAAACATGCCTTTTTCGAGCTCTTAAGTTCAATCCGACATTAAAGAACAGGAAGCACTCTCATGGTGAAAAATGCGCGGTGAAAAATGTGCCTTGTTAATTCATGGTGCCAGAAAGAAATCATCAATCAATCTTTAATTTAATACATTGACCCTCCACCACAGATTTTGAGAATCCTTTTGTCTTCCTGGCGAGGCAGTTTCGTAGAAATTGCAAGCCCCATTTAAGAGTAATTTTTTCGAGGTAGAGAGGGAAACGGTGCAGCCTGACTCCGTTGTGATAATTTTATTATGCATATGGAACAATAGAATTAATCTTAAATTATTATTCATAACAAGTTTATTCATAATACAACTGATTAATGCTTCATTTCCACGACAATATCAGCATTAATGCTTAACGATACAATAAGAAGATGGAGTTAAATTTCATTTCCAGAAAGGTCTTCCACCCATTGCTTTGATCCGTCCATCAGCCCTGGGCTCAATCTGAACATGAGAATACAAAACTCCATCTGACTTATAGCCCCATCTCCATCCAAATCACCTTCCATTAGCATGCACACAAGCTCATCATCCCTCATCTCCTGCAACCCTAGCAGCACGATATTTCTCTTCAAGCTCTCGAACGTGATTAGCCCCTTATCACAATCCATCAGCAAACGAAACCCATTACACAGCTCCATCATGAATCCTTGTGCTCCCAGTCCCTCCATCATGGATGGGAAGTAGTCCTGGAAGTCAACTGCATGACCTAATAATGCCATTGATGGTTAAGAAGATGTTGAAAAATAAACTAAAATCCAAAGAGATCGAATTCTAAGACAAATAGCAAAGCTCGAGAGAGTTATGTGACTACTGGGGTGGTGGAGACTTGAGCGAGGAGGGGGATTATATAAGAGAAGGAAGGAGAGAAAGACAGAAAGATAGAGGTTTTCGTGGAAAGTGAGCATCAAATAAATAACTAGGGAACAGATAAATAAGCAGCTGAACTTTTATGGTTAGCAGTGAGCTTCCTGCTTCGTTCTTTTTCAAAGTTTACGTGAAAACTCTTCTTCGTGGAAGCTGCAATGGATCACAGGATCTTCCCGTAGGTTCTTAAAAGTAAAGTTTGTTTGAGCCTGTTGCAACCTACCTATGACATGTTGCTTTGGCAATGAGGAGTAACTACAAACACGTGGTGAGACAAACGGGATAGGAAAATTAATAAAAGTAGAAACTTTTGTAATAGAGCCAAAACCATAGAGTAATTGACAATTGCGTCGACCTATACTTCAAGAAAATTTGCGTATTTACTTATCTTATATTTTTATTATTTTATACAGTGCATTAGTCATTTTAAATTTGTTTGAAGATGTTTTTTATCAATCCAATATATACATGAACAATAAAAACTATATGGAGTGGGTATTCTTGTCTTCTCCTTTTAAATATACTAAAATAACATAAATGACCTTAGAGACAAAAATTTAAGCCAATGAGATAGAGGTTTGAAGTCATTTTAAGCCAATGAGATAGAGGTATTGAAGTCATTTTATCTTGTTTTGTTTCTTATAATTATTAGTTTGAAGAAGAGTATTAATGTAATTTATAATTTTTAAATAAAAATATTTGCATGCATCTCACACATACCAATGAGTAGCACAACATATACCGTGGGCGACATCTTTCAGTGATAGAAAATAAGGTCCCATCTTATTTGATTCTATGTTGTATCCTCCTCCCATATTGGTGGTGTGTAACATTTTTAGGTGATTGTTTTGTAAATAATGATTTTTTACCTTATTTCTCTCTCCTACCCTATAAAATCAACTCTAGTCCTTATTGTTGTTGATGTTTTAAAGTTAGTCCTTTTAGTTTTGATCTTTTATCTTTGTCCTTTTTCTTTTCGTTAAATTTTTATTTATTTTCAATTTTATCATTCAATTTTAATTTGTATATGCAATTATTTTCAATTTGGTCCTTCTACTTTTGATTCTTTATTTTTTTCTTGCTCTTTTGTCAAAGTTTTTGTGGTTTTAATTTTACCTCTCATATTAGGTTTTTGAATTTTGTTTTTTTATAAGAATAATATTAATTTCAATTTTGTTTTATT
This sequence comes from Salix exigua, assembly GCA_032356905.1. NCBI lineage: Eukaryota > Viridiplantae > Streptophyta > Magnoliopsida > Malpighiales > Salicaceae > Salix > Salix exigua. The sequence goes on from CM063603.1 coordinate 32,753,096, forward strand.
TTTCTTTTATTTCCTTTGTCTTTATTGTTGAAGTTTTTGTGGGTTTTAATTTTATCCTTTAAATCAAGCTTATATATATTTTTTGTTATTTCAATAATAATAAAAAAATCATGATATCAATGGGTTTTTTCCCTATGTATATGGAAAAGAAGTTCGTGTATAATTATGAAATTATGATATATATTTTAAGAGTCGCCACTTAGTATTATATTTATTAAAAACCTAATGGTCAGTAAAAGTTTTAGCAAAGGGACTTCTTACGCAAGGAAAAATACATCACCACGGTGCACCATATCTACTGGTAAGCTAAGTTGTTGTTTGATTATTTTTATTCAACAAATTTATATTTATAAGTATTTTATAAGTTCAAGGTAGATTTATGTTTGTGATGGAGTCTCAATCTTATTGAATCAAAACCTAAGCTGTTCTAAATTCCAAATTTTAGAATTATATTTTTTAGTATTTTTAATATCCGAGAGCATACTCTATAATGTACCTTAACACTCAAAATAAAATATTTTCATGACGTAGAAAGATCCCAACTATTGGCTCAAAGTGGCTATCAAGGAATGCCAAATTTTGGACACCTCAAGGTCGCATGAGTTAACCATTTTAGAGTGGTACTGATTCATCGAGGCTTTTGTGATGTTAATTAGTCATAAATAACCATCTTGGGGTATGGTTAAGTGTCGGGACATTAGATTCATGCAATATTTCTCAAATTTAATGGAGAAATAAAATATTAGTGTCATGCAAAGATGGCCACCCGATTAACTTTCAAGTGAAAAATTGGTGAAGAAGATGAACATACCGGAAGATGCATTGTTTCATTTCAATGGAACAATGTCATTTTCTCCATTTAGGGTTTTAATTTAGGGGTTCAACCAAGGCTTAATTTGATCATTTGATTTGTAATTTATTTCAATCACACTCCTAATTAGTTTTAAACTTTTAATATATGCAATTTTACTCTTAATTAACTTCAATGTCAATCTTATATTTGCGCGTCTTTTCATGATAGTAATTGGTTTGAGATTTATGCATTTTGATCTTCAATTAACCATCAAACTTTTATTTTTCTCTAATTCCATCCTTGAGTACAATTTATTAAGCCCTCATAGTTCAATTCCTTTTGCGAGGTTGGTTCATGATTGTGAATTTAACCATTCTAACCTTTAATTGACCCTAAAAGTTTGATTGTTTTGTGATCTTACCTTGTAAATCATTCTAAATTCAAATTTAGCTTCATAAATTCTAAGAAATCATAAATGATCTTTTTAATAAATTATAATTGAATATACATTTGAATTATATTAAAATAAAATAGAATAATAAAAATAAAATATAATAGGAGTAAATTAGATAGGTAATATGAATGGTCATGAAAAGAATATATTGTGTAACTATTCATAAATAGAATCTAAGTAGTTCATGTTAATATTGAACAAAAGATAATAATACAAATGGCCATGTCTAATGGTAAAATCTCTTTTGCTAAAAAGACGATGAAATAATAGTAGTGATAATGGTGTTGGTTATCATAATTTTGTAGTAGTTATAATAGTGGTTGTTGTAACCCAATTTTGGGTCATACCCCAAAACTATAAGAAAATAACAAAAAAAAATAATAATAAAATGGGGGATGGTGTCGGTAAAAGATCAAGTTAAAATTTTGAACATTTTTGAAAAATCGATTGTACCTTTTTGTGCCCAGAAATGAAAAAACGCGGATCCAAAGCTAAAGTAATTTATCATGAGATAAATCCGCGTATAAATTAAGTCATAAAATATAATTATATTTTTTATGGACCGATTTGATATAGTCATTGGTTAATATAAAAGCGTAATTATATTCAGGAATTAATTTAGGTGCAGTGGAAGGGTTTACTTAAGCTTGACGACTTAATTATACTTTAAAGGATCAAATTAATTTTATTAAAGGTTTAGTCAAGGAGAAATCAAATGCTTAAATTTAATTCGGGCTCAATTGAGGATATTTGAATTTTCGGAAATCAATTTGAATTTTTTCGAGCCAATTAAGCGAAATCGGGACCTAATTGAACAAATGGAGAGTTTATGTTGGAGCGGAAATCATATTGCACAAATAAAAATCGAGGATCAAAGTAAAAAGGTGCGCAAAAAAATAAAGTTAACTTTGGATTTTTCACAAGGACATAATTGCACAAGATCATAAACTTAAGTTCAATTAAGGGTGCAATTGGAGGAGTAACAAATGAAGGGACCAAACTGTATTTTTGAGCCACCCGAAATCAGGAAGAGAGACCAAAAAATATAATAATAAAAAAAATAAAAATGAGAAAATAAAAAAAGCATAAAAAAATAGTAAAAATTGAGCCACCCGAAACCCCCCATTTTTTGGGCAAAACATGCACATTGAGCCACCAAAACTGCATTTTTCAAAAATACCTTGAGCCATGCCCCGGTTTGTTGTAACCTGTCTGATATATAAAGAAGAAGAGGGCACGAAAAAGAGGGACAAGCAAAAACAACAGAAAAAACCAAGGAAAACCAGGAAGGGATTTCACGTAAAAAGGCTTGGAATTTTTCTACACGTTCTGGATTTTTTTCTCTTCATCTTGATCTCCCTCTCGGTTTCACTCTCTCTCTCTCCTAAAACCAGCTCGGCTGGTTCCCTCTCTCTCCCTCTCGGTGCAAAAAAACGTCCCCGTCGATCACCCGTAGCTTGCCTTTGACACCGCCTCAGCACCACCATCGTCTCACCCACTCAGCCTTTGTTCTTCCCCCACGAAAACAGCCCCTCCCCGACGTCTCTCTCTCATAAAACAGACCTCTGTTTCTCCTCCATTTATATCGGCGAACCGAGCTTCATCATTCAACCACCATCTTCTCTCCTTATCATCACCGTAAGTCGTCGGTCAGCCCCAGAAACTCCCCCAACACCTCAGGCAAGGAGGGAGACAGCAACAGAGGTGATACCGACGACTCACGCAATGACCTCGACGACTTCGAGCTCCATTTCCGGTGAGCTCAGACCACCATTCTCGATTCCACCACGACCAGAAGAATCCCCACAACATCCTCTACATCCAGGTACTAGCCATTTCTCTTTTCTTCATACTTGGAAAACCTGCAATTTACTGTACATCTTCATCAAATTGTTCATGAAAAAGCGAAACCCGATTCTTGTTGAGGGTAATCAGGATCGGTCGAATGCAGGCCACGACCGGACTCATCGAACGTCTGGGCCACGGCCCGGATCATGCTGGAGTATCGGGCCACGGCCCGGACTCGACGACGTCTGGGCCACGGCCCAGACAGACGACGTCCGGGCCACGACCAGACTTCTAAAGTCGTGGTTGGCGGCCATTACCCGAAATATTATAATATAATTATAATATAATAATAATATAATATATAATAATAATATAATAAAATAATAAAATAATAATAAAAATATAAAAAATAAAAATAAAAATATAAAAATGTTTCTTTATACACAAAAAATCTTAAAAAAATATGTTATTTTTCTTGCATACGACCAATACACTAGCATATTTTAAAATTGTTTTTTTCTTTTTTTTTTTTTTAAAAAATAATATATATTATCTTGGGTTTTGAAGAAAAATGAGTTTTAGCATGGATTTTGCAAAGAAAAAATCAATTATTGCATTTTTGAGATTTTACAACATGTTTGTAAAATCCAAAGGGTATTAGCCAATATTCAAAAAATATAAAAACTTTTCGGTGATTCACATTGTTGTTTTGGAGTTTGGATAAATTCTATCCAAAATATTCGACGTAAATAATATATCGGCAACATGTAAATATTTTTATATGTTTTAGCAATTATAAGACAAATAAAAACATCAAGCGACTTACCTTAGGTAGGGCGTATTAGGGGTGCTAAAACCTTCCCTTTACGCAACCAGTCCCTTACCCTTAGAATCTCTGAAAGACCAGTCATAGGTTTCCTAGTAACCATAATACTAGGTGGCGACTCCTTTTGTTATAAAAAATAAATAATCCCCGACATTTAATAATCTTCCCCGCTCATGGGGACAAGTTGCCACGACGCCGCTCACGGCCATTTTTAGAGTGCGACAGTGGTGATAATGATGAAAATACTAATACTACTACTACTACTAATACTACTACTACTAGTAATAAAATGGTGGTAGTGGTGGTGGTTATAGTAATGATTATGATAATGATGATGATGTTAGTAGTAGTAATGATACTAATACTAATAGTAATAGAATTAATAAACCGACAAAAACAAATAAAAGAAGAGAGGTTTCCTTATAGCCAAATAGACAATCCACTATTTACTGTAATAGTTGAGTGACATTTGTGACCTTAACAAAAAACACCTTGTCTTAGGAGCCGTTGGTATTTATGTTTTTATACATAACTTGTCGATCATTATAGATATGGTTAGAGGTATTTTTAGCTATTCAACATTTTCAATAACAATAAAATAATAAAAATACCCTTGAGCATAAAAGAATCAACACGACAAGGCAAGATTATTTTGGTATTTTTATCTTCTTGTTTTTTTGATAAATAATCAAATTGAACATGCACCCTTGAGTCCTAGAAATGCAATTAATTAGAGTAAGAGGGTATTATAGTCTTTTATCTTTTTTTTGTTAATTGTAGATCTGATTGATGATAATAACATAATCCAGCATTTAAATAATATTTTTAAATTTTAAAAATGCTAGCATGTTATGGCTGCCTCGAGTGGACAAAAATAAACAATGTTGTCTTGGTATTAAGTTGTGTTTTTTTGGATGCCTCCAATTGGAGATTGGAGGAACCCCACTACCTGAAAGTGCACTTTGTGGGTCCAGGAAGTGAGTAAACCTCCGTGCCGTCCCGGCAGTTTCAAGAGGGCCATTAGAGATTTGAACGCGGGCTCTGCCGAAGAATACCAGCTGCGAACCACCACGCCACCACTTTGGGGACGTATTAAGTTGTGTTGTTACACATTTATCATGACTTGTTCTTTGTAATATTTTTTCATTTCTTTCTCAATACCTAAATGTTATATTCATACAAAAAAAATAGTTCAGTCCTTCAGCGAAACTTGGGCATCAAGGCTAGTTTTCGCCTGAAATAAAATCCATATGCATGTACGGTACTCTTAAGTTGGCACCAAAAACTATAGCAATGTCTAAATTCCAAATTTTAACCACCTAACCATACCCTTATAGACCAATAAATGTTAACAATGCAAGCACCAATTTCTAAAATGCTTTCGCAACCACTCGATCTGGTGGATCGCTTTGGTAGTGTCCCTTAGTGTCTGGTGCGTGGACCTTTGAGATGGTGAAATGAAAGGGAAATGGGCGGGGCACCGTGCATGCAAGCTTTTTAAGTGCCGATCAACGAGATGAAACAGACAAGGAGAATCTATACATAAACATTTATCTCTGATACAACACTTGTAATTTGCGAATGGAGGAGTTGATGGCGATGCGACACGAAAAAAAAATAATTTTGAAATTTGTGGCATCACTCCAACTGAAAGGAAATTTCACTGAAGTTTCCTTCCTCACTCTATCTACGCATTCTAGAGTGTGCCCTCTCATCTTCTCCAAATTGTATTGGTTAGAATATTGAATATATAATAGGGTTCAAGAGAGAACCTAGCTGCTACTCCTCTCGAATGGAGGTAGCTCACGTTGCTCATTACAGATTCTGAACTATATTCTTACAAGATTTTATATTTACAAAGCTGCTATGGCATTATTAAATGTTATAACTCAAGTGCTGTTCATTGGAGCCTGGAACTGAAGTGCATGAACATTTAATATCCCATAATTAATAATTAACATGTATAGCACGATGCATTTTTTTTTATGCTTGTGACCATCGACTATTTAATGAAGAGACGATTCATATTAGTAAAAAAGTTTATTGAATACGATTGAATAATTAATAATATAAGTTGATTCAAATATAATCTTGATCATCAAATCAAAGAAAAGAATAGAACATAAATCTCACAAACCTGGCCCTCATGTCAAATGTCAACTTGATTTTACGTCAAGCAAGCAGCATAGAGCGTTCCTTCATGATAAGACACCACTTTTTGGTGTTGGCGTGATCAAACTGGATTTATTGTTTCGAAGTGAAGAAATCATGGCAATGATTTGAGTTTCAAATTCTAAAAGATTTTGAAATCTCAAGAAAAAGTAGATGTGAGTGGCATGGGCATGGCGCGGATGGAGACGGCTAGCTCACAATTCACCCTGAAGAGGTACGGCCACAGAAGCGGCAGTTTTCAGAGTTTAAGGACATGATACGTTATTAAGGAAATATATTTGTAATTTATTTATTTATTTATTATTTTTAATATATTATTTTTCTCAAGGAAAAATAGTAAGTATTTAAAATAAATTCAAATATTCAAAATATTGCAAAGATAAACATGTATTAAGTTCGAACAAAAAATGAGGATGTTAAATCCACATTTTGTTTTTTCTTTAATAATATTCAGAAATTTTTATTCATGAAAAAATGTTTTGATATGGTATATTGTAAAAGATTGTTTTCTTAAGTCTCCACGGGGGCGTGACATGATGGTAAATAACTTAAGATCTGCAAAAAAAAAAAAATCTTGAGTTCGAGTTAGGGCATGCATCTCTTGTAAGAGTCTATGACAACGAGGTTTTACTTGCTCACCTGGACCCATAAAATACACTTTCTAGGAGGTGAGGTTTTCTCGAATCTAAAAAAAAATACAAAAAGAAAACATTTTAACTTTTTTTATTTATATTTAATAAAATCAAATTGTAAGGTTAATGCAGAATTGTTAGATGACCAAATACTATGTTTCACGACATAGTATGAATCAGCTCGGTGTACACACCTTGATTAGGTGCTCGTTTGGTATTGTGGTCCGACCTCTGTTTCAAACCATAAGCATGATTAAGTCGTGTGGTAAAGAAAAAAACAGATTAAATTGGCATAGACCCCATCACCAAAACCGATCAAAACTATTTATTTTCAGTAATAGGAAAATCATGTTTTTTCAAAGAAACAAACCTGTGGATCAAATGGGAAGTGTGGCATGACTGATTTTTCAAAAAAGGCAGAGATGAACCAAAATAATTCACACGCCTTCATATTCTGCTTCAAAATAATTCACACAGACAACCCTCCTCCTCCTTCAACGTGATGAACCAGAAGACAGGGCACAAAGCAAACTTCTCTATCGTGAACTATCCTCCTCCTTTAAGGGCATGATAAAAGACGTGATGAACCAAAGCTTCTCTCTCTCTCCATGGAGACACTTTCTCTCTCTATATAAGGGTGCCTCTCTCTCCATAGCAGGCTTCCAACTCTCGTACCAACCACCATAGGACACCATCACAAGAAGAACCACCTCGGTCTCCTCTACTTATCAGCATCGGTCGTTGAAGCTATCGTCATGGTCGATCAGAGACTTGGACAGTGCAGCGCATCGTTTCATGTCTTCAGTTTTAGTTTTTAAGTTGGACTTGGGTGGGCCTGCACTTGGCCCAGCCCAAGTCCAGCAGAGAAGGGCTTAGACCCAATTTGGCTGGACATGCTCTCGACCTGGTCTGTTTTTAAATATATATTTAAAAAAATAAAAAAAATCTATAGATATAGATCAGTCCTGATGGAAAGGAAATATTTGTTTGTGATGAAATTGCAAATAGTTTGATGATTGAATAAAAAAAATGTTTTTTCATGAATTATTAATGACATTATATATATATATATATATGTATATACCCTTTAAAGTAATTTCACAAGTTAAAAACAATATGAAAAACTTGGTAACCAAACGCATGAAACTTATTTTCATTAATCTCAAACTCAAAAACAGTTTTAACCAACACTTCAAAACTTATTTTGAACCACAACTAAAGTGCTTTTTATACAACTATTTTTTTTTAAATCTCAACCACAAAAACAAAAGAAATACCAAACACACCCTAGATGAGCATGGCCAACAACCATCTATTTTAACATTAGTGGACCCTTCCCCCCTTATTTTTGCTCCCCTCCTCAATTTCCATGTTTACCCATTAAAGTTTTTAAACTAGTAGTTCAATTTTTAGTTTTTTCAGATTTGGTCCTTAATTTCTTAATTGTTTATGTTATTTTAAATATTTTTTTAAATTTTACCCTCTTTAATTTTTTTTATCTTTCAAATTTCATCCTAATTTGTTTACTTTCAATTTTTTTTATTTTTTTAAATCTCATCATCGTATTTTTTAATATCAAATTTGATCTCTATTTATTTATTAGAATTTTATTTTACTTTGACAATTTTTATTAAACTATTATTTTTCTCACTTTCATTTTTCAATATTAAATTAATTTGGTATTGAGTTTCTTAATTGACTTAAGTTTTAAGATCTTGACAAGATGCGAGTTTTAGGAATTAACCTAAGTTAAATGGGTTCACCTATGCATGACGTTTATCTCCTGTGCATCAGGCCATGCCGGGGCTCTATCAAGTATTCTTGATCTTTGGCTAATAGATCACAATAATCAACGGTTCACTATTATTTATTACTTATTTGGCTATATTCTCTATATTAGTAATTGATGTTATTATAAATGCTGAAAAAATTATGAAATTATTAGACGGAATAAAATAAATATTTCAAATTATAAATACATATTCAAGAATTGTCCTATAGAAAGTTGACAGTTGAAACAACCATTGCTTGAAGAAGCATTTTTTTTTTGTTATAGAGATAGTTAAGGTCAATGATAATTCAATTCTTTCGAGTTATTTGATACAACCCGTAGCGTAACACAGGCCAATAACCTAGCTATAAAAGGGAGTTTTATTGTACTTTTTTTTTACAAAACACTATTCATTTTAAAAGTGTTTTACTTTTTTTTTCTTTGATTTTTTCAATCAATACTTTAAAAACCTTTTTTTTTTCCTTTTATTATTTTATTTTTAATTGCAATGTTTTTTTTTTAAATTTTATCCTCCAATATTATATTTGTTTTTTTATTGAGTTAACACACTCCCATGTCATAAATTATAGGTTAATGGCCTAACCTGATTTAACACTTAACTCGATTGACTCATGCTTCTTCTTCTTCTTCTTCTTTTTTATTTCATCAGATTTTATTATAATTAAACTCCATGATTTATTTATTTTTCACTTTATATTATCTTCTTTTGGGATTATGACTTTAGAATAGTGTTTAATACTTTAAACTGAGTTCACCCAAGTTGTTTATTTTTTTTAATTTTTTTCTATTTCAACATTCAACACATTCAACATCCGTAGTTAGGAATTGATATTTGCTTTTTATAGGGATTTCTTGGTCTCCCAATCGAGGTCACGAGTTTTGATATTTTAACCCCACTTAAATCATAAATATATTTTTATCTATCTATCTATCTATCTATCTATCTATTATTTTGTTTCTAGAAAGTTATCTTGGTTTCATGACTAAAAACATAGGTCATTCCACATTGAATTTATTTTTTATTAGGTTATCTTGATCTAAAGACTCATTTTATTAGTTTGGTGGATTAACTCAAGTTGTTTTTTATGTTATTTTTTTAATTGATTTATTTTTTATTCTTATGTTTCAACATTGAAATAATTAGGGATCAAAATTTGTAATTAGGTCCCGTTTGTTTGCTGGAAAGTAGTTTCCTTTTGGAAAGTGAATTCCGGGGAAAGTGAATTCCAATGTTTGGCAGTGTTATGGAAAATGAACTGGAAAACACTTTCCAGTGTTGTTTGTGTTATGAAAAATGAACTGGAAAATAATTTATTAATAAATTGATTTTTTTTCAAGTTTATTAAAATAATGAGGAACAAATCTTACAAATTAAAAAGTTGAATGAGAATGAAATTGAAAAAAAATATAATTTCATAAATTATCTCAAATAAAATAAATAATAATCAAAATAATAGAGATCAACTCTAAAAAATAAAAAAAATGTAAGGTGAATAAATTAAAATAATAATAATTAACATTTCATAAATTATTTCAAATAAAATAAGTAACAATAAAAAAAATGAGGACCAAATTTAATAGATAAAAAATTTCAATAAAAAAATGATAAGAAAAAAGCAAATAACATTTATAAAAATAAGGACCAAAATTAATATAAAAATTAAATTTTAAGAGATGGAATTGAAAAATAAATATTCAAAATAAATTATATATAGCAATCAAAAGTTTGAGGGTCAAATTTGATATAATCAACAAATAATGATATTTCTAAATTTTTCACAACTTTCGGAAAGTGTTTTCTGCCCTAATTTTCCGGAAAACACTTTCCTGAAAACCAAGACAAATTTTTCTTTGACTGGAAATTGTTTTCCGTTAATCAACTTTTCTAATGACAAACAAAGGAAAGTTTAAAAAGTGGTTTCCCGGAAACCACTTTCCAGAAAACAAACACAACCTTCAATTTGTTTTCCATAGGGTTATTTTGAGTTTGACAGTTAACTTAGGTTATAACCTTTTAGGTCTTTTTTAAATTGATTTGTTTTTTTTTTAAAATCATTTTCAATATTTAGTTGATTAGGAACTATACTTTATAGTTTTTTTTTATCAGTTTTATATGAGATTACTAGACCTTTCTCACTCATCTTACATATTAGCATTACTTTTTTTTTTAATTTTTTTTTTATCTTTTTTTTTGTTGTATTTTCCATCTTTTCCATTTTTTTCTCCTATTTTCCCTTGATCTTGAAGGGGTTATTTATAGGATTTTTAGAGATATTGAATCCATTTCCGACCTATTGATCTTAAGGGAAATATCTTCCACCCTTGAACATATGAAAAGCAATTTGGTTTTTATATAGTAGTTTTACTATTATGGATAATCGAGTTGTTCACTTTCAAGGCCTCGGGGAAGGGATTCTATTCTCATCGTCACTTGAAATCACCTGAAGTTGGTAGAGGGGATACAAACCTTTCATTTGGGTCTAATCTTGCCCAATTTGGAAGTGTGTATCCCTACAATTATTTTTTTGAAGCTGCTAACTCGATTAGCTAAAATTGCTAAAACAAGGATGCTTATGTGCTAAATGATGCGCCATTGATCTTCTATTTATTGGATATCCATATTGGATCGGGGGAACCACCCGGTCTGGAAAACGCACATTAATGGGCCCAGGGCGACCGTAAATCCCCGGCTGTTCCAGGCTCTTACAGAGGATCTCGAAAGATTGGTTTTCGAAGTTCGAACACTGACCTCGGGTAGTAAGCAGGATGCCTTTGCCGCTAGAACAAGCCCTAGGGACATTGATCTTCTATTTATTAAGCTTGAACAACACATCATTTAGGATTTTGATTTTGGGATAGTAAAATTTAATGAAGTGCATATTCTTCCAATTGCTTTTAATTGCATCTTTAATTGCATTCCAGCTTTTAATTTTATGCAAATGCATCCCTCTCAAATAGAATTGTCAGTCCCAAAGTTTAACTTCTTTTCCATTTTATCATTGATTTTGAATTTGTGCAATTTGATCTTCAATTGATCAACAAACTTTTTTTTCTTCAATTTGACCCTGGATATGGTCAATCTCAACCCCACATTCATGCATCTTTTTCATTTTTGTCCTTGGTTTTAGATTTCTACACTCAAGTCCCTAATTGACAAATAAACTTTAGTATTTATTCAATCAAGCTCCTAATTTGATCAAATGAACTGCTAAAAATTACAATTCAACCCTAAAATTTATTTTCTTCCAATTAAAACCTAAATTTACTTCAAAAATCAATATCGCATGACAATAAATCATGTTTTGATGCTCAAAGTATACACATCAAGTTGAATTACCATTTCGTGTGCGAAAGAGTTGCTCTTAGATTACTCATCACTGAATCTCCTCTACACAACGAGTAGTAAATCTCTTCACCAAACCAATGTCCAAAGCTGTACTTAGAAACTTTCGAACCGAACTCTGCCTTCAATCTCGGCACAACCCATCACCCAGGCATGAATTATGGGATACAAACTCCCACAACTCATGCTATAGTATTGGAGGGACGTTGAAGGATCAACGGCAACAACTTCAAACTAGAATGGTAGCTTGACTAGTTAAGGAAATTAATCTCAACAGAGAGCATCTTGGGATATTTCATAGAATTGCAGAATTCAATAGAACTCAAAGATAAATCATATCTCGGATTTGGTGCTGCCAGTTATAAGAAAATAATTGTAACCCTTTTATTCAATCTACTTTAACATCAACCTAGAATATGTTTAAATAGAGGATGTGTTCCTCAAAATAAACTATTCTGCACATTGGCAGTACAGTAGTGATAAGAACAAGGAATTACTTCTACAGATTATCTGTGGTCACGACCTCTCATCTCCAGTTCTTTTAAATCTGTTTTTCCTCTCTACCGTCCCTCTGGCTCTGAAATAGTTAGGTCATTTATAGATGCTGATTCATGATTTCCTGATGAAGAGTCCATTGCAGGCATATTCCTTTCCGTGAAAAAGCCAGGTTGCTTCGGGCCAGGCAATGAATTCTCACTGCCCAGCATCAAAACCACAGATGACATATTTGGCCTGTCTTCCGGCTTTTGTTGCACGCACAACAGACCCACATGAATGCATCTCAGTACATCAGGTGCAGAATAAGGGCGATCTGACATATTTTCAACTAGTTCCAATGCCCTCTCTTCCACCCACAGTTTCCATGCCTGGAAAACAGAAACTTGTTATGAGAAGCAATTATTAATGCATCATTACACTAACATGTTTTGTTTTCTCCTTACATGTCCAAGAAGATTATGGAAGTGATCCGGGTGGGAAAATCCTCTATTTTTCTTCCCACTTATTATCTCCAAGACTAGAACACCGAAGCTGAAGACGTCAGATTTCAATGAGAAACGCCCGTCAACAGCGTACTCAGGAGACATGTATCCACTGCCGAAAAGCATTATAAGAAAAAGTTTAAATGGTGCAGAGATTAAACATTGTAACAAAATAGGTGTGGAGTGTACTTACTATGTTCCGACCACTTTATTCGTGTCTGCTTCAGTTTGGTCTCCTCCAAACAGTCTAGCCATTCCGAAATCTGAGATTTTGGGGTTCATATCCTTGTCTAATAATATGTTGCTGGCTTTGAGATCTCTATGGATAATCCTTAGTCTAGAGTCTTGATGAAGATAAAGTAGTCCTCTTGCAATGCCTCCGATGATGAGGCTACGTCTCTGCCAGTCCAGGATTTCGCTTCTTGTTTTATCTAATCAATTTATCATCAGGTTATGTTATTCTGATGTATAAATGCAGCATCATATATAGAACAAGCAATCTAACTAACAAGTTCTTGGGGTACAAACCGAAAATAAAATAATCTAAGCTTTTGTTGGGCATGAATTCATAGATCAACATTACTTCATCTCCTTGAATGCAACAGCCAAGAAGCTTAACAAGATTTCTGTGCTGAAGTTTAGCTATCAAGATAACCTCATTCTTACACTCTGTCAATCCTTGCCGTGAACTTTTTGAAAGTCTTTTCACTGCTATTTCCTGCCCGTCGACCAGTGTACCCTAGGAATCATTATTTATTGAAGTTAGAACATATCGTAGCTGAAGATCACTCAGCTCAGAAGCATATTTTTATATACCTTATATACCGGCCCGAAACCACCTTGTCCCAACTTGTTGTTGCTCGAAAAGTTATCCGTTGCTTTCACTATGGTGGCCAAATCAAATGATGGTAACTCCATGTCTTCCTGTATTTCTGAATAGTAGAAGATTTTCAGTTGTCAGTCAGGATAAACGAGCAGCTTCTCCTTACCAAAGCTAATTGACTAGCAACATGATCTAACAAATGGTTCATATGTCTGATCATTTTGTTATCGATGACTAACATAAAACTATACAATATTAGTAATCTACCATGGATCCTATATATATTAACAAGGTTCACGTTCTGAAATAAGAAGAATTGTCAGCAGAATACACTACCTTGCTTTTTCTGTTTCTTTCTCCATAAATAGAAGGCTAGTCCTATCATAAGCAGTCCAGCAAGGACTGTGGAACTGACAACGATTCCTACAAGCTTCTTCTTACCAGAATTTGTGTTTTCCGTATTCCTATCTGAAAATCCACAATAAGCACAGAAAGGTTATTGTGGATATTGAAAAAACCCTGTTTTCGAATTGAAAAAATAAAATAAAAAACCCTCGAATTGAAAGAATATTGATAAATACATGTTTTCGAATGTGGTGACATCCTTATGTAGAGGTCTTGGCCCCCAGTACTAAACTCTTTCATATCAACCAAGTCACCAAACCAGAGTAAGCAGCCACTGCCTTCTCCTGTGATATTTGAATTTGCATATGCGGAGCAATTGCAGTTTTTCAGACACGTGTTATTGCATTCTACTAAACTCATGCTTGTATCATACGAGGAATTGGAAGTGTCCGGCAACTTCAACCCTGGAAATTTCTGAAAGATGTCATGTGTGCAATTCAGTGTACTCCTTCTAGTACACCCTCTACTCTAATCTGTAAGAGATTTGGGATCAAATCCTTCCACGCAAGTACAATTGTGGGATTGATCGACCATTTTGCAAATCATATAAGCACCACATACTGAATAATTGTCACACAGATCTCTTGGTGCCTCATATATTAGTCTCCAACCATTATTTTGATCAACACGTATAAAGCGTTCCACGAATCCTGACTGAGTCACAATTAACCTCGTCAAAAACTCAGCCGAATTCGGAATATCACAACTATAATCTGCATAAGTCTTGTTGAAAATAAATTCAAACTTCAAGAACTGATTTGTAGGCAGATCAGGAGTGCCGATGAATTCTTTTCCATTCCATGAACCCAGCCTATAGTGTTTCAATGTTCCATTCCTGGCAACTAGCTGTGGAAACCCCTGATGATCTATCCCTAATGAAAATCGGCCTGGACCAGGATCGTCTGCGCTCTTCCAGGATGTCAAGTATCTATCCACACCAGTTACTGAATTCCATTCGATCTTCATTCCTGGTAGAAACGTATCACAAGGATATTCAAAACTCTGCCAAATGGAGCTATTATCCTTCCCATCTTTCACAACTAGATTTCCTGAATTCAATAGCTGCATAACTGGACTCTCAACATTTTTTGCTGTGCTGGTGATCCTGCTGGACGACCAAATTATGTCATTGTTTCCGTTGGTAAGAAGCAAAACTCCTTGCTGGGTGAAATTTAGAAATCCAGAACGATCCTTAAGCGGACTTTCTCTATTGGCAACCCACGTAACGTGTTTTTGATCTGGCAATTCACCCATGTACCATATTCCCAAAAATCGATTCATTGACTTTCCTGGGCTAAAAAAACCCAGCTCAAACGTTCGTCCTGCTGAAACTAGAGTCTCTCCATCTTTAATGGATCCATTTGAAGTGATATTGTCCTGTACAGCAGAGGCTACTGATAAAAAGAGTAAGAATATGTTAGCAAAAAGCATTGTAATGCTAGTCAATGATTTAATAAGGCCTGTACGCCTAGCGATCTCCATTATTATCAGGCTTGCAGAGTAGTGGAAATAGCCTTATATGCCATGAACAGAAGTGCAAGTGGAGGTAGGGAGTAGTAATGGTGCTTGAAAGAGGATGGCTGTTTACCACATATTTTTTGAAGCAAAAGATGAAAAAAAAAAGGTGGGAAATCTCGTCAACCATTTAGAGATATAAATGCAGCCAAATAGGTTGGTGATAACGCTTGAAGGATGTAGTCTACTGCCTGCAACTACTACAGGAATATGAAAGCTAATTGCAATTACTACATGACATGAAATCTCTACAAAATAGATGGAGAATGTGTTAGAGAATAATATATATCATATTATGGGGTCTCATTTATAAGCTTAAGCTTTTAGGTGAGATGGTTCCTTAACATGGTATCAGAGTCTTGTTGACCCAGCGGTCACGAGTTCGAATCTCACCACTCCCATTCTATTTGATAAAAAATTAAGCACAAGGTGATGTGGGCATGTGTAAGTTTCAAGCCTAAAGGGTTTTCACTTGAGGGGGTGTGTTAGAGAATAATATAAATCATATTATAAGACTTCACTTATAAATTTAAGTTTTTAGATCAGATGATTCCTTAACATAATGGGAAGAAACTGACAGCGTATGTAAATGAAGCACTGATAGGACAACAATTGCATGGTAGTTAATATTACAGTTGCTATGGTGGGCCGGGGACTTTTAAACCTTCCATTAAAAGTGTTTTTTTTTAAATCATTTTTTTATTTTACTTTAAATTAAACTTTTTTTAGTATTTTTAAATTAGTTTTATATGTGCTGATATTAAAAATAATTTTTAAAAAATAAAAAAAATATTATTTTAATATATTTATAAATGAAAAACACTTTTAAAATCAACTTTAAGCATACTTTCAAATATCTACTATATATTTATTCAAAAATATATTTATTTTAAAAAATATTATTTTACATACAACATGAAAATAATCTAAATGTATATATAAAAAATTAATTTAAAATAAAAAAATATTTTTTTAATGTTAAATAGTACCTTAAGATCCGATTTGTATAATGAATGGACATGTTCTTATGATTTTGAATTGGGTTTTCTAACTGTCTATCCATGTTTAGGTCAGATTATCCATTATATTTATTTTTGATTTTTCAAAGAAAAAAAATACCGTCCACATTCTACTTTAATTTAGGCAACATTACTAATTGTTTATTGTTATTTCAAAATCCAAATATAATTGAACCTCAAAAATATCAATTAAATGATAAACAATTTATCACGTGATTTAAAATACATGTAAATATTTAATAATTCATTTTGATACAATAATTTAATTTAATTTATATAATCTTGACAGTACATAACTTTTTCTTTGTATTTATGTCTAGAGTGTCCAATATTGGACCCGAAATGTAATAGTTTTGAAGATTAAGAACTAAATTGATAGACTTTATTAAGTGGAAGGATGTAATTACAGCTGATAGGGACTGAATTGCATAAAAATAAACGTTTGTATACAGTTTTGAGAAGGCCGACTCTCATTGGACTAAGTGACTGTTTGGTATTGAGGTACAAACCAAAGTTTGAAAAAAAAAAAACAGGAGCTTTGATGTTTGGTTACATAAGAAAAGCAGGTTTTATGGTCATTGGACCCACCTAAAATATTAACAAAACACAGGTTCACGGAAAGCAGCAAATGATTGCTTTCCATAATATATGTATATTAATATAAAAAATATAAATTTTAATATTAAAATAATTTAAAAATTGCATTTTATCCAAAATAAATATCTGTTTTTTCATGAATTATTAATTATATTTTATTGTTATGATTATTAATATAAAAAAAATTTAAAAACAATTTATACATGTGTGTGGGTGTCTTTTAAAGAAATTTCAAATGTTGACAATAATATAAAAAATATAATAACCAAACACACAAAACAACTTTTTTCAACCTTAAATTCAACCACAGTTTTAACCAAACCTTTCACTGCTTATTTTGAACCACAATAAAAATGCTTTTTTATGAAACTGTTTTTTTTCCAACCATAACCATAACAACAATCGTAATACCAAACACACCCTAAGTGACCGGGGCTGCACTATCTTAATTTTTCTTCTTCTAATTTTATGTTTTAGTATTTAATTTATTGAACATTATGTTTTATTATTTATTGTGATTTTTTTTATATATGATTAAGTTGATCTTATAATTTGTAATGTGAGTTTGGTGGATTGATTCAAGTTTTTTTTAATTAATATTTTTTTTAATTTTATCTTTCAATATTTGATTAATTGAGAATTATTTTTCATGATTTATTTTGGTTTGTTTTCTATGAGTTTATTTAGTTTAATGACTCAGAGTTGCTAGTTTAGAGGGTTAACCAAGTTAACTCAAGTATTTTTTTTAATTGTATTTTTTCTATTTCAACATTTATCATTTTAGATTATTTTGGAAGTTTAATTGTATTTTTTCTATTTCAACATTTGGTCTTATTACTCAGATCATATATTTTGTAAGTTAACCCTAGTAGAATCACATAGTTTTATTGTGTCCTATTTTAGATTTTCCTTTTCTTTTTCAACCTTTAACAATGAGTTTATTGAAAAATGAGATTTATAATTTGTTTTTTATGGGGTTATCACAATTTCATAACCATATTAATTGATTTAATAAATTAATCTGAGTTGACTCAAGTTATTTTGTTTGTTTATTTTTTATGAGTTTATCCTGATATCTTAAATTGGATAAAGATTTTGATATGTTAACCTAAATTAATTTTTTATTATTATTTTTAATAATTTTTTTCAATTCTACTATTCAACAATGGATTGGTCAGAAATTGAGTTTCATCATTTTTTTAAAAAAAAACTAATTAGTTCATTGATGACTACAATTGACCAATGATAAATATGACTTGAATGTGGGGCTCTGTAATGGCTTATATAGCAACATCAACTATAGAAAATGTGTACAACAAGGGTTTTAAGTTCAACTCCTTGAATGCCTCCCAACTACATTCCGAATTAATTGCAAACACAAAGTAGCTAGTAGTGTTTCGAACATTGACCTGAACACAACTCAACAAGTTGCAAGAAACTTTTAAAATCTAAAATATTTATTCGAACAGAAACCTGGGATTTAAATGAGAAACTAAAAATAACTCGAGTTAAAAACAAACCTTGTTTCAAACCTAAATAATCAAAGCAACATGATACCTCGAAACTTTCAGCAAAACCATCTCAAACACGTAGGTCTGTTTGATATTAGTAAAAAAAAAATAGTTTCATGAAAAATAATTTTAGTTGTGGTTTATAATTGAAATTGAAATGTTTGATTAAAATTGTAGTTGAATTTAAGGTTTAATGTAGAATAATTTCTTTTCTTTGATTATCATATTTTTAATATTGTTGTCAACTTGTGAAATTACTTTAAATGATACACACAACATATATTGTTTTTTAAATATTGTAGATTTAATAATCAGAATAATAAAATATAATTAATAATTCAAGTAAATTAGAAACAAATAATATAGATTTAGTCAAATTAACCAAATTTTAAAAAAACTAACCCATAATATTTATTTATTATTATTATGACTATCATCATTAATACTATTAATGAATCAAGTTAGATAATTCAAACATTATAAATAAACCCATTCTCACATCCATTCCTCTGTCACCCGAATTTATGCAATCCATAAATATAAATACAATAATCCTAGCCATTCCATCACTTGTTATTAGCTGCTTTTTCTATGTCGGCAATGGTACCATATAATATCTCTGTATTTCAAATCTAAATCAAACACTAAGTTGAGAGTTCGCACCACAAAAACAAACCACCACAATGATACGTCGGGTCATATCATAAATGTGTCAGCTTCGCTTGGCCTTCGAGCTTTGAATATGTCGTATCCTAGTAAATTCTTAGTACATTGTTAGGTCTCCAGCGGGACCGTAAAGTCAAGGACATTTTGTTTTTATAAAATTATTATTCGGGGAGTCAATATTTCAAAATAAAAGAATAGTTTATCGGCAATGGCAGACCTTGGACAAATTAAAAGACTTAACAGGTCTTGGGTAGCAGAATTTTTTTTAAAATATAATAAAAAGAAAACAAATATAAGATATGTTGTAAACGCAATGCATATTCATTTAAATCTTTTAATTACACCCCCACTTAATATAGTAATGAAACATTTTTTAATCTACATATTCTTATAGGATTTTAAAATATATTAATCCAATATTAGAGTCAACATTTTTATTGTATATTAATTAAACACGATATTGAACATAAAAATAACTTTTTATATTTTTTTAAGATGAACCTTTGTTTTGCAAAAACATAAATAATTCATAATAAACATTTAAGAAATACAAGCATTTTATACGTCTATAATAAACAACAAATTTATCAACATCTTGAACCTTTAATTCCGATGAAATTTCTCAATGCTGGATTCTATGGCATGGATTTCTTTTCTCTCGTTTTGCCATCCTTGATTTCTTGGTAAATACAAGCATCCTCGAAGCTGCAAGGAAGGCCAGCGCACCGTTTTCTTTTTCCAAAATCCATAAGAGGCTCTCATTTAAAGCCCATCAATACATGAGCTTGAACCTTGAGCCCATTATATCCTCTTATGAGGCCCATCTACAACCTTGAACCTTGATGGGCTTCAAATGGTGATGTGTATGGATGTGAAACATTACACAACTTATGAATTATAATGTGTAATTTAAAAAATAAAAACAAAATAAGAAAGCACCTAAATTATACTAATATACTATTTTAGAAAAACTGATGCGACTAGTTAAGTGATTGTTTGCTTTTAAGTTTTAAATTATATATATATATATATATATATATATATATAATTGAGATTAAAATCTTGTTGCTATAGAGATTTTTTGGCTGACATGAATCTCTAATATTATGAAACCTCCCACCCCCGCCCCGTACGATTGGATAAGCCAGTTTGGACGACACCATACTGGCCGAAATCAAAATTCTACTATTAGGCCCAAGTGGGCATTTCATCCAAACAGGACTTTCTAACTTCACAAAATTCATATTACAGAGCAGGTTCATGTCCTATTTCATCTTTGTAGTCCTCTTTTTTTTATTGAATGCTCCCTGCTCTTTTTATATTGATTAAATCCCTCTTCTCTTTATTTTTATTTTTTGTATTAGAACATAAAAAGTTAAAAATAGGTCAATATGACATCTTTTTGCATAATATCAAGCTAGATGCTTGACAACTATTCTTTTGTGGGATCCACGGTAAGTATTTTATTTTTAAAGCTTTTCAACTTAATTTGGAAAGATGGATTAATTGAGTTAATAATCAACCCCAACATTTTGCGTATGATCCAAACAAACACGCATTCAATTGCTCACAATCATGGTGGGAAATACACACGCATATATTTTTATGTCACGAATATATATATATATATATATATACTTTGTTCCGACATTTTTTTATTTTCTTACAATTGTTTTTCGTTTACCTAGAACCTTAAAATAAGTTGCTAACAAATATAACCAAAGTCAACATGCGTGGTCTATCTTCTGGTCATTAGTGCACACATAATTACACCACATGAATGCATTTTAAAAGTTCACATGGATTGCATTTAATTGAGTTAATAATCAACCCCAACATTTTGCATATGATCCAAACAAACACGCATTCAATTGCTCACAATCATGGTGGGAAATACACACACACGCATATATTTTTATGTCACGAATATATATATATATACTTTGTTCCGACATTTTTTTATTTTCTTACAATTGTTTTTCGTTTACCTAGAGCCTTAAAATAAGTTGCTAACAAATATAACCAAAGTCAACATGCGTGGTCTATCTTCTGGTCATTAGTGCACACATAATTACACCACATGAATGCATTTTAAAAGTTCACATGGATTGCTCGAATCGGTCGAACATTCATCAGTCAATCCAACAGTCGATGTTTTTGTAGCCCAAAATCATTGATGCCTTGAAACAAAGGAATTATTAGGGGTGAGCAAAAAACTCGATCAACCGATTAAACTGAGAAAACCAGGGAAAAAAACTGAAAAAACCAAACCGAAAAAAAACCTATTAAACCAATTTAAAAATTTCAAAAAATACCTGGTACAGTTCGGTCTCGATTTTGTAAGGCAAAAACCGAATAAACTGAATTTAACCGTACCGGTTCGATTAAAAACGTTAATATAAAATAAAATCACACTTTCTGTTCTCTCATTTCTTTCCTAACCCTAACCCTCTCCCTCTCCTAGTCTCCCTCTATGGCAGCCAGTCGAGCCCTCTCCCTCTCTCCCTTCCCTGGCAGGAAGGCACACCAGATCTGCCACTACATATCGTGCGAGTAGGAGTGGAAAGGGAGAAATCAGAGAAATTATCACTGACTTCATCCATTTCTTTTCTATTCAATATCTTCAAGGAAAAAGATGATGAAGAGGAGTGTCGTAACCCAATTTTTGGGTAACTCTCCAAAATAAAATAAAAATAACAAAATAAAATAAAAGGAGTCGGCGTGGGTAAAAAAAATCAATGTGGAAATTTTGGTCATTTTCGCGAGTCCAATCGTATCTCTTTGGTTCCAAAAATAGAGAAAAATACATATTTAAGACAAAAATAATTTATCGTTGGATGAATCTATGTAAAAATTAAGTTAAAAGACATAATTATATTTTTATGGGTTGATTCGATTTAATTGTCGACAAATTTAAAGTTTAATTATGATTGGGAATTAATTTAAGGTCCAATTGAAGGATTTTATTAAGTGTAAGGATTTAATTATACTTTAAATTGATCAAATTAATTTTATTAAGGGCTTAGTCAATGAGAAATCAATTTCTTGAATTTAATTCGGGCTCAATTGATGAGAATGGAATTTTCGGAGACTGATTTAAATTTTTAATTCAATTATACGAAATCAGGGGCCAAATTGAACGAATTGAGAATTTAACGGTCAATGGAGGGTTAAATCATGCAAATCGGAAACCAGAGACCAAAATAAAAAAGGCGCGCACATTTAAGGTCGCTGTTGAAATTTTGATGGGGATACGATTGCATAAAATTAAAAGTTTAAAACTAATTGGGGATGCAATTAGAACAATTACAAATTAAAAGACCAAATCACAATTTTCCACCACCAAATTTATATGTGCTCCGCACTGTTCCGACAGCTGAACAGTGCAGAGCACGACACTGCTACTCGCCAGCCTCTCCAAACAATTTGCAGAGATAAAGGCAGTAATCTCATGCAATATGCATGAGAGCTGCCTCTGCCCCTATACATAGAGGGGGGAAAGACGAGTAGAGAGGAGAAGAAAAAAAAGAGAGAAAAACCATAGACAGAGGAGGGAAGTTCGGAGGAGAAATCGAAGGAAAAAAAGAAGAAGAAAAGAACAGAGGTGAAAGAGAAAGACAAAGGATAAGAAATAGAGAGTATTTTTACAGAAAATTCACGTAAGAACAGAGAACAAAGTAGAGATTATTGAGGAAAATTTACATAAGAAAAAAACAAGAAATCTTCTTCATCATCCCTGTCTGTGCAACAACTCTCTCTCCCTCTCTCTCTCTCTCTCTCATTTTTCAGGTTGGTTTCTCTCTCTAACACCAATGTGGCCGAGCTCTCTCTCTCCACCAACAGAGGCCATTCAACCACCCACATTCCACTCTCAACACCACCGGAAACCTATCTACATGCCAAAAAAACCCAACAGCAACTTAGGCGAAGGCAACAAGAGCATCCCTCGTTCACAGCAACGCAGGCCGACCAGCTTCCGAGGCCTCCTCCGGCCACCACAGGCCATCGTTTCTGACGCCACCATGATTTGGAAGAACCACCTTGACCTCCTCTACCCAACGGTATTAACAGGTACACCTTTCATCACAGTCGAAAAACCCACTATTCATCTTTTCCTTCGTCTTAGTGCTGAATGCAGTGGGATGTATCCCACTGTTCATGCAAGCTGGGCTTACGGGAGTGGGTTGGGGCTCTGTGCCCGACCCCAGTTCTAAGGGAGCTGGGCTGCCAGCCCATCTAGGCTGGAGGCCCAGCCCATGTACAGTGGGTTGTCAGCCCATCGCATTAGGGCTGGGCAATCAACCCACTAATTTTTATTTATTTTTATTTTATTTTATTTAAAAAATGGCAAAAATATAAAAAATTCAAAATTCAAAAACACAAAAAATGTTTTGTTTTCATGCACACGGCTGGATTCCAAGATTTTTCCATCATATTTTTCAAAAAAAAAAACATAAGCTGCATCTTTCTCATATTTTAAACGAAAATTGGATATCGTAACCAGTTTGTGATTAGTCGTTGGAATTTTACCAAAATATAAAAAATAATTTAACAATTATTTGTTTTATTTATCGCGGTGTGAAATTACATTGTAAAGTATACTCGCGAATAAAAAAGATTTTACTATGGTGTAAAATTATATTGTATACTACGTCCGTAGATAAAAAAGATTTTTACTACGGTGTAAAATTACATTGTAAAGTACATCCGTAGATAAAAAAAAGACTCGTAACTGCGGTGTAAAATTACACCTTCAGATACAAAAAAATGTTTTTTTTTTAAATGCAGTGTAAAAAAAATAAACTTGGAAAAAACAATCAAATAACAATGCAGCTTACCTTATGTAGGGTGCACTGGGGGTGATGCGTCTTCCCCTTACACAATAAGTCCCCTTACCCAAGACTCTCGCAGACCAATAGGTCTCCTAATAACCTTAATATTAGGTGGTGACTCCTAATAATTATAGTCATAATTTTTACGACTATAAAAGAAAGCCCCATTTCATCGCGCGTCGTTGTCTCCCCTGAATCACGGGGGATGGCGGGCGTGAAGTGCGTAAAAAGTCGTCGTCGCTACAAGTAGTATGGAGCAACTCCAGCCATTGTTTATAAGTCTTTAGATTGATTATTTGCTTTGTACCCAAAGTGTTTGATGTTTTGTTATGTTCCTTTGTTTTCTTATTTTTCTATGGTGCTATAAGAAAAGTTGCAGTGGTTATGGTCCTTGTGGAGATATAATATATCAAAAGAGTTGATATTGTTTGATGTAAATTGCTGCATTATCTTGCATTTGCATTCTCATTGTTCTTGCGATGGTTTTTTCTCTTTAATCGGAAAGCCCACTGGAAAGCCTATCAGACGACCCAAAAACCAAATTCAGTTTTTTCAAATTTTTAATCATAAAAACCGAACCGAACCAAACCCGAAAATGGTTGGTTTTTATTAGGTTTGGTTAGGTTCAATTTCATTTTTTTTTTAAAATAGAATTTTTGGTTTGGTTATTTTTTTTGATAAAAACTAAACTGTATCGAAAATGCTCCTCCCTAGGCATTATTATACCGGTCAATCCAACGATCGGTGTTTCTTTAGCCCAAATCATTGATGCCTTGAAACAAAGGCATTATTATATCAGTTGATTGACGATTCTAATTTGGAAGCAAGTTTAGCTATTACTTTCGTAATAGCCTTAATGGTACTCTTACATATCTGAAAGTGAAAAGAAATTAACAAATAAAACTTTTTTAAGTTAATTATAGAAAGCTTAGAAGCATCATGATGTAATAGGCTATGACATATTGTTTGATGTGCCACTTTTGCACCACCACTCATAATAAGATCATATATTTTCATTATTTTTCAAAAGTTTACATATTTTTATGTTAACATAATACATACATATATTTTATCTTGAATAATAAAAAGTACTCAAATATTGATACTTATATGAACTCTCAAGACTTGATGGATAGATAAAGCATGAATATTTTTTTTATCAATTAATAACAGACAAGGTATGAATATAGTAGAAACCCACCCCACCCATGAGTAACATTTTATATCCCTAAAGTTGAATTTTAGATCCCTTGATGTGATAAACCTCATTGTTGTTGACATGAATTCATTTGTTGAAATTGGATCCTATGGTTTTTCCATTTTAGGACTAGCAAGAGAGGCTTGGTAAAATATTTCAGTGAAATAATTTTAAGATTTGGCATCACTTTGGTATTTTCTTTTGCATGAGCATCCTTCAAATATTATTTATTATTATTGCACCATCTACATCACAAGTCATAAACATTTTTGACTCATGGATGCCTCATACAAACACCACTCATGCTGTCGAAGATGAGTCCCAAATATTATCACCACCATTCTCAAGTCCCCTACCTGCTATACCATTACTCACATTTGTCTCTAGCTTTATTATAGGCTCTTCCTCAAACCAACATGAAAGTCAACAACTCCTGACTCTACCCATGTATGATGTATTGCCATCCTCCACCAACTAACCCTCACAAATTGAGTTTTCACAATTTTCTAACCAAGAACCATCTCACTTGAAGGCTGCAATGCATGAGTAGTCCTTCTACACTTCTCACTACAACATCGAACCCAATCCACTTGGCCTACAAACCCAACATCCCTAAATATAAGCTCCTCAAACCTAGCATCTCCAAATACAAACAGCACAAACACAACTCTCACATTCAATGATCACTCGATCTCAAAAAAAGAATTATTATACCAAATCCAAAATATGCCTAAATTCCCCCATCTTCTCAAAGAGTATCCCTCGTGAACCTTGTATAACCCAATTTGTGGGTTACTCCAAAAAATCACCCAAAAATAACAAAAATAAAAAAAAGAGGCTGGTGTCGACAGAAAAATCAAGGTGGAAATTTTGGACGTTTTTGAGAGACTGGTCGTACCTCTTTTTTTGTCTGGAAATGAAATAAAATGCAGATTCAATGCTAAATTATTTATTATTGGATAAATATGCTAAAATTAAGTCGAAAGACATAATCTGCTATTGTTATGAGGTTCACGAGGGATACTCACTGAGAAGATGGAGGAATTTAAGGCATATTTTGGATTTGGTATAATAATTCTTTTCTAAGATCGAGTGATCATTGAATGGGAGAGTTGTGTTTGTGTCGTTTGTATTTGGAGATGCTAGGTTTGAGGAGCTTATATTTGGGGAAGTTGGGTTTGCAGATTATGTCTTTCGACTTAATTTTTATGCAGATTTATCCAATAATAAATTACTTTAGCCTTGAATTTGCATTTCCTTCATTTCTAGGCATAAAAGAGGTATGATTGAGCTCTCAAAAACATCAAAAATTTTCACCTTGATTTTTCTACCGATACCAGCCCCTTTTATTTTATTTTTTTTATTTTTGGGTAGATTTGGGGAATAACTCAAAATTGTGTTATGAAAGTTGTCATCTTCTTTACAATGCTTACGATTAAAATCTTGTAAAAAACTTTAACTGGTAAGTATTGTAAAGAAAAAAAAGAGAATGGTGAACCTGGTCTCATTGTAATGGGTGACCTATCAAGGTGAGAATAGTTAAGATGGAGATAGTCTCATTGTAACAGGTGATCTACTCGGGTGAAATTGGTTAAGATGGTCTCATTATACTAGGTGACCTCCCCTAGTTACAATAGTTAAGATGGTTTCATTATACTTGGTGACCTACCCGGGTTAACGATGGAAGAAGATGGTCTCATTATTCTGAGTGACGTACCCGGATGAAAGATGGAGAAAAATGATCTCATTGTACTGGGTGACCTACCTGGATGAAAGATGGAGGTGAGGGTCTCAATTTGTAACGAGTGACCTGCCCGTCTTAAGGAATGAAGCAACACTGATGCTCAATTTATATTCTCTTTCGTGGTTTCGTTGACCTGAGATTCTATTGTGGAAACATAGGTCCCCCCTTTTCATTGTAGTCTTCCTCGAGTATTTGTTTGACTGATTTGTTCTTTTGAACTGGAATGCGCTCCATGTGTTATCTTCCTTATGCTTTTCACGATCGGTGGAGAGAATTTTGGTTTCTTATAGGGCCTTTTCTAGCTCCATTGAAGTTTTCCATTTATTTTTAAAAGAAAAGAAAACTCAAAATCTGGTTTTGTTCATGCAAATTGAAACTTTAATGCAAATCACCATTTTTTTAAAGCAATTCTTAATGATGGTGTTTCAGAAGTTTTATGATGGTACACATTTGGGCTTTGGTTCACTATAGACCCCTATGTGCACTTTGTGCCCCCACTGTGGTGTATAAAACATGTCAGGTTAAAATTCTTTTAAGTAAAACAAATGCTATGAGATCATGCGCTTTGTGAAGAAAAAAATTTCTTGTAATGATAATTCATTGTTGAATTTTATCTTATTGATTGGGAGGTTACAATGTATATTAGGCATAATATTTTTTTACAGAGTCAGAATTCACTGTTCTAAGTAGATCTTCTCCTTCTAATCTAGATAACCATAAAACTCCTCCCGAGAATGCTTTCTTCGCATTATAAGGGCCTTCATAGTTTGGAACCCATTTACTTCTTCTCCTTGTAAAGACAATATTTTCTTCAGTACCAGAGCTCCTTCTTGGAATTTTCGAGGTTGGACATTTTTGTCATATGATTTGGCCATCCTTCTTTGGTATAATTGATAATGACAAATTGCAACTAACCTTTTCTCACTAATCAAATTCAATTGTTCATATCTAACATTTTCCCATTCTACTTCTTCTAGTTCTAGGGTCTATCAATACTCTTAATGATAGGATTTCTACTTCAAAAGGCATCACCACCTCCATTCCATACACTAACGTGTACAAAGTGGCTCCTGTTGAGGTCTGGACTAGGTACGGTGCGCATGAAGGAAAAATGGTAACATTTCATGCTAATCCTTGTAAATGACTACCATCTTCTGAATAATCTTCTTAACATCCATATTAGCAGCTTCTACCACACCATTCATCTTTGGAAAAAAAGGCGAGGAGTTGGAATGCTTGATTTTCCATTTAGTGCAAAATTGTATTATTATTTTTCTACTAAAGTTCTGAGCATTATCAGTTATAATCTTTTTTAGTGGTCCATATCGACATATCAAATCCCTTTCAACAAATTTCTTCACCACTTTTTTGCGTCACATGAGCAAATGACCCGGTTTTTGTAAAGTAGTCGATAGCCACGAGAATAAACCTATGACCAATGTTGCTTCTGGGTTGATAGGTCCAATCACATTGATTCCTCATATTGCAAAAGACCATGGAGGTATCAAGTTAAATAGAAGAGCTGGAGGGGCATTGATTTTGTCACCATGGACTTGACACTTATGACACTTGCGAACATAATCAATGCAATCCTTCTTTAATGTCATCCAGAAAAAACCAACTCTTTGTATTTTTCTAGCCATCATATGTTCACTAGCATGGGTTGAGCAAATCCCTTCATGGACTTCCCGTAACATGTCTTTGGCTTTGACTTCGTCTAGGCATCACAACAAAGTCCCGTCAGATGACTTTTTATACAAAATGTCCCTATTAAGATAAAAATCCATTTCCAACCTCCTCATGGTCTTTTTTTTTTTTGGATGACCCCATGGGATAAGCTTGGTTTCAGATGAAATTATTGGTATAGTAGTACCAAGGGTTTCCATCTATTTGTCCTTCATCTAAGCAACAAATGAGTTGGGTTATTTCTAATACCAATGTGTATCGGTTGTAAGTTTTGTCCTAAGTCTATTCTAGCCATAGAAACTAGTGTGACGAAAACATCCGCAAACTGTTTTCCTTCCCTTCCTAGATGAGTGAACTCTATTTCCTTGTATTCTCTAGCTAGTTTAGACAGGTATCCTTTGTAAGGTATTAGTTATTTTTTTGCCATTTTTATTTGATTGTATCCTAAAAACCCATCCATAAAGCAATATATGGAACTACGAGTTGCATTGTCAACTAACATGTCTATATGTGGGGAAGATTATCTTTAGGTATTGCACGATTTAAGTCTTTAAAGTCCACACAAACTCTAATTTTACGTTCCTTTTTTTGATACTACCACTATGTTTGACACCCATTGGCATATTTGACTATTAAAAAACAATCCATTATTTTTCCAATTTTTGTCTTTATTTTGATCAAAACTTCTGGATGGGTTCTTTTTAGTTTTTGCTTGATCGATTTGCATCCTTCTTCCAGCAATACCCTGTGTACTGTGATATCTGTATCCCATCGAGGCATATCCTTATATGACCAAGCAGAAACATTTACGTAATCTCTAAGCAGTGTAATCAAGTCTTCTCTTTCCTTCTGTGTGATTAGAGTTCCTATCCTGAGCTCGCCCTGGCTTTCTTTATTACCCATATTTATGACTTCAAGTTCCTCTTGAGTGGGTTTCCAAACTTGTTCATATTGTTCTATTAATTTCGTGAATTCCCTAATTTTATGTTCATCCTTTTTTTCCTCTTCTACATCTATTATATATTCTTTAAAATTCGACCATTCATTCTTAGTGAAAAGTGCAGGTGTTATTGTGAAAGATCTGTTTTCAAGGTTCCCAAAAGAGGAAATATTTTTTTTCTTTTTTTTGCCGTGTAAATGCACTGTAAAATATATAGAAGAATTTTGAAAATGCATGATCTCATTAAAAGAAAACTTTTAGCTTGAAAACAAAGATAAGATCCAATTAATGTCTTAAGCCATGATTGTCAATGAAAACAAAATGGAAAATGACAAACCGCATGGAAAACATCACAATCTAACAAGTATTTGTTGATTACATTTTGAGCACCAATGGAGCTTCTTAGGCCTCCCAAAAAAAATGCAAAAAGATATTATAGAGCATACACCCTAATGATAGGTTCTAGTTAGTCTCTAAAGAGAGTCTCTTGTTGTCTTAGTGATCACCTTCGTAAAGGTGATATAGGGGTTTAGCAGATAGCGGGATGATACGTATACCAATCACTACCAGTCTAAATACTGAGCAAAGAGTTAGGCTTTACACAAACTTAAATCTTGACTCAAGTCATAAGGTAAGCTAGTAGTCCCCCACTTAAGTTAAAGTTTAATGTGTGTGCCAGAAAATAATAAAGGTGATGCATAAAAGGGCTTTTTTTTACCCATATTAGATATATTATGCATGACAGGATGTAAAGATGCATGTAAAAGCTTCTAAAAAATATAAACCATTCATAGCAACCAAGAGAAAAAAAAATCAAAATATCAACAAATTATCAAGCCTAGTCCAAAGTCCACAGCGGAGTCACCATCCTATCGCACCCTCTACAAGAGCGTGACGTCACAGTGACTCTTATCGTGAGTCGGGGAATTCATATATAGGTTTTGTCTTTATTTTTGTGAAAAAGGAAGTCGCCACCTAGTATTATGGTTACTAGAAAATCTAAACTGGTCTTTCAGAGATTCTAAGACAAAGGACTGGTTACGTAAAGGGAAGGTTTGAGCACTCCTAGTATGCCCTACCTAAGGTAAGCTGCTTGGTGTTTTAGTTTCCTTATGATTTGCTATGGTGTTGATCTTTCAAAAAAAATATTGGTTAAATGATGATGGTGTATTATTCCTATAAAAATATTTTGGATATTTACTACTTTAAGGTTTTTTTATCCAAATATTTACGGTGAATAACAATAAATTATCCTCACTAATATTTTGGATATTAACCCTTTTAGGATTTCTTTACCGAAATATCAACAGTGAATAATAACAAATTATCCTCGCCAATATTTTGGATATTAACCCCTTTATGATTTCTTTAACCAAATATCAACAGTGAATAATAACCAATTATCCCCGCAAATATTTTGGATATTAACCACTTTTTAGGATTTCTTTAACCAAATTTCAATAGTGAATAATAACCAATTATCCCTGTCAATATTTTGGATATTCACCCTTTTAGGATTTCTTTACCTAAATATTAACAGTGAATAATTTGAATCAAAAAAATAAGATTTTTGTATTTTTGGAATATTATACAATAACCTTTGGAATTTACAAACATATTGTAAAATCCAAAAATGCGAGAAAACAATTTTTTTATGTTTATGAAATCCATGCTATCACGATGGTGATTTTTTACGCGCTTCGCGCCCCGCCATCACGCCTTGATTCAGGGGCGACAACGACGCGCAGTGAAATGGGGGGGGGTGTTTTATAGTCATAAAGTTACGACTATAATTATTAGGAGTCGCCACCTAGTATTACAGTCACTAAGAAAGCTATTGGTCTGCGAGAGTCTTGGGTAAGGGGACTTGTTGTGCAAGGGGAAGACGCATCACCTCCAGTGCGCCCTACCTAAGGTAAGCTGCATTGTTGTTTGATTGTTTTTTTTCTAAGTTTATTTTTTTTACACTGCATTTTTTTTTTAAAAAAGACATTTTTTTGTCTGAAGGTGTACTTTACAATGTAATTTTACACCGCAATTATAAGTTTTTTTATATATACGAATGAACTTTACAATGTAATTTTACACCGTAGTAAAAATCTTTTTTTATCTACGGGTGTACTTTACAATGTAATTTTACACCGTAGTAAAAATTTTTATTCGTGGGTGACTTTACAATGTAAATTTACACCATGATAGATGAAACAAAAATATTTATAATTATTTTTGATATTTTGGCCAAATTCCAACGGATTATCATAAAATGGTTACGATATCCAATTTTCGTTTCAAAATATGAGAAAGATGTAACATAATTTTTACGAAAAATATGTACGGAAAATCACGGAAAAACATATGCTAAAAAAATACATTTTTTATATTTTTGATTTTTTTGTAATAATAATAGTAGTAAAAAAATAAAAAATATTTTTTTCAATTTTTATTTTTCAAATTATTTATTTATTTTTATTTTTTGTGGGGCTGGTTTGTCAGCCATAGTGGGCTGTCAGCCCACCCAGTGGGTTGGAAGCCCAAAAGTGTTTGGACTGGGCTTCTAGTCCTCACGGGCTAGAAGCCCATCTCCCTCAGGGATTGGGCCAGGCATCTCAGTCCGCCCCATGTTAACAGTGTGACACAAATTGTGTCCCGCTGCTCACATGCAGATCGAGGGAGACGATGAACAATCTATTTTTCAACCGTGACGAAACGTGCACCTGATGACACCGTTGGATAGAGGAGATCAAAGTGATGATTCCTGTCGTGGTGGCATCGTCAACGGTAGCCTGTGGTGGCTGGGGGAGCGTCCAAAGTCGTCGGACTTGTGCTGCAACTGTCACCATTGTTTCGCCTGAGAGTGGGGAGTTTTATGGTGATGCTAAGGATGGTAATGGGTGGTTAAAATGGCTTCTAACATTGGAGAGAGAGGATTGAAAGACTGAAACTAGAGAGAGAAAGGAGTCGTGAAACCGGGAGAGAGAGGAGCTGCAACGGGGAAGATGGAGGAGCTGCGACGGGGTTGAGAGGTGGTATTTTTGTGTGATATTTCCTTGTTTTTGATTTTTTTTCTTCCTTGGTTTTCTTTCTTTTTCTTCTTTTTACTCATAACTCTCTGTTCTTTAATTTTTTCTTTTCCTTTCTTTCTTTTCTTTCTCTGCTCTCTCCTGTTTATCTTCTATTCTCCTCCCCTTGGTGCATGCTGTGAACGGTTGCATTTATAGGAAAAAATGCAATTGATCGTCATGCACATTGCATGAGATTGTTGCCCTCTGCATTTTGTAGAGGGATGAGGGGTGTGTCGTCGCCTCTGCAAAAATGCAGAGGCCTGAGGGAATGCAGGGCATGTTCCTGCACTATTTAGGTGTCGGAACAGTGCAGGGACATGCCAAATTTGATTTTGAAAAATACAATTTGGTCCCTGAATGTTCGATTGGTTCAATCGTACCCCCAATTAGTTTTAAACTTTTAATTTTACGCAATTGTATCACCTTCAAAATTTCAACAGCAACCTTAAATGTGCGCGCCCTTTTTTATTTTGGTCTCTGGTTTCCGATTGCGCGATTTAACCCTCAATTGCGCGATTTAACCCTCAATTGATTGTTAAATTCTCAATTCGTTCAATTTGGCCTCTGATTTCGCATTATTGACTTAAAAATTCAAGTCGGTCTCCGAAAATTCCATTCTCATCAATTGATCCCAAAATTAAATTCAAGAAATTGATTTCTTATTCACTAAGCCCTTAATAAAAATAATTTGACCAATTTAAAATATAATTAAGTCCTTGCACTTAATTAAATCCTTCAATCGGACCTTAAATTAATTCCTGATCATAATTAAACTTTACATTTGTCGACGATTAATTCGAATCAACCCATAAAAAATATAATTATGTCGTTTAACTTAATTTTTACACAGATTCATCCAACGATATATTATTTTGCCTTAAATCTGTATTTTTCTCTATTTTTGGAACCAAAGAGATACAATTGGACTCGTGACAACAACCAAAATTTCCACATTGACTTTTCTACCCACGCCGACTTTTTTTATTTTATTTTTGTTATTTTTATTTTATTTTGGGGAGTAACCCAAAAATTAGGTTAAGACACATGCTAAAACACATTTTTTCTTTAAACTCTGAAATAATATTTTTTTTAAAAAGAAATGTTCAAAATATGTCAGCGTATTGGCCGTATGCATGAAAATAACATATTTGTTTTTTGTCTTTTTAAAGAAAATATTTTTATGCAACTTTTGTATTTTTATTTTTTTATTATTCTTAGTGGCTGGCTGCCAGCCCACTCATCTTGAGCTGGAAGCCCGCCTTCTTAAAGTGGTCAAGCTGAGCATAAAGCCTTGCCTGACCGGCTCATTGTCCACATGCAATGGACAGTGGGCTGAGAGTGAATTAATTCACTCTCCTGCATGCAAAAACAAAGGTGCTACAATAACATGGAAGATTTTCGAGTTGATGAACGATTTACATGTTAATATTTTTAGGTAGAGGAGGTCGAGTTGGTTCTTCCTGTCGTGGTGGCTTCATAAATGGGGGCTGGAGTGGGCGTCAGAAGGTGATGGGTTTACCTTGCTTTCGTCTGTTGTTGCTCTGCTGACTTTGCCTAAGGAGGTGTCTAGGTTGCTGGCATTGAGGTGGAGATGTTGGTGTAGAGAGAGAGAGGCTGGGCTGGTTGGAGTTGTTGCATCTGGAGGACAGAGAGAGGTCGGTCGACTGGTTTTAAAGAGGGATGAGGCTGAATGAGAGGGAAGGCAACTGCATGCTACTGGGGAAGAGAAGGAGCAACTAAATGATCTGGGGAAGAGAAAGAGAGAGAG
This sequence comes from Salix exigua, assembly GCA_032356905.1. Classification (NCBI taxonomy): domain Eukaryota; kingdom Viridiplantae; phylum Streptophyta; class Magnoliopsida; order Malpighiales; family Salicaceae; genus Salix; species Salix exigua. The sequence continues at coordinate 32,787,642 of CM063603.1, forward strand.
GGAAGAGATGTTGACCGTGAGGGAGAGTGAGAAGGCTGTCTTCGCTGGAGCTGGTAGAGAAGAAGATGGGTTCTGCAAATGCTCTGTAAAATTTAATATGACTTTTACATAATTTTTTCTTCTCTGTTCGTGAATTTTCTCCTCCTCTCTTCTTCAATTTTCCCCCTCTGTTTCATGAATTCTCTCCTCTATTTTCGTCAAATCTCTCCCTTGTTTTGTCCCCCTGTTTTGTAAAATGCTCTCCCCTTGTTTTCTTCTTTGTCTCTTAATCTCCCCTGCTTTTTCCCCCCTGCATGCGGATGGTCATTTATAGGGGAAGGAGGCATGCACATTGCATGAGAATGCTGCCTCTGAATTTTGCAGATTGCAGAGAGAACATCTTGGGATATTTCATAGAATTGCAGAATTCAATAGAACTCAAAGATAAATCATATCTCGGATTTGGTGCTATCATTTATAAGAAAATAATCGTAACCCTTTTATTTTAGCTATTTTAACACCAACCTAGAATATGTTTAAATAGAGGATGTATTCCTCAAAATATATTATTCGGCACAATGGCAGTACAGTAGATATAAGAACAAGGAATTACTTCTACATATTATCTGTGGTCACGACCTCTCATCTCCAGTTCTTTTAAATCTGTTTTACCTCTCTACCGTCCCTCTGGCACTGAAAGAGTTAGGTCATTTGTAGATGATGATTCCGGATTTCCTGATGAAGAGTACATTGCAGGCATATTCCTTTCCGTGAAAAAGCCAGGTTGCTTCGGGTCAGGCAATGAATTCTCACTGCCCAGCATCAAAACCACAGATGACATATTTGGCCTGTCTTCCGGATTTTGTTGCACGCATAACAGACCCACATGAATGCATCGCAATACATCAGGTGCAGAATAAGGGCGATCTGACATATTTTCAACTAGTTCCAATGCCCTCTCTTCCACCCACAGTTTCCATGCCTGGAAAACAGAAACTTGTTATGAGAAGCAATTATTAATGCATCATTACACTAACATGTTTTGTTTTCTCCTTACATGTCCAAGAAGATTATGGAAGTGATCCGGGTGGAAAAATCCTCTATTTTTCTTCCCACTTATTATCTCCAAGACTAGAACACCGAAGCTGAAGACGTCAGATTTCAATGAGAAACGCCCATCAACAGCGTACTCAGGAGACATGTATCCACTGCCGAAAAGCATTACAAGAAAAAGTTTAAATGGTGCAGAGATGAAACATTGTAACAAGATAGGTGTTGAGTATACTTACTATGTTCCGACCACTTTATTAGTGTCTGCTTCAGTTTGGTCTCCTCCAAACAGTCTAGCCATTCCGAAATCTGAGATTTTGGGGTTCATATCCTTGTCTAATAATATGTTGCTGGCTTTGAGATCTCTATGGATAATCCTTAGTCTAGAGTCTTGGTGAAGATAAAGCAGTCCTCTTGCTATGCCTCCGATGATGAGGCTACGTCTCTGCCAGTCCAGGAATTTGCTTCTTGTTTTATCTAATCAATTTATCATCAGGTTATGTTATTCTGATGTATAAATGCAGCATCATATATAGAACAAGCAATCTAACTGCATGAAACTCTAACCAGTTCCTGGGGTACATACCGAAAATAAAATAATCTAAGCTTTTGTTGGGCATGAATTCATAGATCAACATTACTTCAACTCCTTGAATGCAACAGCCAAAAAGTTTAACAAGATTTCTGTGCTGAAGTTTAGCTATCAAGATAACCTCATTCTTACACTCTGTCAATCCTTGCCGTGAACTTTTTGAAAGTCTTTTCACTGCTATTTCCTGCCCATCGACCAGTGTACCCTAGGAATCATTATTTACTGAAGTTAGAACATATCGTAGCTGAAGATCACTCAGCTCAGAAGCACATTTTTATATACCTTATATACCGGCCCGAAACCACCTTGTCCCAACTTGTTGTTGCTCGAAAAGTTATCCGTTGCTTTCACTATGGTGACCAAATCAAATGATGGTAACTCCATGTCTTCCTGTATTTCTGAATAGTAGAAGTTTTTCAGTTGTCAGTCAGGATAAACGAACAGCTTCTCCTTATCAAAGCTAATTGACTAGCAACATGATCTAACAAATGCTTCATATGTCGATCATTTTGTTATCGATGACTAGCATAAAACTATACAATATTAGTAATCAACCATGGATACTATATATATTAACAAGGTTCATGTTCTGAAATAAGAAGAATTGTCAGCAGAATACACTACCTTGCTTTCTCTGTTTCTTTCTCCATATATAGAAGGTTAGTCCTACCATAAGCAGTCCAGCAAGGACTGTGGAACTGAGAACGATTCCTACAAGCTTCTTCTTATCTGAAAATCCACAATAAACACAGAAAGGTTATATTTTATTTGTAAATAGAATGAGGGAATGAGGAGCATTCAAATTCCACATTCAGAAATTGTTCTTAGAGAGAGAGTGAAAAAATAAAATAAAAAACCCTGGTATGAGAATCATGGAAAGAATATTGATAAATACCTGTTTTCGAAGGTGGTGTCATCCTTATGTAGAGGTCTTGGCCCCCAGTACTATACTCTCTCATATCAACCAAGTCACCAAACCAGAGTATGCAGCCACTGCCTTCTCCTGTGATATTTGAATTTGCATATGCGGAGCAAGAGCAGTTTTTCAGACACATGTTCTTGCATTCTACTAAACTCATGCTTGTATCATACCTGGAATAGGAAGTGTCCGGCAACTTAAACCCTGAAAAATTCTGAAAGATGTCATCTGCGCAATTCAATGCACTCCTTCTTTTACACCCTTTACTCCAATCTGTTAGAGAGTTGGGTTCAAATCCTTCCAGGCAAGTACATTTCTGGGAATGATCGACGATTGTGCAACTCATATATGCACCACATACTGAATAATTGTCACACAGATCTCTTGGTGCCGCGTATATTTTTGTCCAATTATTATTTCGAACTGGAGATATAGAGCGTTCCACGAATCCTGACTGAGTCACAATTAACCTCGTCAAAAACTTAGCCGAATTCGGAATATCACAACTATAATCTGCATAAGTCTTGTTGAAAATAAATTCAAACTTCAAGAACTGATCTGTAGGCAGATCAGGAGTCCCGGTGAAATCTTTTCCATTCCATGAACCCAGCCTATAGTGCTTCAAAGTTCCATTCCTGACAACTAGCTGTGGAAACCCCTGATGATCTATCCCGAATGAAAATCGGCCTGGAGCAGGATCGTCTGCGCTCTTCCAAGATGTCAAGTATCTATCCACACCAGTTACTGAATTCCATTCGATCTTCATTCCTGGTAGAAACGTATCACAAGGATATTCAAAACTCTGCCAAATGGAGCTATTATCCTTCCCATCTTTCACAACTAGATTTCCTGAATTCAATAGCTGCATAACTGGGCTCTCAACATTTTTTGCTGTGCTGGTCCTGTTGGACGACCAAATTATGTCATTGTTTCCGTTGATAAGAAGCAAAACTCCTTGCTGGGTGAAATTTAGAAATCCAGAACGATCCTTAAGCGGAATTTCTCTATTGGCAACCCACATAACCTCTTTATGAGCTGACGATTCATCCATGCACCATATTCCCAAAAATCGATTCATTGAGTTTCCTGGGCTAAAGAAACCCAGTTCAAACATTCGTCCTGCTGAAACTAGAGTCTCGCCATCTTTAATGGATCCATTTGACGTGATATTGTCCTGTACAGCAGAGGCTACTGATAAAAAGAGTAAGAAGATGTTAGCAAAAAGCATTGTAATGCTAGTGAATGATTTAATCAGGCCTGTACGCCTAGCGATCTCCATTATTATCAGGCTTGCAGAGTAGTGGAAATAGCCTTATATGTCATGAACAGAAGTGCAAGTGGAGGTAGGGAGTAAAAGCTTTACAACTCAATGAAGTTGACCCATTTATCTATTGCACCTACATGAATTTGTTTTTTTTCTTTTTCTTATGAATGAATTAATTTACATAGGACTCTTATCTTTTAATATATATTTTTTTAAGCAAAAAATGAAAAAAAAAGGATGTGGGAAATCTCATCGATCATTTAGAGATATAAATGCAACCAAATACTGATAACGCTTGAAGTAGTCTACTACCTGCAACTACTACAGGAAAATGAAAGCTCATTGCAATTACTACATGACATGAAATTTCTACAAAATAGATGGAGAAGGGGCTTATGTTGACCTATCAGAAGCTGGCAGCGTACGTAAATGAAGCATTGATAGGACAGCAATTGCATGGTAGTTAATATTACAGTTGCTATGGTGGGTCGGGGACTTTTGAAACTTCTAGTTTTTATCGCCCATTTGTTTTTGAAAAAAATTTAAAATAAAAAATTTTTATTTTTATTTTTTATTTTAAATTAAACTTTGTATGATTATTTTACATTATAATAATATGCTAATAAATGAAAAAAATATCATTTTAATATATTTTTGAAATCACTATCAAAATCAATTTTAACCACACTCTCAAACATTCATTATACTTTAATTTACAAATGCATTAAAATGAAATATTTTATCATTTTTTTTAAATATTTTTCATATAAAACATGAAAATAATATAAAAATATAAAAAAATAATTTGAAATAAAAAAATAATTTTTTTTTTATTTTTTAAAAAGGTTTTTGAAAATAGTGTCAAATAGTAGTTTAAGATCCTATTTGTTCAATGAATGGACATGTTTCTATGAATTGGAATTGGGTTTTCTAACTGTCAATCCATGTTTAGGTCAGATTATTTATTAAATTTATGTTCGTTTTTTCAAAGAAAAAAAATACCGTCCACATTCGAAATGATGCTTTAATTTAGGCAACATTACTAATTGTTGGTATTTCAAAATCCAAATATAATTGAAGCTCAAAATTATCAATTAAATGATAAACAATTTATCACGTGATTTGGTTTTGAATAGATTTTGTAGGTAATCTATTCAGTAGATAGATTGAAGTATTAACAGCTTCAGCCCATAAGAATTTTGGCAAATTCTTCTCAAATAACATGCACCTGGACATCTCCATTACTGTCCTTTTGTGACTTGTTTTTCAGGAACTGCACCCAAGTCATCCTACTGAAGTCATCTATGAACAAAATGAAATAGACATTATTTTTCAGAGAAGGTATTCTCATTGGTCCACAAATATCAAAATGGACTAGCTGCAATTTCTTTACTGATCTGTATGCTGAATTCTGTGGAAATGGTTTTCGGGTTTGTTTTCCAATTTCACAACCTTCACATACTTGTTTACTATAAAAAATTTCAGGCATCCCTTCTAAAAATCATTGTTATACAACATAATCAATGACTTGTAATTGCAGTGACCAAACCTTTTATGTCAAATAATACTTTCATCAATTTTGGCACTCAAGGCATGGCCTTCCACAACACTTAGATTTAGGTAAAAACTGTTACCTTCCATTTTTATCTTTGCAATGGCTAAGTCCTGCGAATCAGTAATGTAACAAAAGGCACTCCTAAAAGCCACTTCATATCCATTTCTCATCATCTGTTCAACACTCAACAGGTTTTGATCCAATTCTGGAATATACAAAACATTGTTAATTACTTTCATACCTCTTGTTGTTTGAACTGTCACAGTTCCTCTTCCTTTGGCCTCCACAATGTCTCCATTTCCAAGCTTGATCTTTGGTGTAATTGATCTGTCAATTGAAGAGAAGATTGACAGAAATTTTGACATGGGTCTTGTTGACAGTAGAAATAGCCATGAACAAGTGCTCCTCATCATCTTTACCTTCTTCAGAAACATTAGCATGTTGTTGAATTTCATGTTGAGGTTGTTTCTTTTTAAGTCTACAATACTTTTCACTGTGGCCATCCTTCTTGCAAAAATTACAATGAATAAGTGACTTTCCATTGAACCAACAATTTGATTCAGCATGGTTTGTTCTTTTATAGTAAGAACAAGGTGTAAAGATTTGTCTGTTCACAGGTATAATGGATTTGCTTTTCGAGAGAATTTTTTTACCATTGTGGAAATCTTTCTTCTTCAAATTTCCAGTTTTTCTTCCTTTCCAGTTGGCTTGAAATGCCCCTTCCATAGCATCATCATCTCTCATTTGGACTCGTTGTTCCTGAATGGTAAGCTTGCTGATTAACTCAACAATAGATAGAGTTTGCAAATCGCAAGACTCTTCTATTGCAAAAATTTTAGCCTCAAATCTTTCTGAAATTGACATCATAAGCTTCTCCACTATCTTATGATCTTCAAATGTCTCCCCAAGGTGTCTCATTTGGTTGACAATGATCATCACTTTGCCAGAATAGGACTTGACAGTTTCATTGTCCTTCATCTTCATTAGCTCAAATTCTCTCTTAAATGCAAGGAGTTTGATTGTTTTAACTCTGTTGTTGCTTTCTAATTCAACTTGGAGTTTATCCCAAATTTGTTTGGGTGTTTCCAAGTCCATGATTTTTGTAAAAATGTGATCTACAAGTCCAAAATGAAGACTGGTAATGTCCCTATCTTTTTTAAGCTTTTCTTCTTCAAAAGCTCTCATCTGTGCAATGGTGGGATTTCCATGTAATTGTGGTGGATCAGCATTTGTTTCCACAACATTCCATAATCCTTGACATCTTAGGATGATCTCATTTTCACAGCCCAGATGTGATAGTGTTCACCATCAAAGACTGGAACAGGAGTATGTGAGTGTGCAGACGAGGATGAAGAGGCCATGGAAATAAATCTCACTTTTTTTAATTTTCAATCTCTCGTGTTTGCACTGAAAAAGCACTCTTTTATTGCTCACTAAATCACCCTCAGTCCCGTAGGAACATCGTCTCTGATACCACTGTTACAATTCTTGATTTCAACAGTAGCTGTTTCAAACAGTTACTGTTGGGATTAAATTCTGGAATTATAAGACAACAACAAGAAAATGAATGAAGAAGAGGATTATTTTATTGAAACTGATAATGCCTAATATATAGGCTTACAAAACATGAATTTGATCAAAGACAAACTCTCAACAACTATGAGACATTATTGGTAAACAAATTAAATATTCAGCAAATAACTGAACTGGATTACAATGAACTTCAAAATTCAAAAAACCAATAAAATATTAGAATTGACTAAGACTCTGTCTTCAGTTCAGCACCTCGATCTTCAACATCTCAATCTTCAGGACAACATCTTTAATCTTCAAGGCAACATCTCACATAGTTTTGACAGTAGAGTTGTGGAAATTGTTGAAAATCCTGATGCTTTAAACAAGTACTGTTAAGATCAATACTTGAATATATGGAAGAAAACCTGAGAACCGCTACTGTAGAGATCAAAATCTACAGATAGCAGAATTTCCAGAAAATATGAAGAACAAAAGAACTCTGTGTTTTTGTATTGAAAGAACGTGAACATGGGCAGAATATTTTCTTATGGTTACTGCCATCCCATTATCTTTATTTATTGGAAAAATATTACAAAGAGAAGAGATTAGTTCGGTTACACACTTTGTTCAAACAATGTTGACTTAAAAACTGTAACTAACTAATTAAGCTGACTTTAATGGACTAGAACTAACAACTACTAATTGAAACATTTAATCAAACTAAACATCCTACACTTAAGAACATAGTCTTCAATCTTCAATTCTTCAACTTTCCATTTCCTATCAACTTGCAGTCCTAGAATTAGTCTTCAGATTCAACAGAAATAACCTTATATGCATGAGCAGAAGTGCAAGTGGGGGTAGGGAGTAAAAGCCTTACAACTCACTGAAGTTGACCTATATATCTATTGCACCTACATGAATTTTTTTTCTCTTATTAATGAATTAATTTATCTATCAATGGAGAAAGACTAGAAGTCTATCATATAAGTTTTACCATTTCACTACTTCAAATAGGAACTCTAACTTGTTGGTCAACTCTAAATTTTAAGACAAACTTTATTAAATATGCTAGGATTGATATAGTATATGTTTTTAATCTCTCTCAAGAAAAGATTTAAAAGAATTAGCGTCACTTGTGTGGAATTTTTACTCTTTATGGTTTAAGAGATCCTAAATAATATGGATTTGTCATGTATTCACACCCCAATACATTTGGTTCAATCATTAAGTCTTAGGTTCTATGGGCTTGCTATATTCAGCTATTATCTAAACTCAAGGTAACATAAGTCTAATATGCATATTCAATATATTTAGGTTTAGTTAATTGCAGTTAAGATAAAATAGATCTAATATATTGCCATATCAAATATATTTGGATTCAGATATCAAATAAACCTACGATAATATAATTTTAGAGTGTTATCAGACCAAATGTATTTGAGTTCAATCATTAGATGAACTCAAGTAAGCATGAGCCTGACATATAACTAGATCCAATATATTTAGATTCCATCATCAATTAAATCCAAAATGACTATGAATTTGATAAATAATCTTATATCAAGTCTATTTTATGCTTTATGTCAAAACTAATAATCTCTCTACCATCATAGATATATTAAAGATCTCTTAAGAAACCTTTCACTCTTGTTCTTATTAATGACATGTAGGAGATATTTAACTCTGGTTAATATCACAAAAAAAAAACATATGATGTTTTGGTCTTTTCATTTTCTATAAATAATAAGGTTTGTGGGGGTAAATATATACCACATAAACCATCTCGATAAATGTTATGAACTTTTTATCTCTTAATATAAATTTATATAGATTTCAGAGCATTTATTAATCATTCTATAAATTCAAGAACATCTTTGTTTCTTGAATTTAAAGCTATCTTCAATTATTTATAGTTTTTTCTATAAATATAATGATTTTAGCATTGAATAGTCTTTAAATCTCTTTGATTGAGACTATTGTTGTAGATTCTCAAGTTCTTACTAGTAACATGAAATTTCTTAGTCTAACAAGAAAAAAAAAATCAATTATGTAAATATATAGATTAATTCTTATTTGAAATACTAAATCACCTATTATTTATATATTTTAGATTTTAAAACATCATCAGGACGTGATTGAGAGTACTTGTAGAGGGATGAAGAGATCCTCTCAAGTGCATTTGTGTCCTCTAAGAAGCTTTAATTCTTCAATATACCCACTTAGACAAACTACAAGCCCTCTTGAAACTCCTACCAGAACAATATATAGAAGAAATTCTTAATTCATTTGATATAACTCCAATTAGTGACTTTAAAGCTCGTTCTTTTAAAGCAGGAGCTTGACAGAGCAGACTTCTTGAAGTTTTAAAGCTCAAGGTAAGTCTTGCATTTTCCTCACATGTTATGAGGATGTTTGTCGCTCCGTTTCAATATTTTTTTTTTTGTAAAAAATGAATTTTTTTATTTTAGATTTTTTTTTGTTTTAGATAATTTTCATGTGCTGATGTCAAAAATAATTTTTAAAAATAAAAAAATATTTTTTTGATGTATTTTTGAATAAAAAATACTTTTAAAATTAACCGCAACCACATTCCCAAATAAGAATATATCAAAACTGAAGTAGCCAAAACTTGAAAAGATGGCATTGCATGGATCTCTCAGAAGTTAACAACTTCTATTTGATTTCACGTAATGAGAGTATATCCTTCCATTGATGTACATTCCTAAAACCTATTTATGTAGCGAGGGTCTAGCAGAGCTTCTTATTTCATTTAGTCTTCTGTATTCATATGCTTCCACATTTATGCTACAACCAAAGACTTTGTAGAGTTGGCTCTGTAACTGCTGAAAATGACATGAAATTTCAGTATGCATTGCTACTTCTCCTACGTACTACTCTAAAACTTGCACAAGCAGACTGTTCATGGCTAATATCAGTTGTGTGCTATTGCATTCTCGCTATTTAGTTCTCTTCATGATTGAGGAAATAAATACTTTTAAGATTGTTGATTGGGTTGGGGAAATGATCGTAGACCAGGGCTTACAGGTTTTATACGTCGGACTCATAAAAAGGAGGAGGTGGGAAATCTCATCAATCATTTAAAGATATAAATGCAGCCAAATATAGGTTGGTGATAGCGCTTGAAGTATGTAGTCTACTGCCTGCAACTACTACGGGAAAATGAAAGCTCATTGCAATTACTACGACATGAAATCTCAACAAAATAGATGGAGAATGAGCTTATGTTGAGCTAGCAGAAGCAGGCAGTTGCTATGGTGGGCCGGGGACTTTTAAACCTTCCACTAAAAGTGGTTTTTTTTTTTTTTTAAATCAATTTTTTATTTTATTTTATATTTTACTTTAAATTAAACTATTTTTTTAGTATTTTTATACTAAAATAATTTTTAAAAAATAAAAAAAAATTATTTTGATATATTTTTGAATGAAAAACACTTTCAGAGCAACTTTAATCATACTTTCAAACATTTTTTCATTCAAAAATATATTTATTTTAAAAAAAAAATTACATACAACATGAAAATAATCTAAAAATATATATAAAAATTAATTTCAAAATAAAAAATAAAAATATTTTTTTATTTGTTTTTTAATGTCAAATAGTACCTTAAGATCCGATTTGTTTAATGAATGGACATGTTTTTATGATTTCGAATTGGGTTTTCTAAATGTCGATCCATGTTTAGGTCAGATTATCCATTACATTTATTTTTGTTTTTTCAAAGAAAAAAAATACCGTCCACATTCGAATGATGTTTTAATTCAGGCAACATTACTAATTGTTTATTGTTATTTCAAAATCCAAATATAATTGAAGCTCAAAAATCTCAATTAAATGATAAACAATTTATCACGTGATTTAAAATACATGTAAGTATTTAATAATTCATTTTGATACAATAATTTAATTTTATTTATATAATCTTGACAGTACATAACGTTTTCTTTGTATTTATGTCTAGAGTGTCCAATATTGGACCCGAAATGTAATAGTTTTGAAGATTAAGAACGAAATTGATAGAATTTATTCAGTGGAAGGATGTAATTACAACTGATAGGGACTGAATTGCATAAAAATAAATGTTTCTATACAGTTTGGAGGTAGGCCGACTCTTCTTGGACTAAGTGACCGGTGGCTCAGTGACCTTGGAAGGGTGGAAGGTCAGGATGGGCATGTTTTCAGTCTGGTCTCAGACCTGTTTTACAATATGATTCTGATTAATTTTCAAAATATATTTTATTTATAAATATATTGAAATAATATATTTTTTTTATTTTTTAAAAATTATTTTTGATATTAGTATATTAAATTTATCTAAAACACCATATTTTAATTTAAAACAAAAAATAAAAATATTATTTTTTTCAAAAAAAAAGTAATAAATAGGAGAAGTTCTACAAATTTTATTTGCTTACGAGTTGTGATGTATTTAATGCTTCTTATGAAATGAATCATTCTTATCTGAACAGGTCTACCAACAAGGATTATACCAACAACTAACTTATTAAAGGGGCTGCACTATCTTAATTTTTCTTCTTCTAGTTTTATGTTTTAATATTTAATTTATTGAAGATTATGTTTTATTATTTATTGTGATTTTTTTTATATATGATTAAGTTGATCTTATAATTTGTAATGTGAGTTTGGTGGATTGATTCAAGTTTTTTTTTTTAATTTTATCTTTCAATATTTGATTATTTGAGAATTATTTTTCATGATTTTTTTTGGTTTGTTTTCTATGAGTTTATTTAGTTTAATGACTCAGAGTTGCTAGAATAGAGGGTTAACCAAGTTAACTCAAGTATTTTTTTTTAATTGTATTTTTTCTATTTTAACATTTGGTCTTATTACTCAGATCATATATTTTGTAAGTTAACCCTAGTAGAATCACATAGTTTTATTGTGTCCTATTTTAGATTTTTTTTCTTTTTCAACCTTTAACAATGAGTTTATTGAAAAATGAGATTTATAATTTGTTTTTTATGGGGTTAACACAATTTCATAACCATGATAATTGATTTAATAAATTAATCTGAGTTGACTCAAGTTATTTTGTTTGTTTATTTTCTATGAGTTTATCCTGATAATATTATAAATTGGATCAAGATTTTGATATGTTAACTTAAATTAAATTTTTAATTATTATTTTTAATTATTTTTTTCAATTCTACTATTCAACAATGGATTGGTCAGAAATTGAGTTTCATCATTTGTTTAAAAAAAAATTGTTATATAAGGTTATCATGATCTAATGTTGAATTTGATAGATTCATCCAAATCAACTTAGATCAATCTAATATATTGTCATTTAATATTGCGTAGTTGTTCCAATAGAGTTTATTTATTTATTATAAATATATTAATAATTTCAAAATATTTTTTAATTTTTTTTCTCTGAGCCAACAATATACCACTACGAGTAAACGATGTAGATTGTTATCTGATCTGGCAATAAAGCTACTTAGTTCATTTATAACTACAATTGACCAATGATAACACTTTATATGACTCAAATGTGGGGCTCTCTAATGTCTCATATAGCAACATCAGCTATAAAAAATGTGTACAACAAGGGTTTTAAGTTCAACTCCTTGAATGCCTCCCAACTACATTCTGAATTAATTGCAAACAAAAAGTAGCTAGTAGTGTTTCGAACATTGACCTGAACACAACCCAACAAGTAGCAGGAAACTTTTAAGCCCTAAAATATTTATTTGAACAGAAACGTGGGATTTAAATGAGAAGCTCAAAATAACTCGAGAAAAAAACAAACCTTGTTTCAAACCTAAATAATCAAAGCAACATGATACCTCGAAACTTTCAGCAAAACCATCTCAAACACGTAGGTCTGTTTGACATTAGTAAAAAAAAAAACAGTTTCATGAAAAATACTTTTAGTTGTGGTTCATAATTGAAATTGAAATGTTTGATTAAAACTGTAGTTGAATTTGAGGTTTAATGTAGAATAATTTCTTGTTTTTGATTACCATATTTTTAATATTGCTGTCAACTTGTGAAATTACTTTAAATGATACACACACATATATTGTTTTTTAAATATTGTAGATTTAATAATCAGAATAATAAAATATAATTAATAATTCAAGTAAATTAGAAACAAATAATATAGGTTTAGTCAAATTAAATTTTTTTTAAAAAAACTAACCCATAATATTTATTTATTTATTTATTATTATTATGACTATCATCATTAATACTATTAATGAATCAAGTTAGATAATTCAAACATTATAAATAAACCCATTCTCACATCCATTCCATCACTTGTTATTAGCTGCTTTTTCTATACCGGCAATGGTAGCATATAATATCTCTGTATTTTAAATCTAAATCAAACACTAAGTTGAGAGTTCGCACCACAAAAATAAAACCACCACAATGATACGTCGGGTCATATCATAAATGTGTCAGCTTCGCTTGGCCTTCGAGCTTTGAATATGTCGTATCCTAGTAAATTCTTAGTACATTGTTAGGTCTCCAGCGGGACGCAAAGTCAAGGACTAACCTTTAGGATCAAGAGGGAACATTTTGTTTTCATTATTTTTTATAAAATTATTATTCGGGGAGTCAATATTTCAAAATAAAAGAATGGTTTATCGGGCAATGGCAGACCTTGGACAAATTATACATATATATATATATATATATATATATATATATATATATATAATTTTCCCATAAAAGACTTAACAGGTCTTGGGTAGCAGAATTTAAAAAAATATATATTAAAAAGAAAACAAATATAAGATATGTTGTATACGCAATGCATATTCATTTAAATCTTTTAATTACACCCCACTTAATATAGTAATGAAACATTATTTAATCTACAATTTTTATAGGATTTTAAAATAGATTAATCCAATATTAGAGTCAACATTTTTATTGTGTATTCATTAAACACGATATTGAGCATAAAAATAACTTTAAATTAATTTTTTTAAGATGAACCTTTATTTTGCAAAAAATTAAATAATTCATAATAAACATTTAAGGAATACAAGCATTTTATACGTCTATAATAAACACCAAATTTATCAACATCTTGAACCTTTAATTTTAATGAAATTTCTCAAAGCTGGATACTGTGCCATGGATTTCTTCTCTCTCGTTTTGCCATCCTTGATTGCTAGGCCTTGTGAAGAATGTGGTAGAAGCTGCAAGGAAGGCCACTCCATTGTTTTCTTTTCCAAAATCCATATGAGGTTCTCATCTGAAGCCCATCAATATATGTGTTTGAACCTTGAACCAAATATATCCTCTTGTGAGGCCCTTCTACATATAAAGAGGTTTAAGGTTACGAAGAGGTTAAAAGATGTTAGGACATGGTTGATTCAGAAGCTCAAATATTAATTGTGTGTTTGGAAGAGATGCTGCGGTAGTTTTTTAAAATATTTTTCATGTTAAAATATATTAAAATGATATTTTTTTATTTTTAAAAAATTATTTTTGACATCAGCACATCAAAATGTTCTAAAAACACCAAAACATATTCATTTGAAATAAATAAAAAATTGAATCTTTTGGAAACGATGTTTGAAACGCCGTCCCAAACAGGCACTAAGTATGGGTTTGGTTAATGACACTTAAGGATTGGTATAAGACTAAATTTAGGTTGTTTACAGGTTAGATTCGAGGAATTTAGGGGCCAAGCTAGGATTGGATTCATGAACATTGAAATGTCTCGCGTGATGTTTAATTAAGAAAAGATATTGTAAAAACAAAAAAAGATGTAATAGAATAAGTAGTAGTAACATGATATTTAACAGTACCATAACATTTCGTATGTGATCCAAACAAACACGCATTCAATTACTCACAATCATGGTGGGAAATAACAAGATGCGAGCTCAAAAATAACATAATAGAAGATTCGATGAAGAGACATAAGAAATTAGAACCGAAGTTAAGATGCAGGGAACTTAATTACAGAGGTCAAGTGATGTTCTACCGCGGTTCGAACACTGTAAAGCTGATGTTATTCCTAGAAGCTGATCTTATACTGCTTGATGAAGTTTCGTGTTCCGAGAAATTTCTCTCTGTGTAAAAACCAGGCTGTTTTGGCTGAGGCAATGAGATCTCACTGCTCAACATTACAACCACAGTTGACATGCTTGGCCTGTCTTCAGGTCGTTGTTGCACGCATAAGAGACCGACCTGAATGCATCGCTCGACTTCCGATGAAGAGGAAGAGTCATCGATCGTTTTATTCATGAGCTCCAGTGGCCTCCCTTCATTCCACAGTCTCCATGCCTGCACATTATATAATTTAGATGAATTAGCTCTTCGAATTTCTCTTCTTTTTGATGGATTTGAGCCAGTTCGACAACAAATTAAAGGATATGAAATTGCAAGAAATTGCAACAAATTAAATTACTACGCCATTATGCATGCTGAGGTATTGGGAGAAGAGTAAATGAAACTTTACACGTTGCATGGATGTCATTCTTTATACTTACATGTCCAAGAAGGTTATGATTGTGATCTGGGTGGAAAAATCCTCTGTTTCTCTTTGCACTTACTATCTCGAGTACTAAAACGCCAAAGCTGAAGACATCAGATTTGATCGAGAAGAGCCCATCGACCGCATACTCGGGAGATATGTAGCCACTGAAAACATCATTGAAAAGTAGAATTACGCTTCACTTCATATTGTTTCTTGGATTTGGAAAAGTTAGCAGAATGAAAAGGAAAACAGAAGAATTAAGCAACAGAGTCCTAGTACACATACTATGTTCCGACAATCCTGCTCGTATTCGCCTCTATTTGATCTCCCCTGAATGTTCTTGCCATGCCGAAGTCTGAGATTTTTGGGTTCATAGAATCATCTAGAAGCACATTGCTGGCCTTGAGATCCCTATGGATAATCCTCAATCTAGAGTCTTGGTGAAGATAAAGAAGCCCTCTGGCAATGCCACCAATTATGTTGAGGCGTGTTTGCCAATCAAGAATGTTTGCACTCGTTTGATCTGAGAAATTCCTCCACAAAATTAGTTAAATCACCCATGACTTCTTGAAAATGTAATGCTAAGATAAGAAACAAATATATCGATACTGATAGCAGAACAAACCGAATATAAAGTTGTCCAAGCTTTTATTAGGCATGTACTCATAGATTAACATTCTTTCATTTCCTTCAATGCAACAACCAAGAAGCTTGACAAGGTTGCGGTGCTGAAGTTTGGCAATCAATATAACTTCATTTTTGAACTCTGTTAGTCCTTGCCCAGAATCTTTTGAAAGCCTTTTCACCGCTATTTCCTGTCCATCACTCATCCTTCCCTGAATGATCAACAAAAGTCAACAAACCCTCTAATGAATTAACTTGTGTTAGCAGAAAATTGCAATTGTACCTTGTATACAGATCCAAAACCACCTTCTCCCAGTTTGTTATTGAATGAAAAACAATCTGTGGCATCTTCTATTGTGGTAAAATCAAATGCCGGCAACTCCATGCCATCCTCCCTATCACTTTCATCCTTGTAATTCTCAATGCGGATGCTTGGCGTGAAGGCTAAATAGTTCAAGATTAGTTAGCCAGTGACAACTAAATTGTTTGAAGCAAAATGATTCTGGTTGGCATTTGATCTCATTCAATCTTTGTTTGCATACTAATTCTGTTTAACTTAACAGCATCTTTTATGAATCTATTATACCTTGTCTTCTAGGATTCTTTCTCCTCATGTACAAGATCAATCCTAGTACAAGCACGAACACTGAAGGAATTAGTATGCCAACAATGATTCTCCAGCGCTTCCACCTACTAGAACTTTCTGTCTTTTCATAACTACCTGAAAGATTGGAAGACTAGTAAGTAGATAGCCTGACAAGTTCGAATTTAAGCTGTCACTGGATGACTCTGAAATTGCAAAATTCATCTCGTTCTACATCATTTATGATAAGTTTCAGATACTCATTCACATCATAAGTACTCCGAAAGAAGAAAATGAAGCAAAAGAAGAAAATACTAAAACATGAAGATGGAAGGAAACATACGTAGTTCTGAAGCAGCCATTCGGATGTAGAGATCTTGCCCACCTTGCCGTAGTTGTTTGGTGTCCTTGAGCTCACTGAACCAAAGGTAACAGCCACTTCCTCCTCCTCTAATATCTGAATTTGAGTAGGCCACACACGAACAGTTTGAAAGGCACATCTTCTCACATTCATTTAGGTTCATGCTAGTATTCACCCAGTTATCAGACATGTCTGGCAATTTGAGACCAGTGTGCTTCAGAAATCCATCTCCATTATTACAACCAAATTGAGTTCGTCTAACACAACCACCAGACCACTCTTGACTTTTCCATTTGTCGGGAGTCCTGGGTATGAAACTTTCCAGGCATGAACAAACAGCCTGGTCATTGATGCTGCAGATACCATTAACACCACACAAGGTGTAAGTGTCACACTGATCGATCTGCACTAGAGAGAAAGGTGACCAAAGACTCGTTTGAGGTATCCATGTGAGGCGTTGTGGTATGCCTGCTGAACTTATGACCAACCTTGATGGAATCGAACTGTTAAGAAGATCAAATCTGTAATAGGATTCATTGGCAGTTGAAACAAATTGTTCCCTGTACACAGTATTCGATACCGTGTCGGCAACTCCCCCCCAACGGAAACCATTCCATGTACCGGTTCGAAACAGAATTGTAGGGCCCCTCATAAGCAGCATTTGGCTATATCCTCGGGGATCCAACCGAAATGCAAAATCACCTAGAGCAGGATCATCTGAACTCTTCCAAGGTGATATATACCTGTCAAGACCAGTCATCAAATTTTTTCCCCACTTCATGCCTGGAAGTAAGGTTTCACTAGGATAATCAAAACTTTGCCACAAAAAGTTATCCGGGTCGTTGTCATTTCCATCTCTTACAGCGAGATTTCCCGAATCCAAGAGCTGTACAACAGGGTTCTGGGCAGCTCTCGAGACATTAGATGACCAAACAGCGTAATTAGTACTATTGGACAGCACAAGAACTCCTTGAGCAGTTACATTTAACACTCCTAGCCGATCCGCGATTGGTGTTTCTCTGTTGGCCGTCCATACAATAGTTCCAGGGGATGTTTTTTTGTACCATATCCCCAAGTATCGATTATTTGAACCACCTGGGCTGAAAAATCCCAGTTCAAAATTTCCCTCAGCTGAAACCAAAGTCTCTACATCTCTTATCGATTGACCAGGGGTAAGGGTCACCGATATAGCAGAGATTTTTACAGGGGAAATCAAAAGAAAGATGGAAACAAAGATAAATCTAAGTATTTCCATAGATTTTCCCAGTAGGTTTGTTCATTTAAGTCCAACGTTTTCTATTTTAGACATGATAAGCACCAGCATATATAGACCAACCAAGCGTTCACCTAGAAATATCCTAGTGTATTCTACACAACAGCTGCCTAAAATGAACACTAAAATCATTATGTTGAAAAATGCTATTATCACAAGAAACACGGTTTCTTCCATATAGATTGACTTGACCATCAATGTGCTGGAAATATATTACTCGTAATGTTAGTGAAGCATATAATCTTACATTGATTATTAGATATGCTGAAATTCAAACTTTTTGTACCAGGTTTCTTTATTGACCCGATACCTCAAGCTGCAATTTTAGACTTCATATCGCAGACACAAGGCAAACGATAATTCAATGGGATTAATTATGCTGCTTAGCATGGGACGATGACATTAGCAGCTGCTACCCTACATTAACTATATATATATATATGTGTGTGTGTGTGTGTGTGGCTTAACTAACCTCTCAAGTAAATAACATTTTATTTTACAGGATGGTATGTTGTTAGGCATATGTATTATATATTTTACAAGGAGATTAATGTTTCTGATGATGTGACAAATTTCAATCGAGTTAGAGCTAGTTAGCAGTGATAATGAAGATCAGCGACGGAGGTACAAAGGCCATGGATAGTACAATACTTTCCCATTGATTTGTAGGATATTTAAAAAATCGGTGGCTGCGGCCGACCATAGGTAGTGCCGTAGTGGCATAGAGTAGAAGGCATTCTATAAAGTCTTGTTTTGACATTTTCAACGCTTTCCTGCATGAAATGATTAGGGTTATGAACTTTAGAAATTTTATTGTACTCCCTAGATAACTACACAACTAAAATCACTCAATTAATCTGTTAATAAATTGTGTCGTGGTTGACCTACCAACCCTATTTGTTCAATTAAAAATAATTTTATTGTTCTGTATAGACATAAAAAAACAGTAATGCTGTATAAACAAATTTTAAAAAAATTCTCCATACAAACATACATAACAATTTTTTTCTCATGGGAATCAATCATTTAAAATTGATGATATTGATAGTTACAACATATTCGATGACACATCAATTTACATAAGATTTAATACAAAAAAAATGAATTTTAAATCTTTTTTTTCATTTTCTATGTTATTTTTATTTGTTCCTTTATATATTTGGATGCGAGGAAACCCTATCCCTCGAAACCCTAAAAAATATATTTTATAAATTCAGGTGAATGAGCAAAATTATGGTTGTCTCATACTCTTACAAGGATACATGTGTGCCATCATGTCACGATATTTTCAGACTATATATATATTTTTTGAAAATTAACTGGAGTTGGTGTACAGAATCAAATAACAGTTCCAATGCTTTTTTCCTACTTTGTTGGTCCTCTATTCTTAAGTCTAATGAAAATGTAATGTCTTATGCCTTGACAGTTCATGGAACAAATAAGACTCTGACCAAGCTATTGAATTAGGCCTTTGTCCACTAAAGAATCTAATTTTACAGCACTTTTTCCTTCCACAAAATTGCGACTGCAAATCCAATCCAGGAAGGAACCTCTTAATTTCAGGAAACAAATAAAATGGTTTTCGGAAAAGAAAGCAGAAAATGGAAATGACATCGAATTAAGGATTTCGGCAGACTAAGAACAGAAAGCATCTCTAGGGTACACACATTACGCTAAAACATATCTGAATTCGATAACAGATGTTTGCACAAGAAACATTTCCAGTAGTCTAGCAAGCGATGATCTTCTACCGTGGTTCCAGCAATGAAACAGTGATTTCATTTGTGCAACATGATTTTTGGTTGCCTGATGAAGACTCTCCTTCAGGTAGATTCCTTTCTGTGAAAAAACCTGGTTGCTTTGGTTGAGGCAACCAAATCTTGCTGCTCAACATGCATTACAATCAGAGATGACATGCTTGGCCTGTCTTTGGGTCGTTGCTGAACACATAAAAGGCCCACATGAATGCATCTTATAATTTCAGATAAAGTACAAGAATCTTGTTCTGGTTCATTGATTAGCTCCAGAGGCCTCTCTTCATTCCATAATCTCCATGCTTGCAAAATATTAAAGCCAGTTTGTTAGCTTAAACTTTATCATTTTTCTTTATTTTTGTTTTTTAAACTTATTTTTTTTGAATTACATGTCCAAGGATGTGGTGATGATCAGGATGGTTAAAACCTCTGTTTTTCTTCCCATTGACTATCTCAAGTATTAAAATACCGAAGCTGAAGACATCTGATTTAAGTGAGAAGAGCCCATCAACTGCGTATTCAGGAGACATATAGACAATGAAAAAGAAGAAATAAAAAAAGGAAGTAGAGTGGAGATTAACATTTCCTCTTTTACTTTCGGTGACAAAAAGAGGTTAGTATGTCAGCACAGAATAGGATATCTTCAGAAAAAATATTATCTGCATACACTCACAATGTGCCCACAATTTTGTTTGTGTTGGCCTCTGTTTGATCTCCTCTAAATGTTTTGGCCATACCAAAATCTGAGATTTTCGGGTTCATACCATTATCTAGAAGCACATTACTGGCCTTGAGATCCCTATGGATGATTCTCAACCTAGAGTATTGGTGAAGATAAAGAAACCCTCTAGCAATGCCGCCAATAATATTGATCCAAATGCGCCAATCTGTTCATTCTCTAGTCTTTTGATCTGATCAATCCCATAAAAATGTTAGTTTGATGTTGTATTAAATATATAACAAAAAGTAATTCCAAGAGAATAATAAATATCCAAGTTTTTAGTAGAACAGACCGAAAATGAAGTAGTCCAAGCTTCTATTCGGCATGTATTCATAAATTAACATTCTTTCATCTCCCTCAATACAGCAACCAAGAAGCTTCACAAGATTGCGATGCTGGAGTTTAGCAATCATTATGACTTCATTTTTGAATTCTGTAAGCCCTTGTCCTGAATTCTTTGAGAGCCGCTTCACAGCTACTTCTTGTCCTTCTTTCAACGTTCCCTGCAAATATCATAACATGGTTACTACTACCTGCTATGAATGATTACACTTAGAACTATAAGAGGTTTTAACTTTTACCTTATATACAGATCCAAAACCACCTTCTCCCAGCTTATTCCGGCTTGAAAAATTATCTGTGGCATCTGCTACAATGCTAAGATCAAATTTTGGCAACTCCATGTCTTCTTCCTTCTGGTCTTCATCTTTGTAATTCTGCAGGTTGCTGCTTTTCGGGGCTGCTAAATAGTTGGAGATTCATTAGGCATTGGCAGATCAACAATTTCAGAAAAATTATTTTAACTCTATATGCTGGCAATCACATTGAAGCAGTGACTTTATTTATTTGATTGTAACAAGCTCAAGAATATCGAAGACTTATGAGGCAGGATCCTGTTGTAGAAGGAGCTTAACAAGCCAAGCATCAAGATTTTGAAAAGGATAATAAGTTTTTCAAGAAAAACCAGGCTTCAAGCAGCAACAAATTCACTGCCAACCAATTTCAGAACAAGGGGAGATTTTTTAAAAGAAATTTCCCACCGTGTCAACATTCCAACAAGTTAGCTCATCAACCATTTAAGTGTTGGAAGAGACCTGATGCAAAGTGTAGCAAATACAATCAATTTGGACATGAAGTAGCTATTTGCAGAACTAAACCGTAGAAACAAGAAGAAGATGCTAGTCAAGTTGATGAAGGTCAAATGTTTATTGCCATGTATTTTTTAGTTCAAAACTCCTAAGATCATTGGCTCATTGATAGTGGTTGGACAAACCACATGACTTTTGACAAAAATCTTTTCAAAACTTTGATTGTATAACAGCTAAAAGAAAAAAAGTTATTGCCATCACAATAAATTCAGGTACAAAAACAATTTCAGATGTTCTCTATATACTTGATATTGATAATTTGTTAAGTGTTGGGCAATTGATAGAGAAAGGCAAGAAGTTGGTTTTTGAAGATCAATTATGTTGTATCTTTGATTTTGTTGAACAAAAAATACTGCAAACTAAGATGAGATGTAAAAATTTCTCATTTTTACCATTTGAAAAGGAACACAACTTTTTCAACTAAGCTAAATGACACAAAAGTATGACATAAGAGTTTGGGACAAGTCATCAGCAACAAATGCTTAGTATGAAGAAGAATGATATTGTAAAAAGTGTGCCTTTATTTACTAATCAATTATAAACTATTAAGCCTGTTAGTTTGGTAAGTAAAACAGGAAAACATTTCCCAAATCAACTTGGAGATTTGCACATAAATTCTAATTAATTCATACTGATGTGGCTAGCTCTTTAAAAACACCTTAATTAAAAGGTGGTCGATATTACATTCTTTACATTGATAACTTTACGAGAATATATTATTTTTTTTTAAGAAATACAAGTAAGAAGTAGTTGGGATCTTTTGAAGGTTAAAGAAGAATGTGGAGAATCATAGCAGATGCAAAATTCAAGCCATTAGATCTAACAATGGTAAAGAATGCACTGTATTAGAGTTCAATCTATAATGTGAAGATGTTGGGCATTGAACATCAACTCACAGTTCCTTACACATGAAAATAGAATGGAGTCAGTGAGAGGAGAAATAAATACATAATGGAGATGATCAAATTCATGCTACATAAGAAGAATTTACTAAAGAGTTTTTAGCAGAAGCAACTTACACGACTAGTTTTCTTCAAAATCATCTTCCAATAAAGATTTTGGAAGTAAAGCTCCATTTGAAGCTTGATATAATTACAAACCTTCACTTAACTTTCTTAATTTTTTTGCCAGCATATGTTTTATTCATGTTCAACAGATCAAGAGGGATAAGCTTGGCAAGAAGGCTATACTAGGTATTATACTAGGTATTTCTTTAGGCTATAGTTTTGTCTCTAAAGCCTATAAAGTATATCATCATCAAACTCAGAAGATGGGCATTACAAGAGATATTCATTTCCATGAAGAGTAACAATGGGACTAGAAAGAATCACAAAAAAATAAGTTGTTTGGAGTTCTAGATAAACATCAATGGCAGGGTGAATCAATTGATGATTCACCAATCAAAGGCATAAGATCTTTTACAAACATTTATCAAAGAAGTAATGTAGAACTTTGTGAACTAGAAGGCTATGAAGAAGCTCTCTAAGACTCTAGATGGCAGAAAACAGTGAAGGAGGAGATATCAATGATTAAGAAAATTGCACCCCAGAACTAGTTGACAAACCACCAAACAAAATATCATTGGCGTAAAGTGGGTGTTTAGGACTAAACTAAATACAAATAGTGCCATTAATAAACATAAAGTCAAGCTAGTTGTTAAGGGGTATAATCAGATATTTGGTATTGATTATTCAGATACTCTTGCTCCTGTAGCAAGAATGGACACCATTAGACTATTGTTTGGTGTTGCTGCACACAAGAACTGGAAGGTATTCTAGCTAGACGTTAAGTCAACCTTCTTAAATGGTATTCTACAGGAAGAGATTTATGTTGAACAACCAGCTTGCAATTCAAGAAAATAAAGATTGAATGGCTTTTCTGATAGTGATTGGAGTGGATTTATTGATGACATGAAAAGTACTTTTTGATTCTGTTTCAAATTAGGATTAGGAATATTTTTGTGGTTATCTAAGAAGCAAGATATTGTGCCATAATCCACTGAAAAAACAGAGTTTGTTGCAATAACAACATTGAATCAAACATTATGGCTTCAGAAGATTTTGTATAATTTGCACATAGAGGAGAAACAAATAACAGAGATCTCAATGGATAATCAAACAACCATGACAATTTCTCACAATCCACCGTTTCATGGAACTCTAATCAAACACTTTAACATCAAACTCTATTTTTTTTTTACCAGGAGGTGCAAAAAAATGGTGATGTTATGTTGATCTACTGTAAATCTAAAGATTTATAAGTTAGCAATTCAGTTTGTTTTTGTTTTCTATATATTTGTAAGGATTGCTTTGAACTAGTAAGCAATTAATTAATCTCAATTCTATTAACACAATATACAAGTGTTTGTTGTCTTTATCTTTCTTCAATTAAATACTTTCAAACTTATATGGCCAATAATGCTGAATTGCAAAGTTTTAAAACAAGAAAAAATTAAAAGGAAGATATATTATTAAGAGTTTTTCTCTAAGTTTTTTTTTCTACACTCTTTGTTTCATGATTCTCATTACAAGTCTCTTTATAAGTCTAAGATTCTAGCCAAATAAGAAATTGAACTAAACAAGTAATCTAACTAGAATAGTAATTCTGCCAACTCTATTGGTCGACAACTTTTTTTTTATTGGTATACCAGTTTCTATATATTTCAAAAATAAGAAATCTAATTTATTTTCAACAGTTTTTGGATTATATCTTTTGTATTTATTATTTATAATATCTTCCAGTTCGTGTCTGAAAATATTGTCCAGTTTAAACATCACAAATAAGAAAAATAAATTGTGATTGAGACAGTTTACCTTGCTTTCTTAGTTTCTTTCTCCTTGCATACAGGAAAAATGCTAAAACGAGGACTCCCACGATGGTAATTATGGTGCCAACTATTATTCCCACTTGCTTCTTGTCGGAGCTTTTGTTTTTTTCAAAATCATCTGTTTTATATAAGGAACTTTAGATTAAAACGTGTTATTAAAGTGTGAAAGGAATAAGTAGTAAAAGTAGTGGTAGCAGCGGCAGAAAAAGAAGAAGTACAAAGCTCCGAAGCAGCTATTCGTATGTAGAGATCTTGCCCGTCTTCAGGGAATTGTCTTGTGTCAATCAGCTCGTCTAACCAAAGTATGCAGCCATTCCCTCCTCCTCTAACATCTGAATTTGCATAAGCCACACAGGAGCAGTTCTTCAAACATAAATCCTCACATTCCTTGAGGCTTTTGGTAGTATCCACCCAGGATTTGATCATGTCTGGCAATTTTACTCCCCTGTGCGGCAGAAATCGATCTCTATTTTCACAATCTAGTTTAGTCCTTCTAACACATCCGTCAGACCAATCTTGTATTCTCCAATCTTGTGGAGATTTGGGTATGAACCCTTCCAAGCATGTGCAAACAGGTTGGTTCATGACGTTGCAACTTCCATAGGCACCACACAGAGCATATTCATCACACTGGTCGAGAAGAACTACAGAGAAACGAGCCCAGCTATTTGCTCCAGTGATCCATGAGAAGCGCTGTGCTATGCCTGAACTGTTCATCACAATCCTGGATGCGACTGAACTGTTTATCAGATCAAACTTGTAATACATCTCTGTTGCAGTTGAAATGAATCCATATGTGTATAACATATTAGGTTTCAGCTGAGGAGTTCCTGTCCATCTGAGGCCATTCCATGCTCCTGTTCTATAAAGTATTTTACTCCCTTTCATAAGCAACATTTGTGTATTCCCTCCAGGATCTATACGAAATGTGAATTCTCCTTGAGCAGGGTCATTTGAACTTTTCCATGATGATAAATACCTATCAAGACCAGTAACCATATTTCTTCCCCACTTCATGCCTGGAAGTAAGGTGTCACATGGATAATCAAAACTCTGCCACAAAAAGTTCTCCGAGTTGTCATTTATATCCTTCACAACAAGATTGCCAGAACCCAGGAGCTTCATGACTGGGTTCTCGGCAGTTCTGGATGCATTGGAAGACCAAATAGCATCCTTGGAGCTATTAAGAAGAATTAGAATACCTTTTTCAGTGACAATCAAAGCTCCTGAGCTATTGTTGAGTGGTGTTTCTCTGTTAGCAACCCAAACAACAGTCCCAGCAGATATTTTTTGGTACCATATCCCCAAGTATCGACCTTTTGAATTAAGTGGGCTAAAAAATCCCAGTTCAAAACTTCCATCGGCTGAGACTAAAACATCTCCGTCTCTAATGGACTGACCAGGAGTAAGAGTATCTGTAGATACTCTTATGGCAGAAATCAACAGAAATGTGTGAACAAAGAGAATTCTAAAGCCAGAAATCGATTTTTCCATGCTCTTGCTTCTTGTTATATTATTACATGCATCCTATACAAAGTATTAAGCACTAGGGTTCTTGTACGGAAAGTAGAAGAGTAGGCAAGGCCATGGTGTCAGGTATGAAAGGATATAGAGTACGTTTTCATAGTTTGACATGGCCCAAGTATTTGATAATTAATATTTCAAAATTTTCTCGGAGGAATTGCAGTCTGTCAATCGATACCCTTACCATTTTCCAGGGCCAGAAACTTAAAATATCTAGGATTCTTTAACAATAGTTGAAATAATTAAGAATTGTTAACATCAATGCAGTTATTTCCATCCATGCTACTAGGGACCATACACATTGACAGCGAAGCTGTTCCAATCAGGTTTCCTGAATTATACGACACCTAAATTTGAAAATTCCAATAATTAATTCACTTGGGTGTATTTTCATCTCATGAGGTTCACTGGCGTCAACCTTGCTGCCAGGCATGATACCTCATAATGCATGACTGTGGGGAGAGTATTTTCTGTGAGGTTTAGTTTTTGATAAAAAAAAATCAACCAAACTGAACTTTATTATGTGTATATTATAGCCCAACTTAACTAGAAACTTGTTTAAAGTGACCGGTTTTGGTTCGGTTTGATTTGTTTTCTTAAAGAGAATAATCAGCAAAACTTGTTGGTTTTTTAGTGGGTTTTTTGCACTTTTATGTCCAAATCTAGTTGATTTTTATAGAATAAGAGGTAAAAGCAAAATAAATTCATAAAATGAATAGATAATTGCAGATACTCAATAACATATATAAATATAATAATAAAAATAGAAGAAAAAAAAAACTTGAAGAAGATTTGAACTTATTCAAATAACATATATAAATGCAATCACAAAAGTTTGTTGCAAATAAAACCTATCCAAAACAATGATTTTTTTTTTCTTTTATACATTAGAAAAAATATGAACAACAATTATTTAAAAAATGGGACATTTTTTATCGTGATGGAAATCCATTTTATTAGGTGAAATGAGATCGAAATCTATACCTTGCGCTAAAGGTGGAAAGATCAAGTTGCAACTCGTTTATCCAAGGTGTAATAAGGTTTGCTCTCGATATGAAACTTGATGTATGTTGATGTTTTTTATTGAATTGTAAAAATATAAAAAATAATTATGTGCTATTTTGATGATTGTGGTTTTATTTTTATTTTTTAAATTATTTTGTTGAAGATGAACGTGGAAAATCTTCCCAATATGAGAAGGAAAAACCACGGGACCGTAGTCCACTCAAATACTTCCACTATCACAAATAATGGGTTCACAATATTCTTCCTCAGATTTAACTAAGGGATACAACATATATCATCAAGATTAAACTATTCTTGGAATACAACAAGAATTAAAGAGAACAAAGTTGAGAGAAGGCTCACAAACTGACAACCCCGAGTTTTGTCAAGCAGATCAACTTGCACACCTCCAATCTTCAATCCAACCGTTCAGAATGAAGATAAATATGTCTGGAAGCTGCTTTCCAAATTTCAACCCGATCCAACGGTTAACGAGTTGGAAATACAAGGAAGAAGATAAAGTGTTCTGCTGCCCACTTCACTCTTTTCTCTCGGCTCTCTCTTTTTCTCTTCCCTTTTCTTGTCTTTTTGTTCTTCTTGGCAGCTCAATACAAATGTGCCCTACCCTTCTAAATGGGTACTTTCATGAGGGCTAAATCCACACAAGATATTTGGGCCATCCTCCTCTTAAGAGGGAAACCCAAACCCAACAAATCTCCCCCTTCCCGACTAGGTGGAGGGATTCGCCATCCCGGCGATCGAGCAACATGTCTCAAGCTTCTCCCTTATTAGAGCCTTCGTTAGCATATCAGAACCATTATCATCGGTGTGAATTTTCTCAAGAGTTAACAACTTATCATTGAGAGTATCTCTTATCCAATGATACCTTACATCGATATGTTTTGATCTTGAATGAAATGAAGAGTTCTTTGCAAGGTGGATAGTACTCTGATTATCACAAAACAACACATATTGTTGTTGTTTGAGACCAAGCTCCTGTAAAAACCTTTTCATCCATAGCAACTCTTTACAAGCTTCCGTTGCTGCAATCAACTCTGCTTCAGTTGTAGAAAGTGCAATGCATTTTTGTAACCTTGACTGCCAAGAAACAACCCCTTCTGAGAAGGTGATCAACCCGAAGTAGACTTACGGGTATCCATATGTCCAGCCATATCAGAATTCGTATAGCCAACCAACATTGGTTTACCACTCCCAAAGCTAAGACACATCTTGGAAGTCCCTCGTAGATATCTCATAATCCACTTCACCGCATTCCAATGTTTTTTTCCTAGATTTGAAAGAAACCGACTAACAACACCAACTGCATGAGCTATATCTGGTCTCATACAAACCATTGCATACATCAAGCTTCCTACTGCTGAGGCATGTGGAATTCTTTCCATATCTTCCTTCTCTTCATCTATCGAAGGGCTTTGCTTTGTGCTCAACTTAAAGTGTGTAGCAAGAGGAGAGCTAACCACTTTAGCATTGTTCATGTTGAACCTTTCAAGCACTTTTTCAATGTATTGCTCTTGTGATATAAACAACTTCTTATCTTTTATGGATTTATGAATACGAACCCCAAGAATCTGCTTTGCTGGCCCCAAGTCCTTCATTGCAAATGACTGACTTAACTGCTTCTTCAACTTGTCGATTCTTGAAGAATCCATGCCAACAATCAACATATCATCAACATAAAGCAATAAAATAATGAAATCACCATTAGAGAATTTTTGCATAAAAACACAATGGTCAGAAGTAGTCTTCTTGTAGCCTTGCTCCTCCATAACAGACTCTAACTTCTTATACCATTGTCTAGGTGCCTGCTTCAAACCATAAAGACTTTTCTTGAGCCGACACACATAGTCCTCTTTTCCTTTTACCTTAAAACCCTCTGGCTGCTCCATATAAATCTCTTCCTCCAAATCACCATGAAGGAAGACAGTTTTCACATCCATTTGTTCAACCTCTAAGTCTAGACTAGCTGCTAAACCAAGAACAACACGGATGGATAACATCTTCACAACCGGAGAGAAAATCTCATCACAATCAATGCCTTTTCTCTGCCTTAATCCCTTCACAACCAGTCTAGCTTTATGTTGTGGTTGTAAAGTGTATTCTTCTTGCTTCACCTTGTAAATCCACCTGTTTGTCAAGGCTCTCTTACCCTTTGGTAGCTTCACCAAATCAAAGGTGTGATTATCATGCAATGACTTCATCTCATCTTGCATATCATCAACCCACTTTGACTTATGTTCATCTTCCATGGCTTCTGCATAACACTCGGGCTCTCCCCCGTCATTTAATAACACGTACTCATTTACAGAATACCGAGTGGAAGGATGTCAATCTCTGGTAGACCTTATGGGTGGAACATCTGGTGGTATCTCTGCATGCGGCAATTGATCATGAGATTCATCTTGTAAAGGAACATCTCGTATCATTTGGAACTTGGAGGTCATTCTGAACATCATGTTCAACTTGTGCTGGCTAATCTATCAAAGAAGATGAATCCAAGTCAATCAAACAATCATTATATTGAGGCACTACCTTTTCTGTCTTCTCAATATCATGTATAGTTTGATCTTCCATAAACACAACATCTTGACTTCTCACAAGTTTCTTTTCAACTGGATCGTACAGCCTGTAACCAAACTCATCTAGGCCATAACCTAGGAAGATACACTGTCGAGTCTTCACATCTAGTTTCGATCTCTCATCTTTGGGAATATGCACAAATGCCTTACATCCAAAGACACGCAAATGATCATAAGAAACATCTTTGCCATTCCATACCCTATCTGGTACATCAAACCGAAGGGGAACACATGGAGTGAGATTAAGGACATGTATTGATGTGTTCAAAGCCTCTCCCAAAAAAAAGTTTGGCAACTGTGATTGTGAAAGCAAACATCTTACTCTCTCAACCAGAGTTCTATTCATTCTTTCAGCCAAACCATTCAACTAAGGAGTCTTTGGAGGTGTTCTTTGATGTCGAATACCCTGTTGCCTGCAATACTCATCAAAAGGACCCAAATACTCTCCCTCATTATCTGTTCTGATGCACCTCAACTTCTTCCCAGTTTGTCTCTCAACTGAAGCCAGGAATTGCTTAAACACATCAAATACCTAATATTTGCTTTTCAAGGTATATACCCATAATTTCCTCAAATGATCATCTATGAAAGTCACAAAGTAAAGACAACCACCAAGTGTTTTAGTCTTCATAGGACCACATACATCTGAATTTACAAGATTAAGTATATCTGACTTTCTGGCAGAAGGGGAACTCTTAAAGGAAACCCTGTTTTGCTTACTTGTCAACAGTGTGTGCACTTTTTCAAAGATGCACTCTTCATTCCTGATAGCAAATTCTTCTTGGCCAATAATTCCAAGCCTTTCTCACTCACATGAGCAAGTCTCTTATGCCATAACTCTGTAGAAGATTCATCATCCATTGCATTAATAATGTCTTTGGAGAGTTTTGCTTCTAATATATACAAAGTAGAAAGCTTATAAGCTCAAGCAATAACCATAGCACCTCTAGTGAGCTTCCACTGACCATTATGAACGATGCTGCAATACCTTTCATCATCAAGTTTGCCTACAGATATCAAGTTCAAACGGATGTCAGGAATATGCTTCACATCATGAAGAACTAACTTCATGCCATTACTCATCTCCAAGCACACATCTCCAATGCCAACAATTTTGGCCAAAATCACCGATCCATCGTCCCAAAGTCACCAGCTGTATAGGAAGTGAAAAAATCTTGTCTAGATGTAACATGAGTTGAAGCACCACTGTCAATCACCCAACTAGTCTCATGGCATGCAAAATTAATGACATCATCATCATAAACAGTGAAGAAATCTCCAGAAGTAGTGGTGGCAACTCGATTACCATTCTTGTCATCTTCATTTTGTATCTCCTTCCCTTTCTCTTTGTTCTCTCTCTTCAACTGTCTACAATATCTCTTGATATGCCCTTTCATGCCACAATGATGACACTCAATATTGGCAAACCTGTTGGACTTGTTTTGCTATTATCTCTATTTTTCAGACCTCTGCTCTTACTCCTCCCCCTTCTTTCTATAACCAACACCTCTCACTGTGAAGAGGATCTCTATGATTTTCTTCTCATCTCTTCATTCAATATACTACTTTTAGCCGGATCCATATTGATTTCACCATTCGGGTCGAGTTAAATAATGACATTCTAAATGTCTCCCAAGAGTCCGACAATGTACCAAGTAAACACAACCCTTGAACCTCTTCATCAAACTTGATACCCATCCCGACAAGTCGATTAATAATTCCTTGGAAAGTGTTCAAGTGGAGTTCCATCTTGGTATCTCAAATACATCAATTGCTTTATCAAAAACATTTTACTATGCCCGGTCTTACGAGCATACAACTCCTCGACTTTTTCCAAAGTGTGCGTGCATGTGTCTTACCCTCAATATGATTCAACACATTATCATCTATCCATTGTCTAAGATATCCACATACTTGTCTATGCATCAAAGTCCATTCTTCATCGATTTATTTTCCGGCTTCTTAGACGCAAACACGGTAAATGGAATTGTTTCACATAAAGCAGGTCTTCCATTTTACCTTTCCATATATTATAATTTGAACCATTCAAACACACCATTCTACTTAGATTAGCATCCATTATTCAACACAAGATATTTAGGGTGCTTGATCGCACCAAGCTCTGATACCACTTGTTGGGAGAAACAACAATACTCAACACTCCCTCTTTGTGTGAATCTATAGGAAACTCCTAAATAGAGCAGAATATATGCAGAAAATATATATCCAAAAACCACAAGCACAACACGCAAATTTTTACGTGGAAAATCTTCCCAATATGAGAAGGAAAAACCACGGGACCGTAGTCCACTCAAACACTTCCACTATCACAAATAATGGGTTCACAATATTCTTCCTCAGATTTAACTAAGGGATACAACATAAATAATCAAGATTAAACTATTCTTGGAATACAACAAGAATTAAAGAGAACAAAGTTGAGAGAAGGCTCACAAACTGACAACCCCGAGTTTTGTCACGCAGATCAACTTACACACCTCTAATATTCAATCCAACCGTTCATAATGAAGATAAATATGTCTGGAATCTTCTGTACAAATTTCAACCCGATCCAACGGTTAACAAGTTAGAAATTGAAGGAAGAAGACAGAGTGTTCTGCTGCCCCCTTCACTCTTTTCTCTCGGCTGTCTCTCCTTTTCTCTTCCCTTTTCTTGTCTATATTTTTGTTCTTCTTGGCAGCTCAATACAAATGTGCTCTACCCTTCTAAATGGGTACTTTCATGTGGGCTAAATTCACATAAGATATTTGGGTCATCCTCCTCCTAAGAGGGAAACCCAAACCCAACAGTACTTTAACTTAAACCATTTCCAACTATTGAACAGACTTATGCTTATGTCCAAGGGATACCAGACAAACTGTTATGCTCTCAAATAATGGAAACACTCTAGTTGCTGCTATGCTCTCTAGAGGAATGAAAGGAAGTTCTCAAAGACAGTTCACTATGTGGCGAAATTTGAAAATTTCTTAACAATTGGTGGAAAATGGAACTCTGCATCACCAAAGGCTAAGAGACAAGTGGATGAGGGAAGCAATGACTGCTCTTATTGTGGGAACATAAAACACACCCGTGAAACATGTTTGAAACTACATGGCTATCCAGAATAGTGGACTAAACTCAAGGGACATAAACAAAAAGGAGTTGCTGGTGGTACTGGACAAGCAACCATGATGAATGCAAATCTAATAAGTACAAAACCCAAGCTTTTGTTTGTTCCACTCAAGGAATCACAAGATGAAATCACAAAACTCCTCTTGAGCATCAAGGTAACATTTGTTGTTACGATAGAAGTGCTTTACTGGCCTCTAAGGAATACAACAATAATGACTAGATAGTGGATTCAGGAGCAACAAACCACATGACATTTAGTCCAGATGATTTTGTTGAAACAACGAAACCAAGGCAAACTAATATATTCAATGCTAACGGGGTTATGTATCCAGTTATAGGGGCTGGAACAGTAGACATATCATCTTTGATATCACTGCCTAATACTCTATTAGTACCATCTCTTTCAAGTAAATTAATATTTATAGGTCAAGCCACCGAAGAGCTTAATTGTGTAGCACTAATGTATCCAAAAAATTTTTTATTTGAGGATATCCTCACGAAAGAGATCATTGAGCATGGTACTAAAAGAGAGGGGTTATATTATATGGATGATTTCAGTTCGGGTAGAGTCAATATTGCGAATCGTACACTTGATGCAAATAAAGAATAGATTTGGCATTGGCATTACTGGTTTGGACATTCATCGTTTAGCTACATGAAACATTTATTTCCACTATTGTATTCCACTTTGAATTGTTCACATTTCATATTCGAGGCTTGCATCCTAGCCATGAGTCACCTTGTACCTTTTCCGATTAATCTTAATAAAAGTGATATTCCTTTTATTTTGATTCACTCCGATGTTTGGGGACCCTTTCCCATTACAACTGAATCTCGTATACGATGGTTTATGATCTTTGTGGATTATTGTACTCGAATGACATGGATATATTTTTTGAAACACAAGGATAAGTATTTGTGGGTGTTTCAAGCATTTCATGCTATAATTCAAAACATATTTTCAGCTAAATTTTGTATTCTTTGATCTGACAATGGAGGATGTATTTTCGAAGAATATTTTCAAAGACATGGACTTCTCCTTGAGACTTCATGTAGTCAAATTCCATAATAAAATGGAGTGGCTAAAAGGAAAAATCAACATATTCTTGAAACTGCTCACTCGCTATTGATAGGAGAAAAAACACCGGGTCGTGATTGGGATGATGTTGTCGGGACTGCTGCTGATTTGTTGAACCGAATGCCATCTAAAGTTTTGGACTTCAAAACTCCATTACAAGTTCTGTCCCAACATGTTACCCTTCCATCTCTACTTCTTATACCACCAAGGGTATTCGGCTATGCTATATTTGTTCATTTGCATAAAAATCAACGAACCAAAATTGAACCTTATATTGTCCGGTGTATTTTTTTTGGGATATGGTCCAAATAAGAAGGGATATCAGTGTTATGATCCAAATACAAGACGGTCTATGTATCAATGGATGGAACTTTTGTCAAATCTGATAGTTTTTATTGATCATAAATATCAACTTCTCTTCAAGGGAAGACTTGGGATGAAGAGTAGAAATGGTGGGATGGTCTGACAACAATAAGCACGAGATTGAATCAAGAGGGTATGGCTGGAATGAATCAAGAGGTTGTAACTAGATTAGTTGTAATAATAGTAACATAGGAAACAACACCACAGTAAGCCCTGAATTGAATCAAGAGGCGGCACTAGAGACTACACCAGTATCAGATATCAACCTAAATGAAGGAGTTGTTGTGACAGCAACTCCAGAAGTGCCTGTTATAGAAGCTGGAGATTTTACTATAGAAACTGAAGGAGAACAAGAGTCTACATCGCACATTCCCAATAAACAAACCTCTCTCTTTGATGTACCCAACAATGACAACCCTTCATCTAAGGATATTCCTGAGGTAACCTCTCCTACATTATCTTCTAGCAATATGTTGGATATCCTTGCTGGTTATCACTTACCTTTCAAGCACAATCGGGGCAAGCCCCCTGCTTGTTACTCACCAGATGATGAAGGGAAACAATCAAAGTATCCGATCTCAAATCATGTGACTATACAAAGACTTTTTAACCCTCTTAAAGCCTTTGCACACAGGTTGTCATCTTGTAAAATTCCTTATGGAATCCAAGAAATGTCTCAAGCAATTCAAGATGAAATGGGAGCCTTAAATAATAATAGAACATGGGATCTTGTCTCACTGTCGAATGGGAAGAAAACAATTGGATGTAAGTGGGTGCTCTCCATCAAGTATAAAGCATATGGTTCCACTGAACGGTAGAAGGCGAGATTAGTGGCCAAGGGGTATACTGAGACATACAGAATAGACTACTAAGAAACATTTTCTTCAGTAGCAAAACTTAATACTGTTAGAGTATTGTTATCCATGGCTACAAATTTAAATTGGCCCCTACATCAATTTGATACGAAGAATGTGTTTCTTCATGACAATCTTGAGGAGAAAGTATATATGGATATACCACCTGGCTATATATCATCCACTCCTAGAATTGTCTGCAAGTTATAATGGGTGTTATACGGATTGAAGCAATTACTATGTTCATGGTTTGGCCAATTTAGCATGACTATGAGAAAGTATGGTTTTCAACAAAGCAACTCAGATCATACTCTTTTCCTCAAATGATGACTAAGTAAGACAAATGCTTTGATAATTTATGTAGATGACATGATTATTACAGGAGATGATACATAAGAGATCTACAAGCTAC
The DNA here is from genome assembly GCA_032356905.1 of Salix exigua. Lineage (NCBI taxonomy): Eukaryota > Viridiplantae > Streptophyta > Magnoliopsida > Malpighiales > Salicaceae > Salix > Salix exigua. Next base: position 32,823,261 of record CM063603.1, read on the forward strand.
AAAGTAGCTAGCTATAGAATTCGAAATGAAGAAGTTGGGTGGACTAATATTTTCTTGGAATCGAAATGGCCAGATCAAGTCAAGGCATCTTTCTCTCACAAAGAAAATATGCACTTGATTTACTTACCGAAGTAGTAATGCTTGATTGCAAGCCAGTGGATACTCCAACTGTTTAGAATCAAAAACTTCGGGAGTACCTTGACCAAGAACCAACTAATAAAGAAAGATATCAACGACTGGTAGGTAAGCTAATCTACTTATCATATACTCGTCTAGACATTTCATATGATGTTAGCTTAGTCTGTCAATTTATGCACTGTCCGAGTAAAGACCACATGTATGTCATCGTTAGAATTCTTCGATACTTGAGATCTGCTCCGTGGAGGGGGCTTATGTTTTCCAAAAATGGTCACTTAGACATTGAAGGATATACCAATGCTAATTGGGCATGGAATGTGTTTGATAGGAAATCTATATCCGAATATTTCACATTCGTTGCGGAAAACTTGGTTACATGGAGGAGTAAAAAACAGAAAGTAGTAGCATTATCAATTGTTGAAGCTGAGTTTCGAGGTATGGCTAAGGGACTTTGTGAGATCCTATGGATAAGAAGTCTAGTCTCATAAATTGGTTTCATCCGGAACTTAGAAATGAATTTGTATTGTGATAACAAAGTTGCAATTGAATTATCTCAGAACCGATCCAGCATGACAGGAAAAAAAATAAGATAGACTGACATTTCATCAAACAAAATCTTGAAGAGTGATTCAGTTTCCCTTCGTTAAGTCAGAGGATCAACTTGCTAATATGCTTACAAAAGTTGTCTCCAAAAAAGCTTTCATAACTCACTTGACAAGTTGGGTATCAAAGACATTTTTTCACCAACTTGAGGGGAAGTGCTGGCGTGAGCTATACAAATCTCTATATATTGGAAAATTAGAGCTTTCATATTTCTTATTTATAAGCATCTTGATTGTTATGGGTGAAAGTTTTAAACAAACAAGAGACAAGGATGAATTCTGCAGATTTGAATGTTGAATTCTGTAGATTTGTATTAAAGGCTAAAGTCTTTCCTTGATTACATCTTTCATATTCTCTTATGTATATATAGGTCTACACAAACTAATATTTGAGTAGTTGAAGAAAGATAAACTAGAGATTACAATTTTGAAATTCAAATGTCCTGCAAAATCTCCTTATATGCTGGCGAAATCTCCTCATCTGCTGGCAACCATGATCCTGCATCAATCAATTTGTTGGTAGCAGCTGTCAATACTCTAACAATGGGATACGGATTATTTTCTTTCCAAAGTTAGCTGCGTAGGACTGCATATATACTGAGTATCTGTAATAAGAACGGTAAGGAATTCCTCCCAGTAATCTCTCTAATTAACATTATCTATCTGGGGTCTAACTCAGTTATGTAAGGTTGATTTTCCGTATGGTGTTCTTTAATGCACAATGCTGCATCCGTGCCAGAACCTCGTTCTGCGAAGAAATCAGGCTGTTTAGGTTGAGGCAACGCAACTCCCTCATTTGACAACATGAAAACTACAGATGACATTGCTGGCCTGTCTTCAGAGTGTGTTTGGACACACAATAATCCCACCTGAATACACCTCAGTGCTTGAGATTCGTCGAAACAATCTCTTAAACATGTGTCCATTAACTCCAAGGCCCTGCCTTCTCTCCACAGAATCCATACCTGAAACATCATGACAAATTAATGTCAAGTTAATTATTGAAAAAGTATTCAGAAGAGAATAGTCGATATAGTTGTTTTTCTACTTACTTGTCCCAAGAGATTATGGTCATGATCTGTATGAGTATACCCTCGATTCCTTTCTCCAATAACAATCTCTAACAGAACCACGCCCAAGCTATAAACATCTGACTTCACCGAAAATTTGCCACCAATAGCATATTCGGGAGACATGTAGCCACTGCATGAAATAAATCAAATATAAAGCTCTTTCAATTCATATAAGAAGGTGATTTAGAGGGATAATGCTTACTATGTTCCGATAACTCTCCTTGTTCTTGATTCTTTGCCATCACCATCAGAAATTCTCGCCAAGCCAAAATCTGATATTTTAGGATTCAGATTGCTGTCTAATAAAATATTACTGGGTTTGAGATCCCTGTGCACAATTCGAAGATTTGAATCTTGGTGGAGGTAGAGAAGTCCTCTCGCAATACCCAAAATGATGTTATAACGTTCTTTCCATCCGAGCAATGCACTTCTTTCGTGATCTGCACATCGTTAACCTCTGTAAGTCACGTGATCAGATAAGGACTAATACCGTTCAGACAAACAAAGAGATTTAGTTTAGATGAATTAATTTCATTGGACCTGCTTAAGGAAAATGTGTGTTACTAATTGAAAAGGGGAAAGGTCAAGAGGATCAAACCGAAAATGAAGTGGTCAAGGCTTTTGTTGGGCATGTACTCATAGATTAGAATCATTTCTTCTCCCTGTATACAGATCCCCAAGAGCCCAATAAGATTCCTGTGTTGAAGTTTGGCATTTAGAATCACTTCACTCCTGAACTCTTCAACTCCCTGCCCTGAATTCTTTGACAGCTTCTTCACTGCTATTTCTTGTCCTGATGAAAATTTGCCCTGCAAATTTCACATAACTTCTCAATTAGAATTTGCAGGAGTTGGGAGATTCAACACAGATGCATCTTCATATTAACTATTTCTGGAGTATCCCATGTTCACCTTGTAAACAGGACCAAATCCACCTTCTCCAATTCTATTAGCTGGAGAGAAATTATTAGTAGCTGTAACGATTGCATCCAAATCAAAAAGAGGTACATCCAGTTTCTCCTTCCGATTTTCCTTCCCTGATGATAAAAGCGACATAAAAACTTATTTCCTGATAATAGAATTTTGTGATGTTGTCCTGCTTGATGAGAAATGACCAAAAAAAGGTTGAAAGTTTCTACTTATTCTGTTTTTTCTCATCCAGCTTATACAGAATATCACGGCGAAGATAAAAATTCCAAATACAGTGGGAACTGAAACTCCCAGTAGGATTCTCTTCAGCCATTTCTTCTTTGAACCCTGCAATTCTATCAAAAGAATAACAAGAATAAATAATCAGATTATATTTCTTTTCCCTTTTCATCTATAAAAACTTTTCCAGTATGTCAGAAAACAAAAACAATGAGAATAGGAATGAACTTGCTTGTTCTGACCTACAGATGAAATCAGAAAGAAAAATCATCCTCTTACAGCAATAGCCTTGAACAGAAAGGAAAGGAAATGGCATAATTAAGTGAGAACGTATGCTTACCTGAAGCTGGTACTCGTATATAGATGTCCTCTCCTCTTATTCCTTCATACTGCTCTCTCAAATCAACCAGGTCCCCAAACCACAACAAACAAACATTTCCTTCTCCGGTAACTTTCAGATGAGCATAAGCACTACAAGAACAGTTGTTCAAACATTCGGTCTCACATTCTTTAAGAGTCAAGCTCTTGTTCAACCGAAACTTTAAGTCCGGTAGTTTCACCCACACAATCTTTAGAAATCCTTCTTTTCCTTGGCACAATGGAGATTTCCTCGAACAGTTTTCACTCCCAGTCCAATTTTGAATGTCCAATTCTCCTTCTGAAGGCGCTGCAAACCCTTTCAGACATTTACATATAGGGTTCCCTTTAGCTTTGCAAATGGTGTTAGCACCACACTGCCCATAATTGTCACACAGGTCGTGGGGTAGTGAGTACAAAATTTTCCATTCAGTATCCCATTCATACATTATAAAACGCTGCAACAAACCTGATTCTTTTATTGTTAGTCGAGTAAAAATTGATTTATTCATAGACTCGTACGAAAAATAAGATTCATTCTTATTATCCACTAGACTTGGTGCATATACGGAATTGTGCATCAAAGGAACTCCACCATAGAAAACTCCATTCCATGGTCCCGTGCGATACTTCTTCACTGATCCTGAACTAAGAACCTCTTCAGGTAAGCCATGAATATCAAGTTTGTTGATATATTCTCCAGAGGATGGATCATCAGCACTTCTCCATGATGTCAAGTATTTTTCCTGACCATTCTTGAGGTTCCATCCCAGCTTCATTCCGGGCAACAGCGTATCTGTTGGGTAGTCATGACTCTGCCACAGATAGCTTTCCCTGCTTGTGCTGCTGCTGTCTCTTAGAACAAGGTTTCCAGAGTCTATGAGCTGTGCCACTGGATATTCTATAATTCTTGATACATTTGAAGACCAGATAACGTTCTCTTTTTTGTTGATAAGAACAAGATTTCCGCCGTTTCCAATTGCTAAAACTCCATCGAGATCAGTGAGTGGGCTGTTCCTGTTTGCAATCCACACAACCACATCAGGACTCTTCTTGTACCATATTCCTAGGTACCTGTTTAGGGATTTCCCAGGAGAGAAGAAACCTAGCTCAAACCTTTCAGATGCCGAGGTTAAAGTCTCACCATCCATGATTTGTAGCTTTGAAGTTATGGTATCAGCAGCAAATGACAACTTAAAGAGAGATAAAATGAACAAAGAGCAGAAGATGGTGAAGAAAGGAAGGCTTTCCATTGTCTCTCTACGGGATGTTTAAGCAAGGAAGACTCAAGTCTTTGAAGTTACGAACTTAAATCAAATCTTACGCTTATAGTTTTATTTCTTTGACAAAAGAGTCGCACCTGGGGACAATATTTCGTAGCCAATAAGCTAAAGATGGCATTGTCAGAAAAGAAATTACGTTACAAAGATGGCATTGACCAGGTAGCATTGAATAACAGAGTATCAAGAATAAATTTTTATTCATTTTCCTCACGGGAATTTTATCTTTTTTTCTGCTTTAAAGTACTCTTCATTTTCTTGTATTTGGTTGCGTATTTCAATAAGCACTGGTTGTAATTTTGAATTTATTTCCTTGTACTTCACATTGTGTTTGGCATACTCTTGAGAAGGCACTTACCTCTCCATCTAATTCTCGGATTATGCAACTCCATGGCTCCTTTCAAGACCTTCGGCTAGGTGATGCATCAATTAGTGTTTACATGCAGCAAGCCAAATCATTATTTGACAAATCGGATGCTGCTAGTCACCCAATGTCTCTTGAACATTTCAATCTCTATGTGTTTCGTGGTCTTCGTAGTGAGTTCAATGAGTTGGTAACTAGTCTCATAATCAAAGCAGAACCGCTATTATATGTTGATCTTCAAAGCTATCTTCTTACCCATGAATTTTTGCACAAGAATTCTTGTCATTCCATGGCTATCAGTTCATCTTCCTCTGCACTGTTGTCTTCTTCTTCTCTGCCACAGTAGCCACCACTACTGCTAGCACCTTTGTTTTTTGCCCATCATGCCATGACTAATCACAACCAAAATAAGGAGCGTTATAATGGTAATTGGCTTCCCAACAACAACCGTTTTTCTCCTTAAAATAGGGTCCATTCTGCTGCCAATTGGAAGCTGAATCAGTGGCAGTGGACCAGGCACAACTTGTCTACAGATTTTAGGCAGAATCAAGGGCAGTGGTCTAGACAACATGTACGCCGCCAATTGTGTTCTAATTTTGGCCATTCATATCTTCAATGCTCCCAGATTCGCAACAGCACACAGCAGTCCTCTACTCACCTTGTTGTTGCGAATGATTCTGCTATGACTTGGTTTCTCGACACTAGTGCAAATTAACACGTGACACCTAATCTTGCAACTCTAACCGATTCTGCTCCTTATCTTGGTAATGATTTCTTGCATGTTGGTGATGGTAAGGCCTTTGACATATCTCATGTTGGACATACTACTTTACATTCCCCAAAACACATGTTTACATTAACTAATATTCTCTATATGCCTCACATTACCAAACTGTTGTTATCTGGTCAGAAATTCTATCATGATAACCATGTTTATTTTGAATTTCACAACTCTGTGTTTTATGTGAAGGATCTCGTCACCAAGGAAGTTCTTCTTTCCAGTCGGAGTCATCATGGTCTTTATGTACTCTCCAAGTCTTTGGCTACGTTAATTCCTCAAGCTTTTTGGTCTCCTTGCATCTCTGTGACTGTCGACCTGTGGCATCATCATTTAGGTCATCCAACTCCTCGCATTCTTAATTTTTTAGTTTTTGAAAATAAAATTATTCGTACTTCTAGATGATCTTTTGCTCAATGTCAAGCATGTCCTTTAGGCAAGTTATCCTGTTTGTCATTATGACTCATAGGTCACAAAAATTCTTCCCCACTTGAATTAATTTTTAGTGATGTTTGGGGCCCTGCTCCTGTGTTTTCTTCTTATGGTTTTTGCTATTCTTTTATCTTTTTTGATGCGCACACTAAATATATTTGGTATTAATCTTTTATTGCGAAATCTAATGTATTTTCCACGTTTCAATGTTTTCAAACACTTGTTGAGCGTCAATTTTCTCTTGAAATTAATTTTTTTCAAACTGATTGGGGTGGTCAGAATTGTAAATTAAATAATTTTTTTCAAACCATTGGTATTAATCACCGATTAATTTGTCCTCATACTCATGAACAAAATGGCATCATTGAACGTCGTTATAGACATATTAGCAAAACTAGCCTAACTCTTTTAGTGTAGTGTAATGCCCTATTGCGATTTTGGAACTATGCTATGGAATCATCGGTATATCTTATTAATCTTATGCCTACTCTTGTTGTTCAAAATAAATCTCCTTTTGCGTGTCTATTTCATTGCACTCCTAATTATTGTAGTGTTTTGGAAATTTTAAAAAAGACTAATTAAACCATTACCCAACACACTCAACCTTTAACATCTCTCTTAATTCATCAATCAAACTCAAATAAAATTCTCAAACCCCAACAATCAGTACAAGCAAAAATCATAGCTAATAATCACATTTATACATAATAAAAGATACACATTACCTTAACAACTTATTTGTCCTTCTTCTTTTCTCCTCTTCTCTTTCCCTCTTTTCTCTTCTTCTTCTTCTTCTTTCTTTCTCTCTTCCTGATTCTCTCTCTAAATTTTCAGATTTATTTCCTTTCTCTCTTTTTTTTTCTTCTCTGTTTATATTTATAAGCTTATGCAATTACCATAACACCCTTAACCTAATTCTAAGCCACTAAGGGCATTCATGTATCTAACCCATCACATGTTTGTTATGACCTACTTGAGAGACTTGTTGTAAGAATTTCGAGCCGATTTGTTAATATACTTTTCTTTGCTATATTATCTCGTATGTGTATATTAGATATTATCTACTCACTGAGTTGTTGAACTCACCCCCTCATTATTCATTATTTTCAGGGTCATAGCTTGTTAGCAGGTCATTTTTGTCCTACTCTTGGAGCCTGCTATTTTGGTTGTAGTAGACACTTTTTGTTCATATGTCTAGTTAGTGCTCTACAAGTATAACGATATGTAATCAACTCTTGTATAAAGACAATTGAATTATGTTATAAAGTTTATTTTGTTATTTCCGCTGCGTTGAATTCTGAAGTTGAATGATAAGTTTGTGTGTAAGTTTGGGTTCGCATAGGTGTGGGACCTTGGAGGGGGACCATGCCTATGTGCTGGTCATGGATCCGGGAATCGGGTCGTGACAATTATAATTTCCTATGTACATTTGGGTGTCTTTGTTTTCCATTTTTATGTCCATACCATGCTCATAAATTAGATTTTTGGTCTTCTCCTTGTGTGTTTTGAGGCTATAGCTTATCTCATCTTACTTATCGGTGTCTTGATTTAGAGTCTGATTGTGTCTATGTCTCTTGTCATGTTCATTTTCATGACAATATCTTCCACTCCACCTACCTATCTTTCATTTTTCAGTCCATTCCTTCCCAAATTGGCAACACCCCCACCCCACCTTTGCCCTTTGCCGCACCTTCCCAACCTGCCCCCTTGCCCATCATTTTAGTTACCCCTGCCTCACCATCCCACACAGCCATATTGTCACCACATGCTTTTCTTTCCAATGATTTTTGTGCAGGAACAAGTTCTAGTTTGCAGGATTTAGTAGCAGCTAAAATCTTAAGACCTGCGCGGCTTCACCATCATCTACAGTGCAGACCAGCACCTCCACGGCTTCACCTCTTGGTCTGCAATTTTGTGTTGACCTCTCATCCTATCCTCTTCATCACATTCTAGGTACAAGTACTACTGCTCCATGTCCAATGCTCCTAAACATCCCATGGTTCTTTGTCCAAGACAGTGCAATCCACCACCACGGTAGCAACATCAGTTGCCCCCTTCAATCGGGTAGCTTCTCCTCCATCGCATGAGCCATTTATTTTTCATGATGCTAACAAATATAAGGCATGGCATAGTGCTATGTGTGATTAAATTCATGCCTTTCAGGCAAACAAAACATGGACTTTAGTGTCGTTTCATCCGTCTATGAATGTTGTTGTTAGTCGACGGGTCTACAAAATTAAACACAGATCTGATGGTAGCATTGAGAGGTATAAGGTGTGTCTGGTTGCTAGGGTCTTCACTCAGCAAGAAAGTATTGATTACTCTAAAACTTTTTGTCTATTATCAAACAAACAATTGTCAGATTAGTATTCTCCATTGCAGTTTCGAGTGGTTGGAAAATTCATCAGCTTGACATCCATGATACATTTCTAAATGGAGTCCTTGATGAAGAGGTTTACATAAAGCAACCTCAAGTTTTGTTGATTCTATCTCCCAAGTCATGTGTGTTGATTGCATAAATCTCTATATGGGTTAAATCAGGCTCTGCGGGCTTGGTACACTCGTCTAAATGATTTCCTATTATCCATTGGTTTTCATGCTTCTAAAGTGGATAGCTCATTGTTTATCTTCTCGATTGGTAGTGATATTTGTTAACTTTTGGTTTATGTTGATGATATTCTACTTACAGGTAATAACTCTATTCTGCTCCAACACCTCATTCAGCTAATGAGCTCATAATTTAAACTTTGGGATTTGGGTGATGTTCATTATTTTCTGGGAATTGAGGTTCATTCTACTGGTCTCATGCTATGCCAGCATAAGTATACACTTGACATACTCACTCGAGGTGGTATGTTATCCTGCAAACCAGTTGATACTCTCATTTTGGCATCTAAAGCCACCATTATGTCTCATACTTTGTTTTCTGATGCTACTCATTTTCAACAACTTGTGGGTGCTCTACAATATCTCACTTTCACATGTCCGAATATTTGCTTTGCTATTAACCGGGTATGTCAGTTTATGCATGCTCCTACAGAATCACATTTGGCTGTCGTGAAACGCATCTTGTGTTATCTTCGTGGTACGGCATCACATGGCTAACATATTACTTGTAGCTCTTCCTTTACTTTACATGGTTTTAAAGGGTTTGCAGAAAAATGTGTGGCACCAAGGTAGTATTGAGGACAGAAAATCTACAGGTGGTTACCTTGTGTTCTTTGGTTAGACGTCGATTTCATGGAAATCGGGTAAGCAGCGCACTGTTGCTCGTTCTTCAACGGAAGCTGAGTACAAAGCCTTAGCTAATGGAACGATTGAATTTATATGGCTCCAGTACTTATTAATGGATCTTCAGATTCTGACTGCTTTTGCTCCTATCATCTGGTGCAACAACCTTAGTGTCATGTATTTGTTTGCAAGCCCTGTATTTTATGCTCACACAAAACATATTGAAATTGATTATCATTTTGTTCAAGATAGAGTTGTGAAGAAAGAGATTCAGAATTGTTTTATTTCCTATTAGGATCAATTGACTGATGTCTTCACTAAGCCACTCCCTGCTTCTTCGTTTACTGCTTTTAGATTCAAGTTTCGGATTGATCCTCTACCCTCAGCTTGAGGGGCGTATTATAGAATGTAATTATATAGGAAATATTGTAGTCATATTCTTATGTGGTAATCTCCACCATTACTATTGTATATTCCCCTACTCATATATATAGAAAGGGTTGGCTAACTATTAGGTTAAGCCTCCTAAATATTATCAACTGTTTCCGACATTAAAACTGACAAAGTTATCAATAAATATATTTTGTCAGTAATTCTGCTAGTGGGAAAATTTATAGTGGGATTCAAAAATCTATGAAGTACAATGACATGGCATTGTTAATGACAAAATTACCTATGGATTTACGAACGGATATATTCTATCGGTAAATCTGTTGGTAATTATTTAGTTTATGACGTGGTCATAAACCCTCCACTCCCCTCCCCTTTTTCTTATTCTTCCTTCTATATTTTTTTCCTTTACAACCCCCAACCACCCTCCTCCCCAATTTCATCACGGTAAGACTCTCACAACAAATCCAACAACCACAACACTAAGTTTATGAGCATCTGTGTTTCAATTCAATAGTTTTTAGGATTCTACATTTCAAGTAAAAAAAATATACCATATTGTTTTGAAATTTAATTATAATATGTTAATTTGTTTGCATAGTTTTGAAGTATATTGATTTTGTTTGGGTGTTTGCTATTTATTTTATAGTTTTTATAATATAAATTTATTTTATGGACTTATGATGTCTAATGTTAGGGTTTGTTTTAGATTATGTAAAATTGTATTTGTTTAGTTAATGTATTTAATTAATACATGATTATTGTATATAGATTTGATATAAGTAATGGAGGATCGTTCATGGATGTATCGTGAATCACCTCAAGGGTTACGTAGGATGGATTATTGCAATAGGATTTAGGGTTTTATTAACTACGCAATATCTAATTCAAGAAACATTAGTGGAGGTGGTATTAGATGTCTTTGCAAAAGGTGAAAAATAAAAAGTTTATCAATTCAGATGTTGTAACGATACATCTTCTACAAAAAGGGTTTATGAAGGAATATTTGTGTTGATATACAAACGATGAAGAATTTGTTCCTCACGAGATCATGGTAGAAAGGATGGTTGATTCAACTCCTAGTTCCAGCAATGTGTATGGAGTTGTAGATGCTAATAATAATTCTTATAGGAATATTGTTATGGATGAGAAGAGAATGAACTAGAGTATTACAAGTGAATGCCCAATCTTAGATGAAGAATCCATTGCAAACGCGACCATGTTTTTTGATCTTCTAAAATAATGTGATGAAATATTATAGGATGGTTGCACAAATCACAATAATTTATCAATTGTGGCACAAGTGCTCACCATCAAGTCAGATTATAGGTTGAGTGAGGTTGGTTATGATAGAATTGTCAAATGGGCGAGAAACATTTTACTCGAAGGGAACAAACTGAAAGAGAACTTCTCTGCTCCTAAATTCATGATGAAATCCTTCTAACTAGAATAAAACTAACACATGTCCAAACTTTTGCATGTTATATTACCTTGAAAATACAGAGTTGATAGAGTGCAAAACATATGGGCATCCTTGTTATAAACACAGGAATCGTAAGGGACAAACTCTTGTCACACATAAAAATCTTAGATACTTATCAGTCACACCTAGATTGTATAAGTTATTCATGTCACCAAAGACTATTAAGCACATGATATGACATTGTTCATATGATACAGTTGATGGAGTTATGGTGCACCATTTTGATGGTAAAGCCTTAAAACACTTTAACCATGTGCATCCTCAATTTGCAGTGGAAGCAATGAATGTGCGTCTCAGTTTATATACAGACGAATTTAACCCATTTAGGTCATTTGTCACTCCTTATTCATGTTGGCTGGTGATACTAACAGTATACAACTTGCCATCGGGAATGTGTATGAGTTCGAAGTTCATGTTTTTATCAATGATCATATGTTGTCTTTATAGACCAGATCATAAAATTGATATTTGTCTTTGAAAGTTGATTGATGAGTTGAAACAATTATGGTCACCTGAGGCTTTGACTGGTGATATATTGAGAAAACAAATTTTCCAGATGAAGGCAACTTTGATGTGGATTGTCAATGATTTTCCTACTTACAAAATGCCTTTAAGCTGGAGGACACATGGGAAATTAGCATATCAATACTATATAGAAAACAACTAAGCATTCATTTGGGCGAACGACTGCAAAGCATTTTTTTTATTCTCACTGACGATTCTTCCAATGTATCACATGTACAAAAATAACAAAAAAAAGACTCTTTTTTGTTGGAAAAGTTGAAAGGGATATTGCTCACATGGTGTCAGAGTATGGGACATTATGTATGGTTTTCAATGCGGTAAACAAAAGTATCTTGGTTTTGGATTAACCCACAAATGGGTAAAACAAAGTATTTTCTAGGAGCTTTCTTATTAGAAGACTAATTTTCTTTTTCATAACCTTGATGTCATGCACATAGAAAAGAACATGTTTGAGAACATTTTCAATACGGTTGTTGTTACCCAATTTTGGACTTCCTTTTCTTTTAGAATTTTATTTTTTTTATATAACTCCTTTTCTTCTCATATCAAAAGCCCTATTAAACAAGAAAAAATGATTTTTTTAGTCCAATTTAGGCCTTGAATTGTGAAAATTTAATATATGGGGTTTGATTTGTAATTTTTAAACATGATTTGTTCAAATCAGGGGTTTAGTTGCACTAATTGAAAGTTTACTGGCCAATTTAAGGCCAAATTGCATAATTTCAAAACCAAGGACCAAGCTAGAAAAGGCACGTAACCATAGGGGCCAAATTTAATTTGAATCAAGGACCGAATCAAAGAAATTGGAAGTTTGCTAGACAATTAAGGGTCAAATTATTCAATTTCAGAACCAAGGACTATAATGAAAAAGGTGGCCAACTTACGAGTTGAAATGTTAGTTTGACAGGGGTAAAACTGAAAGCAATTGAAAGTTTAGAGGCAATTAGCGGTGTAATCAAAAGAGAGTTTTAAAGCAGGGACTTCATTGAAATTATCCAAAGTCCCAATCTAAGACCCTAATCCCTGTAGGCAATGCATTGTTCTCATGTAAAGAAAAGAAGATGGATGACACGTCGTCAGACCCTACTTTGGCAATTTCGGCTAATCTAGTTGCCAACTTTGAATACATGAATGTGGAGTTGCAGATCTTAGAATTAAGCAAGAATGGATTCAAATGACATATTTGCATCTCTTATATCAAGTTGTTATCTTTTCTGACGACGACGACGGTGTACTTTCTCCGACAAAGCCTTAAAAGATGGTCACCTGATTAGCCTCGGCGGTGGAACCCCTAGGTAAAGACCAATGTTTCTTCACTTGATTCTACTCTACAACAATCCATTTTCCTTCTATTAGGAGTCTACAACATCTACATCAAGATCAAAGGGATAGAATTGAATCCAAAACACCCCAAGATCTTAGAAAAACCTTATAAATAGCCCCCCTCAAGCATGTTTATTGTTATTGCTTTATGTTTGTTGTTATTAAAGTTTAGTGATAAATAGATCATGAATCATTCAAAGAGAAAAGGAAGAATAAATCCATTTCTTACCTCATGTTTATTTTCAAAATAGCTCTTTGTAATATTATTGCATTTTCTCTTGAAAAGTCACTAACTTAACCATCAGAGAGATCTCAAATTCACAAAAAAAAAAAACTTTCTTACAACTATGAGAGATCAACCACCTAAAAATAAGAATGAGTCAGATTTCCAGAATCAAACGATTAATTAATTATTCAAGATATAATTCTTGCCCCCAAGCTTCTTGAATTTCTTAAGTACTCATCGGTTTCACTATTTCTAAACCCAAACCACACTCTAGTCCCACGTTGACTAATCCACTATTTTTTATTCAACATTTTGTGCTTGTCGATTTATTTTACACTTCCTCGTCACCTCTAACTTTTCTCCTCAATGAAGCCCGGTCAAATAAGAAACGTGCAGAATCATAATCTGAATTGAACCACTGCCTTCTTTTTCATTTTTTTCTTTTTCTCTTGTAATGGAAGCTCGAAATTCGATGGGAATTGTTGCAGTAATTCTGGTGTACTCATTTTTGTTCTCCACCTTAAAAATCTCCACTGCACTAGATAGTATTAACTCAACTCAATCCATAAGAGATGGTGAGACTCTAGTTTCAACATGTGGAAGCTTTGAGCTTGGATTTTTTAGCCCTGCAGATTCGACAAGTCGATACCTGGGCTTATGGTACAAGAAGTCTCCTCGGACAGTGGTGTGGGTGGCCAACAGAGGAATTCCAATTTCCAATAATTCTGGTACTCTAAAAGTCACTAGCCAAGGGAATCTTGTCCTTCTCAATGGCACAAACAATCCTGTTTGGTCATCAAATACTTCAACAACAGCACAGAATCCAGTTGCACAGCTCTTGGAGTCTGGGAATCTAGTCGTGAGAGATGTAAATGGTATTAAAGCAGATAATTTTCTGTGGCAAAGTTTTGATTATCCTTGTGACACTTTATTGCCTGGAATGGAACTAGGTAGTAACTTAGTTACTGGTAACAGGTTTTTGTCATCTTGGAAAGGCACAGAAAATCCTTCTCCAGGACAATTTACTTTAGGCGTAGATCTTGGTTATCCACAGATAGTTTTTAGGGAGGGAACAAGAATACTGTACCGGTTAGGTTCATGGAATGGCCAATTTTATACAGGGTTTCCTGAGCTCAAGCCTAATCCAATTTATACATTTGAGTTTGTACTTAATCAGAACGAGGTTTATTTCAAGTTTGAGCCCCAAAACAGTTCGGTTTTCCACAGGCTTACAGTGAATCCTTCAGGCTTTGTGCAGCTCTTCACGTGGAGTGATCAAACAAATGATTGGAAAGTTTTCGCCACGGCTCCGGTAGATCAGTGTGAAAATTATGCCTTATGTGGTGCAAATGCTCGCTGCGACATCAATAGCTCTCCTGCATGTGCTTGCTTGGATGGATTCATTCCCAAGTCTCCAAGTGAGTGGAATTCACAAAATTGGACTGGTGGGTGTATCCCAGGAACTCCATTTAAGTGCACTGACAAGGATGGCTTTCAGAGGTATACAGGTGTTAAACTGCCAGACACATCTTCTTCCTGGTATGAAAATAGCTTTAGTCTGGTGGAATGTGAGGGGTTGTGTATTCAGAACTGCTCTTGTTTTGCATATGCAAATTTAGATATCATAGGACGTGGAAGTGGCTGCTTGCGATGGTTCGGCGACCTGATTGACACAAGAAAAATACCTGAGGGTGGGCTAGATATTTATTTACGGCTAGCTGCTTCAGAATCAGGTATGGCATCAATTGGCAACTAATAATTAATTACTAGGACATAGCACCAACATTTATAGAAATTCAACCACTATTTTTCTCAAAAATAAAACTCAAAGATCATTCAACTTCTGTTTGAATTATCGCATTGAACAGGGCAATATTCCAACGAACTAATAGTCTTAGATTTCAGGAGTACGTGCGGAAAAGAGAAGAAAGAAGAAAACCCACGCAGGAGTAATTGTAGGCGCTGCCATACTCGGCTGGAGCATCCTAATATTAGGAATTATCTTCTGTGTCCGAAGGAGAAGGCACAGAAAGAATGACAACTTCGAAGATAACAAAGAAGAAGACATGGAGTTGCCAATGTTTGATTTGACCACAATTGAGCAAGCCACAGATAATTTTTCTAGCGGCAAGAAGCTGGGAGAAGGTGGTTTTGGAGTTGTATACAAGGTAAGCTAAAAGCACTCAACATGTGAAAACAGGGCTATCTTCTAATGGAAAAACTAACTGAGCTTTGTGAATGACGTTGATTTAGGGTACATTGATTGAAGGAAAAGAAATAGCGGTGAAAAGACTTTCGAAGAGTTCTGGCCAAGGATTGAATGAGTTCAAAAATGAAGTTCTATTAATTGCTAAACTTCAGCACCGCAATCTCGTAAAGCTGCTCGGTTGCTGCGTTCATGAAGATGAAAAAATGTTGATTTATGAATACATGCCTAAAAGAAGCTTAGACTCCTTTATTTTTGGTATGAACGTTTTCATTATTTTCATTCAGTTTCATCTGGTTATCGGACTGACATGTATGTCAAATTGGCCAGACACAACACGAAGCAAATTCCTAGATTGGAGTAAACGTACTCACATCATTGATGGGATAGCTCGAGGGCTTCTTTATCTTCACCAAGACTCTAGACTGAGGATCATTCATAGAGATATCAAAGCCAGCAACATTTTGCTGGATAATGAGTTAAACCCAAAAATATCAGACTTTGGCCTAGCAAGAATGTTTGGTGGAGATCAAACTGAGGCCAATACAAAGAGGGTAGTTGGAACATAGTAAGTGTCCTGTACTTCCTTAGTTGATTTTCATTTTTGTATTTGGAGAAATCACTTTCATGGTAAAATATATATTTGCAGTGGTTATATGTCTCCTGAATATGCTTTGGATGGACACTTCTCGGTCAAATCTGACGTCTTCAGCTTCGGCGTCCTAGTCCTAGAGATAGTGAGTGGAAAGAAAAACAGGGGATTTTGTTGCCCAGACTACAGCCAAAACCTTCTTGGGCATGTAAGTGTTTAGAAACAAATAGACTGGTGATATGTTATTGGTTTGGTTGCTCTCAGGTATCTGATTAATTGACATATTGCATTAGTTTTACAAGTTTTTTGGCCTTGCTCTGAAATATTAACAGTAGCGATAACCAATATTTTGCCATGGTGCTCCTCAGGTTAGAATCAGTCTACTTACCTTTTGCCATTATTTTCTTTCCAGGCATGGGTGCTTTGGTGTAATGGGAATCCATTGGAACTAATTGATAAATGCTTAGATGATTCATACACACCTTCGGAAGCTTTAAGATGCCTTCATGTGGCTCTATTATGCGTGCAACAACGACCAGAAGATAGGCCAAACATGTCGTCTGTTGTTCTAATGCTTGGAAGTGAAAATCCATTGCCTCAGCCTAAACAGCCTGGTTTTTTTATGGGAAGTAATCCACCTGAAAAGGATACTTCATTAAACAAGCACCAATCTTACTCAGCAAATGAAGTTACAGTAACAGAGTTACATGCACGGTAGGCTATCTTCAGTTGGCATTCAAAGGATATTTTACCTGCCCAATCACGCAACAAGCTATAAAATTCCAAGCCTTCAGGAATTAAAAGATGGTGACAAGGTGTCTCTCTATATTCCTGCTATGACTTCAGAAATACTCTCTCATATATTGCTCCAAACACCATAGATCATTTGAGAAAAAGCTTAATAGTGATGTAAGCTTTTGGATAGCTGGATGGATTTTATTATGGATTATTGGTTGACCATATGGATGATGATTCAATTGTATTATGTAGATATGTAATCTGTAATCTAATAAAAATTATTTGCTAATTTTCTTCTACATTCTTCATATATCAGTTTAATTAACAATATTTTAGGTTCAATCTCTTTATTTATTACCCAAGGAAAAAGGAAGGTCAAGGTTGGCAGATCCTGAAAGAAGTGATAGGTGCAAAATTTAATGTTTCAATGTTTCGAAGAAGATTTTGTTCTACCAAGTACAGAACCAGTAGTAAAATAGGTTTCTTAATTTAAGGACTCTGCAATGAAATTACATAAATGTAATTGGAAAGAAGTGAGAATTAAGTTTAGTTATTCAAACTAATCCCTGGAATCTCGTCAGTTAACTAGATAGAAAATCTGGTATCGGTTTTTCTCTGAATAGCTGCTGCATTTGTTGGACTTGCATGCTTTCTGTGTTCTTGGAATACCTTTTACATTTCACATGAAATAGTTTTCTTTTTTTTAGTATTGTCATTTATGTGCTTGAATTTTGATTCAGAGAAATTTATTTAACACAATGCCTGTTGAAGTTACGGCACCAAAGCTGGAACAAAGTTGCTTAGTTGTGATCTACTGCCATAGTGTCTATCTGATAATGACAGCATTATTAGCATTATCTTTATTAGTATGTCTTTCAATTTGTTTTAAGTTTATCTAGGATAAGACTAAGTTGTTAAGGATTTGATGGCTGTTACGTTTCTTATGCTTTCTTAATTCTGTAATGTTTGCTTCCTTATATAAATAGAAGTTAAGGGATGGCAGTAACCTAAGCAAAACCATTCTGCTCCTTGTTCTTGTTACTGCAAATCCCAGTTCTGTGCTCTTTTCTTTTTCATCAATTTAAACTGAAGTCTGTCTTTGCATATCAATTATTTCAACAATGCTGGAGAAGATTTCTTGACATTTTCCTGCTCTCAAGTATTAGATGAAGGATTTGATCATAGCTGTACTCAGGAAATCATTAAAGAGAAAAAGAAAAAAAAAGGGTTGAATATCTCTTACCAGTTGATAATTCTGAGTAATTATCTCCAAGTTGGATCTCCACTGTTCAAGTTCTATTGGTTAGAGAATAATATAAATCATATTTTGAAGCCTCACCTATTAACTTAAACTTTTAGTTGAGATGATTCCTTATCATGGTATTAGAGCCTTGTTGACCCAGTAGTCACGAGTTCAAATATCATCACCCTTATTCTATTTGATAAAAATCAAGCACAAGATAGTGTGGGTTTATGTGTAAGTTTCAAGTCCAAAAGGCTTTCACTTGAAGAGATGTGTTAGATAATAATATAAAACATATTATGGGACCTCACCTAACCGCTTAAATTTTTAGGTATTTGATATAAATCAAGCACAAGGTAGTATGGGTCTATATGGAAGTTTCAAACCCAAAAGGCTTTCACATGTGATTGTCTCTTGATAGAAATAGATTTCCATATAAAAAGCCAACTAACCCGAAACTACAAGATCTGCAAAATAGAGTGGCTATTTATACCGGGCATGTAACAGAGAAGAGTAAGATAGAATATCTTCACGTATTCTGCATGTTTCTTATCTTGAACTATCACGAGTTTTACCGAGCCTCTAACAAGGTGGAGGTTAATTCATTTACTGAGGATGTTTCATGCTTGATTGTTGACGAAGAATCATTTGACAGATCCCTTTCAGTGAAAAACCCAGGCTCCTTAGGCTGAGGCAAAACAATGTCACTGCTCAGCATTAGAACCACATTTGACATTTTAGGCCTATCTTCAGGACTTTTTTGAACACACAGCAGTGCTACTTCGATTGATCGCGAGACTTCTGATATAATGCATGAGTCTACAATAGATTCATCAATCAAGTCCAGGGGTCTTCCTTCCTTATGTAGCATCCATGCCTGGAAAGCATTCAAATATCTCCTCAGCTCAGGTTGAGTGTTGCTAAAACAATGAGTTTAAGTCATTTGAACATGTAAAATAGTAATGGAATAGGCTTACATGTCCAAGAAGATTGAGGTTGTGTTCTGCGTGACGGAATCCTCTATTTTTCCTTCCACTCACAATCTCTAGTACCAAAACACCAAAGCTAAATACATCCGATTTCACCGAGAAGAGGCCATCGATTGCGTACTCCGGCGACATGTAACCACTTGATAAACCATTGAGTAAGTTCTACAAATTTATGGGCACTATGAATGACAGTAAACTAGAATTCAGAAAGATCCTTACTATGTTCCAACAATTCTGCTCGTGTTTGCGCTAGTTTCATCCCCTCCGAAAATCCTAGCCATGCCGAAATCTGAAATTTTTGGATTCATCTCATAATCCAGCAAAATATTGCTTGCTTTTAAATCTCTATGTATGATTCTTGTCCTTGAATCTTGATGAAGGTAAAGAAGTCCCCTAGCAATCCCACTGATAATGAGGAAGCGCTGAGTCCAGTGCAGCAACATGTTTCGCCTTTTATCTACACAGTTATTTATCCTGGTTAATCTCTGATGTTGAAACATTTTTCAACTAATAATGCAGATTTAATCCACCTAAAGAGTATTATAGAGCATTGACTTTCCATGCAATATATAGCTGCACTTGTTGACAAAAATACCACAATGGTTAGAGAAACCTTCTAGAAAATGATGAGATTTTCAACTAGTGCCATCATTCTGATTATGACCTATAAAGGTCAAAACTTTATGAGGACTTTTGTGCTTGTGTTTAAAAATTCTAAAAATAATGCAGAGAAGGTCGTAACTAAACTAACAAAGCACATAGGTCTGAGGGGAGCAAACCAAAAATGAAAGAGTCCAAGCTTTTGTTTGGCATGTATTCATATATATCAGCATCCTTTCTTCAAGCTCAATGCAGCATCCTAACAGCTTCACAAGATTGCGATGCTGAAGTTTTGCAATGCAGACAACTTCATTTTTGAACTCATGTATTCCTTGTCTTGACCTTTCAGATAGCCTCTTCACTGCTATTTCTTTTCCATCTTGCAGTATACCCTGAAACAATTTTATGCATCAGTTGCGAAATAATATGAAGAGATGAGATGGAATACTATAATATGATTTGTGAAAGTTCATATCTTCTAGCTCTTGATCTCTGACATATTTCACCTGAACAAATTCGGGGAATTGAGTAAACTATCTGGAGGCTAATGATTTCTTAAAATAGTAAGTGAAGGCCTTGTTAGCAAAACTGGTAACTGAAACATGTCCACAAGCTCTCAGATCTGGTGCCAAGTATGATACTGATTTAGGAGCTTCAAATTTATCCAAGGAGCTGAAAGCAGACTTAATGTTGATACCTTGTAGACTGGTCCAAAACCTCCCTGACCAAGCTTCTTGTTTATCGAAAAGAAATTGGTGGCATCTGATAATGTAGCCAAATCGAACAGTGGTAGCTCTAAATCTTCGTTTCTGCTTTCCATGGTGCAGCCTTGCTCTGGATTGGTTACCACATTTCCTGCGAGTTGAAATAGATTGAAGATGAGCTAAAAAGGAATAACTTCAAAACATAGATCATGCAGGGGCAGAACCAATATCTAGTATAAACCTAAGGTACTAGGAAAATCAAGGTAAGCACGAACTATAAAACATTTTTTTGTAGAAAAAAAATTATATATGTTCCAACTTCACCCCTGTGGTTCAATTGAATTGCTACAAGGCTCTGATTAATCTTCTCATCCAAAAATTTAAATTTTTAGGTGAAGCTTTATAATATGATTTATATTATTCTCTAACGGATCTTACTCTAAAGACTTCGAATTCTACAATTTATCAGCTAAAGAAAAGTTACTGTTATATAGTTATAATCGGCTACCTTCTCCTGCTAGCTGTTGTCTCCTGTTTTTCGTCAGGAAACGCAAGAACAGACAAAGGGCTAGGAGGAAAAATGCCAGTAGAGATATGGGAATAACAATGATCCTTACTTGATTCTTCCCTTTGGATTTGCCACGTTTATCTGCCATAAAAAAAAAACCTTCATAAGTATAAAGAAAAATGCATTAACATGTTAAAAAATGATATCCAACAAACAGCATAAATCAGAGCGCACACATATCTTCTGTGAGACTCAATTTATACTGGGTTACTACTTTCTTGCATTAATCTATATTTTTCAGTCTCTGAGTTTCACTTCAGAGATTCTGAGTTCAAATCTGGTGGGAAAGCAAATTATCTATGATTCATGAATAGAGAAAAAACTCATACCGATTACAGAAGCGGCCATCCTTATATAGATATCTTGCCCATTTTCGTTGTATTGCCTGATATCAATCAAGTCACCAAACCACAGTACACATCCACTTCCTCCATCTCTAACATCCAAATTCGCGTATGCTGTACAGGAACAATTCTTCAAACAGACCACCTCACATTCTTCAAGGTTCATTGTTTTGCTATACCAAGATTTCCGTGTGTCTGGCACTTTAATCCCTGTATATTTTATAAAACCTTCTCCATTGCTGCAATCCAATGGGACCTTCCGGACACATCCTTGTGACCAATCTGCAGTTGTCCAATCTTCCAGGGATGTTGGCTCAAACTCTTTCAAACAATCACAGGCTGGTGAGTTGTTGATGTTACAAACACCATGTGCGCCACATAATGCAAATCTGTCACAGTTATCCATATTTGCTGTCAAGTACAGGTTCCAATCTTGAGTTCGATCAATCCATGTGAAACGCTGCAGGACACCATCAGGACCTAACACCATCCTCGAAAGAACTGAACTATTAGCGATTTGATACTTGTAATATATTTCCTCTTGACTGAAAACAAACTCAAATGTGTATATTGGGTTTGGCTTCAAATTTATCATACCACTAAACCTCAATCCATTCCAGGGACCTGACCTGAACTGGTCAACTGAACCCTTAGATAAAAAGTACTGCGGCAATCCATTTGGATCAAGCTTATTTGTATATTTACCAGTAGAAGGATCACTGGGGCTCTTCCAGGATGTCAGGTATCGATTGAGGCCGGTCACCAAGCTTACTCCATATTTCATTCCCGGTAAAAACGAGTCGCCTGGATAATCGAAACTCTGCCATAAGAAATTTTCAGGGTCATTGTCATTTTCAGCTCTCACAGCTAGATTTCCTGTGTCCAGAAGTTGTGCAACTGGATTGATTGCTGCCCTTGATATAGATGAGGACCAAATAGTGTTATTTGTACTATTCATAATGGCAAGATTTCCATGGTCAACAAACCTCAACATTCCTGATGAATCATTTAGAGGAGTATCTCTGTTGGCAACCCATACTACTGTAAAGCTAGATATCTTCTTGTACCATATTCCCACGTAGCGATTCCTGGAATTTCCAGGACTGAAAAAACCCAACTCAAAATGGCCTTCTGATGAGACTAGGGTGTCCCCATCTTTTAGTGATTGAGTTGCATCAATGGTGTCTGTAGCTGTAGAGGGGATTGATAAGAAGAAAACGATAGACAAAAGGAAAAGAACAGTTTGGCCTTTCATGAGGAACTCATTCCTTTCCATTTAACTTTTCTCTACACCTTCAATGAACAATAATTCTATAAATATAAATTGAGAATGAGAAAACTAACAGCTGAAGATGGTGCATTCACCTCTTGTGTTGATTTATGTCTGGTCAGGAGGGCATGGAGGCAAAATGATATAATATTTTAAATAAAAAAGTCAACTCTTGACTTTTATATAGAGCTAAAAAGGATGTTATTAGTTAGTTGGTGAGACTTGTGACCAATCAAGCTTATTTTTTGGATTTTTCTGTGCTTGAATGTGTTGTATCTGTCCCCATTTATGGCCAGAAAGTGGCTATTTTTTAGACTGCTAATCTAATTTAATCGTTTTTAAGCCTCCGACTCTGCAGAACTTGATAGTTCGGACAGCACTGGTATAAAAAACAGAGTTTGAAAGGAAGGTTGCCTGCAGCTGATAATCAAGACTATAATAAAGGCATTCAAAGATATCACTCAATGGAAAAAGAGAGGCTACCATGTCCAAGATTCTGCTGTGTGTTTTTAACATAATGGCTAGCTGGACGGGCAAAAGGGCTGCTTAATACAATGGCTAATCTTGGAGAATATTTGTTTGAAAATGTAGTTAAGGTTGTTTTTCAAAAAATATTTGGTTCAGAAAAATATCAAAATAATATTTTTATTTTATTTTTAATCTAAAAACACCTAAAAAAATTAATTTAAAATAAAAAAAATTCAATTTTTATCAAAAACACTTTCGAAAAACAGTGAAAATTAAAAGAAAAATAGGCATCCATGTCCATGTGTGGTCGGTAAGACACAATATCATAAGCGCTGGCTAGCCATCAAACAACAATTCGAAGTTAACATGTGTGGTGTGTACATAACTTCGGAGATTTTGTCGAGGATCGCCTCCGAACAATAAGGAGCTAATGCAATGCCCCCTGTTGACGAATCGAGAGATCGAAAACGTGCAGTGAGGAATGGAGATTGTGGCCAGATTTTCGAGATACGTCCTGATTCTTTAATTAAAATTGCAATTATTATTTACAGAGTAGTATTCTGGACTTGATTAATTCTAATCATCAAATCTATTTTTCTCTGCACATAGACAACCTCCAATTATACTTTTACTTTTATTTTATGCCTTTTCATTTTATTATTTATACTTTTTTTATGCCTTTTTATTATATTTTACTTTTATCTTACAAATTTAATTTTCTTATATTTTATATATTACTTTTCTATCTTTCTTACAGTTTATATATTGCTTTTTCTATATTTTTCCTTACCGTTTAGGTTCTTTTAACTTCAAACATTAACCAATCTACTTGCTTTAAACCTCTTGCGATTCTACGATTTTCTCATTACTCTGATTTTTTTTATTTGATCCTTTTAAATCCTAATTATCTTTATTTTAATTATATTTTTATAAGATCTTGATTCAATTTTATTGCAGAAATTATCCAGACAAAAATATAAAAAGTATGTTCCTTAATTTTAAATGAATGTTTTTTTGTGAACATAAATTCAATTTATTTTTGTGTTTCAAAAGTGTTTTTTTTGAATAAAATGCTTTATTTTTTTATTTTGAATTAGTATATTTTTAGTGTTTTCAGATTATTTTGATATGCGGATATTAAGAATAAATTTTAAAAAATAAAATAATATTATTTCTATATATCTTAAATAAAAAATATTTTTACAAACAACACTAAAAACAATTACCTGAAAAAGATTTAAAAAAAAAGATAAAAACAATGGTCAGTATGAAATCATGGATGGCATATATCTAAGAACCCAAAATGTTTCACTTCATGGTGGATACGTAACCTGTAATAAAATGGGTCAAAACTAGGCCTTCTTTATACTAATTTACAGAAGCCTAATAAAAAGGAAATGGCTTTATTTTAATACCTCCTTATTTTCTTTTTCCTAAAAAAATGGAAAAAAAATATTTTAAAAAAAAATTAAATAAATAAAATAAATCAGAAACTAAAAAATAAAAATGATCACAAAGTTGAATTTGACTATAACATTCTCTCTGGTTAATCTGAGTCATATTCATATTAATAAACTTGTTCACTTTGAAGGGATACGCCATTGAAATTGTTATGATTTAACTGCAAAAACATAATCTTCCTTTGTTAGCTTTTGAGAGTTACATTTCTTCCATTACATAAAATAAAAAACCATTTTCTTCCCTAATTGTTATGTGGTTATCTTGGGCTATAAAAAATCATTTTGTTTATTATATTGTTTGGTGTTTTAAAAATATTTTTAAGTAAATTTGAAAAAATATTTATTTTTATTTTAAATTTATTTTTTAAATCATTTTCCTATCAAAAATAAATTCTAAAAAATTAAAAATATTTTTTTTTTAATATATTTTTATATAAAAACAACACGTACAAACGAACAAATATTATGGCGGCAGGGCAAAGCTCTATTGGCTAAGCTAATGAGGCCACTCAAAAACTCGCATCAAACCATGATATTGTTTTTTGTTAACCGGTATGTCCGGGTCAATTTATACGCACCTCAACTATTCTCCGGATCCACTGAACATCCTGCAAGTACAGTGAGCATATAAAGCACCGCTGGGGTGACAAACATACCACGCAAGGAAGGACCCAAGGGGACATGTGGGGAGGAGTCCTCCAACCCCACTTCCACTGGGATTCGAACTGACGTTGGAATGGAAGAGGGCGCTCCCACCACTACAGAGCCACAACCTTGCAGGTTCATCAGACCATAACTTGATAAGTGGCGTGCAGGACATGTTAAATTCTCTCAAAAATAAACTATTGCAATAATAATTTAAATCAATCTAGGATAATTTGATTAATATATTATTTATATAATAATAAATTAAAATAACCTAGTTAAAAAAATTTAAAAATATATAAAATGTAATAGTCTAATATTTAACAAGGAAAAAAAAAGAAGTTAACTCAATGAAATTTGCTTCACGCATGTTATGTTCTAGCCTTTTAGGCACAGGTCTGGCAACTTATCGCGATATGATTTTGTTGAGCAATGCTGTTAGCATAGCTGCTTTTTCAATAATAAACAATGTGAAACAAAAAAACATTATTCACTCTAACATGCCAGTCCAAAACAGAGCTGTCATTCATTATATATATATATACACACACACACGCATATCTATGAAGCAGTATGCAAGTTTCCAGTATATATATATATATATATATATATATATATATATATATATATTCACACACACATCTATGAAGCAGTATGCAAGTTTCCAGGAGGCCTCCATGATCCATTTTCTATGCTTGCTTGATTAACAAGCGATCAAAATCGAAGATGAGCACGAAACCGCGTGTTTTATTGGTCCAATTTTATATTATTGTGATCTTGACCTGATTTTACTCGAGCTGTAATCAGTCAAACTTATGTTCTATGATGCGCAGCTTGGTTCAGGTTTATTTGAAGACTCCAGCTACCAATAATTATTAAGTGAAATTTTAGAGACTTATAGTAGGGTTATTAAGTGTTCTTCGAGGATAATGACAGAACCTAAATTTCAAGTCTGGAAGAATCTGTGTTCTTGACCTTTTTTTTCTTTTTCTTTTTGATTCAGGAAACTCCACTCTTCACTTGAGTGAGTAAAACCCTGTCTGTTCCGGGCTCTTACAAAAAATGCATATCCTGACTCGAACTCGAGACTTGCTTTGTAGATTTCAAACTCTTTAACACCACGCCACACTCCTTGAGGACTTTGACCTGAGTAAAAGATTAAACTAAATTTCATGTTCTGGTGCTGGATCTAGTCTTTTTAACCCTTGTGGAAGCTGAATTCCTTATTAGTAATGTGATATTTCTTGCCTGGTAAATTTTCCTGGGTGAGAAAGGACTGGCACAAAAATGAAGAATATATAATACCTCATTGATATAATATACAAAAACATCAATAAATAAATAAACACAAGATTGTCTGTTATCATCGAGGGGTTAACAGTGTGATAGTAATTTCATTTGCGGAACACGTATCGACCTTGCTGGATGAAGATTCATGATCATATAATTTCCTTTCTGTGAAAAAACCAGGCTCTTTTGGTTCAGGCAATGTAATGTTGCTGGTTAACATCAGCACCACAGTTGACATAGTCGGCCTGTCCACAGGAGCTTGTTGCACACACAGCAAACCGACATGGATCACTCGCAAGACTTCAGATAAATCGCAGGTATTGTTCAAAGATTCATCGATCAACTCGAATGACTTCTGTTCCTTGTATAGTCTCCATGCCTGAATTCCAACACCAAATTCATTTCAGGTTCAGCCAAGAAATCAGCCTACGTTTAATATCTTACCTAAAAGTTTAAACTCGTAGGTGAGGTCCTAGAATATAATTTATATTATTCTCTAGCATATCCTCTCAAGTGAAAGTCTTTTGGGCTTAAAATTTGCACAGACTCACAATACATTATGTTTGATTTTTTATCAAATAGAATGAGGGTAGTGAGATTCGAACTAATGATCGTTGGGTCAACAAAGTTCTGATACCATGTTAAGAAATCATCGCACTTAAAAACTTAAGTTTACTGGTGAGGCCCCAGAATATGATTTATATTATTCTCTGACACAATATGAGAGTATAAACATTTGATACTTACATGCCCGAGAAGGTTGTGCTTGTGGTCTGGATGAAGAAATCCTCTGTTTCTCTTCCCGTGTACTATCTCCAGAACCAAAACACCGAAGCTAAATACATCGGACTTTATAGAAAAGAGCCCATCAATGGCGTACTCTGGAGACATGTAGCCACTGCAAGGAATTGTTGAACAAAGTTACAAATGTTGCAAGCAACGATAATTTTGACAATATGCAGCCTGTCTAAAATGCTTACTATGTTCCGACCACCCTTTTTGTGTTTCCCTGAATTTCATTTCCTCCAAAACTTCTAGCCATGCCAAAATCTGAAATTTTTGGGTTCATTTCATGGTCCAGCAATACATTGCTGGCTTTCAGATCTCTATGGATGATCCTTAGCCTGGAATCTTGGTGCAGATAAAGAAGTCCGCGGGCAATCCCATTGATAACGTGGTACCTCTTAGACCATTCCAACAATTTGCTCTGCTTTTGATCTGAAAAAAGTTTGATCAATGTTAATCCATTAAAGCAAACTACAGTATGTTCTCAGGGAATCGATATCTCTCAATATGAGAAGATTAATTTTATGGTAGCACTGTTGGCAATGAAAAATGAAAATTTCAGCTTTTGATATGCGATTAGGAGACAAGTCAGATCTAATTAGATTGAAGTCTTCAGATTGCCATACCAAAGATGAAGGTATCCAAGCTTCCGTTGGGCATATATTCATACACCAACATGTTTTCTTCAGATTCAATGCAGCAACCAAGAAGTTTCACAAGATTTCGGTGCTGAAGTTTCGCAATGCATATAACTTCGTTTTTGAACTCATCTTGTCCTTGTGTGGAAGTCTTTGAAAGCCTCTTTACAGCTATCTCTTTCCCATCTTTCAGCGTGCCCTGAAAGATTTTATGGACTAGCCTTTATAATCTCATTTCAAAATTGACTCTGGAAGATAGAGTTAGCAACGTAAACTTTGGTTGAATGAACTAACAGAAAGCTCTCTCAATCGAAGCTTTACCTTGTAGACCGGTCCGAATCCACCCTCTCCAAGCTTATTGGCTTCTGAGAAATTGCTAGTGGCAATTGCTATGGTTGCCAAGTCAAATACTGGCAGCTCTAGATCTTTATCGGTGCTATCAATCACGTCTCTTTCTCTCATTGAAACCATCTTTCCTGTGAAATGGGAAATACACTGCATGAATCATACATTTCTACATATTCCACCATGATGATCATCTGATTTTGGAAAGGACCAGAACGATATGGAGGCCATCAAGTATATCAAAGAGTAACTGCTTATCCAATGCAATAATTCCTTTTCCTGTTAATTTCAATAAGCAACCAGAAGTGCAATAACAGGGTTCGATAGAAATTACCTGCTGACTTGAGCTTCCTCCTCATCCTCATCAGAAACAGTAGGCAAACGCCTAGAATGGTAACTCCAGTAACCAATGTGCAGATGGCTATAATCCACACTCGTGTCCTCCTCTTAGGACGGCTAGTCGGTTCTGCGTGACCAATGTGAACAAGTTGTAAAACCAGTTTTAAGCAGAAAAAAATTAAGCAAACTGTAATGTTACCAGATTTTCTACTACCTCGATTAGAGTTTTGATTAAAAAATTTGAAATTTCCCTGAAACAAAAGGGTTTTATACTCTTCTTCGTCAACATAAATTAGAATAAAGCTCGAGATGTCAGCATTTTCTCAATTAATCATCCCCAAGATGGACTCTTCAATATAATATACTAATAAGACCTATTCAATTGGTCTGATCAGTTTGGATTCTCCCCTTTGAAACTTTCCACTTCCATTTATAATAGCTCAAAGACAATTTTTAATTACTTGAGATATAAACTATTGAGTTCTTGCTAATAGAATTTTATATGGGTCTTTTAAGGACGTTTGTATCTCCTACTAAAATACATAATCAGTAAGGAAATGAAAGAGGAATTAGACAAGAAGGGGTTCTAATTTGAACAGTTAATGGAAAGAAACAGGTTTAAAAAAATAAATCTCGTGTGAATTCAACCGTGTTCTTTGGCCTTTTCATCTCAGAAATCAAAAGGAATCAATAGGTCTAAAGCATCTGCACCACTAGGGACATTTGTTTAACATGTGAAACATTGAAACACAATTATTTAACAGACCAAGAAAAGAAGAAAGAAAGAGTCCATACCTAAATCAGAGGCAGATAATCTAATGTAAAAATCTTGCCCATTTTCAGTGTACTCTCTGATATCAAGAAGCTCCTCAAACCAAAGCAAGCATCCAGATCCATCTGTGATGTTCAAAGTTGAATAAGCTGTACAGGAACAATTCATCAAGCACACCCTTCGACATTCTTCAAGGTCCATTGTATAATTAAACGAGGATGTCCTTGTATCTGGCAATTTCACACTTGGTATCTTCTGAAACCCCTCTCCTGCCCTGCAAGTTGATTCATTCTTCCTAACACATCCTCCAGACCAATCCCCAGATTCCCAATCTTGAGAAGAATTTGGTTGAAACCCTTTCAAGCACGCACAAGGAGGAGAATTGTTGATGTTACAACTTCCATATGCACCGCATACTGCATACCTATCACAATTATCCATCTGGGCTGTCAAGTACAGATTCCATGTCCTTGAGGTATTAGTCCAGGTGAAACGCTGCAAAATTCCATCATTCGTCAGCAACATATGCGAAACCACTGAACCGTCCGTCAGATCATACCTGTAATAAATCCCCTTCTCATTGTAAACAAACTCATAAGTGTAAATCGGGTTTGGTTTCAAATTAGGCATCCCACTGAATCTAAGACCATTCCATGGTCCTGATCGGAAGACTATGTTCTCACCAACTCTGATATAAATCTGTGGATATCCGCCAGGATCGAGCCTAGTTGTTGAATCACCCAATGAAGGATCATTATTGTTTTTCCATGACACCAAGTACCTATCAAGGCCAGTAACCAAGTTCCTTCCAAAATTAATGCCTGGCAAAAACACTCTACCTGGGTAGCCAAAACTCTCCCATAAGTAATCGTCCTCGTTGGTATCGCTTGCTTCTCTCACAACAAGATTTCCTGAATCCAAAAGCTGAGCCACTGGATTCTGCGGCTGTCTTGATGTGTTGGTAGACCACAAAACAACATTTGTAGAATTACGGAGGACCAGGATTCCCTTGCTAGTAACTTGCAGAACTCCAGATGTGTCATTGAGTGGTGCTTCTCTGTTGGCAACCCAAACCACGGTCTCATTGGAGAACTTGTACCATATTCCTACATAACGCAAACTTGAACTCTTAGGGCTGAAAAATCCCAGTTCAAAGCTGTCTTCAGCTGAAACTATAGTCTCCCCATCTGAGATCGACTGGTTTACAGCTATGATATCTGCACCATTAGAAACTGTGAAGAAGAAGAAGAAGAAGAAGAAAGAAAATCTTACAAGCCCTTTCATGGTTTTCTCGCTTGTTTGCCTAACCAACAAGCTGCTTTGCTTCTAGTTTAAAGATATCTTATGTGGTAGGAGAGCCAAAATTAACTCCACAGAACAAATATTGATTTTTCTTTTCTTTCTTGCCCCATAATTTGGTCTAGTCAGCTTGCTTTCCTTGCGAAAACTGAAATGAATTGATGAGTTTTGAAAGTGTGAACGGTGGGCCAAAGGTCTAGAAGTCTTTGACTATTTATGAAGGTGAACGAGAAACGTTTTGTCTTCAGACGATGAATAAGCAGTGCTCTGGGGCTGCTTCTACCAATTTGAAGCCTTTACTAGTCGTCACTTCACCTTAGATTCAAATTATTGTCCATATTTGCAGCATAAGATAATGAGCTAGGAGACCATATTGATGCTACCTTTTGTTATTCTTCCCATCACAAAAAAAAAGACAGAACCTCAAGAGGTAATGTGTATAATCATTGCTAGAGTTACTAGATTTTACTTTCTAATGATGTAATAATCTTCACTATATATATATATATACACACACTAGCTAAGTTCGCCTCTCGGGCAGCACTATATTTCTTTAATATAAAAATATTAATTGTGTGTGTTTTTTTGTTATAATATTAATTTAGTCAAAATAATAAATATGTGCAGAATTGTCGTGCAATTCAAATGTTTTATAAAATATATGAATTTTAAATTCCTATAAATTTATTTATTTAGTATGTTTTAATAAAATAACTACCATAAAATTATCATCATCATTAAAAAAGCAAGAAGATTATGATATTTGAATTATTAAATTTATTGTATTAAGATTAATTCGTTTAATAATTCAATTTAAATCACATTTAAAAATAAATATAAATTTTGAGAAGACCTGCAATAATCAAATAAAAAATAATTATTTAATTTTCTATCCATAAAAAGATGAAAATATAAATTGAAAATTCATCCCTACGTTATCATTATTTTTATTATTATAATAGTTAAAATTATTATCAACATTACTGCTCAAATAATTAAAACTATTAAATTACCTCAAAAAATCAAAACATTTTAACAAAAAAAATAGTCACAAAAATTATCATTATTATTACACAAACAACAAAATCATAAAATTATTTGATCTAAAAAACAGATAAAATAATAGAAAATACACCAAAAAAAGAACAAAGAAAAAAACAGCAATATTAATTTTAAAATTATCACCAACATAAATTAAAATTTCAGAACGACAAAAATAAAACTCTAACAAAAAATGAATCAAAAAAATAATAATCTAAGAGAATAAATGTATAAATACGGGAAGAAAACAAATATTGTCCACACATTATATTTTTTAATGTTTTTAGATTATTTTCATGTGCTGATGTTAAAAATAATTAAAAAAATAATTATCATTTTAATATATTTTAAAATAAAAAATATTTTTGTACAAAAAATCAATCACACTTCCAAAAATATTTCATGGGAAAAAATGAAAAAAAAAACATAATCAGGGGGAAAAAACAGTAAGAAAATTGAATTCAAGGATTAATCATGGTGCATTTAAGTTAATTCAGACACCCCAATTATAAAAAAATAAATTAAATATATATATATATATAAGTGGAAAAAAATATATAACCAGAAAATAATAAAATTTCCCAAAAATAAATGAGAAAAAAACATAATAAAAAAGAACAAAAAAAAGACAATAAACATAAAAAATATGTTGAAACTGGGAATCGAACCCGCTCCCTCTTCCTTAATGGAGCGCGTTGTGGACCATTTCGGCTACCTCAACATTTCACTATTAGTTTACGACAAATTGTATTAATAGAGTTAAAATAAAACTATGCTGAGAGTGGGATTCGAACCCACGCCCTCTTGGAAGACAGTCGTAACATCGCGCTCCAGGGACCAACTTGAATGCATCAACATATTGTTCATGGTTCTCGAAAAACATATATTAATAGTAAATATTATTGTGAATTAGCATAGTAAAATTAGAGCGTGTTTTATATATATATATATATATAACTAAAATTTCCCCTGTTGTTTTTTTTCTAATTGTTTTTTCCTTTTTTTTCGTTTTGCTTGGTTTTTTTTGTTTTTTTATTATGTTTTTTTTTGTTTTTT
Organism: Salix exigua; assembly: GCA_032356905.1. Classification (NCBI taxonomy): domain Eukaryota; kingdom Viridiplantae; phylum Streptophyta; class Magnoliopsida; order Malpighiales; family Salicaceae; genus Salix; species Salix exigua. Next base: position 32,856,004 of record CM063603.1, read on the forward strand.
TTCTTTTCCATGAGATTTTTTTTTGCTAGTTATATTTTTTTTCAACTTATATATATTTTATTTGTTTTTTTATATAATTGGGGTATTTTGTTTTCCTTTTTTCCATGAAACTTTTCTTAAGTGTACCACGACTAATATTCAAATCCACTTTTTTTGCTTAAGTGTTTTCATGTTGGTATTTTTTTTCTTTTTTTCTTATACTTTTATTTTATTTACTTATATATTTTTTTTATAACCAGGGTCTATGGCTCAGCTTAAATACATCACTACTAATTCCCGGATTGAATTTATTTTAAAAACAATATGGATTGCTACAGTGCTTTCACGTTTATATTTTTTTATTTTCTTTAACTTATATATTATTTTTTTATAATCATGGTCTCTAAGCCAGCTTAAGTTTTTTTATTTTCTTTTTTTTACTTTCCTTTTTTTACTTATATATTTTTTTATAACCATGATCTTCAGACCACCTCATATACACCACGACTAATCCTTGCACCAAATTTGTTTTTCATAACCAGGGTGTCCAGAATAGCTTGCATGAACCACGACTAATTCCCAAACCATTTTTTTTATTTTCTTTCCTTATATTTTTTTTTGTTCACTTATATATTTCTTTCCTTATCATTGAACAAAAAAAAATGATAACTAGGGTCTCCGGGTCAGTTTAAGCACACTATAACTAATTCCTAGACTGAGTTTTTTTTAAAAAAATATGGATTGTAAATGGTGTAGGGAAAGTACTATAACTCCCTGCACATAGCATTGTGATTGTAACAGTGCTTTTCCACCACAATGTCCCCCCCCCCCCCCCGTTTTTTGCTTCTTCCTTTTTTTCTTATTATGTTTTTTTTTTTCATTTTTCCTCCAAACATTTTTTTCGCCTGTTATATTTTTTATATTTTCCACTTATATATATATATATATATATATATATATATATTATAATCAAAGTGTCCGAGTTAGCTTAAGCACACCACGATTAATCCCCATATTCAATTTGTTTTTATAACCTAGGTGTCCAGGCCAACGACAATCCCCATACCCAATTTTTTTTTCTTTTCTAAAGTGCTTTCGTGCTAATACTTTTTTTCTTTTACTTTTGATTTGTTGACTTATACATTTTTTTTATAATCAGGGTCTTCGAGCCAGTTTAAGTACACCATGACTAGTTTCTAGGATGAATTTTTTTAAAACACAATATTCATTGCTACAATGCTTTCACACTTATATTTTTTTCTTTCACTTATATTTTTTTTTAATCAGGATCTTCGAGCCAGCTTAAGCACATCACCACTACTCCCCTGACCAAATTTGTTTTTTTGATAATCGTGGTGTCCAGGCTAGTGTGAGAGCACCACGACTAATCCCTAAATCAATTTTTTGTTCTTCTACTTTTTTTGTTCACTTATTCATTTTCTTATGACCGGGGGTCTCCAGTCTAGCTTAAGTGTACCACGACTAATTCTCAGACTAGTAAAAAAAATATCGATTGCTATAGTGCTTTCATGCTTATACTTTTTTTTTCTTATACTTTTGATTTGTTCACTTATAAATTTTTTTTATAACTAGGGTCTTCGGGCTAATTTAAGCACACCATGACTAGTTCTTAGGCTGAATTTTTTTAAAACACAATATTCATTGCTACAATGCTTTTGCACTTATATTTTTTTCTTTCACTTATACATTTTTTTTAACTAGGATCTTCGAGCCAGCTTAAGTCTATCACCACTACTCCCCTGACCAAATTTATTTTTTGATAATTAGGGTGTCCAGGCTAGTGGGAGAGCACCACGACTAATCTCTGAATCAATTTTTTTTATTTTTTGTTCACTTATTCATTTTTTTTTTATGATCAGGAGTCTCCGTTATAGCTTAAGTGCATCACGACTAATTCTTGGACTAATAAAAAAAATATGGATTGCTATAGTGCTTTCATGTTTATACTTTGTTTCACTTTTTTTATAATTGGTGTTTTTGGGCCAACTTAAGCTTTTACATTTTTTTTGTTTCTTTTTGTTCACTTATATATATATATATTATTTTATATCTAGGTCTCTTGATTAAATTAAGTGCACCATGGTTAATTCTCGGACCTTTTTTATAATAGGAGTGTCTAGGTCAGCTGATGCGCACCACGAGATGTATCAGTGCATATATACCCCCTATAAGAAAAAAATCTAAGAGTTGGCTATAGGGGTGTATTGATAATTTATCATTTTTTAATTATATTTTATATAGTGGTGTTGTAGGTGTGTCTTCAGGCGTGACATTAATTTCAGAGCTCATGCACATTTTGGATGGTGCATGCAACGTCGTAGAACTTCTAAGAATATATATTATTTTTTTTATATATTAATTTTATAATATAAAATGTGTTTAAAAAATATCATGGTATCAGAGCTATTTCCAATTTTGTATTTCTGTGTATAATACAGTAATCATAATACCCTCAAATAAGACAAAAATCAAGAATTGTCAATAGGGTATCCTAGTAATTTTACTTTTTTATTGTACAGTAAAATAACTTCTGTAGCATCAAATAAAACAAAACGGAAGAGTTGCTTAGGGCGGTGTTTCAAACCTTTCATGTTTAACTATATATGCATAAAAAAGAGTTTCGCTCTCATTTTACACCACCAAAGTTAAACTTACTATGTTTTTTTTTAACATGAGTTGCATTTAATACAAATACAAATAACAATAAAAATTAAAAATCTAAACTAAGAGCAAAGATTTATAGATACAAAAAGTTTAAAACTAATATAAAAGGACTGAGAAAATAAAGGGATTGAAACTAAACTAAAGAATAAAAGAATAAAAATTGAAATACAAAATAAAAAATTATGTGTTAAAACTAGACAAGAAAATTTTTTAATCCCTACGGCGGAGTGCGGGTTTATAGCTCGTGTGTGTGTGTATTTCAAAGCATTCACTATAGGTTCTATCACATGTAATATAAAATTAAATGAAGACTACTTTTAGTTATGCTTGGCAAAAATATCATTTATATTTTCTTATATTTATTAATTTGTTCTCTAGATAGTGTTTGTATTAAAATTATGCATTTAATGTATTTAAGTATTGATCATTAGTTTTATGTTCTTAAGAAAACAAATTAGCAACATTGATATCTTCCATAGAAAATTAGCACTTTCTCTTTCCTAAAGTGTTTGTGAATCACTCTAATTTTTTTTAAATAAAAATTAATTAGTGTTTTTAGATCATTATAATGTGATATGTCAAAAATAATTTTTAAAAAAATATAAAAATATATTATTTACATTAATAAGTGAAAATCATTTTAAAAAACACCCAAAACTATACTCTCAAACACTCAATGAAAACTAGCTTCCCTAGCAAGAGGACTAGAGAAATACAGTTCAGAAATCGTATTCCAAGCCACAATACTGAGTTCTTCATCATTTTTTTCATATAAATCTGCCATTTAGGCATGGTTTTACATTATAAATAATTTTGAAAAAAAATATTTTATTTTTTATTTTAAATTTAAAAAAATTAATATTTTAAAATATTTTATGTACTGATATTAGAAATAATTTTTTAAAATAATAAAATTTTATTTTAGTATATTTCTAAATAAATGTTAAAAAAAACAATCTCAATCAATCAAACAAACGTTCCCTTAGTTTTATTAGTTTTATTACTACAAGCTACGACAATCGAGGGGAAAACAACAAATATTGTACCCCATGTGTACACTCTAAGGACCCGCAGCAAGTTCAGAGATAGAGCCAGAGACAAGGAATGGAAGACTGGCAACTAGCGACTGTATGTGGATAGATTTTGAGATTCATGACACTTGCCTGATTTTACTTGGTTAGTGTTTTAGAATAATATAAAAAAATAAGGATATATATAGTTAAAGAAACAAAAATAGATATAAAATATATCTCAAAAATAATTTTGGATTAAATTTTTATATTATCAAAACATGAAGGAGTATCAAGACATATATTCCCTTTGTTTTTTGTTTTTTTTTCTATCTTCTTAAATAATAATCAAATATTATTTTATTAAGATCAGGTGTAATACTATGGTAGTTTATATGGTTACAGATTAAGGAAATACATTTTTGAAAAAAAAATTATTTTAAATTAAAAAAATAATATTCTTATATTATTTTTGATGTGTTGATGTCAAAAATAAATTTTAAAAATAAAATAAAATTATTTTAATATATATTTAAACAAAAAAATATTTTAAAAATTAACGTGAATCGTGTACCTTGTTATCGCCTATGTCTGAACCCGATGATGCTATCATAGAAAATAAAAAAGAATAATGACAACTTTTAGAAAGAAAAATTTGTTAAAAAGCTTTACGTGATAATGGTGTCATGATCTTGATGTCCTTTTCATATAGGAGCGTGATGTTTACAAAATTTGGTTTTACAACCACATGTTCTACATGTCGGTTGATCATGGCTATTTTATTTTCACATTGAAAAAGACCGTTCACATATATTCTTTATTAGAAGAAGATATTTGCATGGACTTATTAAATGATTTTTTCAATATAGTATGACATTTAAATATTTCATGACATACGACATGATTTATCATGCATTCATCAAAACTAAATTAAATCAATATAATCCATATATAACATACCAATTAATTAATAACAGTAATATTCAATGTTTATGCTATCATCAAAACAAGTGAAAAACTTCACTAAATCAATATCATAGCTATAATTCTAACACAATTATATGTTAAGCCCAAACACTTTGGCAAGATGTAAAATCCAATGTTTTTAGTATTCAGTTAAATGTTAAGCATAAATAAGCAAGGGTTTGATAAGTCTCCAAACCCAACATTCATTGGTTTAGTTTTGCATTAAGCCTAAATAGATAAGGGTTTGGTGAGTTATCAAATCCAATTTTTTTGAGTTTCACTCCCCGTTAACTTGAAGAACATGTGAGTTTGACAATTTATTAGACTCGATATCCTTAAATTCATTTATGTGATAAGCCTAATAAAACATAGGCGTAGCGAGTTGTCACACCTAATAGTCTAAAGTTCAAATATGTCATGAACTCAAACAAATATAGGTCTAGCAAGTTGTTAGACCTAACATCCTTAGGTTAAGATATATGTTGAACCTTTATGTAGACATAGGTTTGATAAGTTGCAAAAGCCAAACATCATTTACTCATATATTAGACTTAATATTCTTGGTTCAACTACACACCGAGCCTAAACAAATATGGTTTTAACAAGCTATAAAATCCAAAATCCTTATGTTCAACTACACGTCTAGCTAAAACAAATATTTTTATATGCCACATTCAATATTCTTAGTTGTAACTACATGTTAAGCTTAAATAGACATAATTATAACATGTTGTCAGATATAATATTCTTGGGTTCAACTACATGTTGAAAACTTTCAGATTGAACAACAATAGAATCAGTTACGCACTTAACCTTAACAAATATGAGTCTAGTAAGTTATCAAACCCAATATTTTTATATTCAATGATGCGTTGAGCCTAAATAGATGTGGGTCTAGAGAGTTACCAGACCTAACATCCTTGTATAGGTCTAGTGAGGTTCTAGACCTAATTTTTTTGGGTTCAACTACACGCTGAGCCTAAACAGACATAAGTATAACATGTTGTCATATATAATATTATTGGATTCAACTAAATGTTGAATGCAAATAGATAAACTTTCGTATTGAAAAACAATAGAATCACTTACGAACTTAACCCAAACAAATATGTATCTAATAAGTTATCAAACCCAATATTTTTATATTCAATGATACATTAAGCCTAAATAAATGTGGGTCTATAGAGCTACTAGACCCAACATCTGTGAGTCTAGTGAGTTGCTAGACCTAATTTCTTTAGGTTCAACTACATGTCGAGCTTAAACAGATATGGATTTGACAAGTTTGTAGACCTGACATCCTTGAGTTTAGTATGCCCAAACAAGTATGAGTTCAACTATTTGCTAAGTACAAATGAATATGGGTCTAATGAGCTATCAAACCTAATATCTAAAGGTTTATCTAGGCATTGAGACCAAAAAACACGAGTTTGGCAAGATGCTAGACCTAATATCATTGGGCTTAGCTACGTATTAAGTATGATCATACATAAGTTTGGTGAGATGTCAAACCTGATATTCTTAGGATAAATAATGTGTTGAGCCCAAGTAGCATAAATTTAGTGAATGACTAGACTCAATATCTTTAGATTAAACCTTAAACTCAAATAGATATGAGTTTGAAAAAGTTATTAGATTCCAGCTCGTGGAGTTGTCATGATGCCAAGTCTAATTGGGTATACGTTTGGCAATTATTATAGATCTTATATGGGGTCATAAGGTTTCATTTATTTATTCTTATGAGTTTTAATACAAAATATTAATGTCAATGATATTGATCTCCCACACCTCCAAGTATATAAAAGCCTTCTAAGAGCTTACTATATTCTCATCACCATTAATACTATATAAGAGATACATCCTTTATTTTATATTTTGTAAAAGATTTTTATCATTTATTAATAAAATAAAGAGAAAATAACTTTTCACCGTCTCCAGTTTAGTAAAATGACAAGGATCAAATGTTATAAATGACAAGGATCAAGTGTCCCCTAACCTTAAAAAAAAAAAAAAAAACACTCTCGCAGAACTACATGTTCATCTACGCCAAGCTTCACCTGTTTTGGGCTGCTTCTTTTCTTCTTCTTGTTTTTTTTTTTTTTTTGGTCAAAGAGAGTGAAGCAATTCCAAGAACCAAATTTATTCACCCATGAAGATCTTTCTCTCTTCACACCTTCGTATTTGATGGGACATCATTCATTATTAAAAACAAAAGGTGGAATTGAAAAGGTAACCGAGGATCATGATATTTACCTGCCCCTTTCTTTAAATGTTAGTGCATCCATCCATTGTTATATAATTCTTCGTCTAGAACTAACCCTAGTTTGATACAAATGAATGCATGATCTCTAGCACTTGAAAGATGGTGGAAAAGGGGTTGAAAATTCCATCTCCAGCCCTCGACCTTTCTTTTTTCTTTCCTAATATTCTCAAATTGAAGTTAAAAATAGTTCCAGGGAAGACTTCTGGGACTCCATGATTCCCATTATCTATGTTTAATTTCCAGACACCAGGAAAAAATACCACAAATCAAATCACTTTAGGAGACCTAAACCTTGCAAAAGTCTTATCCAGACCTTGCGTGTTTCCCCAAGAATTCATAAAGGAAAGCATTACTCATAACCACTCCAACTAATTGACTCCCATCTTAATCACATCATGGGATTTGTTTATATGCTCGTTTATTGATTCATTGGTAATGCTGTTAAAAGGTTAAATGTTGTTTTTAAAAGTATTTTTGTTTAGAAATATATTAAAATATTTTTTTATTTTTAAAAAATTATTTTTAACAAAAATTTATTTTTTCAAAAATATTTTTAATTAGTATTATCAATAAGGTTTCGTGGGATCCCAATACAGTTTCGAACATGTGTGGCAACCAAGTGGATCAAACCAAAAGACTAATATCGTGTTGGTAGGTATACAAAAGGTATTGCTGTTGTGTGTTTTTTAGAAATAAAAAACATAGATTTGTCAACAATTTCACACTACTTTTTTTTATATTATTATACCCTATACTAGAAGAGATAAGAAGTTTATTATGGACTCTGATAGTGAATGTCTTATATTATTCGTGGTGGGCAAGCTTGAGTTTAAGGGTAGGAAGATTTTTTAATAGGATTTGTTAGTAATTACATTAGAGAAAGGGTTAATTGATATTTTTATATTTTATTAGGACAACGTTTGACGTGTCTTACTGTCCTCAATCATAGTGCTGAGGCACATGTTCACATCTGACATGCAACTCCAACACAACCCCCACCCCCACAAATTATGGTTGTTTATTTGTTATTAAATTAGGTCATTATTTTTTGAGTTTTTTTTATTTCATCATTTGACACTTAATTTTTATATTAGATTTGGTCTTCATTAATCGGTCTTTAATCAGTTATTGAATTAATTTATCTATTTGTTATTAAATTAGGTCATTATTTTTGAGTTTTTTTTATTTCATCATTTGACACTTAATTTTTATATTAGATTTGGTCTTCATTATTGGTTTTTATTTAAGATATGGTCCTCTTTCTTTTTATTATTATTTTTAGTTCTTATAATTTCTCTTAATTGAAATTTGTTTTTTTAATTTCATACCTTATGATGTAGTTTTATTTTCTTTTTGTGTAAAATTTGGTTGTTTTTTTTCAAATCTACATTTTCATCTCGTTTTTTTAAAAAAAAAAACAAATCAAGCTTATCTTTAATTATTTTTGTTGGTTGAGAATTTTACATTATTACTTTTTCAGGTTTTCTTTGATGTTGTGATTCAGCCCATGATCCCTGTCACAAGTTCTAAAGGTTGAACCAAGTTGGCTCCAATAATTTTTAATTACTTTTTTACCTCTTAATATTTTTTTTTAATTTTTTATCCATTTTCTGTCCTCATTCTTTTAAAACAAATATTTATCATTTTCTTAGCTGTTTTTTTTTTCAATTTAGGATCCAATTATTATTTTTCATTGTGTTTCTTATACAATATTTAGTTTGAATTGTTTGGATTTTAATTTATTTTATGAAAACGCAAGTTAAATCTATAAGGAAAAGTTTACTCTGCCCTCCAACATAGCATAGATAAATAAAAAAAAAACTATATCAATACCGGTCGTCGTTTCAATGATTCAAAAGGTATTTTTCCAGTGCAAGGCTATGCCTTTCTACCCAAAATGTTGACAAGTAATTAATTATATGTAGATAAGTTGTGCATCATCATATCATATGATTGGTAATAAATTGATACATGTCAGCAAGTGTCATAGAGTCGTCACCCTTTGTAGGGTTCCAAGAAATGGGTGCAGTTTCCAATGTGAAAAAACAAAGAGGAAGTACGGCGATATTTATAAGCTAGAGCAACCGGGCATCCCATTTCTACACCGGTGTGATGTCTTGACCAATACTGTGAAGCTAAAGTGCTCGCATATCTTTTCTGATTTCTTCAAAGTCTATAAAGGTCAAAGGACTGCTTACTATTGCTCGATTGATGTCTCTGAGATGCCGTATTTCTAATATATTTTGATTTTGTTTTGGTAAAATAATACTAGTTAAAAAAATACACAGTTCTAATAAAGATGCGATCAGTAATAGTAATGCACCAACGGTTATGCCAAAGTATTTGTTATTTATCACATGATTTTTCATCAATTTTGTTCAATATTAGGCCATATAATTACACTGTAATACACAAACTATGCACATAATACCTTATTTCCTATAAAAAGAATATTAAAAAACAAAAAATCCAAATATATATATATTTGTATTTTCAAAAAACAAAAACTTTTTTTAGTGCATATAGTCAAATCCTAAAAGTTTCCAAAGCATACTTTCATAAAAAAAACCAAAAATATATATTTCTCATGTTTTAAAATACAAAAATAAATATTATGACTAGTTTATGAATATCCATTAGTGTTTGGGGAAAATATCAAAAACAATTCACCAATTATTTTGTTCATTTTACATTTAAAGTTGTAGGATTTAGTTTTAGAATTTAATATTATTTTTGATCTCTTAATGGTGTAAAACTACACCATAAGATAAAAATAAATAAACATGATGTTAATATTTATAATTTAGAATATTTAGGTTTTGATCTAATAAAATATGATGAATTAGAGGTCATACGTCTTTTCCTTACATAATAACCCCCTTACCTCAACTATTAGATTTTCTAGTGACCATAATATTAGGTGACAACTCTTGAACTATATAATTATAATTTTATGGTTATACTCACAATCTCATTTCCACACTCTTAGGAGGCAAAATTGGTATCGTAGTGTTGTGCACGTCATGATATATAGTTTGATTTTGTTTTTGTCAAAGACGTTGTTCCTCAATCACAACTTTTTTTTAAGTCTTTCATACCATTTATGTCTTTGTTAAAATTATTTTATTTTTCAAATACTTTTTTAGCTTGTGCTATTTTACCAAAACTTTTTGTCAAGTGTGCTACCTTTCCATAAAATAGAATATCATAAATGGTCCTAAATAAAAAAAACATTACACCTAAACAAACAAATAGAATTTTGTTCTAGACTTTTATAATTATGAAAACAAGTCCTTAAATAGATAAGAAACTTTACCATCTTTATATTATATTTGTTTCTCATACAACCTTAAAAAAGTTACATAAGTATATAATGATTGTAAGAACTAAAATACAAATAATTATTTATTCAAAGTTGAGAAAAGAAAAAAATAATATAGTTATTGTAGCTAAGGAAAATAAAAGAAAACATAGTGAAATTATTATAGAAATAATATATGTGGTATAGATATAAAACGATAATGATTTCACAATGCATTTTTTTAATCATTATATTTTTAATTTCATAATTTTTTATATTGGATTGATTTTGGATTCGACCATATGGTTTTTTTTTTATGGATTCACATGGGATTCTTACGGATTCAAGAAAAAAAACCTAGTACTTGGTCGACTCATTTTGACAAAACCAAAATTTATTTTTAATTAATTTAAAATAATTGAGAGTTTAAGGGAAAATAGAGATTTCTATATAAGTGTTTGTTGTAAGATATGTACACTAAACTAATCCATATGAAAAAAACTAAATAGAGAAATCATTTTTGTCTATGAAAAACTCACATAATAATTGTGTAATTGATTCTTAAACTTGATATCACCAAGTTATCTTATATAGAAAATTTTATATTTTGATCTCATTACATTTGATCTTAATTGGGTAATGAACGGGAACACATTGGGTATAACATTAATTATATGAAGGTATTTGAGTGATCAAGAGAGAATTCATTATCCTAGGTGAATTAGAAAAAAAATGTATATCTGTTTTCCAACAATATTGACTATTAAATCTTTGTTTATAGTGAAATGAGATTTGAAAAGGATCTCAAATCCAATTCAAACGATCAATTACTATTATGTAAATAACAAACATGATTTAACATTGTGTATATACTTCATGCTTTAATGTTAAATTGAAACATTATTGATGAAAAAAATATTACTTACACCGAGAAACTAATCACTTAAAGGTTAAGTCAAACCACTAATAATTTTTTTTAATATTTGAGGCGTTATGACACGTTTCTAAATGATATATTTGATCTTCAAATAAAAATTAATTGATTTTGAATTGATAATAAATTAAATTGTTTAATTTATTTAATTATATTTATAATTTATATTTAGGCCACCATAATAGGAATTTAATGAGTTACACCCATTAAGAAATATTAGTTAGAAATAAAGCCAAGATGATTTAATTAAGTATGACTTGATTAAAATATATTTTAGAAATTAAGGACTAAAATATAATTACGACTATGATTATATTTCTAGACCAGGAAAAACCAAATAAGAACTTGATTGATTTAATTCTTTAAAATTTTACTAAAATAATATATAAGTATTATTAAAGGGGAAAATTGATATTTTGCTAATTTAATGGTTTTTTTAATTTTCCTATAAATATTATCCTATTCCTTTTATTTTTTTTATATAGTTGAATATTAATAAAAAAACTATATAATTCATAAAGAAAAGAGCTGAACTTTAGACATAACAATTAATCTATCCTTAATAGTGATTTAAGAGGTTTTTACTTGGTGATTCATGTGGATTATCGTAAGAGGATGAATAATTGAGCGAGATATGATTTGCAACAAGTTGTCATTTAAAAATTACTCAAATCCTAATGACACCATATCCTTATGTAATAAATTTCTAAACAATTGTATATGTGCTTAATATAATTATAAAGACTCGTAAATAATTTTATTTTAATGTTTCTTTGTATTTACATATTAAGGAGCGCACCAAGAATAATTGAATTGAATGTAATTCGTGAACTCAAGATCTATCTAATCCACGTTTACTAAGAACATAGATGAACTTATCACAATTGAAGTCTTGCTCCAAGCCAACAAGACTATAAACCAACCCAATCACAATGTCTATATTTGGAAATGAGAAAAAGAGTATAAATTCACAATACAGATTGTTCAAATCTTTGAAGAGTTGAAAATTCAATCAAGAACCAAGTTGGACAACTAAGTAGACAAAAACCAGAATATTATTAACAAATAAAATTGCTGGAAAGTTATTCTTAAGAGTATTTATACCCCAAGCCACAAAAAACCTAGTTTCCCTAATGGGTCACTTATAAACCAAATTTAATTAATAATTAACCCAATCTAAAACTATCCAAACCAATTAAAATAAATAAAATAAACAAGTCTTGAAACCTAAACAAGTGTTTCCTCACAAAATAAAAAAAAAGTTTAATAGCCAATCTAATTTAATAAGGCAAGTTCAATTATTTTTGTATTTTGCCTAATAGTAACAAAACTCAACTTCAAATGGATGATTCTATCTTGTCTTAAGAAATTAAAGGTGTCATATACCAATGGAAAGGTATAAGAGTTTTCAACTCAACTGGAATTACCTTCAAATCCGACATGTAGCTCCAATTATAATAAAACAAGGTTTTGAAAGGTCAAATTAACCAAATGTTATCTTCTTATCTCAATTCTTGGGTAATGGTTTTGGTTCCACTAGCAAGGATGAATCACATTAAGAATGACTTGTTTCTCCTTATTTTATATTCTATTAAAGCCCATTTTAACTCATGCACTTTGAATAAATCCATTGAAAATCTTTTAAAAAGTTTCTAATTCTAAAAATCAATCAAAACTCCAATAGATTTTTTTTTTGAGTTTGAATCGCATCAATTTGGCAAGAGTAATACTTGCACGCCGAAATATTTGATTTTGATTGCATTACCTGGTTTTCAGGCAATAAAGATTCAAAATATACCACACACGTGTGCATGCAGACAGTTGCCTTTCTAAGAATGTCTTGGTAATAAAACCTTGCAACCTGTGGCTCTCCTGGACCCAAATTCTGTGGTGCCGTGGAACTTGACTTGAAAGATCACTTGATGGGGGACCCAGGCTCAATCAATCAGGCATATATATATATATATATATATATATATATATATATATATATTTCTTCTCCAATCATCGATGAGGCATGAAGAACCCTTATTTTATTTCTTCTATTATTATTATTATTATTATTAAACCATAATTCAAGGTCTTCCACTAATGCGGCAATATCTTACACCTAATCTCAACTTGTTTCTCCTTTTAAGAAAACTCAAACACACAAGGTTCCACCAACCATGCCTTCATAAATTTTAAACTAATGAACAGGGAGCACTTTTAAATTTGGATTATATGATTATTGTCTCACCCTAAAACCAGGTTGCAGATATCTATGATGCATTGATCTCAGTTACCAGACATCCTAAATTAAATCTACTTCGTATCATCATGTCACCATGAATTGTCCTAATTAATAGATGAAATAATATTTTTTTTTTGTGAAAAACACTTAATGATTTCAAAATCCATATATAATCTGAAGCGGATTCTGGCAGTTCATGGTTCATTTGTTGCTATTAGCTTCGGCATATTCGGAGTCCATCTGAAAATCTTTTTTGCTCCTGTAGAAACAGCCAAGTGTCAAGACAACTTTCATATTCTAAATTCTAATTATCAAAAAGTATTTTATAAATAATAATAATAATAATAATAATAATAATAATAATAATAATAATAATATATGTTCTTCTACCGAAACAGATGCTGCGTTTTCTTCTTATGGTTTCTCTATTTTAGATAACCGATATTAGTGTTTTTCTTCCGATTCCTAGTCGGGGAGATAAAAAAGAGACTTGTGGGATCCAGTTGTAAAGTGAGACAATTAATTGATGAATCGATGACGATCCCTTAAAAATTTATCATGGTATTTATGAGTTCCATTTAATAACAAGAGTTTAACTTGAATGTTATTTCACTTTAAAATTGCATTAGAACATAGATTTAACCATGATAATATTTTGGATTTCGAGTTGATTTTTTATTTATAAACTATTTTTTAGGGTATTTGAAGATAGTAAGAGGTTTATGCGAGTCTCTTGGTTGTTTTGTAAGTGTTTTTGTAATTGAACACATTAATGAAATTATATATATATATATATATATATATATATATATATACATATTCAATAAAGAGTTAATAGATAAAATTATGGTTTCTTTATTTTAGATAACCGATATTAGTGTAAGAATTTCAATGGGATGTTTTTTTATTTTATCTCCTTTAATGTATTTTTTCTTTAATTGAGTTATATATGTAACATTGTTTTTATACATAATGGGTGAAGTTCCTCAAGGATAAGCCATATGTTTCAAGAATATGTTGAGTCATGGATCTTAGCCACAAACATTCCGAGCTTGTTATATGGATTGCAGGTTTTTTTAGCATGATTGGATGGTGTGACAACTAATGTATACTTTGTAGATCTCTATGATATAACATTATTAACACACATAAAGAGATAATTTGATTAAGATCGACCTTCATATGAATAAGATAAATATCTTGTATCAACATATCCAACTAATTTATAATTAATATTATTTAAGTAAAATAAGTTCATATCCATAGTTCATTGTAGCTAATGAAAAATATATTTTTTTTTTGGTAAAATGAAAAATATGTTTAATTCCATTTCAATGTTTCTAGGTAGAAAAAGAAGTATACCTTGCTAGAAAACTCACAAAGAATGCTGTATAGGTTGTGTATTATTAGCAAGATGTATTAGAGGACCAATTGCATTCAGATATGGTAATTTCGAACCAAAGTAATTATTTGTTATCTTCACGAGGTCTAAAAAATTCTTTTTTCACATCAAATAACTATTGGGGTACTCAATTAATGTGTTTTATCCATATAAAATCTTATAAGGACCTTCTCTAAGTTGACTGATGAAAAAGAATTTCATTTGCTAAATGTATGATTGCAGGCCAAGACAAAATGTTATTTTTCCTAAATCTCTTATTTCAAACTCTTTCTTTAAATAATTTATTGCTCTTGGTATCTCTATATGAGCTCTAATAATATTTAAATAATCAACATATATAACAAAATGAGATTATGACTTCTTTATAAAAACACACTGGTATGATCATTATCATACCATTCTTCAATAAATACTCACTAAAACAATTGCACCATCTGTGTTATGATTGCTTTAACCTATATAGAGATCTTTATAACATGTTTGAGTAAACTTCTTAAGGATTTAAATTATATGTTGTGGGCATTTTAAATCTTTCAGGAATTAAAATATAAATATCATTGTCAATTGATGCATATAAATAAGCTGTAACAATATTCATGAGATACATATATAGTTTTTACAAGTTTTTAGACTAATAGATAACAAAATATAATTGCATCTAGCACAATCTTTGAAATTCATTTTCATTTAGGAAAATCACTGTACTTAATCTCTAACTGCTGTCAATTGTCAGTCTGTCTTTCAGCTGAAACATGTGTCACAAAAATAGCATTGCCATACTTTGCTTTCGTTTTACTTCTTTCTTCATTACATCCTTCGCAGAAGACACCATCTCTGCAAATCAAACTATCAGACACAGAAAGACCATAGTTTCAAGTAGGTAGAGATTTGAGCTGGGATTTTTCAGCCCTGGTAATTCGACGCAGCGGTACCTGGGAATATGGTTCAACAAGATATCTAAAGGGAACGTGGTGTGGATGGCCAACAGAGAAATCCCAATAACTGACAACTCAAGATTCTTAAAATTTGATGAGAGGGGAGTTCTCACCCTTCTCGATCAGAATAGTAGTGTCATTTGGTCTTCAAATACATCAAAGCAAAGGCAGAACCCGGTTGCACGGCTTTTGGATTCAGGGAATCATGTCGTCAGGAATGAAAATGATCGTCGCCCTGAAAAATTTCATTCATTCAAACATCTCAGAACACATTTCTACCTGAAATGAGGGTTGGACGTATAGCTTCAGGATTGTATGTGATTCTATCACATCAGGGTCATGGAATCGTGTTGGGTTTAGTGAATGCCTTCCTTGAATCTAAACCCCCTTCATACATATTCTCTTCTTTGTAATGAGAGAAACATGCTTTACTTGCAATGGTGACAACAGCATTATGTCTTCCAAATTGGTTTTGAATCAAGATGGTATAGTTCAGTGGTTCAATGATCGGAATGTACATTCAAGTGCACCGGGAGATGCCTGCGATAGTTATGCATATAGTGGTGCTCATGGTAGATTCAGCATCGACTAATCCCCTGCATGTAGGTTCTTGGAAAGATCCGTGCTGAGTGACCAATGTGAATGGGAAAGGGCAGACTGGTCTAGTGGGTGTTCTCGGAGGACACCGGTAAATTACCGGAATGAAGATGGATTAGTAAAGTATTCTAACATTAAACTACCAAGGGCAAATAATTGGGCAATGAATGCAAGCATGAACACGCACAAAATGCAGGATGAAATGCTTGAATAATTGTTCTTGCATGGCTTATACCAATTCAGATATAAGTAGCTGTTTTACAGAGCAAAAGGAAAACATTACAGAAGAACATAGCCAGGAGAAAAGTCTAGACTTACCACATTTTGACTTTGCTGCAATTGCTAATGCAACCAATAATTTTTCATCCAACAATCTGCTTGGAAAAGGTGGCTTTGAATCTGTCTACAAGGTAACAACACAATTTGATGCTACTATGCTCAACTTCTTCGGGGGTAGATGATGATTACTAACCACATGCCTCTTATTGTGTTAAGATAGAGAAACTATTTTCTAAGGCTCAGTGTTATAGGAAGAGTGGGAACCAGAAAAACAAAGGGTAGACTTGAGAAAAAAGAAAAATAAAAATAAAAGAGCATCTGCAGCAATAAATCTGGAGTGAGAGGACTGAGTCCTAGAATAAATTTGCAGACAAGGGTGACTGAAGAGTGCTTCTATGATAATGATTGTTGGATATCCACCTCAAGACTTGCCTCTTACAAAAATCTGGCACTTCTCTCCTTTTTTCAGGCTATGTTTAATGGTGGACAATACATAATAGCTGTGAAGAGGCCTTCGAAGGAATCCAGACAAGGGCTTGACGAGTTTATGAATGTAAGTAAAATGCATTGCGAAGCTTCAACATCGAAACCTCATAAAGCTTCTGGGATATTGCAAAGAGCTAGAAGAGAATATTTTGATCTATGAATACATGCCCAGCAAAAGTCTAGACTTCAACATATTTGGCTAGGATCTCTGAATCTTTGATATATTCACCATATGCTTTTTCAAGATAATTTCATTTTAGTTCCTTCATACATATAATATGCTAGAAAGAATACATTAGAACCTCTGTTTCATCTCAAACCCTACTAATCAAAGGCTAACAACTGGCAAATATATATCAGTTCATATAGGCTTAAGGACATACTACATCTAATACAGTTGAGTACACCCACAAGAACTAGGTTGGCAAATATATATAATTTTTTTTTCCTTCCAAAATCATATTCACCACAAGTTACAATCCTACACACTTATAAGTAAAATTAGCAGCCAGATGAATTAATCTGCAAATTATATATATAATGGGCAGATCAAGTGCAAAGCAAGTTGCTGGATTGGCCTGAGAGCTTCCACATCATCAATGGGGTTTCAAGGGGACTGCTTTATCTCCATCAAGACTCTAGACTACAAATTATTCATAGAGATCTTAAACTGAGCAACATTTTACTGGATAAGGTTATGAATCCAAAATTCTCAGACTTTGGCAAGGCTAGAAGTTTTGCAGGGAATGAAACTGAAGCATATACCAAAAGAGGAGGAACATAGTAAGAGTTCTTAATTTTCCCCTTCTCTTTCCATAGGAAAAGAAAAATGAAATAGAAGTACCACCGTATCTTACTAGCAAAAGCTCATTAACTTGTTTGATGATGGTGTCTACGTAGTGGTTATATGTCACCGGAGTATGTCATTGATGGTGTCTTCTCAATAAAATCAGATGCATTTAGTTTTGGTGTTTTGTTATTAGAGATTGTCAGTGGGAAAAGAAACAGGGGATTTACTCATGCAGAATATGAACTCAACCTTCTTGGGCATGCAATTTCCTTCTAGGTGTTTCCAAATTAGCATTAACACAAGGGTTCCAATTTTTAAGAGCTGTTTCCATAAAAAGAACAAGTGATTTCAAATTTCAGATATGGAAGCTCTATAAGCAAAGACAGATCTTTAGAGTTGATTGATGAATTAATGGTAAAATCCTGCAATCTTTCTGAAGTTTTAAGGTCAATCCATGTGGGCCTATTATGTGGGCAACACTCTCCAGAAGATAGGCCATGCATGCCAAGAGTGGTTCATATGCTGGAAGGAGATGGGGCATTGCCTCAGCCTAAAGAGCCAGGTTTTTTCAGAGAAAGAAAATAAATTGATCGAGGAAAACAGGAAAGACAATCACGATGCCACTACTTAAACATTCACAATCTCAAGTAAACAGAAGTTGATGAAATATGCAAAACCAACTACAAGCCATGTTTAACACTTCTTAAAACATTGGTTATCAAGTTCAAATTATTGATAAAGCAAGCAAAACATAAACAATCCAAATACCTGAGATTGGGTTTGTTTACTGTCTTGGAACAGAAAAGATATAAATATAGAAAATTCACTCAAAAACTCCCCACCAGTCCTTTGTCTCTGCAAACAAATGCATTTATTTCCCTTCTGTATCTATCTCTTCTATCTCAAAGAGTAACCAAAGGAACCTGAATTTTTTTGTTTTGTTTTAAAGAGTAGAGGTAGAAGGCTGCACAACATAATCAAGAACAATAAAGCTCTCCAAGTAATCTCTGAATATGGCTTTCTCCAAATTCACAAACTGTTCCTTGGAATCCAATTCACTCAATCCTGGAAAAACAGCGAGCGACGCAATCGAATAACCCTTGGCTCTAGCTGAGAAATTTTCACCGCAACTAATTTGATGAATCCCACCATATCTCCCTGTAATCCCCTTAATTAACCCCAGTATCTCATCTTTCACTTCATCCCCTAAACCCTCTTTTAGTTTCAAAAATGACAAACTAATCGCTGACCCAGGAGGTGGGACCAATGAATCACCGCTGTTGAGATCATCAGTTACCCAATCGACGGCCATGACGTCGTCACAGATTGGTTGAACCGATTCCTTAACCACGCTGACATGTCGAGGGTGGACAGCATAAGCGGAGAGGTTTTCTTTAGAGGAGTAACGGCTGTGGAGCATGTGAGTGAAGGGAATAGGTGAGGATTTGATGCGGTAGAGGGCGCCGGCGTTTAGGTGGAGCACGGAGTCGAGTGAGACCAGACGGTTGAGGGAATTAATCATGGTGTTGACTTTAGTGGGGTCAGTGTTTTCTTTGACCTTGAAGAGAACTATGTGTTCTACTATTTGGGATGGAGTGGATGATGACATTTTGATTTGGGATTTGGATGATGCAGAGTAAGGCTGCTTGAAGGAGGAGAAGAAGGGCCTGAGCTTGTGGTTGTGGGACGAGAAAGCGAAGGGAAATGGTTTGGAGGTGAGTAAACGTGCGGCTTTAAGACACAACATTGTCATCCTCTGATTCGTGGGATGTTTTCCTTTGGTTTGGTTTCATTATAAATACAACCTTACTATTGAAATACTGTGATTCTACCATGATTTGAGATCTTACCAGCCACAACTTGGCGTGTAATTTTCAGACGAGACAGATTGTTCACCTTATGTCAGCAAAATGTTCGACAGATATGCAGTTTGCCAAGATATTTTACAGCACAGGGCGTCATTTGAGATCTCTGAAAATGGTCATGGACAGTTCTTGTCATGCAAGCAAAGAAAGTCACGGAAGCTAGTTCTATGAATGTGCCACCATGGAAGCCAAACTACGCGAAAGGTATATAAATTCTTACCTTCAAAATCTTAGAAAGGATCTATCATCAAACTACATTATTTCTTTGTGGGATGACTGGTTTATCATGCCTCGTACATAACCATATATTTCCAAAGTAGAAAATATCAACACAAAAAGCAATCTATCTTGGTTTTAACTCTGAAATGGAGCAGTCATTGACTGAATATGGCTTGCTCAGGTTGGATGAATAACTTGCTTCATTCAGATCCCTTTCAGTGAAAAAACCTGGTTGTTTAGGCTGAGGCAGGGTATCATCATCTCGTAACATCAGATCAACAATTGCCATGTGTGGCCTATCTTCTGGATTTTCTTGCACACACAATAAACCCACATGAATCGAACGTAGCACTTCAGATAAATTGCATGTTATTAGTAATGATTCTGCAGCCAGTTCCAATGGCCTTTTTTCCTCAAACAATCTCCAAGCCTGATAAACAATATTATGTAATTAGAATAGGTTCGATAATTAGAATATTATCCAAAATCCATCATGTATTTCATTGTCAGTTTCAAAATATCTGCAACTATTTCAAGCATCTGAAGAGTCTAAAATCAGAAAACATGCGAAGCACTTGGGACCTAACAGAGGTGTGGTCTGGATGACTTACATGCCCTAGAAGGTTGAGGCTGTGGTCTGGATGACTGAATCCTCTGTTCCTTTTCCCACTCACTATCTCCAGCACCAGCACGCCGAAGCTGAAGACGTCTGATTTTAGTGAGTAGAGTCCATGATTTGCATACTCAGGGGATATGTAGCCACTGCACGTATCAGGGAATGCCAAGTGTTAGTAGTGAAAAAATGAAGATAAAATCACTTACAGGAGGAGACACTTACTATGTACCAGCCACTGTATTAGTATTGGCTTCAGTTTCGTTTCCTCCAAAACTTCTAGCCAGGCCAAAATCTGAAATTTTTGGGTTCAGTTCATCATCCAATAAAATATTGCTGGCTTTCAGATCTCTATGAATCACTCTTAGTCTTGAGTCTTGGTGAAGATAAAGGAGTCCACTAGCAATCCCAGTGATAATGTTGAAACGCTTGGGCCAATCCAATTGGAAGCTGTTCGTTTCTTCTGTCAATTTTTTCCCAAGTCAAATCATTCGAGCTCTGATCAGCTTTAAAATGCATATGAAAAACTAGGAGAAAAGGTAATCCATACTTAAGAACTTGATAAATGTTAAATTAAAACTACAATTTGGGAGATTCATACCGAAAACAAAAATGTCCAAGCTTTTGTTAGGCAAAAACTCATAGATCAGCATCTTTTCATCTCCTTGAATGCAGCATCCGAGAATCTTCACTAGATTCCGGTGCTGAAGTTTCACTATGTAATTGACCTCATTTTTGAACTCATCAAGTCCTTGTCTTGAATTCTTAGACAGCCTCTTCACAGCTACTGCTCGCCTGTCTTCTAGTGTTCCCTGCAAATAATCACTCAGAATCATTAGCAATCATACTCTAAAAGTTTTGTGGGAGTTTGAAATCATTTGTGAAAGTCTAAACACTTTCTGAAGATTCATTGTTTTATTCTTAGAATTGAAGGCTCAGTCCCATGGAAGCTCCGAAGAAACTAATACCAGCAAAAATCAATGGTGCCATGAGTTTGCTACGTGAAATTTTGAAGCCATGTAGACGCCTGGTTCTTGATAGATTAGTACATACCTTGTAAACAGATCCGAATCCACCTTCTCCAAGTTTATTTTCCACAGAAAAATTATTTGTTGCACAAGCCAAAGTACCAAAATCAAACATTGGTAGCTCCAGATCTTCCTTGAGCATATGATTTGCACTTCTTTCCAGAGAATCTGCTATTTGTCCTGCTGGAGGAACTGACATGAATAAGAATGAAGCATGGGAACAATATTTTTGGCTACAGCATAATTTCTTTAAGTCACCAAATACAAACATTTTAACGTTGCTTTTTATTTTTAAAAATGAAAATTTAAACGAAGCTAAACTTATCTGAAAATGGAGAGATGAACTATATATATGTTAAATTACGTACTGTTTTTCTGCAGCCGCTTCATCCAAACACTCAAGACGAAGGCTAGGCCAAGGAGCAGAATCCCAGCTGACAACACTGTGCTTATTATGATCCTTTTCTTCGCCTTGGATTTTTTATTTATCTTGGCACCATCTCCATTATCTACAACTTCACATAGAAAAACTGGAGTGAAAATACAGCAATATGGATGTAAAATGGAATAGAATTTAGCATGGCTAGAGATTTTTATTATCAGCAAGCACCCTTCCTCTCTGTTATCTATTAGCTAGGATTTGTCCATGTTGGCAACGGTGTGGATTGGGCAAAAAATTTTACTCTAAGTATATATATATACTTGACACAGGATCCTCAAACTGAGTGAACCATTCATTCTTAGTAAAGTGTCTGCATCCTGTGCTGTTAATATATATATATATATATATATTCACAAGGAAACACAGTTTGAAAGGTGATTGAAAATGATACTGACTTTTCTTGTACGAAGATAAATTCATACCTAGTTCTGAGACGGCCATTCGTATATAAATCTCTTGCTTATTTTCAGAAAAAACTCTAATGTCGATCAGGTCGCCGAACCAGAGCATGCACCCACTTCCTCCATTCCTGATGTCCATATTTGAATATGCTGTACAGTTGCACTTCTCCAAGCACTTGCTCTTGCACTCCCAAAGATTCATCGTATTGCTAAACCACGTTGATTTTGTCTCAGGCATCTTCACCCCAGCGAGCTTTCGGAACCCATCTCCTGTACAATTTAATGGAGTCTTCCTGACACAACCATTTGACCAGTCTGTCAAGTCCCAATCTGCTGGGGATTTTGGTTCAAATCCATTCAAGCAACCACACACCGGAGAGCTTTGAATATTACAGAAACCATTTGCACCACATAGTGCATATCGATCACAGTTATCTGTATTTGCAGTTTCATAAAGCAACCACTTTTGTGTTTTCTCAATCCATGCGAAGCTCGGGACATCACCATTCTCACTTGTCATGAACCTCCAATACATCGACTTATCAACAAGACTTTCTCTGTAAAATATTTCCTTGTCGTTGTAAACAAATTCATATTTGTATATAGGATTTGGTTTTATGTTAGGAACACCACTGAACCGCAGACCGTCCCACAGTCCAGATCGGTACTTCACTTCCGAACCATCCATCACAATTATCTCAGGATATCCATAAGGAGCAAGTTTACAGGAAATGTTACCTTTCGAAGGATCATCTGGTGATTTCCATGACGTCATGGACCATTCCATGCCTGTTATTCTACTCCTTCCTAGCTTCATGCCTGGCAATATTGTATCAGTTGGATGTTCAAAACTCTGCCACAAGGAATTTTCCAGGTTGTTATCACCCTCCTCTGTCACAACAAGGTTTCCTGACTCCAAAAGTTGAGCGGCTGGATTCTTCGCAGGTCTTGATGTGTTAGAAGACCAAATCACGCTCCCACTGCGATCGAGAAGGGTAAGAATTCCTTTGCTCGTCATCTTTAAAGCGCCCAACGAATCATTGAGGGGAGCTTCTCTATTGGCAACCCAAACTACAGTTTGAACTGGTATTTTCCCATACCATATACCCAAGTATCTGTTTTTGGATTTTCCAGGGCTTAAAAACCCTAATTCATAGGTTCCATCTGCTGAAACTATGGTATCGCCATCTCTGATGAACTGAGTTGTGTTTATGATGTCAATGGCTGTGGCCGTTACCCGATTCTGCAATGAGAGGAAGCAAAGAACAAGTATGGTAACACAAGCCATTGCTATTTCCATGATTTTTTCTGTGGCTCATCAGTACTTAATGAATGGCTTAAATGTGAAAATATTCATATTCGAAAACTGCATATCGAAAGCGATGTTCCACCTCTGACACAAAAAGCCGAAGCTATTTAATTTTCTGGAAATAACGTGGCTCTGTGAGGTCATCTCTAAGGACAACATTTTTCTCATACCTAATTAACCAGTAGAGGATTCCTTTTACACGTTTATGTAGACATTTTTGGGTCTACCGCAACAGAAAACACGTTCTATCCCCACGAAAGAAGCATTGAACTAATAGGGTGTTTTTGATATTGTTTTTGTTTTTGTGGTTGAGGTTTGAAAAAATCAGTTTCAAGAAAAGTATTTTTGTTGTGGTTTAAAATAAGTTGTGAATTGTTTGGTTAAAACTGTGGTTGAGTTTGAGGTTGAAAAAAAGCAATAGTAAAATGTTTGGTTACCAACTTTTCATATTACTTTTACTTTGTGAAATTACTTTAATACACACATTAATAATCATAATTTTGTAATGTATGGAATAATACACATCAAATACAGTTAAGCATTATCAATAATTTATTTGGAATCTCACTATTAAAATCTTTTAACTATTCATGAACTTAGAGCAATTGTAGCCTAGAAGGCAAATGAAGAGGCAAAAACAAAATAAAAATCAATTATTTAGCATGTGTGTTTGGTTTTTTGCACTGCAACGGGGGTGCCATTTGCAGTGGCAAAAATGGCACCTTGTGCATGAGCTGCTACAAATCATGCTTGCTAATTTCATTATGTTCCACCTGGAATGCCCGGAACGTTCCGTGCTGTTAGAAAAGCCGAGTCGAAACGACGATCCGTGCTGTTAGAGAAACCGAGTCGAAACGGCGTCGTTTTTATCTTGGTTTTAATTCTGGCCCGTTCCGGAAATTCTGGCCACAACGTCTCGGTACCGTTTCGGATGTGCGGTTCCAGCCTTATAATCTTCTTTATTTTGATTAACTTGTGATTTGTTTTTTTTTTCTAATTTTGAGATTATGTTTGTTTGACTTTGTTATATTGTATAATTTATAGTCAATTTATCTTGAATTTTAATTATGCTTGTTAAATTGATATATATATATATATATATATATGAACAATACAACCCTAAAACGGCACGCCGAAACGCTCCAAAACCGGAACGTTTCGTTACAATAGAAAAATCAGAATGATATTGACAACCTTGCTACAAATAACATCTCATTTAGGGGAAGGTAAAATATTGGCCCCACCTTGGCGCCACCTTCTATATGGCGAGATGTGAATGGATATTGATGATGAAGATGTTTTAGGGTTTTTATTTTCAACGGTAATTTTTATATTTGAACATTAAATCGTTGTTTCTATGTATTTGTCAAACTTTGAATTGCAAATAAAAAACCATGTATTTTTAGCTTTTCTTAAAACGTTGTTTTCATAAAAAAAAAATTATGTGGCCCATGTCAAAATTCTGCTTATTACACTTTACCAAACACTTATAGATACAGCTTTTTTCCAATCGCAAATTTGTTGCTTGTATGTCTTACATGAAGAAATATCTTGAGGCTCACATTATTATTATTTTTATGCAAAGAAACCTCACCTCGCCAAAAAAATACACTTTGTGTGTCCAAGTGAGCGAATAAAATCCTGGTTATCTCAGATTCTTACAAAAGATACATGTCTTTACTCGAATTCAAGATTTGCTATGCAGATCAGAAGTTTTTCTCTCTCACATTATTACCTTATCACTTGGCAATGGACATACTTGAATTCAATTCTACCCCACCAAAGAAGGCTTGGAATATTAATCACGTTGAATTTCCTGGACCTTTCTAAGAAAAAAAATGTTGTTTGAAATACTTGTATGTTTACATGAAGAAATATTTTGAGACTCACATCATTACCTTATCACTTGGCAATGGACCTACCTAAATTCAATTCTACCCCACCAAAGAAGACTCGGAGTATTAATCACGCTGAATTTGCTGGGACCTTACCAAGAAAAATATATACAATCCACATGTGACACGAGAAAGCGTGTTAGAAACTTAGCATCATTGACTTGAGTCCGGAAGATGGCGTGTTTATCGTCTACAGTAATGAGAATACATTTCATCATCTTTGAAATATATGCATGTTCACATTCTGCCCTACAGTAATGATTCTGGAATATTTCGGATCAATAGGAATTTTTCACTATTGTACATTTTGGTCGACGATTTTATTTTTTTTTGCAAAAAGGTACATTGAAAGTTTGATTTTTTTAATCATTTCCATACAAAAATTGTCCAAAAAACAAATTGAGGGGCTAGAAAATCAAATTTTTGATACCAGCTTCATTGTCAATGCTCTAACTCAGCTAATCGATCAACTCACATAAAACCTAGAATTTTTCAAACTTTTCCTTTAAAATATTGAGTCGAATTAAATACATCAATTTGTTCAACTTTTAGACTAAAAAAAGTTTCAAACAGAAAACCTTAAAAAAATATTATTTACACAATAAACATCATTTATTTTTTAGTATCAACTAGTCAACCAATTGAATTGACCATTACAAACTGATCGACTTGTTCACTAAGAGCTGAACAAACATCAAAATTTGCCGGAAAATACATTTTGTTTTAGTATTCTTACAACTTATTCCCATTAATGAAACAGAATCAATACTTGATATATCTTTAGCATGAATGAAGTCTAAATTCCTTCTCATTTCACAAAAGTGATCCATACAAGGCATTTTTAAGTTGAAAAGCATGATTGAGAAAAATAAGAAAATACTAGTCTATCATTCTATGCCCTAGGTGCTGGTTATAAAAAATACAATGCCTTCTTAAGTTTGAAAGCATGATCGAGAAAATAAAAGCTTTTAAGACCTTGAGGTTGCTCAACATACACTTCTTCAACGATAAATCCATTTAAAAATATACTTTTAACATTCATTTGGAAAAATGTGAAGTTAAAATGACAAGCATAAGCTAATAACATTCTTGTTTATTCTAGTCTAGCTACCATTGCAAATATTTCCCTATAATTTATACCTTCTTTTTAATTATAATTCTTAGCAACTAGTGTATATTTGTTTCTAACTATGATTCCATGTTCATTAACTTTTTTCCTAAACACCCCTTTCCTTCCAATTCTTAATTGATTGTTGGGCTGAAGACTAGTTCCCGACATCATTACTTTCAAGTTGATTTAGCTTATTTTGCATAGCTAAAATCCATATTTCATTTTTGAACTTCTAGAAATGATTTAGATTTTATTTAAGAAATAAAAGTAAAGTGACCATTAATATTTCAAACTGAATATTTAGTTTTTATCCCTTCAAAAGGATTATCAATAATTAATTCGATAGGGTGAGAGTTTACTTACCTTAGCTCCTTTAGGGGCACAAAGAACTTACTTACCACCTCTAGTTGATTGCTTGTGCTTGTTTGGTCCTTATTATTGCCTTCTAAGTTATTCCCCTAAATTCATCCAAAATAAAAATAAAAATAACAAAAATAAAAAATAAAAGGGACTATCATGGTGAAAGAACAAAACAAAAGAAGTCAAAAAATTTAGACGAGATCGAGAGCTTAATTGTACTTGGTTGTTCCCAAGAATAAAGAAATAATTAATTCAAATTCAAGGTTAAAATAAATGGTTATTGGACAAATTTGTGTAAGAATTAAGTCCAATAACATAATTAGAGTTTTAATAGACCAATTTGATTTAATCATGGAAAAATTAAGAGTTTAACTATGTTTAAATATAAAATATGGGTCCAATTAAATAATTTAATTAGGAGCAATGACTTAATTATAATTAATTTTTATCAAGGATTTATTCTGTGAATATTAAGTTTAAGAGTCCAATTTGGGTTTAATTTAAAAGATTGGAATCTTAAAAAACCAAATTTAAATTTTAGCAAGTCAATTGATCGAAATGAAGGGCAAATTTTCAAGATAATAAAAAGCTTAAGGTTAATTACAGAACAAATTGAAGAAATTCATTGTTAATGACTAATTTGTAAAAGGTGTCTTACTATTAGGACCTAGTTAATTGAAATCAAAGGTGAAATTGAAAAGTTAATGATCAATTGAGTCAAATTGTATAAATCCAAGACCAAGGACTTAGATGAAAACACCATCTAAATTTGGGGGTGATGTTGAAGTTTAGCATATGCAAAATTGCATATAATTGAAAGTTATAAGTGAATCTAAGGTGCAATTATAGAAATTAGAAGACCAATAACTAAATTTAATTTTGGCCATAATTCTTTAATTAAGGGTCGAAACACCCCCATTTTGAAGAAGAAAATAAAAATAAGGATCAAACAACGTGTCATTTGGTTATTGTTTATTCTTTTTTTCTTCATCGAGCTTTAAAGATTACTCGAGTTTCCATTTTTCATAGGTAATTAATGTTTTGTCTCTTCATTAAATTTGACAATCTATACACCACCATGATGACTTGATATTTGACTACACCTTGGTATGGTCCATTCCTTCTAATTGACATCATAGTTGTTGCAAATGTCGCCCTAAAGTGAAATAGTTAGACAACATTTAGTTGCCAAATTAATACTTGATGATAGCAACTTAAAACTAATGGTTAAGATACTTGACTATTTTCCATCACATATAAATAAAGTTGGATTCCATACACTAAACATCAAGAAAATTGAGTCTAAAGGTTGAAAAAAATTTACCTTCCCCCTGTTTTGTCATCAACAACTTCCTTTTTCTTCATTTTTTTCTTCACCTCTATTGGCACTACCATCTTTGGCAACGATACAAAACCTTCCCTGCACCCCCAAGAATAGTTAGATTTCCTTGTAGATTTTAATATTTAGGGGTGTAAAATTATATTGTAGAGTATACCCTCATGTATTAAAAATATATAAAAAATAAATAGGATGTTGAAATTTAGAATTTAGAATTTGGAATAGATAGATTTTAATTCAATAAGGTAGAAACTCCATCACCAAAAAAAAATCTACTTTGAACCTTAAAAAGACCAACAAATAGACATTTGACCAAGAAAACATTCCAAAAACAATGCAATTTATCTTTTGTAGGATATGTTGAGGGTAATGCGTCTTCTCTTTGCACAACTAGTCTTTTTTCTAAACTCTTACATACCATTAAGTTTTCTAGTAACCATAATATTAGGTGAAAACTCATCAGTTATATAATTATACCCAAAAAAGTTTTTTCACTTCTCAAGAGATAGACCTCCATACACATCGCAACAAAATAAAAGATAAGGTTAAATCATTGCATGATTGGTTCTTTAACCTCATATTCCTTGACATTAACCAACCACCTTCGTATTTAATTAGTGTATGGTGTTATACCTCTCAAGTTTTGGTACTTAACTTGAGAACCCTTAGAAGTTAGAATTGGAAATCCTATATTTATACAAAAAATGTTGTAGGAGTGTTCAAAAATAACATTTCTCAGGTAATATATATATATATATATATATATATATATATATATATATATTACTATGATTTCTAGTTCTTCTTTTATTTGAAGAAGTAGCTTTCCTAGTTTATTTTTTTTTTCTATAAAAAAAATTGTAATAGACCTTTGTCAAGTGATACATGGATGAAATAAAAAAGATATATTTTCAAAGTCTTCCTATAATTATGGTCTTTTTTTTTTTCGTCTTTGACAGTTGACTTGTAACACTCATATGTGCTAGAGCTCAATATTTCTTTGTGCCTGGCTGTTGTATTTTGTTGACTAATAACATGATTTGTTTGTGTAGTAAGACGAGAATACTAGCTTCTATTGGATATTACTTTTTATTCTTTACAAATTTTCATATCGAGATTTTCTTTTTCCCATTGCTTCTAGATTTCTCAATTGGAGATGCACCAATTTCCAACAAAACTGAATGAGTTCTTGGAAAATAATTTTGGATTTATTAACACAATAAGTAACTTATTAATCTACAATTTTCTATTGATAAGTTGAGATTATATTTCTTAAAGAAGGAAAAATAATAACCATAAATAAAATTAGCTACCCTTCGTGCCTGTTTGGGAGTGTAGTTACGATTGTTTTTGAAAGTATTTTTCATTTAAAAATATATTAAAATTAAGTTTGTTTTTTGTTTTTTTTATTTTAAATCATATTTGATATCAGCATATATCAGCATATCAAAATAATCTAAAAATAAAAATTTTATTAATTTAAACTTAACAATAAAAATAAAATAAAATTTATTTTTTTCAAAAAACATTTTAAAAAGCTCTCTCAAACACCAGTTCTCCGGACCGTCCCATCTAAGCAAGTATTGACCCAAATATCTCATCCTGCGTCAACAGAGTCTTCAGGAAAATCCAAAAATATAGTCATGTTCTGTCCTTCGTATCCCTGTCAAGGTAGAATTTAGAAGCAGAAACCTGCAAGAAATTAAAAAAATATTGAACCCACAACTTGCTCTGATTCTTTTTGGCCTCCAACAACATTTTTTTTTTAAGACCTCGTCCTCATCCCAGATCCTTTCCAAGCGATTAAAGTGGTTTGAGTTCACTGATTTACTCATCTTTAATTGAAAGTTAATTTGTTTGTTTCCCTACCTATCTAAAAGAAGTAGGGAACTTATTGGTAGGTATGGCAGCATGGCTTAATGGCTGTGAAAGCTACCTTGATTAAATTGTGTTTTTCTAATTTAATCTATTATCATCTTTCACACTATTCAGGAATTTGATAGCCTATCAAAGAACATTTGACAGTAACAGGCTGAGATTCATTACGATTCCAAGTTTAAATATGATTTTGCAGTTTCATTTCATTGGAATGTGACTCGTAATTGATATTGTACCTGTTGCTCTCTTTTTTTCCTTTTTGTTCTGATAATACCAGTTCTTACAACAGGAAACTCTCCCTTGAATGGATTCTTTGTAGCAATCTAAGAGTAATGGCGCAGTTGGCTGCGAATCATACAACTATTATCTCACAAGTATGGATTACTATGGATTAGTTGAGACTTGTGAAAATACATATTCCAGAGAGAGGGTGACCAACATAAGAAAGAACCCATCTTTAAGTCATGAATTCAATCTCTAGACCATCCCACCAAAGCAAGAATCATGTTAAATATGCCACCATTCATCAAAGCCTTTATTAGCTTCTGCTTTTCTGGTGTATATGGTGGATATCTGAGAGATGCATCTCCACTGAAACTTCTGTAAAGAACTGCCTTCTTGTGACTGAAAGCATCAAAAGAAAACTTACCATGGTATGATCCCATTCCACTCTCCCCAACTCCTCCAAAGGGTAAACTGGAAACTGTAACCTGCAGAATTTGAAAGTCTAGCTTCAAATAGACAGTTCAGTCAAATATAAAACTATTACTTACTGTACAAATTATGGAACTGCTTCTAAATATAAAAAATTGAGTCCTACTCCCTCCCCTTTCTTTACAGGAGTGAGTAAAGTTGGACTTGACGCAGAGTGGTACTGTCAGCACTATCGACAGTGCGGACTATTTAATAGTTTGGGGATCTTACAATCTATTCGAGGAGACAAGTGACTTAGGCTGCATTTCAGCATCAATAAATGATATTAAAAAGTTTCGGAAAGCGCATCAATATATGTGGGTCACAAGTAAGAGATGAACACATACATGCAGCACCGTGTCATTGATGGCCATTCCTCCAGAGGACACGCTTTGCACAAAGTAATTCTTTAGCTCGTCAT
The DNA here is from genome assembly GCA_032356905.1 of Salix exigua. NCBI lineage: Eukaryota > Viridiplantae > Streptophyta > Magnoliopsida > Malpighiales > Salicaceae > Salix > Salix exigua. The sequence continues at coordinate 32,887,438 of CM063603.1, forward strand.
TGTTGGTGAAGAGATATGCAGCAAGAGGCTTTGGTTTTGAATTTATCAGATCAATACTGTCTTTCACATTTTCAACCTATCAAATCACAAATAAAATGATGAATATTTGAAGCATATTGTCTTTGATTATATCAAGCATGATTGCATATTGTGACTCTTTACTCACAGTGATAATAGGAAGCAATGGCCCAAATATCTCTTCCTGCATCAGTTGAGAGTCTCCAGGAACATCCAAGAATATTGTTGGAGCAATCTTTCTGCAATAGAAGGATAAGTCATGAAGTCATGCTTTGTCCTGCTTATCATTGTTGAGTTATATTCTAGAAGCATCAATCTGCCATAAAATGAATCAAACCCACAATTCCTTCTGATTCCTTTTGCCTCCAACAACTATTTTGTTGTAAACCTTGTACTCATCCATGAGACTTTGCAAACGTGAAAAATGATTTGAGCTCACAATACGGGATATGTCTTTCGATTCCATTGGATCTGTTCCAAAACATTCCTCTATCCCTTTCCTTAGTGCATCTATCTGTTCATCAGGCATCCATCAAGAATAAATCAGTTGGAACCGACCTTCTGTTAAAGAAAAAACAAAAAGGGTAAGATAATCTTACCAACTTTGGGGCAAAATCTTTTGTTGTTATGATATAATCAACACTAATGCAAGCTTGTCCATTATTCGCCTGCCACTTGCCTGCAACGATCCTCCTTGCAGTAACCTTCGCATGAAACCAATTAGTTCTGCAGGGAAAAGAATCCATGATTGATGCATATTCAAGCTATGAACTTCATGTTCTTACTTGTAAGTCAACATCAGAATCAATAACAGCTGGGCATTTCCCTCCAAGTTCTAGGACAACAGGAGTAAGGTGCTTTGCAGCAGCAGTCATGATAATGCGTCCTACTCTTGGACTCCCTGTAAGGAATAAAAAAGGCCACTTTAGCTAACTGTCAGATGTAGAGACCTTTCTTCATAAATACTAGCTGGCTAGAGGAATCATGTCTTAGACTTTGTACTTCCACAGTTGTACCTAGTATGCAAACTCAAATGGACGATATTAGGAGTATTGAAATTCAAAACCTGTTGAAAACAATACATTTACTTTAGAATTTTTATTCATTTTTTTGTAAAGTCATGAATAATAGCAGGGGTATTCTGATATGAAGAACAAGTGCAAGGAAAAGCAAGTGGAGCAACAAAAATTTCAGTAAAAGATCTTCATGTAGGCACAAAGTGAAAATTATGTTGCTGGAACTTGTATGAGTTTGAGAATCAGGTTCGGGGCATGAGCTTGGTTTTTCTCAGGTTACCTAGACTTTTACACTGATTTCAAGTGTCCAACTGTTGTATCCTTTGTCAGAGTATTCTTATCCAAAAGAGGAACTTTATACTAAAATAAAGATTTGAAGTAACAGATGTTTGATGAATTATCTGACATCATCCAATTTATAATACCTCTAGATGGTCTTTTCAGCTAGAATTACATTAAATTATGTTTTCAACACTAACTACAGATTGTAATGCATGCCATTGGAGACATGTTGAGTCAGAGCATTTCAAAATTAAAATATTCTAGTGTTGAACCTGTGTAGAATATTTTGTCCCACTTCTGCTCAAGTAAAGCGGTTGTTTGAGGAACATCTCCCTCGACAACTCTTACAGCAGATCTGTCTAAATATTCCTCAAATAATTTTGATAGCAGTGAAGATGTAGCTGGAGCAATTTCTGAAGGTTTTAATACCGTAGCATTTCCAGCTGTTATAGCCCCGATGACAGGTTTAACTGACAACGCTGCAAGATTGAGAGAAAGGCCAACAGATATCAGCAATAGAAAGTGCAATAGTTTTTTTTTATTACTATTATTATTGTCTTTCCTATTTCAAGGACTTTTCATGTGATTAACATCATCTTGAAGCTACATGGTACTCTACATTCCCAAGTGAAACTCATTTGTGGATAGATTTTTTCATTGTGCAAAACTGAGAATCACGTTTTTTGCGTAGAGTATGGATGCATGAATCGAACATAATTTGGCTAAAATAACTCTAATTTTCAACTTACAAAATGGGTAGTTCCAAGTTGATATGACCAACACTACTCCGAGAGGTTCTGATACAATTTCTGCTGAAGAAGGATAGGTTTCCATTGAAGTTTTGGCCTGAAATATGAGGGGAGGTTGGAATTAAGATAACTTAAACTTGGTCTTTACATGGATATAGTCCCAGCAGTACTTTACAAAGTCAGTAGGGGAGTGATTTTTACTGCCGTTACCTTTTCAGGCTTCATCCAGTGTTTCAATTCTTTAAGTGCCTCCTTGCAAGATGATTTTACCATAGCAATCTGTATCACATGTCATGGTGACAGATATGCAATGCATAAGTGAGTTGGAAACAGAAGATAGAAATAGGCATTTTTTTGTACCGTAAACACATGCAAATATTTCATCAATGATACTGACTAAAGTTGAACAGTGTTAAAGAATCATCTCATCTAGAAGCTTAAGCTATTAGGTGAAGCTATAAAATATGATTTATATTATTCTCTAACATATCTCTTCAAGTGAAAACTCTTTGGGCTTGAAACTTGTCCAGACTCACACTAACATGTGCTTGATTTTTATCAAATAGAATGAAAGTGGTGGGATTCAAACTCATGACCGTTGGGGCAATAAAACTATGATACCATGTTATATAATCATCTCACCTAGAAGCTTAAGCTATTAGGTGAGACTCTGAATATGATTTATGTTAGTGTCTAACAAATAGCTTCTTACCATCAAGATCTAGTGTTTCAAAACAAAACAAAAATGAGACTATGAAGAATGCAAGCATTTTAGACATAATTTTGGAGATACGAATAGATTTAAACCTCAGAAACAAAGGCTTCGAATTCAGGCTTTGAGAGGTCCTTATAAAGGGCTTCACAAATATCTTTTTCCCTCTCCACAACCATCTTTTCAATACTCTTCAATTGTGACACTCTCCACTCATAACTCTTTGTCTTGCCAGTTCTGAAGCTTTCATTAAGTTCCTTAACGAGTAAAGCAGCTTCATTTGCATCAAAAGTTTTCTTCTTCTCCTCCATCATTACCGGTAGTTTTGAAGAAGAGCTTTAGAGAATTCAAAAAATAAAAATAATAAAAACACAGCATAAAAACTCGAAAAATTAAATTCAAATGAGGCAACTGGGAATGCAAGCAAGCATACGAGAGGCAAATACAGAGTGATTTACGAATGGGTCTGGAGGGCGGGGGAAAAAGGACAGCCTCGTGCTTATGATTGGTCTTCCATGGAGAACAGTAGGTCAAAGTTCTCCTCGCACCAGTATCAACAACACTGTTCCCCAAGACAGTAACAAAAGGTAACTGTGAGCTGCCAGACAGCCTTAATAATTTTGAAGTGACCAAGAAGATTTCTTTATTTCTTTTTATGGAGATCTTGAAGAACAACTTTAATTGAAAATCTATCTGTTTGTTTCCCAGACAGAATTATAGGCAAGATAATAGCTTCAAAAATTCTCTAATGCTTGGAGATAATATGTCTGATCATGTAAGACACTTTCCAACTTTGGAATCGAAGTAAGTATAATTCACTGGAATATGATTTAAATCACCCCCACCCCAATAAAACACACAATTGTATGGCCTCAGCCTGGACTTGCGACTTTGAATATGAATCCTAAATCCCTTTTTCTTTAAAAGAGTACCAGTGAATCACACCTTCGTTTATCCCATTAGTCTACAGTTTTTACATGTTTGTAATTCGTTGTTCTCCTCTCCTGCCTTCATTTCATTCATACTCACAAACATCATCTCTTCTAAAAAGCATAAATAAGATCTGGAATCTGATTTAAATCACCCCACCCCAATAAAACACCCAATTGCTTGGCCTCAGCTGGGACTTGCGACTTTGAATATGAATCCTGACTCCTTTTTTCTTTGAAAGAGAAGCAGTGAATCACGCCGTCGTTTATCCCATTAGTCTAACAGTATTGACATATTTGTAATTCGTTCCTGCCTTCGTTTCATTCATGCTCACAAACATTACCTCTTCTAAACAACATTAATAAGATCTGGAACATTTCACTCACACGCACACAAGTGCATTAAAGAAGCAGGGATTCAGCAAGAGTCAAGAACGAGAAGTACCTGAAGTTTTGAAAGGGCTCAACGCAGAGGCTTCTCATGATTGGGAGAGCTTCTGTGGCCTATCAGAATACTGATTGTTAGTGGGTTCATTCAGTATCACTTTCTAGGCATCAAGAACATGGGAAAACAGTCGTGGAGGTTTCTGAGCCATGAAAGAAGAGGATAATTTTGAAACTTACTTGCTGCCATGTATCTATTACGTACCTTTTGGTTTCAAGAACAAAGTGTTGTCCTCAAGAGCTCCAGAGGTGCTCTTTTTTGCAAGTTTTATCATATTAACGATTTGTTTGTTACTACTCTCAATAGTATTATTTTTGAAAAAAAAAAGAATTTATTTTTATTTTTTATTTAATTTAAAATTTTTTAGTTTGTTTAGATTATTTTTACGTGATATTATCAAAAATATTTTTTTAAAAATAAAAAATTATATATTATTTTAATATATTTTTAAATAAAAAATAGTTTAAAAACAATTACAACCATATTTTCAGATACCGAGTTAGTGATCAACCATGACCTGTTACTAGCACGACACTACCACAGTACTAGATATTGTTCGTCATTGTGTTTTAAAAATATTTTTTAAAAAAATTGAATTTATATTTTATATTTTACTTTAAATTAAAAATTTTAGTTTTTTTAGATAATTTTATTTAAAATATTATTTTAATACATGTTAAATAAAAAATATTTTAAAAAACAACCACAATCATCCTCTTAAATATACATGAATCACCAAGTGGAATCGAGTGGACCATATGGTTGGAGACCTAGAACAATTATTGAACCCCGCCTCAAACTCCCTTTCGCTTTTCTATGCTAACTTTGCTCCCATTTATTTACTGGAAAGTGATTTCTTTTTGGAAATTGAATTACATGGAAAGTGAATTCTTGGAAATTGAATTCCGATATCTGGCAGTGTTATGGAAAATAAACTGAAAAACATTTTTCAGTGTTTGTTTGTGTTATGGAAAATGAACTGAAAAATAATTTATTAATAAATTAATTTTTTTTCAAGTTTATTAAAATAATGAGGAACAAATCTTATAAATTAAAAAGTTGAATGAGAATGAGATTGAAAAAATATATAATTTCATAAATTATCTCAAATAAAATAAATAATAATCAAAATAATAGAGATCAAATCTAAAAAATTAAAAAATAAAGGTGAATAAATTAAAATAATAATAATTAACATTTCATAAATTATTTCAAATACAATAAGTAACAATAAAAAAATGAGGACCAAATTTGATAGATAAAAAAATGATAAGAAAAAAGCAAATAGCAATTATAAAAATAAGAACCATAATTAATATAAAAATTAAATTTTAAGAGATGAAATTGAAAAATAAATATTCAAAATAAATTATATATAGCAATCAAAAGTTTGAGGATCAAATTTGATATAATCAGCAAATAATGACATTTCTAAATTTTTCACAATTTCCGAAAAGTGTTTTCTGCCCAAATTTTCCGGAAAATATTTTCCTGAAAACCAAGCCAAATTTTTTCTTTGACTGAAAAGTGTTTTCTGTTGACCTACTTTCCTAATGACAAACAAACACAGAAAAGTTTGGAAACCACTTTCCTTAAAACAAACAAGGCGATGTGAAAAAGCTGAATATCAAGTTCAATAATACTAAAACATTTATTGACTCTAAATGGCTGGTTTGTCGTACAATTATTTTTTAAGTATTTTATTATTTTTTAAAAATTATTATTATTATTATTATCATCGTCAAAAAAATAAAAAATCATAAAAAATAATTTTAAACAAAAAAATTCAATTTCTTAGAATAAAAGAAATAAGGTACCAATAAGAAAGAAAAGATAGTGGAAATTTAGGTTATATTATATTGGTAACATTCAGACATATATTTTGGAAAGCATTCTCACACTTTATTATTATGTGATTCAAAAAAACAAAGAAAAAAAAAATCCAAACACCAAACTGGAAAGGTAGGTTTACAAGTAACGTTTGAACATTTGGAAAATAAAAGGACAATATTGAAAAGTATTAAACTATTGTAATAGAAGTGGAACAATGATGAATTCATAGGAACAAAAAGAAAGTTTACCCTTAGTAACGAGAGCAGAACTCGAGGCCGGTAGTTTATGGAAGTTGGTCCTCTGTGTGGACTCTCCTTGTTCGCTTGAAGAAGAAACCCTCAACTCCTTTTCTCCCTCAGAAATTTATCAAACTTGAATTTCTCATCAATAACAGATTCTCTTTCTCCAAGTCGGATTTGCATCTAAACACCGGGTAAATTGAAAAATATTTTCTTTTCTTTTTAGTGCCTGATTTTGTTCTTTGCAGCTGTTAATGGGCCATCTCGAAAATATTGGGAACTGGGTTGTGTTACATCATTAGACAAGTAAATTCAAGTGGGTGTGGTTGTCTTCCAGGGTTTATGTTGTATTCTTCAGTGTTCGCAAAATGTTTGATGAAATGACCCTCCCAGAATTGTCTTTTTTTTTTTTTCTTTTTTTTTTTGTTAAGGTTCTATTTTTTGTTAGAATTTCTGAATCTATGATACTATGATTTCCTTTTGTCTTGTTTAATAGAAAGGCATAATGATTGTATTCAAAGTAAGCTTATCTGTTAATATTACCACGCATATTCAAAGTAGCAGTGTTGTGTACAAATGAAATGACTAATTTTATACTGATTTCTTTCTATATCACTTGTTAGTTGTCAAACTGGCTCTTTCCTTCGGAGGAATCTAAGTTATTGGAGTTAAGGGCATTTCCCATCTCATAGCCTTATAAAAAAAGCCCTATAGGCAGCCAATTTGCATTTTCAATCTGATTCTCATAATCACATGCAAGTTGAGAAAAGTAGACATGAAGAAGAAACAACGAAATATTAGGGATCAGATATTTTATTGTTAATATGTAACACAATTTTTTTGATTTTATATTTGGTTTCATACATTGAAGTAGCTACTATGGAAGTCTCTAAGGAAGATGATTCACTTGTGCTTCTGGACCGAGCCTCTCGACCAACAAGAGGAAAACGGTTAGAATTCTAAACCTTTATATGTGATTTTGCTCTTAGAAAGGTACATAAGAAACATGATTTTTTAGAAAAATTTATTTCAAATATTCAGATTCTGATGCTTTTTTTTTTTAAGGATGACCAAGCTGATTGACGATGAACTTGAAGAGGACGAGTTGTTTTGGAACCAGGATGCTCTTAAAGATGTAAGTAAAATTCATATCTTCATTAAAAAAAAAAAGTAAAATTGTGTCAAACTAAATTGGTTTCATTCAATGGTGATTTTATGTATAACTATAATCAGGTCGCATGCGACCATCATGTTAAATTTAATAGGTTTCATTCATTTGTGATGTTACAAATAACTATAATCAGGTCACATGATGTCTCTTCAAAGATGGTTTGTTGAGAGTAGCAGCTTGTGCTTCATTAATCATTCATTTTTTTTCCTTTTCTTGTAGCCATGAGGCCTGTAAGTTAAAACTCAAAATTTTATAAAATGTTTGCTCATAAATTAGGAGGAGGAGGATGATAATTATCAAGAGGAGGCAGAGGTTGCTGATGAGTTTGATAGTGACTTTGATGTAGACGTGAGTATTTTTTTACTGCTGTACTTTGTGTATATATGTTTTTCACCTGTAACTAATCTTAATGCAACGACTATGGTTTTCAACTTTGTATCCAACATGAAAAAAATGTTGCTACTTACTTTTGTGCTTCATATTGGTGCTAGGAGCCTGAGCCAGATGAAGAAGCAGAAAAGGAAGTAGAAGAAAGGTTTGAAATCTATCAGCTGAAGCAAACTATAACTACTTCTAATCTGTTGAGATTTCTAATTCTTGATCATTTTTTAGGCCGCAGAACAAGAAGCGGCTTATATTTCCTGGAAAGACTTTACCAAAGAAGAAAACGAAAAAGAAAGACCTCTCAAAATTAGATAAGATTTCCATGAATGAAAAATCAATTCAAGAACCTGCTTCTCCTGACCATCAAGATGCTCCTGATGATGTGGAAGGGGAAAGAATAGTGAGGAAATCTACAAGAACCTCAGTCGTTGTTAGGCAAGCTGAGAGAGATGCAATACGTGCTGCTTTGCAGGCAACAATGAAGGTCATTTATTTGCTACTGATGACATTTTTGTTCTTTCATCATGAATGTTGCTGATAAGATTTTCCTTTCTTGTTTTTTAAGTTGCTCAATTTTAAAATGTAAAATTATGCAATCAGGATTTTTAAATATTTTGTTTTGCTCCAGCCAATAAAAAGAAAAAAAGAAGGCGAGGAGAAGAGGATGACTCAAGAAGAAATGCTTCTTGAAGCAGCACAAACAGGTTCATCTCATGATGTGCTGTTCCTGGAACATCTGCCTGATTGATTGAAGTTGTCAGATTCTTTCCTATGTCTCATATTATATCAATTTGAATGTTCTATGTTGTAATTGGCATTGGCAGAAATCGTGAATATAAGGAACTTAGAGCGTGTTTTAGCAAGGGAGGAAGAAGTTAAGAAAAGAGCAATTGTGCACAAAGCTGTGTACAGTGGCCCACAGATACGATATTTTTCTAAAAATGGCAAGCTACTATTGCTTATATCTGAACCATTTTTAGATATGCAACTGTTAATATCCATTAAAGTGCTGCTTGCTATTAAGGTCTTGATTGTCATCATAACTGTTTTATGTCAATTTGTTCATTTCTTCCAGGTTGCTCCTATCTAGAATTCAAAGGATTGTCATTTCAGTCACAGCTTTCAACGACATCTGTTCCATGTAAGTTTATGTTTAAATGCTGCTAATAATAGCATCAATGCTTCCTTTGATCAAAGCAGCAGGATTGATATTCACAAAACTGCTCTATATATTATACTTAGATTCATGTGATATTTAGGCCTCTGTCAATATTTCCTATTCACTTGGCATGATGAGCATAAAGCTTAATCAACCCTAGTATTTGATTATATAATTGCTGATTTTTTAATTCTTTTTGGCATCTCTATTTCGTCTGTATAATGTTTGAAATACAAATGGTTGTTTGGCATGGTATGAGTGCATGATGTGAGGATACCCTCACAACTGCAGTGGATATTTTCCTGAATTTTGCATCAGAATTACTGCTACTAGGAAATGCTCTCTTTTAGTTTGACCTGTATTTTAGTCTTAGACACATAATTCTCTTTTGGCTGTTGAAATGAGTGCCTACTGTGATGAAAGGTGGTGAAGACAAGTTTAGTACCCCTCTTTTGAAACTATTCTATCTCCAGATATCTATTTAAGATCTGGAAGATCCAGACATAAAATGTGCATCCTTGCCATACACAGTTTTGCTAAAATTATCTTTGCTTATGGAAAATTGAAATTTGCATCTACTTTGTGACTTGAAACATTCTTTGCCTTTTTTTGAATGTTTTAGATCTTCAGTTTTAGACATTTGAAGCAAAAAAAAAACGAAGAAAAAAACAATGCTTTATAGATCTTTTTTTTGGTAGATTACCTTTGTTATGTTTTATTTCTGTTGTTTGATAATCCTTTTGTATACCAATGACTTACCAGATCCAGAGAAGGCTATATGTGCTGTAACAGGATTGCCTGCCAAGTAAGAGCTCATTTCCACATTAATGGTCACTTGTTATTTGGTTAAAAGTATTAGCTTGAGATAACTTGTGGTTCTTTTTTTTTTTTTTGAAATGTTTGTGGACCATGTTTTTTATTTGATGTTCATCACCTTGAGTTTGATAAATTTAAATGTTTATCTATCCTTATAAAGTATCTAATATACTAAAAGATGTCAGACTCAATTATTGTGCATTGTATGTAGATTTTTTGTGGATTACAATAGTGTTACTTAGTTTTCGGTCTGGTTCAGGTCAATTCATTCGTTTCACTGTTTAACTGATATTTATTTAAGATACGAAGAAGTGCATGTAGCTCAATGGATAGAGTGTTTGTTTTCTATACAGAAGTCACTAGTTTGAACCTGTTTAGCGCATGACTTTTTATGCTGTTTTTTTTTTCACCTATACAATTTTTTTTTGTTGCTCTTTCTTTTTGTTGTTTTTTATTAGTTTTTTTTATTTTTATTTTCATGTCAAATGATTTTTTTAGCTAATAATTTTTTTTTCATTTTTTGTTTGCTCTTTTGTTAAAGTTATTGAGCTTTTTTTTTTCTTTGATTGAATTTTTTCCCCATTATTAACGCAATAATAATAATAATTTTAGTTTTTTCTTCTTGCTTCCTCTTTTGTTAATGTTTTCGATTTTTTTCTCGGAATAATTTAATAATTTTTATTGTTTTAGCAATAATAATAATAATATTTTTAGATGTTAAACCTTCGATATTGCTGTTAATATAATAGGGTGTGTTGATGTGTTTCATTATATCAAATCTTGCATGTATAGATGTTATATTTTATTTTTGAAATAGCAAAATCTATTAATTGTTTCATTCACAACAATTAAAAGACCATTGTAGCTGAGATTCATAATAGAAAGCTAGACCTCCTGATTAATTTGGAAATTATCAAATAAGCTTGTTTTGCTGGGATATGCAAAAAATAAAATTCTTCCCCTGATTACAGATCACCCAAACCCTTTTTTAATCCACATTTTGGTTCCAAAAAAAGAAAAAAGATCACCCAAAGCTCAATAATTTTAGGAGATATTGTTGAAACTCAGCAATTGCATGATTCACTTCTCCTGGAACATCTAATTGCTCTACTGAAATTAAAAAAAGCTCACAATGAAAAGTACTCAGTTTTGATTCTGAATTGATGTTCCAGGTATCGTGATCCAAAGACAGGCCAGCCTTATGCAACTAAAGAGGCTTTCAAAATTATTCGTGAACGGTATGGAATCCTCCCTCTGTATTTCTTCATGACCAATAGCTAGAAAATTTATTAGATGCTTTGCTTATCAGCTCACTTCTTGCTAAAGAAAATTCTTCAAAGCTGATCCTGACGCCTTTCATGATATCTTTGTCGGTTTGCAGTTTTATGGATGAAAATAACAATATCAAGAAAATGGCCATGGGTGATCTATTTGATTCACTTGTTGGGACTGGATTTCATGGCAAGAGGAAGCGTTTGCCAATTTCAAATAGACGCAGCATGCCACATCTCCCCCGTTTCGCGAATTTTGGTAGGACTCCTGTTGTTGATATTGAATCTTCGGAATAGAGCCATGGAATTTGGAGAATCAGTAGTTGTATTAGTTATAGCAATAGCATGACCATTTTAGCAATAGGCTTGTATAGTTGTCCGGCTTATAGAAAGATGACATTCATGAGAAAATCTGAGCAACAATCCAAATATCTAGGGCTTAATCCAGCAATTATTTCAGTTTGGAGTTTTCATTTATATTTTTTGTGGTTAATTTAGCTGCAACACTTCTCACCTTCATGTGAGTTTCATCTGATGCAAAGAAATCAACTATGAGCAACTACTTGAAGCACAGAACAAATCATGGTGTCATCTGATGTTTACTCAGTTGGCTTTCTTCACCCCTAAGCAGAAACTGACCAATAAGAAACCAAGATTTCCTGATCAGAAAAATCCAGTCCACTGGACTTCCAAACATATTTCCTTCCTGTCAAATTCGTGGAAAGACACCATGATTTGGGTCATCCATCACACACCATTGTCTCTGGATTAGTCAAGAACTCATTAACACCCTTCCCTGTATCAAAAAAATCAGACCTTGTGTGAGTCATGTCAGGTAGCTAAGAGTCAGAAACTTCCTTTTCCTAAGTCCAATTATAGGTCTAGCCGTCCCCTTTAATTGATTCTTTCGGATATACAGACTTCTCCTGTAATTTCAGTTGATGATTGCGAAGTAACCTTCTCGATACCCTAGAATATGATTTATATTATTCATTAGCACATCTTCGAGTGAAAAAAATTTGGGCTTAGAAACTTGTACAGACTCATGTTACTTTGCGTTTGATTTTTATCAAATAGAATGAGGGTGGTGAGATTTGAACTCGTGATCATTAGATCAATAAGATTCTGATATCATGTCAAGGAACCATCTCATCTAAAAAATTAGGTGAGACACAGAATATGATTTATATTATTATGTAACCGTGATTGTAAATTTCATCTTATTTATTGATTACTTTTTCCTGATTTACATGGTTGTTCCCACTGAAACAAAAATCAGAGGTTGCCTAACAAAAATGAAGGATCGAAATCAAAGCAAAGGGCATGCCTAATAAAAATTACTATATATATAAAACACTGTAGGTTTTTCTCGTGCACCAGTGCTTGTGCACCTGATATCACGATACTGCAGTGGATTGCAATAGTAGGGTTTTTTTCTTTTTTTTTCTTTTTTTTCTACTTACGTTTTTTTTTTCTCTTTTTTTAACTTTTTTCGTTTCTTCTTTTTTTTTGCTTTTTTTTCCTAATTATTATTTTTCTTCTTTTTTTTCCTCCATTTTTTCCTTCTTTTTTTGCATTTTTTACTTATTTTTTTTCTTATTACATATTTTTTTTCTTATATATTTTTTTGGTTTTTTTTTTAATAATCGGGGTGTCCGAGCTCGCTTAAATGCACCACGATTAATCTCCATATCCAAATTTTTTTTGATAATCAGGGTGTTCAACCCAACTTATGCATACCACGATAATCACCGGACCCACATTTTTTTTTTCTAAAATGCTTTCTTGTTGGTATATTTTTTTTCTTTTTTTTATAATTTTTTTATTCACTTATACATTTTTTTTATAACCAGGATCTCCGACGAGCTTAGGCACACCACGACTAATTCTTGGGCCGAATTTTTTAAAAAACAATATGGATTCTCTGCAGTGCTTTTACGCATATTTTTTTGTTTTCTTTTGCTTATACATTTTTTGTAGACATGGTCTTTCAGCCGACTTAAGCTTTTTTTCACTTATATATTTTTTTCATTTATATATTTTTTATAACCACGATCTCGGGCCGACTCAAGTGCACCATCACTACTCCTCGGACCAAATCTGTTTTTTTGATAATCAAAGTGTCCAGACGAGTGTGGACACACCATGACTAATATCCGAACCAATTTATTTTTATTTTTTTTCCTAATATGTTTTTTTGTTCACTAATCTTTGAACCAATAATAATGATAATTTTAGTGATTATTTTTTTTATAAAAATCTTTTGATTTTTTTAAAGATTTTCCTGAAATTTTAATTTATATCGATGTTCATTTTAAAAGTAATATTACTCTATTTTTCTCTTTATTCATTTTTTTTGTTTTCTGTTTCTTTATTTGTTTTTTAGATTATATGATTTTTATGATTTTATTATTTATGCAATAATAATGATAATTTTAGTTATTGTTTTTTTATAAAAATATTTTTATTTTTTTTCATGACAATTTAATTATTTTAATTTTTTTTGGTAGTAATGTTAGTAATAATTTTAGGTTTAATAACAATGATAATGGCAATAACGTCAGGATGAATTTTCAATCTATGTTTTCGTCTTTTATTGATAGAAAATTAACAACTTATTTTTTATTTGATTATTGTATGTATTTTCACAATTTACATTTTATTTTTGTTTAATTTAAATTGGATTATAAAATGAACTAATCTTAATACAGATGAACTTAATAATTCGGATATCCGAGTTTTCTTGCTTTTTAATGATGATAATAAATTTATGTTGGTTATTTCGTTTGAAGCTACTAAACAAATAAATTTATATCGATTTTAAATTGAAATATTTTTATAAAAACTTGCACTTCACAAGAATTCAACACATATTTATTATTTTATCTAAATTTATATTATAAAAAAATTACATTAATAAATATTTTTATATTAAAAAATATTGTAGCGGCGAAGCGCGTGAGCATTGTATAGTGAAGTGCTTACTGGGATCCTTCTCTTTATATTGTATTCTGTACGAACCTTCAAGATCTCGCCATTAGCAACTTTACAAAGCTTTAAATGTGCTGAAAAACCTAACTCAACTAGAAAACAAAAACAAAACAAGCGTGGTCTGCCGGCCAGACGTTTGTTTCCTTTCTATGATTCCCAAAACAACGTGTCATAATTGTTTTTCTACTTCTAATGATATGTAAATACTATAATAATTCTTATGAATTAAAAAAATAAATTATTCAAATATTAATTAAAATCTTATGAATTCAATAAACTGAGTATCAAATCTTAAAATATATGCAATATATATTTATTTTGAATCTTCAAGTATAAATAGTAAAAATTATTATTTTTAATTTAAGTGGTTATGTTCAATTAAAATACTTTTGTATTTTTTTAATTAATTAAAACTTTATATTTTTTTCTTTTATCATATATTTTCAACAAAATAATAAATAAAAATAAAAAAGCAGTACACTTTTTTTAATTAATCCATTACTACAAATATTTACACAGCATTGAATTGTTGTTATAATTTGAAGTTTTAGTGTTTTGTAAACACGTTTAATTTATAGTTGTATAAGTAAAATATAATATAAAAAACGTGTCTTTTTCTTTGTTTCAAATAGATGACAAGAAGATGTATAAAAATGATAAAATATTTTAATTAACATAAAAAAATGTTTTAATTGAACACAATTAAGTCTCCTATAAATAAATAAAAAATCATATATATTTTTTTTTCATATGAACATTAAAAAAAATAATATTTGCAAGTATTTTGAGATTTGAATCCATGAGATTTTTTCAATATTTAAATTATTCATATATTTTTAATAAATGAGAATTAATGGTGAATATTCAAGTATAAATGTTGGACCAACAAATACATAAATATTTAAATTGACAAGAGAATTCTTAGAATTATTATGGATATTCATCAATTTTAATTAGGAGTATTTTTCGCCATGATACACAAGTTGTGAAAAACTTGTCCACCTTTCAAATTAGATGAATCATGAAAGGGCACACATGGACTGTTTACATTGGGATTTGCTTGGATATACGAGTCTATAATAAATTCAAAAGGCTATATTTAATAACATGAATAATGAACAACAATTGTAAGATCTATTGTTATGATATAAGAAAATCCATTCAAAATGATTTGTTTTTCTATCTACTGTAAGGTCTTGTTTGGTATAACTTTTCAAAAATACTTTAAAAAAATATTTTATTTTTTATTTTAAATTAAATGTTCTTAGATCATTTCATTTCACGTGCTAATATAAAAAAATTAAAAAAATATTTTTTGATATATTTCTAAACAAAAACATTTTAAAAATATTTAAAATAAAATATTTTATTATTTATTTTAAATTAAATGTTTTTAGTTCATTTCATGTGAGATATAAAAATAATTTTTAAAAATTAAAAATATTTTTTAATATATTTCTAAACAAAAATACTTTAAAAATATCCATAAATATTCTCTTAAGCCGTCCATAAATTTACAAGTGACTACGCCTATGCTAAGAACTACAAATCTTTGTCTCGTTCGCTTCCAAAGCTTCTTCAAAAGCCTTTGGGTCATATACATTTCTTGACGATGAATGTTATCATTACTGTCCATTGTTCTACTCTAATATTATTCGATGCAATGTAGGTTATAAAGCATACAAAATTCAGCCCACACTATAAAAGGAATATTATCTTTTTCTACTTTGGAATCTCAATTTAAATATCTTGCAGGAGGGTTTCTTTTGACGAATTATAATAACTATAGTTTTTAATTTTATTCAAAATAGCTCAAATATTTTGTATCAATTAAAAAACATATTGTTATTTTTATCTCTGTTTAAATTTAAGTTCATTCCAAATTTTAGACCAAATACTTCCCGAAACATACCGGTTTTGTTCCCTCAATTTTGTTTCAACCAAATAATATTTTTTTAGAATAATGAATAATTTTACAATATCAATCATATCTCTTAATCCAACTGATAGATTAAGATGAAATTTTACGACAAGTCTCTTGATATATTTATATATATTATGTTAAAATTTCAAAGCAATCAGAGAATATAAAGATCTTGCAAGATTAGTGATTATATTATCATAATATTATACATGTTTACAATTTTGTTAAAAAAATTATTTCATTGTATCTTTTTTAGATTAAATTCTATAATTTTATATAATTTTATTTTTGAATTTGAGTTAATTTTTTATAAATTAAAATATTTAATTATATATATACGATAAAATATTTTTATTCCATTTAAAAAACAAAAACAAAAGATATTGAAAACTTTGATAATAATAGCTAAGCCATGACCTCACTCTTATTCTTGTCGAATTTCAAGTACACTTTTATTATAGCCACCAGTAGTGCCCATAAAAAGAATATGAAAATCAGTCTTCTACCTCCAGATTCTCCATGGAAAAAAAGAAAGAAGCACAGCCCAGCAGCAAAATGAAGAAAGCTGAGCTAGTCTTCATACCAGCACCAAGTATAAGCCACCTCGTATCCACAGTAGAGGTAGCAAAGCAGCTTGTCGACCGTGATGAGAGGCTTTCAATCATCTTCCTCATCATGAAACTACGTTCTGACCCCAAGGTTGATAGGTTTATAGATTCAGTGAGTACACCCTCTAATCGTATCCAGTTCATTCACTTGTCCAAATTAGAGCCTGACCCAAACCAACCCAGCAATTCCTTCATTTCTTTGATTGAATCCCAGAGACCCATTGTCAAAGAAGAAGTCTCTAGGCTTGTGAGGCGGTCGGAGTCAATCCCTGGCTCGCCTACGCTTGCCGGGTTTGTTCTTGATATGTTTTGCCCATCTATGATAGATGTGGCCAATGAATTCGGTGTCCCCTCGTATATTTTCCTTACGTCAAGCGCAGCTTCTCTTGGCCTTCAATTCTATGTTCAGGCTCTTCTCGATGAGCATAAAGTTGACCCTACTGAGTTCAAGGGCTCAGATACTGAGTTGGTCATGCCATGTTTGGCAAATCCTCTTCCAGCTAAGCTCCTGCCTTCTTCTATGCTTAGCAAAGAAGGGCTGCCATTTCTCATCATTCCAGCTAGAAGGTTCAGAGAAACTAAGGGTATTATGGTGAACACCTTTGAAGAGCTGGAATCTCACGCGATCAACTCCTTCTCCAATGGTAATACACCTCCGGTGTATCCAGTGGGCCCCATGTTGAACCTTAATAGAGATGGTGAACGTGACGTGGAGTCCGATAAATTCAAAGGCATCAGGCAATGGCTTGATGATCAGCCTCCATCCTCAGTAGTGTATCTAAGCTTCGGGAGCGGGGGGTGTTTCGGCGTGGATCAGGTGAAGGAAATTGCTTGTGGGCTCGAGCAGAGTGGCCATCGATTCTTGTGGTCTCTACGTCAACCACCACCGAAAGGTAAGATGGAACTCCCGAGCGATTACGCTAATCCTCGGGATGTCCTGCCCGAAGGATTTTTAGATCGGACGGCTAACAATGGAAAAGTAATCGGATGGGCCCCGCAGGTAGATATCTTGGGTCATCCATCTGTAGGAGGGTTTGTATCCCACTGTGGATGGAACTCTATATTGGAAAGCGTATGGTTCGCCGTTCCGATTGCCACATGGCCATTATTTGCAGAGCAACAATTTAATGCTTTTCAAATAGTTGTAGAGATGGGACTGGGAGTAGAAATTAAAATGGATTATAGAACAGAAATGAACTCGGATGGCACTGATGTTATCGTCAGTGCCGGGGAAATAGAGAGAGGAGTAAGGTGTTTGATGGAGCTTGACAGTGAAAAGAGGGAGAGGTTGAAGGAAATGAGCGGAAAGAGCAGGAAGGCTTTGGAGAGCGGTGGAACCTCGTCCACTTGGTTAGATCGTTTCATTCAGGGTGTGGCGGAACACCAACCATGATTAAAACTTCAACTCTCTCATTATTATTTAATATATGATATTTGTCTGACTTTTTATGATTGGTTCTCATCATCGATTTGGGAACTGATATGGAAAGATAGGTGACAATCCAATAAAGAGTTATAGCTTTTTTGAACCGTCTTTGTAGTTTAGATATGGCATCGCTATCTCTGATAGATTCAATTGTATTCATGGTGTCAGCTGCAGAGGT
The DNA here is from genome assembly GCA_032356905.1 of Salix exigua. Classification (NCBI taxonomy): domain Eukaryota; kingdom Viridiplantae; phylum Streptophyta; class Magnoliopsida; order Malpighiales; family Salicaceae; genus Salix; species Salix exigua. Next base: position 32,905,589 of record CM063603.1, read on the forward strand.
GATCGTCATAACTAACAAAAAAGCTAAATAATTGATATTTTATTTATGCCTCATCATCTCTGCTAATATAGCACACCCGCTGGAGATGCTCTAATAGTTAAGCCATGACCTCACTCTTATTCTTGTCCAATCTCTTGCCTCGGTTCCATGTTCCTGGTCTTAAGATTTTGTCCACCCAACCCATGTAAAGCCTTTGATAGTCCATTTCACTATTTTACTTCACTAGGTATTCGACGAAAATCCTCAACGGTGCCACGGCTTGGAGAGATTTTGCAAATCAACTACTAAGTACAAGGCATCCAATCTAGTGTCTCAAATGGGCACACACGCTCCTTGATGCCAACCTAGAAAGGAATTGAAGCTTACTCTACAGGCTACAAATGTGCCACTATAAAGGTAAAATACATTCAAGCTCCAATTCTTGACATTTGTGTTTGCCTCATATTGCTTCCATTTCCAGTGGTGGTATGTGATTTTCTTTGTTTACTCTTAGATATATGCAAGTATAATTTTTTTTTTAACTCCATTTGAGATCTTCCCCCTTGCTTTCTTGATGTTAACGTACATGCCTAGTAGGCCAGTAGGAGTATTATAACCTGTTTGCTCGTACTTCAATTACTTTCCTGTGCACTTAATCCAAAATGTCTGATAATTTTTTGAGCTTCATTGCTGATACATAAAATGGTGCTTGAACAAAATACATTATTTTTATGCTGACAAAAAGAAAGGAAGCTCGAAGCAACTAAAAGTTTCTACAAGTGCACGGTAGATACAAATCTACCGTGCCTCTACCAATGAGATCGAGCATCCATTTGCAGAGCATGGTTTGTTCTGACTTGATGAATGGCTTGCTTCAATAAGATCTCTTCCAGTAAAAAAACCTGGATGTTTAGGCGGAGGCAATTCATCTTCATTCCCCAGCATCAAAACCACTTGCGACATGTTCGGCCTATCTTTTGCTTTTTCTTGCACGCATAATAGACCTATGTGAATCGACCTTAGAACTTCAGATAATTTGCAAGTTTCAAATATGAATCCCCCAACCAGCTCCTCTTGCCTGCCTTCTTTAAACAGTTTCCAAGCCTGATTTTTTGAAATTTAACCACGTCATTTGAAAGAAATGTGGTTTCAGAAGATAAGAAAATGCAACAATTATGACACTTACATGCCCAAGAAGGTTGAGTTGGTGATCTGGGTGGCAGAATCCTCGGTTCCTGCACCCACTTACTATCTCTAGCACCATCACACCAAAGCTAAAGACATCAGATTTTAGCGAGTAGTGTCCATACTTTGCGTACTCTGGGGATATGTAGCCACTGCACGTACAAGTAATGTTAGTGTTAGATTGCATTTGTGAGCAATAAAAATAAATTAGGTATGCTTGATAGACTCACTATGTACCAGCCACTTTGTTTGTATTGGCTTCAGTTTCATTTCCTCCAAAACATCTAGCCAGGCCAAAGTCTGAAATTTTTGGATTCATCTCATGATCCAATAAAACATTGCTGGCTTTCAGATCTCTATGAATGACTCGTAATCTTGAATCTTGGTGAAGGTAAACGAGTCCACAAGCAATCCCATTGATAATGTCGTAGCGCTTAGGCCAATCTAGGAGTGAACTTTTTGCTTCATCTGCCCATATTTTTTAACAAAGCCAATCCATTCTGTTTTTTATAAATTCATAAATGTTTATGCAAGAATAAGAAAAAACATGATGCGTAATGACCACTGAGTTTCTCACTGAGAAAGTGGAGAAAACACTTCCTCACCAAGCCAAGGGCTTGAAGGCAACTAAACAAATGTTTGTTTTTGGTTCGCTTTTTCTCCTCAAAGTTGTGTTCCAATTGATCTATAATACTACATAGAGTTGGTTCTGGTGTTGGGATAATGACAACAAACGAGCATAATAATTGAGCTATATTTTTTCAGGTTGAGAAATCCTAACCGAAAATAAAGAAGTCCAAGCTTTTGTTAGGCAAAAACTCGTAGATCAGCATCTTTTCCTCTCCTTCAATGCAGCATCCTAGAAGCTTCACAAGATTACGGTGCTGAAGCTTCACAATATTCTTGACTTCATTTTTGAACTCATCAAGTCCTTGTCTCGAATTCTTAGAGAGCCTCTTCACAGCCATTTCTTGTCCATCTTTCAAAGTTCCCTGAAAATGATCGGTGAATATCACAAGCAACACATTGTCTTGAAAATTTTGAGAATGCTACTGTGGTCTGTTGGAACAGTTGCCAATGGTTATTGTTTTGCACATGAAAATGGTTTGTCCGGTGGTTGAATATTTCTAAAGAAATTAATCCCAGAGAACTAGTTAATGCCAAAAAAACAGCATTGCTTTTGCAGATTAGTACCTTATAAACAATTCCAAAGCCCCCTTCTCCCAGTTTATTTTCGTCTGAAAAGTTTCCGGTTGCAAAAGCCATGGTATCAAAATCAAATAATGGTAATTCCAGAGGTTCTTTCTTGTGCTTATAATTTGAACTTCCCAAGCCACCTGATATGTTTCCTGCAAGCAGAATTGGTAGAGATAGAAAAGAAACAAGGGATCACTAATCTGTTTTAAACTCAAATTTACATAGGCCGTAAAAGATAATGAGCTCTTATGATTTTGTGGATGTACCATAGCTTCCTAAAATCAAAGTGGAATATGAAATAAAATATGATTTTTAAATTGAAGGAGGGGGGTAGAAGAGCTTAGACTTCATACCGTTTTTCTGCTGCTTCCTTCTCCACACGTACAAGACCACTGCTATGACAAGTGCCAGAACACCTGTAGACAATCCAGTGCTTACCATGATCCTTCTCTTCACATTGGATTTATCATTGACCTTTGCAGCATCACCATCATCTACAGCATCGTAGAGTGAGGGGGATTCAAAAGACTAATTTGTGCCTAAAAAAGTCCTAGTCTTTGTTAATTAGGTAGCATGGCTGGAAAATTTACTTTAGCTCCGGGCAGGCAATCCTCCCTCATATTGCCAAGTGATATGTCTAGGCATTGATTTTATTATATTTCAAGATCTTCTATGCCCTATTAGATAATGAGCTATGAATGCTAAATTATCATGCTATTGAACATAAGCATAAATGTTTACAGGCACTCCCAGTGGGACATGTTCTTCTCCAGCAGTTGATTTCCCATCTTAGCTTTTGCTTAGCTTAATATTTAAACATGATCTTGGAAGATAATCTTAATGTATAGCATACTAGAAGCTCCTATAATCAATCAGTAGTAGAACTGCCTTTTCTAGTCTGAGGACAAATTCATACCTAGTTCTGATGCAGCCATCCGTATATAAATCTCTTGCTCATTTTCAGTGAAAATTCTACTATCAGTCAGGTCACCAAACCAGAGCAAGCACCCACTTCCTCCATCCCTGATGTCCAAATTTGAATATGCAGTGCAGCTGCAATTTTTCAAGCATGTGCTCTTGCACTCCTCAAGATCCATACTCTTGTTGAACCATGATGTTTTTGTCTCAGGCAACTTGGCACCAGACAGCTTTCGAAACTCATCTCCGGAGCAATTTAGAGGAATCTTTCTTACACAGCCACTTGACCAATCCATTGCGTCCCAGTCTTTTTGAATTTTTGGAACAAATCCATTCAAGCAATCACAGACTGGAGAGCTGTTTATCCTACAGATGCCATTCGCGCCGCATAGTGCATAGCGTTCGCAGTTATCTGTATTGGCTGTGCCATAAAGCAGCCAACTTTGTGTTTGATCAATCCAAACAAAGTTCTGGATATCACCATTCTGACTTGCCACGACCCTCCAAAGTGTAGAGCTATTAAGAAGATGATATCTGTAAAATATCTCTTTCTCGTTAAAAACAAATCCAAATGTGAAGATGGGATTTGGTTTTAAATGAGGCGTCCCGCTGAACCGCATGCCATTCCATGGACCAGACCTATACTTCACCCTCGAATTCTCCATCACAAGTATCTCAGGATATCCATAAGGAACAAGTATATATGTAATATTACCTCTGGAGGGATCATCAGGTGATTTCCATGATGTCATGTACCAGTCCACGCCTGTTATTCTATTCCGTCCTTGCTTCATGTCTGGCAAGAACGTATCAGCTGGATGTTCAAAACTCTGCCACAAGGAATTTTCCAAGTTGTCATCACCCTCCTCTTTCACAACAAGATTTCCCGAATCCAAAAGCTGTGCAACTGGATTCTTCGCAGGTCTTGAAATGGTAGAAGACCATATGAAGCTCCCTCTCCGATTGAGAAGAACAAGAACTCCATGGTTGGTAAGCCTTAAAATTACTCCTGATGAATCATTAAGTGGAGTTTCTCTGTTGGCAACCCAAACTGCAGTCTGCTCAGAAATTTTGCTGTACCATATCCCCAGGTATCGGTTTTTCGATTTACCTGGGCTGAAAAATCCTAGTTCATAGGTTCCACCAGCTGAAACAATGGTATCACCTTCTCTAACGAGCTGAGTTGTATTTATGGTATCGATTGCAGTGAAACTCTCTATCATCAACAACAAAGAGGAGCAGAATAGTAGCACAGGAAAGTATTTCATGGCTACTCTTATTTTTTTTTTTTTTTCATCAAGCTTAGATGTGAGAACTCATTTCAGAAAACTGCATATTTAAGTTGAGACAAATACAGATTGTCTGGCCCGAAACAGTTCCATTTGTTAGTGATAAGCTTTATTTGTCCATGACAATGACAAGCAAAGTTGATAGTCAAGTGAATGCTCGAAGGATGAGGTGATTTAGTCTAAGATTGTTGATTACAATTTAAGTGGTTGCTTGACTGTACAGGGTCACATGCATTGAGTCAAAATCCACTGACTCTATATAAATCATGGTGAAACCCTGTAGGTGTTCATGAGAGTTCAGTGGAGCAAAACATTTTAGTGGATATTTTTATCCTTCCTATTCCAAATTTGACAAGTCTTGTTTGAGTCAACCGACATCTCTTTTGGTCAACTAATGGATGCAAGTTTCAAACTTTCAATTGATCATAAAGGGGAAGTACATCTTACGATTATTTATTTATTATTTTTTATCATGAGATTGATCTTTCAACTAATCCCGAGTTAAGTTAAATATAGAGTCGATTAATAAGAATCAATACATAATACATAATATAATTACACTGATTAAAAATCCTTTTGAATTAGTCTTTTTTTTATATTATTTATGAGGAGTTTTAGGGAAAATTATCTGTTTTCTTAATTATTTTTACTTCTATTTATCTTAGAAAATTAATTTTGTATGATGGTTTTTTTTTTATATTTTGTTTAAGAAAATCAATATTGTGCACAGGAAAGTGCACAAGATAAAAATATTTTCTACTGATTTTCAGGAATTAGCTTGCTTCAATGACCTCTATAGTTTACATATTAATTGTTTGTTGCTTGTTTGGTAAATGTTTTTGAAATTTTTTAATTTTTTAAATTATTTAATTGTGCTGATATAAAAAATATTTTAAAAAAAAATTATTTTAATATATTTCTAATCAAAAAATATAATCTCCAACAAACTTTCAAATAAAACATACGTTTAAGTGTCTATCTTTTGGTAACGATTTATGTACTTCTCCTTTTTCTATTTTCTTTATTTGTACGTGTGCCAAAGGATTTCTAGTAATCAATTTTTTTTTCAATACAATGATTCTTCATTCATTTAACGAATATATATAATCCAATACATAATTATTTTCCCCCAATTTTTAAAGAAAAACTACAAAGGGTTCGAATTGTTTCAAGAGCTTCCATATGTATATATATATATAGGTTCCAACAATTCAGAGGAAATGAGATGCGAGCTTCTACTATGTTGATGATTCCCCTGCTATATGCTCCACAGCTTTTGGAATTCATTTGGAAAGCAGATCCTAATATCAAATGTAGAGATGCTGCTGGCTACTATGAAGCCATTCGAGGAGCTGCAGCAGCAGGGCTTAGGTTCTCACTCTGTTGGCCCCTCAATTTATCTTGCCTCGTCCACTTATAGCCTCCCTCAGGCCCATTTCTTTTCTCTACACACCCGTTTGATTATTTGGAGAGACCATCAATCTATGTCACCAAATCTTCGATCGAAATCATCGAGGAACTGCTGGAAGTGATTTTTCAAGATGTCATTTGTCCCTCAAAAATGGAGTCCCACGCTAGCAATGTTGACAGGGACTTGCCTCTTGCCTCCTGAGCTCTAACAGAGACTGGAGAACATTAAAAACAGAAAAGAAGATACAAGAATGAACTAATATGGTATGATAACATTCTTGTCCATGCACAGAAGAGTTCTTGATATATATATATGTACGAGGTTATAAAACTAGTATTTGACTATGTGTATGTGTAATAGATTTATAACCCTAGTATAGGCCAAGTGATTTTTTAAGTTAAGCTTTTATTAAAAAAAATCACCTTAAAATAAATTTGATGTCATCTTAAATCATGTTTTTTTCCCTTGCTTCAAAATAATATTGTTATGTATTTTCAAATTGTTTTGATATACTAATGTTAAAAATAATGTTTTTTTAAAAAATATAAAAATATTATTTTAATACATTTTTAAAACAAGAATATTTAAAAAAAAACAATTACAAATCGAGTTTAAAATTAAACTGAAAGAGTGGGATACATGAACTTAGACTTTCATAAGGTGTACTGTTTTTCAGCTGCTTCCATATCCAAAGTGATTACAAGACTGTGGTTAATGCCAAGAGTATCAGAACTCCTGCTGACACTAAAGTGTTTTTAATGATACTTCTCTTCACATTGGATTTAGGATTAATCGTCACATCATCACCATCATGGAAGAGAGAGTGTGGGATTTGAAGACTAATTAACATCAAGATTTTTAAAGGAAATTATTCTTCTTCTTTTTTTGCTAAATTGTTTTTATTTTTATGTTTATCTAGGATTGAAAGTTACTAGATTCGGATTCCAACAATGTTGAATTGTTTTTATTTTTGTAAGATATGATAATTAGGTGTTGCAAGTAAGAAAGAAGAAAAAAATTACAACTTGGATTTATAAAAGAAAAGGAGCTAAAAAGAATTAGATAAATGTAATTCTTTGATACTCTCATTATTTTTCCTGCCACTCTCTTTGTTAGTGTCATGGATGATTGATTTGTTAAAAACAATGCTGTCAATTTCATTATGTTTGGGCTAAAATGGTCAATATATCTTGTATCATTTAAAAAATAAAACAAGATGGAATAAATTTCATCTTGCTTATTTAAGATTTTTTTGTCAAGATGTTCCAAGTTTACTTCGTTCGTTCTATTCCATATAAAAGTTTGACAAAACTAAAGTGTGGTTTTACTTGGTCGTTATTTGTTTCAATTTGATGACTCAACAAAGATAAAATATTAATATTATCATATTAATAATAGTTTTGAAAATTATTATTACAACGAATTGGTATTACTATTTTAAAAAATAAATTTATCAATAATATATATGATTTATTTTCATGTTGTTTTCTTTGATGATTATACTTTTAGGAATTTGAGCAAAACAATTAATGTTTTTTATTTCAGTAACCTTAATAACATTGAATAATTCAATGAGTGTATTTGTGAAAAACCTAGCTTTTTTGATCGAGAAGATTTAAGTCGGGAGACTATTGAGGATTTTTTTTGTCTACTTTGAATTTAGAGCATGAAGAGATCCATTTTGATGGTAACTATGGACTTAGTGAAAATGACTATATATTGGAATTAAAATGTCTAGTCATAACTTTATAAAAATGACCATGTATTAGAATTAAAATGAGTAGTCAATGGTATTCCCTGAATATCACCACAAAATCAAGAGTATTATTTCTACATTAATGATAAAAATGAATGCTTTCTTTGTATTAAAACCTTTTACTTTCTCAATGTTTAAACATTTTATTTGTGTTGAATTATTTTAAGTTAAAGTTCTGTTTAGTCTTAATTGATAAATATTTATGAATGATTTAAATTCAAATTCAAGTTGTGATTGTATTGCATAATATGAATTTAATTTATCTTTGAATTTCAATTCAAATTATATAAGTTAAATTAATATTTGGATATACTCTAAACAGAATACTAAAATGGTCCAAAACTAAAAATTTATTACCCTAATAAAACAACAAAATATGCCAGACATTTTAAAAATAGTCACCCGAAAAGGTCAACATATAATACAACAACGAATCTGCGGGGAAGGCAACATTCCATTTAATATTCGAAAACAACAGTTTTCGTTTGTTTCTAGACGATAATGACAGGCAAAATTGATAGTCAAAGCTCAAAAGAGAGCTGAATGAAGCGGTGATTGTCATTCTAGCTGTGCTGTGGACAATAGAGAGCCTACCCCGCTGCATTAAAGTCAGAAAGTTTGCCGTCTACAATAAGAAGGCTGCCCCCACTGCATCGAAGTCAAAAAGTTTAACCATGATTTCTCAAGGAAGATCTTGAGAGTACAAATACCTTCGCAGTGCACTAGTGATGACCTAGCCCTTACTGGGATTTCTTATTTGTTCTGATCAGTAAAGTTAATGTACTGTTAACTGTGTTTTGAATGCACCAGGATTCCACCGCAATGGTATTTTGTTGTGGCTCGGCTAGTTGCCATATTGAACCTATTCAGGACCAGAAATGTGAGCTCAAAAGAAGCCAGGAAGACAAATGAGTGGTGTTGATTTGATAGCAGCTTGTCCCTACAAATGATACATGCAAGACTAGATTAGTTTCACCAATTTGAAGTTTAGGTTGGGATTCTTGTCGTTTCACATGGAAATCAACAGCAAATATGGAATATTTTTCTAGTGGTATTTTTTACCCTGATACAAATTATAGCTCAAAAGACAGAGTGAGGACTTTTGGAAGCATACAACTGTAAGAATAATATAGGGGAGGGTTCAGAGCTTGAGATGTATGAAACTGGGATCAATGGAAGCTAGCATTTGAAACTTGAGAGTACAAACAATTAATGGGGAGGCATTCCTGTTGATCTTCAACTTCGCATAAACCAAAAGCCTGGACAATTACAAAAATGTGAACTATCTTGCTTCTAGTTGTGTCATGGTGATTTCATTTGTTGAAACCTTGCTCCGAGTTGATGAAGAAGTTGCTCTACCAACATCCCTTGAGGTAAAGAAACCAGGTTCTTTCGGCCGAGGCAATTCACTTTCACTACCCAACATCATAACCACTGCCGACATGCTCGGCCTGTCTCTTGGACTTCGTTGCACACACAATAGACCTATTTGCATCGAACGCAGTACTTCATAGAAGTTGCGTGATTCCACAATTGATTCTGCAATAAGCTCCGAGGACCTGCCTTCTGTAAATAGTCTCCATGCCTGGCATTAAACACTATATTGGATTGCAGCTTGGAATGCAGAAATAATCAAATGGTTCTGCTGCGAAACTTACATGTCCGAGAAGGTTCTGCTTGTGGTCTGGATGACAAAATCCTTTATTTTTCTTGCCACTCAATATCTCTAGCACCATTACACCGAAGCTGAAGACATCTGATTTCACAGAGTAGAGCCCATCAATTGCGTACTCTGGTGCTATGTAGCCACTGCAGACAGATATTCAATGTTAGAAAATGCTACATCACATTTCAAGAACTGGAAACAACCGGAAAGTAGAAGACCACTTACTATGTTCCCACCACCATATTTGTATTGGCTTCAGTTTCATTTCCTCCGAAACTTCTAGCCAGGCCGAAGTCAGAAATCTTTGGGTTCATTTCATAATCTAATAAAATATTGCTAGCTTTCAAATCTCTATGAATTATTCTTAGTCTCGAATCTTGGTGAAGATAAAGGAGTCCCCGAGCAATCCCATTGATAATGTGGAAGCGTTGAGGCCAGTCTAGTACCTTGTCCCTTGTTTTATCTGCCAAAATATTGTTAGTTGAAAAAAGTAGGATTTGGAGTTTGCGTGTCCACAAAATTAAGCGAAATACAGTAGCTAAATCTGTAAGGGTTTTGAGACACATACCGAAGATAAAGAAGTCCAAGCTTCTGTTGGGCATGAAATCATAGACCAGCATCGTCTCATCACCTTCAATGCAGCAACCCAAGAGCTTCACTAGATTTCGATGCTGAAGTTTCACAATATGCATGACTTCGTTTCTGAATTCATCGAGTCCTTGTTTTGAATTCTTTGAAAGCCTCTTCACAGCTATTTCTTGACCATCATTTAGTTTTCCCTGTAAATAGTCACTCCACATTTTACTAAAACTGACACCTTGCACAGAGCTACATCAGCGCTGCCAGTAGCTTGAACCACTAGATTTCGAGAATGTCGACAAATTGTGTGGCTGTTTATCAAAGTATTACCTGATAGACAGTTCCAAAGCCACCTTCTCCGAGTATATTGGCCTGAGAAAAGTCATTGGTGGCACGAGACATCGTACTTATATCAAACAAAGGCAATTGTAGATCTTCCTCCTTACCTTTATTGCTTCGACTTGTTTCCCGAATATCTTTATCTTTTCCTGCGAAGTATCATAACAACGACTTGATAAGAAAAAAACTTTCATCTCTGTTCTGTTGAATTTCAAATATATTGAGTTCCCTTACAAATTTCCGCTGTATCTCATATAACAAGCTTGAAAAGGACTAGACGTAGGGAATTTATGATTTAATGGAATGGAGAGCTTACTGTTTTTCAGCCTCTTCTTTCTCCGGTGAAGCAGGATCAAGGCTACACTGAAGAACAGTGCTATAGATAACACAGAAATTACTATCTTCCACTTCGTTCTCTGATTTCTGTGGCATTTTCTGACATATTAAGAGAAGCTTGAAATTAGAAATCGTATGCTCTCAGTGGTTGATTAGCATGGACGACTCATTATCCATAGTATCATAAGTTCAAGTGTAACATGATTCATGAGCAAGAGCCAATCAGAGAAATTAGCACAATACAGCATAGGCAGTAATTCATGCAGGATCATCTGGAGTATATCTGCATCTGAGGAGAGAGGATTTCGTACCTAGATCTGATGCAACCATCCTTATATAAATATCTTGCACATTTTCATTGATCTGTCTCATATCAACCAGGTCACCAAACCAGAGCAAGCACCCACTCCCTCCATCAATGCTAATGTCCAAATTTGCATAAGCTGTACAGGAGCAGTTCTTCAGGCATGTGCTTCTGCACTCATCAAGACTCATGGTCCTGTTAAACCATGATTTACTTGTTTTAGGAAACTTTAGGCCAGAGTACTTTCGAAACCCATCTCCAGAGCAGTTCAATGGAGTCTTTCTAACACAACCACTTGACCAATCCATTGCGTCCCACTCTTTAGAAACATTTGCAACAAATCCTTCTAAACAACCACATACAGGGGAGTTGTTGATACGACAGGTGGCATATGCGCCACAAAGTGCATAACGATCGCAATTATCAGTTTGGACTGAAAGATAAAGCTCCCAAGATTGCGTTCGATCAATCCAGGTAAAGCGCTGGATGTCACCATTCTGATTTATCACCATCCTTGACAGAAATGAGCTGTTGACAAGTTTATAGGTGTAGTATTCCTCGTCACCATCATAAACGAATCTGTATGTGTATATTGAATTTGGTTTCAGTTGAGGAGTACCACTGAACCTCATACCATTCCATGGTCCGGTCCGAAACCTCTCGTTTGAGTCCTCTCTCATAATTAACTCAGAATACGCAGCAGGATCAAGTCTGAAAGAATAATTACCTGTAGAAGGGTCATCCGCTGACTTCCATGATGATATGTACCGATCCAGACCCGTTACTTTATTCCTTCCAAGCTTCATCTCTGGCAGGAACGTATCACCAGGATAGTCAAAACTCTGCCACAAGGAATTTTCCGGGTTACCATCACCCTCCTCTTTCACAACAAGGTTTCCTGAATCCAAAAGCTGCGCAATCGGATTTCTTGCAGACCTTGATGAGTTGGAAGACCATATTGTGCTCCCTCTTTGATCAACAAGGATAAGAATTCCTTGGCTAGTAATCCTTAAAACACCTGATGAATCATTAAGTGGGGTTTCTCTGTTTGCAACCCAAACTACAGTCGGGCTAGATATTTGGTTGTACGATATGCCCAAGTAACGGTTGATGGAGCTGCCAAAGCTGAAAAAACCCAGTTTAAAGCTTCCACTAGCTGAAACAATGGAATCCCCATCTCTAAATGATTGATGAGTTGTATTTATGGAGTCAACTGCTGTGGATGGTATTATAATCAGCAACAAAGACAAGCAAAAGAGAAGCAAAGTAATGTAATCCATTGATATTCACTTTGGTTTTGGATGCAGTGCCAAACTATTATATTGACCAGATTGTAAAATAACCAACGGAGAGAAAAGGGAGGAAGGAAGATTCAAGCCCATTGAAATGATCTGCTGAGAAAGCTATAGAAAGTAGCAAATGCCATCATAGATGTGCAGTATGGCCCTTTGAGTGCATAAAAGTCTAGAGACTAGTCGGCTTGTCATATCAAGAAAGAGAACGATACTTCAATTGCTGCTTTGCTTTCAACAGCTTGACATTGACCTGCACATTGCTCTTAGCATTGACTTGCCAAATTATGCGAGGAAGAGGCTATCGTCACTGGCGTTCCACGCGTACAAAATTACTGGCTAACATTTTTCGATCAAATTCAAAAATCTAAAAAAAAAACCCTCAATTGGAACGTTAGATAGTGTTTGGAACTTTGGATAGTTTTTTTTCTAAACAATGTTTCGGTAGTGTTTGGAAAATTAAAAAAAAAATATAAATGCTCACTGTGCATTGTGCTTTATGAAACAATATTATAGCAGTGTTTGTTATTGTGCTATTTTTTTAAGAAAATATTTTTATCTTGAAAATATATTAAAATAATATATATTTTTTAAAATTTGTTTTTAAAACGATTTAAAAACATCTAAAATACTTAGCAAAAATATTCAATATTTTTTAAAAATAATATTTATAAATAAATATTTCAGCTTCACAACAACACATGTAAAATAAAACAACCTGATCAATAACATAATCTAAATTATGCACGATAAAAAAATAAACACTTTTATTTATTTTACTTCAAATTAAACATGTTGTGTCGCGATGGTTGTTTTTTGTGCTTCGCCCGCTAAGAGGGAGATGGCATAGAAAGGAGGGTTTCTTATAATCATAAAATTATAATTATAAGTTTTAGGAGTGTCATCCTAGTATTAAGATTACTAGGAAACCTAATGGTCTGCGAGAGTTTGAGTAAATAGAATTGTTGTGTAAAGAAAAGACACATCACTCTCACTGCACCCTACCTAAGGTAAGCTGTATTATTTTTTAATTGTTTTTCTAAGTTATATTTTTCATTTATTGGTATTTTCTAAGGTTCTAAGTAGATATCTCTTCATGGGGAAGTCTTTACCTCATTAGGTTGAAAACCTCACCATTCTAAAGTTTGAATTTTAGCATTGTATTTATTATTATTTTTAACATTTATAGGTATACTTTACAATGTAATTTTACACATAGATAATTAAAATTTACAATCATGTTTTTATGTAAATTTTAATTATCTATGTGTAAAATTACACATATATATATATATATATTATCTGAACTCTAACGGATAATCAAAAACTATTATGATATCCCATTTTTTGTTTCAAAACATAAGAAAAATGTGATTTTTTCTATGAATAATATACTTGGAAAAGTTTTAGGATACGGTTGTATGCACGAAAATAACGTATTTTTTTAAACATAAATGCATTTTGTATTTTGAATATTTTTTATGCAATTTTTTTTATATATTTTATTTTGCTGGGCTACTTGTCTGGATGGGCATAAAGAACCATCAATTTAGGGCTAGACTGCCAACCTAGGTGGGCCGAATAAACCATCCAATGTTCACCATGTGAACAGTAGGACATGAATTAATTCATTCCTTACTCTTTACCTGTGATGAACAATGCAAGGAGGAAGGGAAGGGACACGAAAGGTGCACCTGTTAATGTTGTCATGTAGAGGAGGTCAAGTTGGTTCTGCAGATGGTGACAATGTTGATTAGGTGTGAGTATTTTCGATTCGATTTTAATAAAAAAATAACCAAATTGAAAATTATTTATTTATTAAAAAAAATAACAAAACCAAACCGAACCTAGAAAAAAAAAACCTGACCATTTTCGATCTGGTTTGGTTTGGTCTGGTTTTATGAAAAAAAATAATTGGGAAAATCAGATTTATTTTTTGGGCTTTCTAATGGGCCCTCTTATGGGCTTATAAAAAATATTAACAAAATCTGCTTCCCAGTGTAATTTAATTCTTTTTTGCAACTATATATTAATTTGTATTAATTATTAGTGTTAATATTATGTTTATTACATTTTTTTTTACTTTCTAATATTATTGTTTTGTTTTGTTTAATTGAGTAGCAATTTAAATTATACAGTTGATCAAGTTAAAAATTAAATTACAAAATTTGCCTTCCAAGGACTTCAAAACAAATAGCAAGCAACATTAACATAAAAAAACTTCAATAAATACACTAGGTTTTAAATTAATTATCATTTGTTGCTGGATGTAACCTTTGATCTATAATTAACAAATGAAAATATCAGATATATGCATAATAAATTTATATTTGCAATATATATATATATACACACACACACATGTCAATTATTACATGGGGAGGAGCATAAAAACCACAAAATAAACAACTTAAAGAATAAATATGTAAGCCTCAAAGGCTCGAACAATTATAATTAGATTACTGCAAAACAAAATTAATATTCTTATAAACTTTAATTGTTTAGCACACAATTTCAGTTTGCTTAACAGTGGATTCGACAACATCAACAAGTTCCGATATCCACAAAATTTATTCTATGCTAGTTGAAATACATTAAAGGACTTGTGAATGCCTGAAAAATCGCATGCTTTGTGTTTCAAGTCGCATAATTAAAGAAAAATCATTCTTAGTTTCCTCTTATAAAACTATGCACAACAAAATAATTGCAAGAATAACTCTAGTCTTTAGGCAAGCAGAACAATCAATTCCACTGATCCTATTTGCTTACATTTCCCATAAGAAAGTCTCTATACACATATTAGCTACAAAATCCCATCAACAATAAAGAGATATACATACCATGGTTTCCAATACGGAACCAGAGGTGAGAAAAAGCCATAAAAAATTCTCTACATAGACATATTAGCTACAAAATCTCAACAGCAACAAAGAGATATACATACCATGGTTCCAGATACCAAATCAGAGGAGGGAAAAGGAAGGGAGGGCCATAAAAAATTCTCTACACGGACATATTAGCTACAAATTCCTAGCATCAACAAAGAGATATACATACCATGGTTCCCGATACCGAACCAGAGGAGGGAAAAAGGAAGGGAGGGGGCGACTAGGGTTAGGAATGCAAATTATAGAGTAACAAAGGGAAGTGAAGGGGTGGCTACGGTTAGGAATGCAAATTATAGAGTAATAGAGGGAGAGGAGGGAAGGGAGGGGCAACTTGGGTTAGGCATTTAGGAAAGAGTTAGAAAGTTTTTTTTTTATATTTATAGTAGATTCATTAATTGTGAACTAGTTCGGTTCATTTTAGTTTATTCGATTTTTGCTTTACAAAACCGATACCGAATCGAACATTTTTTAAAATTTTAAAATCAATTTAATCGGTTTTTTTATCGATTTGGTTTTATCGGTTATATTTTTCAGTTTAATCGTTTGACTGATTTTTTTACTCACCTCTAGTATTGATAATGGTAGCTGGTGATTACCGTAGGGAGTGGCGAAAAACTTTTGCTGAGAGAGAGAGGAGACGACCCCGCTGCTAGTTTTGTCGCTGGAGGGGAGGGAATTGTTGTCGCTATTACTTGATACAGAGTAATTGTCTTTGATGCCAAGGGGCTACCGCTGGTCTTGTTAAACGGAAATGCAGTTGTTGCAAAGGGGGATGAAAGGCTATTGTTGGCCTAAACCGGGCTAACAGCTTGAGGGGAGGAACTAGGACTGTGGCGGCGAGAGGGAAGGAGAAGGCTCAGGCTAGCTTGAGGTTGTCGGTGTTGAGGAGAAAGAAGACACTGCCACCATCGATAGGGATAAAAAAAACCTCTGTTCCTTCTTTTTGTTTTTTCCTGCATGTAGTTATAGGAATCTGACAACTCTTCAGTTAACCAATGCGTGTTTGTAGGTTGTTGTAATGAAGAAGAAAAAGGCAGGCATGCACTGTTACATATTAGTGCACATAACACTGTATTTTGACTACTTGAAAATTCTAGAGAATGACACAAGTTTAAATTGGTCCATCAATTTATAATTGTGCTTTTAATCAACCTAAAACTTTTAATTTTATGTAATTTTATACCCACCATAATTTCAATAGTAACTTTAGATTTATGAGTCTCTTTTACTTCAATCCTTGATCTTGGATTTATATAATTTGACCCTCAATTGACCATTAAACTTTTGATTTTCTTCAATCTCACCCTTGATTTCATCCAATTGACTTGATAAAAATTAAATTTGGTTTTTAAAAATTCCAACCTTCCAAATTAAACCCGAATTCAGTTTCTAAACTTTTGTTTTTATCAATTAAGCCCTTAATAAAATTAATTTGACCTGTTTAAAGTATAATTAAGTCATTGCACTTAATTAAATCCTTCTATTGGAGCTGAAAATTAATTTATAAACATAATTATACTTTAAATTGATCCACAATTAAATCAAATTGGCCTATAAAAAATATAATTATATCGTTCGACTTAATTTTCATGCAGTTTTGTCCAATAATAAATTAATTTAGCATTGAATATGTATTTTCTTTCAGTTTTAGGCACAACAGAGACATGATTTGGCTTTCGAATCCATTCAAAATTTTCAACTTCATTTTTTTTGCGACATCAACCTTTCTATTTTATTTTTTAGATAATATCCATAAATATATTATAACACATTGTGTCAAAAGCAATATGTTTAAATAAAAAAACAAAATGCATCATTATACCAACAACTATTCTTTCATTTTTTTTTATGATGAGTTTTGAAAGCTAACAAATTAAAGAGTTAATAAAATTACTTCAGATAATTATTGATATTTGATTAACCATGAAAAAAAACAATAAAACAAGAATTATTTAAAATTAATTTCTTAATAATATGTAATTTATTTAAATCATAATTATTAAATAATTTTTCAACACATCAACAATGCAATCATAGATTTCGTGTTGAGAATGATTGTTAAAATCGACAGCCCTTTGTTGACAGCTAAGGTGGCTCTTTTTTCTTCAAGGGTGGTCCAACTGTTTTAAACTATAAATTACAGGATAGTCCTCCAAATCTTATAATCTCCATCAGGGCCCCTTCCGGGATTTAAACCTAGAAGAAAATAATAGAAACCAGTAACCTACAATCACTTGGACTTCTTCTTGTAGACTAAAAACGTGGACGATGCTATTGCTATGCAGCCACGAATCCAGACATAGCTTCTGGAGAGCTAATTAGATGTAACATTTAAGTTTCAGGGGCCTATATGCACATAATTGTTCTGAAAATTCTGAATTTTGAAAACATTTTAAGCTTCAGAGCACTTAAAACATGTTCACTTTCCCACGAAGTAATGTTTGTTGGCAGATATTTGTTTGGATTTTTATTCTTTTTAAATATTTTTTTTTTCAAATTTGATAGAAATTTGTTGAAAGAAAACGTTAATTAGGTTTTATAATTTATTTTTTTATAATTTTATAGTAATTTTGTGACTTGGGTCTCATATTTAGTAGGTCAACTTGGATCGATTTTTTTTAATAGAATTTTATCTTTCTTTGATCGATGAATTTCGTCTAATTTGAAGGACGTGTATCTTTTGAACTTGGATTATGCGTGACTTACATGAAGTATTGTAATGTTTTTGAACCGGAATCAAGTTGTTAACCCGGCCGGTTCTGCCTATTATTTTAGTTATCTTGTGGTAAAAATTGTTTTTTGAAATATTTTTGGCTCTAATTAAAAATTTTTTTTTAATTTTTTTTTATATCATCACATCATAACAATCTAAAAGTATAAAAAATATTAATTTGAAACTGAGAAAATATTTTCAAAAGGAATGGTTGGACCGCAAGCATTAAATTGATATTTTTTAAAATATTTTTCATTTAATATACTTAAATAAAAAAATGAAAATACATTTTTTTTAATATATTATAAACCATTTTAAACTCCCATTAGCCAACACAAACTAAATTTGGTTAGATTAATGATTTATCATTGTCCAATGACAAATCCAATAAGCTTAGAGACCAGAAACATGTGATCTCCAAGTTAATTCAGTAAATTAAGATTTTACAACTATTACTACAACATCCTACTTTATCTAAAGACAAAACCCCATTATACTAAGTGATGGTTGAAAGTGTTTTTTTAATTAAAAAATACATTAAAATAATATTTTTTATTCTTTGTAAAATTATTTTTGATATTATCATATGAAAATAATCTGAAAACATCATTTTTTTTTAATTTAAAGTAAAAAATAAATAAAAAATTTATTTTTTTTCAAAATCACTTTTGAAATGAAATGAAAAACAGGATATAAGACAATTTGATATAATATGTTATAATCAATTTGATATAATATGTTATAATTATTTTGGTTTGAATGTCAAGTTTAATTTATTTTAAAAAATAAACATAAAATAAAATCAATGATCAAGAAAATTGGCATTTTTTAATGATACCATCCACCACTCACAATGACCAATCCACGTAGAAATTAATGAATATATATATATATATATATATATATATATATATATATATATATATATATATATATATATATATAACAAAAGTCATAATTATCACTACTTGGGTTATAAGTTAAGGGGTGGATAGATGTGTAACACGAGCAAGCCAGCCGTGACTAACACGAGCAAGCCAGCCGTGACTAACACGAGCTCGGCTTTATTCGGACTGTCCTCGGCTTTATTTGGACTGTCCTTGGTATTCATGCCCGGACCTTAGCATACGCCAGCCAAAGCTTGGATATTAAACTCGGACGAATCATGTGGGCCGAACCGAGACTCGGTAGATTCAAACTGAATTTTATAATAAATCAAATTAATTTAATCTAATATTACTTGATTAAAAGTTTAAATTGAATATATTAATTGATTTTTTTATGTTTTATTCGTTACTAGAGCGTAGTCCAAATCCGATTTAATAAATGTAAATCACACAATAATAAACAAAGCATTAAAAAACAAAAAATATATTTTAATTGAAAACTTTAAAAAACTACACTTTTTGATGACCTTATTAAAAAAGAAAAATCTACGTTCGAAATATTTATACAAATCAGATGTAATTCATCCTTTCTTGCTCTTGAAACTCATCAGAAACTTCAGCCTGGGAAATTAAGGAGATAAATAAATTTGACTGCCAATCATGATCCTGATTTTGCTCTTAAGAAATTCATGGCTCTTGAGGATTACAAAATTTAGATAAATTCTCGTTCTACCTAGGATCGATCAGTGTGACAGTAACTTCATTGACAGAACAGGATTCTGGCTTGCTCGAGGAAGAACTTGCATCAATCAACTTTCTTTCGGTGAAAAAGCCAGGCTCTTTTGGTTGAGGCAGCGTCCCCTCGCCGCTTAGCATCAGCACCACCGTTGACATACTCGGCCTGTCTTCCGGGGAGTGTTGCACACATAATAGACCCACATGGATTGACCTCGTCACCTCAGTTAGATCGCAGGTTTCCATTATGAAATTATCATTCAGCTCTAGAGGTCTTCCCTCTTTGAACAGCTTCCATGCCTGAAAATTTTAAGACACATTTTGTTAATACTTTAAAATAACTAGAAGGGAAAAAAACGCATCCGGAAAACACATTTTGTGGCCTCAGTTATGCGGGTAAAATACTGGTTGTCCTAGATTCTTAAAAAAGATACACGTCCTGACTTGAACTTGAAGAAGAAAAAAGATCGCCAAGCCCTTACATGACCAAGAAGGTTGAGTTGATGTTCTGGATGAATGAACCCTCTATTTCTCTTCCCACTTACAATCTCTAACACCAAAACTCCAAAGCTAAATACATCGGATTTTATGGAGAATAGACCATCGATTGCATACTCCGGTGACATATATCCACTGCAAATTATCAGCGAAATCAGTAAATGAATCTCAAGCAACATATGAGGGTACTTGTAAAACATCTTTTACTTGTTGAAATAAGTAGGTGAAAAAGAGGAGGACATTAGTTTCTTACTATGTTCCAACTACTCTTTTTGTATTTGCTCCTGTTTCATTCCCTCCAAAACTTCTAGCCATGCCAAAGTCTGAGATTTTAGGATTCATCTCATCGTCTAGTAAGATGTTGCTAGGTTTGAGGTCTCTATGAATGATTCTTAATCTTGAGTCTTGATGAAGATAAAGTAGTCCTCTCGAAACGCCATTGATGATGTGAAACCTCTTGGGCCAATCCAGTAACTTGCTGTGCTCTTTATCTGTCCCATCAAACATTTATGACCATGTTAATCCATAATGACACTCAATCATTTTACTTGGTAGATCTTTTATGCTATAAATAAACATACCAATGTGGCAGGTTCATACCATTTATGTAGAAATCTAAGCTTTTCTTGGGCATGTATTCATAGATCAAAATCTTTTCATCGCGTTGAATGCAATATCCTAGAAGCTTGACAAGGTTTCTGTGCTGAAGTTGCGCGATGCATTTAACTTCATTCATGAACTCATCAAGCCCTTGTCTGGATTCCTTGGAAAGCCTCTTCACAGCTATTTCTTGTCCATCAAGAAACACACCCTGCAAAATATGCATTTAAGCTAGATATTACAATGATTTTTTTATGTTAATATGTCATTTAGACGCTCGTGGACCTCAAATTTCATGTATATTAAGCTTCAAGTGTTACCCTATAGACAGGTCCATACCCACCCTCCCCAAGAAAATGGGTGAATGAGAAGTCATTGGTAGCTTTAGCTAATGCAGTGAAGTCATAGTGTGGTAGATCAAGATCCTCCTCATGGTGAGATATGGAGAAGGTATCTTCTGGAAGCTGTTCCAGCCCTGTGAAATGGCAAAGAGGGTATAAACAATATATATATGGTTGTAATCTTGTTACTAATCCTACAATTTATAACCTCATTCATCGCATTCAAAACTAAACAAACGCTAAAGAGGATCAAATATGAACTGATATTTGAAGGCAATGTTACTTACTTGACCTACCATGACTGGAAGCATATCTCTTTTGCTTCTTCTTTTTCTTCCGTATGAACACATATATGCCCATGCATATGACGAACATTGATGCTAATATTGAACCCACTATAACACCAACTTTTTTATTTCCTTTGGGGCCCCCTTGTTCTTGATTTGCAGCAGCTACAAGAAAATTGCATCATGGGTCAGTGATCAGTTTCTAGAAATGTCCATATGAATGCAGAGATACAAACAACGGATTTTTAATTTCCTTTTCAGGATTACATTTTATCCATCAGCAATTTGACCAGATTAACATGACTTCGGTAACATCATGGACGAATTTGACCAGAATACTCAATGGATTCTAAAATTTTCTATTTACAATATTGCAATGCTATGTCAGCTACCATTTCCCGTAATTGCTAAGGTTCTTTAAGTACAGAGGAAAGCAAGTTGGAGAGATGTGAAATTAGATTTTGACAGTTCAGCCACAGAATCTTGAACGAAATCTCTAGTTTGACAAAGTTAAAAGTAGATGTTTCTTTTTCTCCTATCTTGAAAACCACATAGTGATCTTCATAATGGATTCAAAGACTTCCTCTAACATTTCAAAAGTTAGGAGGCTAGTTATATAAAAAAAGAAATCTTGAACATGATAATAAACTGATATTTCTAGATTCTTGCTTCAAAATAATTATGGTATGCAGTAAGTTTTTAATTACCTGCTTCAGAAGCGGCCATCCTAATGTAAAGATCCTGCCCATCAACTGTATACTGTCTGATATCAATAAGGTTTTGATCAAACCAGAGAAAGCATCCACTTCCTTTCCCTCTTAAATCTGAAATGGCATAAGCCATGCATGAACAATTCTTCAAACATTCCGCCTTGCATTCCTCCGTTGTCATGCTTACATTAACCATCCAGTTGTTCCCTTGAGGCAGTTTAACGTTGGAATACTTGATGAACCCATCTCCAACCTTGCAATCCAGTGGCGTCCTTCGAATGCATCCACTAGACCAGTCTGCCCTTTGCCATTGTTCTTGGTTTTTCGGCACGAATCTGTTCAGACAACTGCAGGCAGGAGAAGTGCCGATGTTGCACCTTCCATAAGCACCACATAAATTATAATTATCGCAGTTGTCTGCCGGTGCGCTGGCGTACACAATCCAACTATTAGTTCTCTCTATCCAAGTAAGCCGATTCATGACACCATCTTCATACAAAACCAAAGTTGTAATAACAGAAATGTTATACAGATCATAAGTGAAGTATGCCACCTCGTCATTGAACACAAAGGTGTAGTTATAAATGGGATCTGGTTTCAAATAAGGCAGACCACTGAAACCGATGCCATTCCACGGACCTGAACGAGACCTCAAGTCTGAATTATGATTGACAACCAACTCTAAACGCTTGGGGTCGACCTCAAAAATATAGTTGCCAGGAGAAGGATCATCGACGCTCCGCCACGATGATATGGTCACATCCAAACCTGGAGCTATACGCCCAACTTTCATTCCTGGTAGAAATGTATTGCCAGGATGATGGAAACTTTGCCACAAGAAATTTTCCTGGCTAAGATCATCTAAGTTTCTAACAACAAGATTTCCTATTTCCAGAAGCTGCGCAACCGGGTTTTGAGCTTGCCTTGATGAGTTGGAAGACCAGATGACACTGCTGTTCTGATTGTAAAGCATGAGAATTCCCCTTTCATCGACCTTGAAAACTCCAGATCTATCAGCGATTGGTGTTTCTCTGTTGGCAACCCAAACGACTCTTCCTTTGGATATCTTGTTGTACCATATTCCGAAGTATCTACTGGTGGAATTTCCAGGGCTGAAAAAACCCATTTCGTAGTTTCCACCACTCGATACAATGGTCTTCCCATCAGTGATGTTCTGGTTTGCAGCTATGGTATCTGCTGCCAGGGATGCTATGAAGGAAGAAGTGAAACAGGAGAAGAAAAGAAGAATGGTAAGGCCTATTAGGCTTCTCATCTCTGTTTTCAACAACAATTTCTCTCAGTTTGAAAACCAAGCAATGGCATTAAATGAGCGATGGGGACCGAGTCAGTGCTCATGGCCTCCACTATTTGACTCCTTTCTTCTTGTCTAGGCCAAAGAAATCAAGAGAACAATTATAAAGAATTAGGAGCTCATGTTCTTCAAGAAAAGATTTTTTATTATTATTATTATCTGCTTTATTTGGATGATCATGACAGAGGGACCGGGGGGGATTGCTTGTCTTCACCAATTTTTCATATCAGGTTCACGAACAGGTGTGAGACCTTCATGCCATTGATTTTAAAAACATTAATATCAATGAATTTCCTGGGGAAATTGATGGCAACTAGCCAGCACTAGCCGCCACACGCACTGAATTATTGACTCTTCCATTCTCCGAGTTGAATTAGTGGCGCGTCTATATGGTGGACCACATCATTATTTAGATTTTCTGCTTGGAAAATGCTCGTTGGTTTTGGATAAAGACAGCGACCTGTAGTTCTCTATGGTCACCAAAATACCTACCATTTCTGACTGTGGAGGACGATATGAGTTTTATAGCTACTTCATTGCTTGTACTCGGGGATAATGATAATTAGCCCGTTATAGGTGGGAATGTAGACGTTTGTTTTTTTTAGTTTCAACCTGTTTTTTTGGTTAAAACAAAATTAAAAAAATATTTTTATTTAGTGTTATTAAATAGTTTTGATGTGATGTTGTTAAAAATAATATTTTAAAAATAAAAAAATAAAATTTTAATGTATTTTAAAATAGAAAATAATTTAAAAAATAATTGTCATGAAAACTCAGTCACGGGTGAATTATATTTGCTTTAATTTATAGCTTTTTCCAAAAAAAAACATTTTTTTTTCAAATCAAAACCGTAAAAGCTATTACAGTAGTGTGTGTTTGAAATATATTGTGCAATTAAAATTAGAAAATTAAAATTATAAAAAAAATATTAATTTATATATTTTAAATAAAAACATTTAAAATATCAAATTTGAAAAAAAAAAGTAATTAGATATTGTATTATAATTTTGACCCTCGAGCCAAAACGGTGTTTCTTAATTAATAATGAACCCATGTTTTTGGCACATTGTCTTCATTACAATGTAAGATTGTGATTAGTTTGCATGTTGAAACCGACTTGGTTGCTGTTTGAAAATTTGACATTGTGATGGAAACTATTTATGAAAAAATTTGAATATTTTTTATTTTAAATTAAAAAATTTAGTATTTTTAGAATATTTTGATGTGATAATGTCAAAAATATTTTTTTTAAAAAAAAATATAATTTTAATACGTTTCTAAATGAAAAGTATTTTCAAAAGCAACCGTAATAGTACTGCTAAACAGACACTTTATGGTGGTTTGAAAGTGTAATTAAAGTTTTTTTAAAAGTATTTTTGTTTAGAAATATATTAAAATGATATTTTTTTATTTTTTAAAAATTATTTTTGATATTAGTACATTAAAATAATCTAAAAATATCAATTTTTTAATTTAAAATAAAAAATAAAAAAAAATGTTTTTTTTTTTTAAAAAAATGAAATATAATAAAAATCAAGTATATTATATTTATGGAAACCATGGATTGAATTCCCAACAAGACCACAGAATGCGATGTCTGGTGTGAAAAGATGTTCGTGAGAAAGTCTCCTTTTAGACAACGGAAGATTGGCGACCTTTTACGAGTAATTGCAAATTCTTTTTCTCAAAAATACAAAAGGTCCAAAAAAATAAGGGAAAAAATGAAGGTTCTTTCTTATTTCTTACTTTATTCATATTTTTTTTATTATGAAAATCAAGTCCTTCTAAGATAATAAAAATGACATATCAATAACAACATTAATGATAAAAAATTATATATATATATATATATATATATCATGTGAACACGAGTAACATCCTAATTTACTTGTTAAAATGACAATTCACAATATTATCAATTCAAATTCTATCCTCCAATGGGTGTGGCGTGATGACAAAAAATTTGAGATTTGTATAAGAGATCTTGAGTTCGAGTCAGGACGTGCATCTCTTGTAAAAAAGTGAGACAGTTAGGATTTTACCCGCTCACCTGGATCTACAAAATATATTTTCTAAGGAGTGGGATTTCCTTAAATTAAAAAAAAAAATGGCAATTCAATGATATTGTAGGCTTAATAAGCGTTTTTGCGTGTGAATGTTCATGCCATTATTTACAAAGCATATTATCAATATTTAATTGTCAATTTGTTTTTCAAAATAAGCTAAAAACAAAAAACTTGTTTAAACAAAACCAAAGATCATGCACTCAATTATTAAAATCATGTAAGTTATGAGTACTCAAAATAACTTTATCCATTTTGATATCTTTTTTCTCCACAAACTTAATTCTAGAAAAATAAAAAATAAAACACTCTCATGAGTTTTTTTTTCTAAGCTTTTCCGTGGTTTCTATTTAAAAACGCACACTAGGAAGATGCTTTAACTAAGCTTGTTGAGGGAAGTGGTACAAGATATTACCTGAAGAACAACCTTAAAATATATAGAAGACAAATAAAATCACCGATTAGTATGATTATGGTGATCTAGTTGATCTTGCTTTAAACTGCTATACAGAACCTTAATAATCCCGGGCCCAGTTAATTTCTTCATTTCCCTAATTTCAGGCCCATCTAATTTCTAGTGCAATTTTTTAAAAGTTTTCTTTATTATTTTTTTTATAACAGTCCGGCCACCGCAGATTAATCCAAATTTCTTCATTTTATTTGTATTAAGAATGGGATACTTGGATCAAATGAAGCAAGAAATGTGTCTTTTATAATTCAGGATTAAAGCGATTTTGAGTGTCTAAATTTATATAATTTTCACAATGGGGACAGTCAAAGTAAGTTTATGTCTCCCGGATCCTTTTTTACACTCCAAATAGGAGTGAAATATATTGTTAAGTTACTTCACCGAATAAATTCTGCCATGTTCATACCAAAACTTTCTGGTCAGTGTGCTGTAAAATAACAGTTACCATCGACAGAACTCCTGGCTTGCTTGTAGATGCTTGCAAGCAGTGTTAATTTGATATCTGTAGAGTTGAGAATAGATGTAAAATAGCAGAGCACGAAGGGTCGAATGGAATTTCAGCCACTTCTCCCCCTTGTTGCAGCCATGGTATCTGCAGAAAATGGAGACAATGGCTTGCAGTCCGGCATTGAATATAGCTCTTCCGACTCCTTCCTCTACTACTCTTAACTACAAAATTTGAAACTGAGAAATTGTATATAGATATGAAAGGGTTACCATTGCTGTAATCATTTATCACCAGTAAGTCACTGCCTTAAACTGTTAAATGAGCTCCTGCTATAAATTACCAGCTTTGCTTCTGCAACCGCTCCCTTTTCCAGCCATCTTTATCCTGTGATAGCCACCAAAGCAAGCAAGGTTTTCTATCATGAAACTATCTTGTCATAGAATAATATAAATCATATTATTATAAGACCTCATCTAACAAATTAAATTTTTAGGTGAAATGGTTTCTTGAATTGGTATCAGAGTTTTGTTGACTCTGTTAGAAATCAAGAGTGTATTTCTCTTTTTAATTTCAGTACACTTGGTTACATTTCTAAAGATGTATATATAGACAACTCCTTACTGTTATTCACGGATTAAGGCAACTATACAATAATTATAGCAATCTTAAAATTAATTACTTTAAAGTAAAGAGATAAGAGAGAGATTGCTAACTCGGTTTTTCACGTGGTTCGGCAAGCCTACATCCACGACTCAAGTACCAACCCGTATTTGAGTATTGTACTCTCTTACTAATCCAAGTAACAAGATTACAAATCCCGCTTGATGAATCCACACCAAGACTTTTACACCACTTGAAGATATGCCATCTTCAAGATTTTTCTTTTCCCACTTGAAGATGTACCCTCTTCAAGATTTTTCCTTGGTGATGTTCCCTCACCAATATCAAGAGTTTTATACTCAACTCTCAAGAGTATTACAATGATTGTATTTGAAATACAACAATACACTCTCAATAGTGTGGATATTACAAATAAAGATCTATGATCTCTTTATCTCACTTAATAGCACTTAGAATGTTCGAAGGTGTTTAAGTGTAGTGAGAATGAGAAATACTCTTTGTGTTAGGATATGAAGATTTAAACAAAAATATGAGTATTAATGAGGATTGATGATATGAAGGTGTTTAAGCACTACTTATTGTCTCACTATAAGATATGAAAGTTGTGTTGTTTTAGTTTTGCAATTAAGAGGCCTATTTATAAGTTTCAAAGAGAAACTAGCCGTTTATAGCCGTTTGAATGCAACTGTCATATCAAGCGGTCGACCGGTTCACAACGGATAACCCAAGCGGTCGACCGGTTCAGCTCAAAAGGCAATTTGTCTTCCAAGCGGTCAACCGGTTCACTTGGTAACCCAAGCGGTCGACCGGTTCATGCAGAAACTATATCTTGACAAATTATCTTTTCTTAATTTCTTGAACCGATTGATTATGACTTAAACCTCTAATCATCAAACTCTTTTAATGCATGCATTGTGAAGTGTGTGAGTTCATTTTAATTTGTCCTATCAAGGTAGAAATTGAGATTTACATAAAGCACTAAAATGAACACTTATTCTAAGTCTTCACTTGCTTGCATCTTGGACTTCCTGGAGTGATTTCTTCGTGTACTCCATTATGCTTGTTGATGTATTCTTTGTATAATACCTGTTTATAGCTTAATCTCATCCAAGCATATTATTAGTCCATTTTCTTTTTATTATTATCATCAAAATATATAAAGCATACAAAGTATGACATTATATGTCAACACTTACAAAATAAAAATTCTTGTTGTGACAGCTCAATTCTCACTTTACAACTAGCTTTCAACTTAGTTATATAAAAAATTATATTGTACCAACTCCACTTTGTCTTTACAGCTGGTTCTCAACACTCCCCCTCAAGTTGGAGCATAGATATCTATCATGCCCAGCTTGTTAATTGCACCGTGAAAGATTTTTCCTGAAACTGCTTTTGTGAGAACATCAACCAACTGGTCTTTTGACCTTACAAATGGAAATTGTATGATTTTCCGATCGAGGTTTTCTTTAATAAAATGTCGGTCAACTTCAACATGTTTGGTACGATCATGTTGTACAAGGTTGTGTGCAATTTCGATGGCTGCTTTATTATCACATTATAAACTCATGGATGACTCGTAATTAACCCCCAATTCCTGTAACACATGCTTTATCCATAATAACTCGCACACACCATGAGCCATACCTCATGTTGGAGCATAGATATCTATCATGCCCAGCTTGTTAATTGCACCGTGAAAGATTTTTCCTGAAACTGCTTTTGTGAGAACATCAACCAACTGGTCTTCTGACCTTACAAACGAAAATTGTATGATTTTCCGATCGAGGTTTTCTTTAATAAAATGTCGGTCAATTTCAACATGTTTGGTACGATCATGTTGTACAAGGTTGTGTGCAATTTCGATGGCTGCTTTATTATCACATTATAAACTCATGGATGACTCGTAATTAACCCCCAATTCCTGTAACACATGCTTTATCCATAATAACTCGCACACACCATGAGCCATACCTCGGTATTCTGCCTCCACACTTGATCTGGCGACCACTGTTTGTTTCTTGCTTCTCCATGTCACAAGATTACCTTCTACAAAGGTAAAATATCATGACGTTGATCTTCTATCTGTCTGATCTCCTGCCCAGTCTGAGTCTGTATACCCTTTAATTTCACGAACTTCATTTTTTGAAAATAATAGTCCTCTTCCTGGTGCACTCTTCAAATATCTTAGGATTCGATATACTGCTTCCATATGTTCTTCTCCTGGTGAGTGCATGAATTGGCTCACAACACTGACTGCAAATGCTATGTCTGGTCTTGTATGTGATAAGTATATCAGTTTTCCGACTAACCGTTGGTAACGTCCTTTATCTGCTAACTCTTGATTCTCTGACTCTCTCAGCTTGTGATTCATCTCCATCGGTGTATCAGCTGGTTTACATGCCAGCATTCCGGTTTCTGTTAATAAATCTAACACATACTTTTGTTGTGACAAACAAATCCCGGTTTTTGACCTTGAAACTTCAATCCCCAAGAAATACTTCAGTTGTCCCAGATCTTTCATTTCAAATTTCGAGGTAAGAAATCATTGTAGCGATTTTCTTTCTTCTAGATCATCTCCTGTTAGGACCATGTCATCCACATATACTATTAATATTGTAGTCTTCCCTTCCCTGTGTTTTATAAACAAAGTATGATCGGAGTTACTTTGTTTATAGCCAAATTCCTTCATTGTGGAGGAGAATCTTCCAAACCAAGCACGGGGTGATTGTTTTAAACCATATAATGTCTTCTTTAACTTCACCTTGCTTG
This sequence comes from Salix exigua, assembly GCA_032356905.1. Classification (NCBI taxonomy): domain Eukaryota; kingdom Viridiplantae; phylum Streptophyta; class Magnoliopsida; order Malpighiales; family Salicaceae; genus Salix; species Salix exigua. The sequence continues at coordinate 32,935,184 of CM063603.1, forward strand.
TACTTGGGAATTTACCTATAGCTCCCGGTGGTAAATCCATGTAGACTTCTTCTTCAAGATCTCCATTGAGAAAGGCGTTCTTGACATCAAATTGTTGTAATGCCCAGTCGCGGTTTACTGCCAGAGCTATAAGAATGCGAATGGTGTTGATTTTTGCGACTGGGGCAAAGGTCTCTTGATAGTCTATTCCATATTTCTGTGTATATCCCTTTGCTACTAACCTTGTTTTGTACCTGTCTATACTGCCATCTGCCTTTAGTTTAATAGTGAATACCCATTTGCATCCAACAGTCTTTTTTCCTTTGGGTAGTGGACACAACTCCCACGTGTTATTCTTTTGGAGTGCTTGCAGTTCTTCATTTATTGCCACCATCCACTTTGGATCTGCTAATACATCCTGTACATTACTAGGAATAGATACAATAGATAATTGATTAACAGTTAATGCATGCGAACATAACAACCTATGGGAAGAGACATAATCATTGATTGGGTATTTAGTCTTATTTTTCGGATCCGGTTCATATTGTTTTTTCGGGACTCCTCTATTTGACCTCAGGGGGTATTTATTTACTCTATTTTCAATAATAACAGGATTTTTGTTATCAAAAATAGGAAGGACAGGGTTTTGATTTACCTGAGAAAGGACATTCTGGGTTAGTTCTTCGGTTAATGGTGTAGACATTTGCACTCTGATGATAAAGGGGGGTTATTGTTCAGGAGATTCTGATCAATGCAAGGTTCCAAATCTTCACTGTTGCAAGGAGCGACAGTATTTTCCCTTAGGTCATCAGAATAATTCTCAATCCTTCCTCCATGTTCCTCTACTTCGAACAAATCATCATTCTCTTAATTGGTTCTCTCCCCCTGAAGAGATGACTCAAAAGCGCCCCCTGAGTAATAGGGTTTCATTTCATGAAAAGAGGTATCCAAGGTCACATGTAACTTTGGGTGTAGAGGATCATAACACCAATACCCTTTCTGAAATTCGGAGTACCCAATAAAAACATACTTCTTCGCACACGGGTCCAGTTTATTCCTCGGAACCTTAGGAATGTACACATAGACTGTACATCCAAAAATGTGTGGTTCGAGGTTCGGTAAATGAGGGATGGAAAGCAAGGAGGCCATTTTTTGTTGAGGTGTCTGAAAATTGATAGCGCGAGATGGTGTGCGATTGATCAAGTAGGCTGCCGATTTTACTGCTTCACCCTAATAAAACTTGGGCATATTCATGCCAAAAAGTGAGGCACGGACGACTTCCATAATCTGTCTATTTTTCCGCTCGGCTAGACCATTTTACTGTGGAGTGTAGGTGCATGAAGTTTGGTGTCGAATTCCATGATTGCCCAAGAATGTACTTCAAATTTTATCCATAAACTCCGTACCATTATCTGATTGCAGTGTACGAATCTGCCTCTGATATTGGGTTAGCACCATTTTATGAAATTCCTGAAAAGCTATACTGACATCACTCTTATTCTGAAGGAGAGAAATCCACGTCATTTGAGTACATTCATCAATAAACGTAACAAAATAGTGAGCATGTGAAAATGACGGGACCTTTGCAGGCCCCAAACATCAGAATGAATAACTACAAAAGGCTCTAAGCTTTTATTCAAACTTGGGAAATAAGGGATACGGTGGCTTTTGGCCAGTTCACAAATTTCACATTTGAACTCTAAATGACTGATATTTGAGAACAGAAGTGGTTTTAGTTTCTTAAGATACCCAAAAGATAGATGTCCGAGCCGTCGATGCCATAACCATACGAGTGCTTCAGTTTTGTCCTTACAGTGTGCTTGATGTGTCTGACTGATTTCCCCCCCTTTTTCGGTTAACTCCAGATAATAAAGATTATGTCGTCTAACACCATAACCAAGAATCTTCTGGGTCAGAATGTCTTGAAACACACAAAAGAAAGGCCAAAATGTTACAGTGCATGAAAGGGTAGAGGTAATTTGGCTAACCGACAGGAGGTTGTATTCGAGTGATGGAACAACAAGAACTGTATCCAGGGTGAGAGAATCATTCAAGATTACGGATCCTGCTCCAATAATTTGAGAGGTACTACCATTAGTTGTACAAATAATTGATTGAGAGGAAGGTTTGGAGGAATTTAAGTTACCAGGGTCTTTAGTCATATGTTCGGATGCACCTGTATCAATAATCCAAGAACTATTCTTAGTAATAACAGAGAGTGCAGTAGTTTTACCAATTATACCTGGATGAGCCACAGTCGCTGTGGGTGGTGCCAGATCTGATTCCGCCAGATGGACCCGAGGTTTTCGGATAATTTTCTGTGGTTTTTTCGTAAAATCCCACCAGTCTTGATAGCCAATAATTTCAAAACACCTCTGTTTTGAATGTCCTTTTTCACCGCAATGAGAACAAATTAGTCCACCAGTATTTTTGTATTTTTGGTCAACCCGGTCAACTCGGTCAACCTGGTCAACTCGGTCAAACCGGGCAGCAAAATTCGGTCAGTTCGGTCTATAAAAGGGGCAAATTTTTGCCCTAATTTTCCTTCCCCCCGCGCAGCCCCCTCTCCCTGCCTCTCTTTCCCCATTTCTTCTCCGATCGGTCGATGGTACCTCGTTACCATCGCCGATTGCTCGGAAAAAACGGGGGGCTGCCTTGTCCGATCATGGCTATCTTTTGGGAGTGTTCTCGCCGAACACAGGCGTATGCTCCCTCAAGATCGAGATGGGGGTCCTTTCGAAGGATCTCCCCACGGATCTGATCAAACCTAGGGTCAAGACCACTGAGGAAGATATGGACCCTGAGTTGAGCCATGGCCGAGTGGCGGTGAAGGACGTCGTCGACTGTCTTCGCCTGAGATGCAGTCCGACCATCAATTTCTTGAAATATGGCGACGAGTTCGGTGTAATAACTGGACAGTGGCCGTCCATTTTGACGAGTATTGAACGAGCGTTGATTAAGCTCGAAGAGGCGGGTTGCATCGGAGCCGTCGTAGAAGGTTCGTCTGACGGCATCCCAGATCTCCTTGGCTGTCGGGAGGCAGATGAACCTCTCCATCAAGGACGGGGTCATCAAGTCAATCAACCAACATTTGACTCGATGATTCTCGGTAACCCAAGATTCCAGTCTTGGGTCGCCGGGTTCTGGCTTCACAGTGTCTCCGGTCAGGTATCCTAGTTTGTTTCGAGCTCCGATTCTCATTTCAATAAGTTTTGACCATAACCTGAAATTTGATTCATTCAGGATGATGCTCGAGGTGAATGTCGTGTTGTCTGAGGATGGGTTCAGTGAGGTTAGTTCCATTTTTCCCTCTGTTTTCTTTTTTTTGTTGTTGTTTGTGTTTTGGGTGTGTGAAATCTGGATCTGTAATTTGAAGATTGATTGTTGTTGGGGTTGAAAGTTGGCGTTGATTGGTGTTTTAGGCTAGGGTTCTTGAGAAAAAACAAAACCGTAGGGGTTTCAAATGTCTGTGTATGTGTTTTTTTTTTTCTTTCGAATTTCGGGGTTTCTGGGGATGTGTTTGGTTGCTAGGAAAAAATTGGTTTTCTGGGGAAAATCTGGGTTTCTGGGGAAAATCTGGGGAAAATTTTTAGTGTTTGGTTCCTGCGAAAATCTGGGTTTTTGGGAAAAACTGGGAAAAATTTTCGGGTGTTTGGTTGCTGGGAAAATCTGGACAATTCTGGGGAAAATTTCGGGTGTTTGGTTTCTGGGAAAAAAAAATAGATAAAGAGAACAAAACTTCGGATTTTTACAGCTTCGAAAAAAAAATGAATTCGGATGAGAAATCAAAAAATTTGCTCTGATACCATGTTAGAAATCAAGAGTGTATTTCTCTTTTTAATTTCAGTACACTTGGTTACATTTCTAAAGATGTATATATAGACAACTCCTTACAAAATAAAAATTCTTGTTGTGACAGCTCAATTCTCACTTTACAACTAGCTTTCAATTTAGTTATATAAAAAATTATATTGTACCAACTCCACTTTGTCTTTACAGCTGGTTCTCAACAGACTCAGCGGTCACGAGTTCGAATTTCATCACTCTTATTATATTTGATCAAAAATCAAGCACAAGATAGTGTAAGACTGTGCAAGTTTCAAACCCAAATGACTTTCGCTTGAGGAGGTATATCAAAGAATAATCTAAATTATATTATGAGGTCACCTAATAACTTAAGTTTTTAGATAAGATAGATTCTTGACGGTTCTAGGAAAGGATGAGTCTGGCATTCCTTTACTTCAAGAGATTAGGAGATTAAACCGTTTGTATAATGTCAGCAACAAAAATTGCAAAGTTACGTAAACCAGAACCTGATGCTTGTTGATTAGCAAAAGACTGCCGAACTTCACTTGAAAATTCGTTTCGATTCTCTTCCGCACGCAAGGAGCAGGAAGGGTAGCTACAGCAATCTTTCGCGGAATATGAACTTCTTGACCATTAGCAGTATCCTTAGAGCCTCGGAGACAATCCAGTGATGCAGATTTTATAAACATTAAAAGAAGAAAGAAGTCAAGTTTATGGTTGAGTAACCTGCCATACGAGTGCTGCGCTGAACCCCTTCCATAATCCAGTGCGCATAAAGAACTAGTAGGATACTTTGGGTTTTTAATAGGGAATTCTAAAATCTTTTTTTTTTCCAGTAATAATAAACTTTTAAGCTTATTTCTTTCTTTATAGCTATCCTTAGTGTCCTTGAAAAAAATAGTCATTAATATTATGTCTTTTAGAAAAAGAGCAATTTTAAATTTTAAAACCAAAATTAGTAGAATTTAAGTTTTGCTCCTAATAAAAAAACTTATCCTAGTCTTGTCCCCCAAAAATTTAATCCTAGCTCTGCCTTATGTATGTGTATTGTATTGATGAAGCGTTCAAACACATAATTTAAAATTGAACTAGATTTTTTTATAAGAAAAAAAAATAATATATCAAATAACTGAATAAATTGATCATCCAATCCAGCAATGGCTATATATTTCATGTTAATCCTTAATTTTCAATTAAATTTCCCTTTAGCTCTTAAATAAATTAAAAGAGGTAAAAAAATATGACATGACGTAAGGAAATGACTTAAATATCCTAATTTGGTGAATAAGTTTTCAAGTATTTTATTAGGAGAATTGTTTTTTTAATTAGCCTGATTTGAAAGGGAAAAAAAAGTAAAAATAAAATGGGCCTGAAAAAAACCTGCAGTCCAGGCGAGGACTACAGAAGAGACAACGATAGAGGAGGAGCCCGGGGCACAAGGGCTCATGCATCTGACCCATTCCAAAAAGGGATAGTTCTTGTGATCTCAGCATTGAACACGGACCCTTTTAGACAATAAGTTGACCATTTTGATGGGGACAGAGTCAGCTTCAAGCGTATTTGACCAAGTCCCTCCCCCACACGTCAGAAAGATGAAAACAAATTTCACATTCCATGACATCATCATGCTGGTTGATAATGGATGCCAGTGATAAAGTAGATTGTTTTGGAAATTCGTTCCATTGAAAGTGATTTTTTTTATATATATTTGGTAGTGTAATAGAGGATAAGTTGAAAAATATTTTATAATATTTGATTATGTTATAAAAAATGAATTAGAAAATTATTTATTAGCATTTTAACTGTTTTTTAAAGTTAATTAAAAGAATACAAATCAAGTTTAACTCGTACAAATTAAGTTTTATGAAAAATATGATTAGAAAACTTTTAGGGATGACAAATAAAAATTTTATATTATTATTATAATATTGTATTTATTATTTTTTGGATTAGGACTAACTCAACTATATAGGTAATACCTGGTCGTGTCGGGTTTGGTTGATCGATGATTCAACAAACATTTTTCTCTTTTTCTTCTTTTAGTTGTATAAGGTCAAGCACAACTAAATAGGCATGAGCATGAGGGTCAAACTCGATCGGGTGAGGCCAACTGATACTATCCAAACATGAGATTTACATTACTAGTCGGGATCCAACAACATTATTGGAATTTGGTGATACTCGACCCAGCCATTTAGATTAGGTCCAGCCCAAACCCGCGTGGTCACTAGTCTAACCCAATAACCAAGTCAATTATGTTTTATGTACACATAATGTATATGGTCATGTGGAAGGATAAGGAAGATAAGAGAAAAAAGAAATGGGCTCACCTAGCGTGGAGTTGGCTATTGTGGAGCTGCACCACGATAATTATGTAAGGATACAATAAAAAAAGAAATGCTTATTTTTATTGGGGTACAAATTTACTCATTGATTCAATACACAAGCATCTCAACTATCGGTTCAAAGCTGGTATCATAAACTATCAAATTTTACACATAAAAGCTATATGAGTTGGCTATTGTGGAACTGCACCATGACAATTATGTTGTCAATCAACCAGAATAAACCATATCGTGGAGTAGGCAAATGTTTTGTCATCATTGGTGCAACTTTGATCAAATTTGGTGAACAAATGAAGCATTAAATGCTTTTGAAAGTAGTCACGCAAACAACTTTTCATGCAAAAAAGAGAAGAAAATTAATAGCATACTATACGATGTGTCGTTTGATCCTCCTTTTACTTTATTCTTCTTCCAAATGGTGTTGTTGTAAGTTTTTTTTTTTTGTAAAAGTTTGATTTGGTCCTTCATCATATAATTGCTCTAATTACACCTTTAATTGACTTCAAACTTTTAATTTTAACCCTCAACTAACTTCAAAGTAAGCCCCAAATATGTGCACCTTTGTACTTTGGTCATTTATCTTAGATTTATGCAATTTGATCTTCAACTGACCATTAAACTTTCAATTTGATTCAATTTCAGCATTGATTCAATCAATTAAGACCCTATAATTCAATGTCTTTTACATAATGGTAGTTGGCTGAGAATTTCTTCAATCTATCCCTTAATTGACCATAAACTTTCAATTTTAGTGTAATTTTACCCTTAATTTCAATCAATTATTTGTGTTAAAAACATTTGGTCTCTAAAAATTATAATCTTTTTAATTAAGCTCAAATTAGACCCACAAACTTAATATTTCACCAATTAAGTCCCTAATAAAATTAATTTGACTCATTTAAAGTATAATTAGATCTTTGTACCTAATTAAATAATTTAATTGGACCTAAATTAATTATTAAATATAATTAAATATAATTTGTCCTATGATTAAATTAAATTGGTCTATGAAATTGAATTTGTTAAAACAATTTGGCTTGATTTTTCCACCACATGAGCCCTTTTACCTTTTATTTTATTTTTTTATTAGGTGAATTTGAGAATAACTCGGAAATGAATTATGACATCACTTATGCATTTAAGGGGTTTTTAGTCCTTTCATATTGGTTTATTTGTTATTTCTAAGGCTATTTGGAGAATTTTAGTAATTTTACATTGATTTGTTTTTGATTTTTAATTTGAAAGTAGTTGGCATGTGGTATTGAAGTGCCAATGTGTAAGTAACATTCATGCTATTTGAACAACATGTGTGATGTCATCGATTGTTCAAATTTGGACTTCTATCATATCCTTAAGAGCACAACTACGTTCTCTTCCTTGTTGTATGACATGTGACATGGTTAATGGATGGTTTGTCGCTCGTCATTTTTTTTTCTCTTATAGAGAAAGTATATGTGTGTCCTTGTTTTTTCAATTTTATTTCTTATTTTCATCTTAACCTTTCTAAAAATATTTTTATGTTTTCAATTCAATGATTAAATTAAAAGTTTTCATATTTTATTTTTCCAATCTGATCTTTATTCTTTTGATTTCACATTTGCTACTTTGTTCTTTTTGTTAAAGTTTTATTGATTTTTGATTTTATCCTTTTTTTTGAATGGGTAATCCAAACCCGCTAAGGCCTGATTAAAATCCCATAGCCCAACTGCACCGCGGCAAGCCAGAGGAACCATTTAATTCATGGGTTTCGCCCAAATCCGCTGGTCCAAAGGAGTTGTTTGCACCTAGTGGGATTCGAACCTGAGACGTGGAAGGAGCACACTCCCACGTCCCAGGCCTCCTACCGCCAGGCCAACCCCCTTGGGTTTGATTTTATCCTTCAATCAAAGTTTACATTGTTCCATTTGTCATGCTTCAAGTTTGATGATATAGGTCATGAGTTTTAAGTGTGTATACCAATGTTGTTAAAATCATGATTTTACTCGTAAAATCATATGATTTACGAGTTAAACAATTTTTTTTTAGTAAATCAGGTTAAAAAATCAAAACCCACTAAAATCGATCCAAACTTGGTAAAATTAAGTTGACTCATAAAATCTAATCGAATTGGTCCAATTTTACGATCTTGACTTATGTCCTCTCATCTCATCTCTCAAATCATCTTCTTCTCTTATTTTAGCAGGTTATCCCTTTCGAGTTAGTACCGAGATCACCAAACAAGCTTTCTTTCCACCATAATGCGAGTCTTATTATCTCTCTTGCAATTGGCACTTACCAAACCATCCTTTGATCTTCACTTACCTGCACCAACCGGACCTAGGACTAATAACCTTTGTCATGCCACCCTTTCTTATGCAAACGCTTATTCCTCCGATGGTAATCTTTCGTTCAATGTTTTCTCCTAATCCTAGTCCAGTAGTCTTTGTCCCTTAGGCAAGCGCAAGATCTTTCAAATGGGAAGGAAAGATGGTGTGTACTATCACCTAGACTAAGGTTATCCTATTTCCTTCATAGACACTTTTTCTTTTCAAACTTATCGTTCAAGTGAAAAGAAAAAAGTGTCTGGAAAGTTTTTCAAATGGGTCACTCTCTTTTGTTTCCCAGTTGGGTTTCCTAAAACTCTCTTATTGCATTTAAGGAACCGATTTTTTGAGTCTTTTACTTCTCTACGAGTCCAATTTGACGTGGTTGGTGTAATTAAATTGGTTAGTTTTTACCTCATGAAATTCTATGGATATAATTATTTTGAATTGTATTTTTAAGTTATTTTAAATTATATATGAACCTTAACTAAGTTTTGTAACCATAATTTTGTTATATTGTATTCATAAATATTTTACTTATAATTTTATGATTTTTCTACCAAAATGATTTTACTTGTGTTTTTATGATTTTTCTACCAAAATGATTTTACTTGCGATTATATAATTTTACAATTCAAGTTTAAATTAAAATTCCGTGTCGTGTCAGAAAAACGAGTTTGACAACCTTAGTTTATTTTACTGTTAATTATTAGTTTTTCTCAATTTCTTTAATGATTTTATTATTCAACGTTATTATTTTTTTGAGAATAATGGTTCTTTGGTTACATTCATTTTCTTTTCTATTGACTTGTCTCGGTCTCATTACTTTAGATTACGAGTTTCACAATTCTTTTTTAGATAAAGTTTTTTTTTCCAAGATTTTAACGAACAAAAAAAAAAGTAACGAAGATTGCGTGGCAGCATCCAAGGCAAAACCCATTTCTCCAAAAAGAACAACCGTCCAAAATTCCTCATTTCTTGGTAATGCAACTCACTAACCTTCTTAATGAAGAAATAAATCTTCCTGACTTTTCCTTTCATGCTGACGATTCTGCCCCTCCCACTTCCCTTCTCATCCCCACAAAGGAAGTCGTCCAAGAAGGCCCACCTCTTCTTAATGCTGTAAAATACTATTTTACCCCTATACTCTTCACAAAAGACAACAAGAGAATACTTTTACTTCTTCCAAAACGTCAACCCTACCCCTGCTGACCTCCCAAGAGGCAAGAACGCGCCTGCTGCTTTCCCTTAGAATGACTGTTTTACCCCTGACCAACCTTCCCCGAAACCCCATTGGCAGCATCTCCCATGAGAAAGTGAATGTGGTCTTGGCCGACTTCCTTCCTCCCTTCATGACCTGTCCCTTAGTTGTCCTCCATGGCCTCTCCTTCTTGGAAAATCCGATCTCCAACTCCTGATCTATATAAACCAAACCCATGATCCTAAACACCCCAACTCTCAAACTGCAATCCAAGTCTCTCGCTCTCCCAATACCTTTTCTTTTCCACAGAAAAAAATGGCATCTTCACAAAACCAGAACTCAAACTTTCAAGATTTCTTGCCTCTTATGGCCAACAAGCTAGGTGGTGATGGTCTTATTGGAGAACTATGCAACGGCTTCAATCTTTTGATGGATGGTGAAAGGGGTGTCATTACCTTTGATAGTCTTAAAAAGAACTCAGCTTTATTGGGTTTGCAAGATTTCAGTGATGCTGATTTAAGGGGCATGTTAAAAGAAGGCGATTTTGATGGTGATGGAGCGCTTAATCAGATGGAGTTTTGTGTTTTGATGTTCAGATTGAGTCCTGAGTTGATGGAAGAGTCTCAGTTTTTGTTAGAGGAAGCTCTTCTACAGGAGTTCAAAGATTATTGATAATCTTTTTCTTTTCTTTTCTTAATTATTATTCGTGACAATTGCTTCCCATTTCGTGGGCTTCTCTTGTCTTTCATTTTTGGTTGTAATGAGTTGTATTACTGGATCATTGGAATATAGTGGATAAAGGATTAGAAATTGAAACAGCTCAGTCTTATTATTCTCTTAATCTTTCAATTTTCGTTTTGATGCTTCAAGATGACATGATCTAATTATAAACCTGGAGTTAAGATACATCTGTGGCTAGTTTGATTGAAAGATATATATATATTATTTGGCTGATCCAGCAGCTCCTGTGCGTGTGCCCTCTGCTGCTGTTTTCCATTCAAACCAGAAAGCAGAGGTGTGCTTTGTTCTTGCTTTCTCTTATTGATTACTGTGGCCCCTATAATCCACAGAATTCATAATTCAATGGTCTATAGATTATTTATGAGAGGGTGCTATAGCTGCAGATTGTCCAGCTAAGAACTTCTGAAGACGTCAACAAGAACAGATGATTCTTGCTAATGGAAAGACAGCATTTTCTATATGATAGGAATATTCCAGCACAGCAGCATTTTCAAGCTAGATTTTTCGAGGAAGAATCACTTTATACGTGTGGATATTGATTATCCAGCAGTTAGAGTATTCTTTTATTTCTAAATATATTAAAATAATATCTTCTGGTTTTTTTAGATCAAATCAATTTAAATTACTTAAAAGAATAATTTAAAGTTAAAAAATAAAAAAGGTTTAAAAGCATGGTTATTTGCTTTCCTCATTTGATTTGTTTTGATTTTTTGATTTTTTTATATTTTTTAATGGGTTGATGTGTTTAAAAAATTAAAGATATATATATTTTTTACATAATTTAAAAACCATTGCCGACTACAATAACAAAGCTCAAAGTAAACCAACCAATCTTATTATTTATAGGGGTTTTAAATAGGTTGACAAGCAAATTCAAGTGATTTATGAGTATTTGATACCCTTTTTAAAAGTTTTTGAAATTTTTATTTTTATTTTTTTTTAAATTAAATATTTTTGATGTTTTAAATCATTTTGATATCAAAAATATTTTTTAAAAAATAAAAATAAAAATAAAATATTTTTAAATGAAAAACATTATAGCAAACTGAACCACATTGTCTAGGAGGATGAGAATTTACTGCCTGTCGGCTTTGAGCAACCCCCCGACGAACCAGTTACTGCATAAAGCAGTGATGAGGCATGCAGTTGTCTTTGTGGCCAGGGAAGCACCTGCTCGTTTGTTTTTTGATGAATTAAATTTCATTTATCAATAAATTTAAAAATAATACATTGCCTACTCCAATATAGATATTGTGAAGCACCCTGTTCTGGAATAGAGAATAGAAAACGCAAATGTCAGTGGCTGTGACCCCTGCTAGATTGCACTTTTCTGATCACAGCGTTTCTACTTCAATCGCTCAGCTGTCAAGTGACGATAACCTACCGAGCCTCGAGCAATGTCAAACTAATTTCATTTGAAGAGTAAGCTTTCACCTGATTCGATGAACTGTCCTGTTCGAGTGCATTCTCTCCGATGAAAAATCCAGGCTGTTTAGGCTGAGGCAATGGATTATCATTGCATAGTATTCGAACCACAGTTGACATGTTTGGCCTGTCTTCTGGTCGTTGTTGCACACACAGCAGAGCCACATGAATGCATCTTAACACTTCAGATGTATTGCTCGAGAAAACTAAAAATTCATCAATCAGTTCCAGTGGTGTTCCTTTTATCCAAAGTATCCATGCCTGAGAAAAACCAAAACAGGGCAGCATGTCAGCAGACTGGCTACTCTAATTTGCCCGTGATGTAACAAGTGACAGCAGAAAAATCACTGTAATAACATTTCTGAAACCCCAAATAAACCAATATGTATTTTGTTGGGTAAACTAAAGAAAGCTTGCTTGCTGTACAAATTAATATTCTCTGCACAATTTTTCTCAGTTCATCAAGGTTTTGCATGAACATTTTTATATAGATTCTTACATGCCCGAGGAGGTTAAGGTTTCGATCGGGGTGACGAAATCCCCTATTTTTCTTCCCACTCACAATCTCCAGGATGAGAACACCAAAGCTAAAGACGTCGGTTTTCACAGAGAAGTGTCCATTCGACGCATACTCAGGAGACATGTAGCCACTGGAAAAATGTTGGCAACAAGAAGTAATTGCAAGAAAAATGCAAATGCAGATTAGTAAGGAAATATTCAAGATACTTACTATGTTCCAATCACCCTATGCGTCCTAGCCTCTGTTTGATCTCCACGGAACATTCTTGCAAGGCCAAAGTCTGAAATTTTTGGATCTAGCTCGTCATTCAGTAAAATGTTGCTGGGTTTGATATCTCTATGAATTACTCTCAGTCTAGAGTCTTGATGGAGATAAAGCAGCCCTCGAGCAATTCCACTAATGATGTTCATACGCTTCGTCCAGACCAGTAATTTTCTTCTTGTTGGATCTGATCAATTTTGAATTCATGCTAGTCTGATTAACTACTCGATTCATAACAGTTGTGAAAATATAAATGATAACTGCTAGAACTAAGGATTTGGACAGGTTCACACCAAAAATAAAGAAGTCCAAACTCTTGTTGGGCATGTATTCATAGATTAACATATATTCATCTTCTTGAATGCAGCAACCAAGAAGCTTTACGAGATTCCGATGCTGAAGCCTAGCAATTACTTTAACTTCATTTTTGAACTCGTCCATCCCCTGAACAGAACTCTTTGAAAGCCTTTTCACTGCTACTTCTTGTCCTTCTATCCATATGCCCTAAGTCATGATTCCATCGGTTCAGTTAGTTTCATAGACGAAGATGATACGTATAGGTTAGCGGGAGATTCTTTTGTTACCTTATATACAGGTCCAAAACCACCTTCTCCCAACTTGTTGCTGCTTGAAAAGTTATCAGTGGCATGAGCTATGGTGCTAAAATCAACTACTGGTAATTCCATGTCCTCTTTTCTTACTTCTTCAAGTCTATCATTCTTCCTGAGATTCCTCCTCCGCCTGAAGAACATCATTCCTGCCATCAGCATGCCCAAGCCCAGTACGGCGGCGCTGGCAATTATTCCTGCTTTCAACTTCAAGTTCCTCTTCTTTGCAGATGCACCTGAGCGCGATGAAGAACAGTTAGAAGCAACTGGACAAATTCCCCAGTTCAAGAAACTTGAATAAAACCTTGAGATTCTTTTTATTTAGAGTAGAAGGAAACGGAAGAAGAAAACTTAAGCGGAGTGGACAAAGCAGCAGAGTCAAGATTTTCTATTTTCTATGCTATATTGACCTTTCCCTTTCCAGGGTTTTTGAAGTGAAGAGGAACATAAATAATTCTTCGATTTTTATCCATGCTGGGAGCGAATTAAATCAATAATCAGTTGCATGATTGGAAGGCATACCTAATTCCGAAGCAGCCAATCGAACATAGACGTCTTGTCCATCCCCATTTGACCTTCTCATATCAATCAGGCCACCAAACCACATCAGGCAGCCACTTCCACCTTCCCTGATATCTAAATTTGCATAAGCAGTGCAAGAGCAGTTCTTCAGGCACAATCTCTCACATTCCTTGAGGTCAATGCTCTTGTTAAACAAGGAAGAAGATGTGTCTGGCAGTTTATTGGCTGTATACTTGAGAAAGCCATCTTTATCACTACAATTTAGCGGTGTCCTCCGGTTACATCCACCTGACCAATCTGAGAAATTCCAATCCAGTGAAGAATTAGGCGTGAATCCATCCAGGCATACACATATAGGAGTTTTAGTTATATCACAGCGAGTGTTGGGACCACAGAACTTATAATTTTCACACTGATCGAACTGACCATTATCGACTATCACCCAATCCTGAGCTCTGTCATTCCATGTGAGGCTCTGAGAAAGGCCCAGTGGACTCAGTGTAAGCTTCGAAGAAACTGAACTTTGAATCCTATACTCGAAATAAACCTCTTGGCTGTTGAGCACAAATTCATTTGTGGAGATTTGATTAGGTATCGGTCTAGGATTTGATGTAAATTTTGTGCCAGTCCATGGCCCCCCTCTAAACACCGTTGTATTCCCTTTCTTCAAAAGTAGCTGTGGATACCCGTGAGAATCGATACCAAACGTAAACTCACCTTGAGCAGGATCCTCTGGGCTCTTCCAAGATGACAGAAACCTGTCTGTCCGTGTTACAAAGTTGACTCCTATTCTCATTCCAGGTAGCAAGGTATCACAAGGATGATCAAAACTCTGCCACAGAAAGTTTGCAGGGTTATAATCATTTCCTTCTCTCACGACAAAATTTCCAGAATCCAAGAGCTGTGCAACTGGGTTCTGAATGGTTCTTGATGTATTGGAATGTGATGACCAAACAATATGGTTTGTGGTGTTGAGAAGGATTATAATCCCTTGGGTGGTGACGTTCAGAACTCCCGTATCATCGGAAAGTGAATTTTCTCTATTGGCAACCCATAAAACTGTACCAGGAGACTTCTCGAGCCATAATCCCAAGTATCTGCTTGTTGAACCTTGAGGGCTGAAAAATCCCAGTTCAAAGCTTCCGCTTGCAGAAACCAGAGTCTCACCATCTTTCATGGATTGGCCTGGGTTGATGGTTTCCAGGGCGGCGGAAACGGCTAAGATGGATATCAAGAAAGAGCACACAAAGAACACTCCCATTCTTGAGTTTGCTTGCGGACAACGTGTTTTGACACAATAATTAAACCTTTAACACATTGTTTTCACAAATATTGTCAACACACGGCCTTTTCAAATTCGCCTTCCCAAATATCAAAGTCTCATCAATCTTGGTGTGGCCAAATATCTTTGAATTCATGAGAAAGTTAACCAATAGTTGCCTACTTAAGGGTAATCATTCGGCCAACGTGTCACTTGTTCTTTGATCTAAACTGCTGATGGTCGTGGAAGATAAAACCTTCGTTTATGTTGCCAGAACAGTTCAGACTTGAGAGCTTTGAGCCTGCCAACGAATTTTCCAGTCAAAATATTTGACTAGTCGAACCATGATGTCTAAATACGAAGACGAAGATGTTACGACTTTTAATCTCTCTCTCTCTCAACTATATATTACTTTACTTATAATATAAAAGGCGTGGGGAAAACACTGTTCCCCACGCCAATATATATATTAATATTATAATATATTATTATATATATATATATAATAATAATGTATTATAATATATTATATATATAATATTATATTATATATATATATATATATGTTCTTTTGGTATTTGTTTTGGACAAAAATGATCCATATTTTATGTATTTATGCTTTTAAATTTTATTTTATTTTTTTCATTTTATTTTTTGTACTTATCGTTTTGAAATTTTAATTTATGTTGGTTGCATTGTATTTTATTCCTAAAATTTTTATTATTATTTTCCAGTCCCAAAAAATACTGTAGCAATATATAGTGTTTTCCTGCGCCATGAGAATATATATATATTCTTTTGGTGTTTTTGTGTTTTTTGGACAAAAATAAATCATATTTTATGTATTTGTGTTTTTATTTTTTTCATTTATTTTTTGTACTTATCGTTTTGAAATTTTAATTTATGTCGGTTACATTGTATTTTATTTTTAAATTTTTTATTGTTATTTTCTGTTGCCACAAAACACTGTAGCAATCTACAGTGTTTTTCCTGCGCGATGATATATATATATATATATATATTAATAGTAGATGTATTTACTAAATCAATTTGAATTAACTTGTAAACTTATAAATAACCCAACGATAAAAAATATGGGGTATGTGGAAAAAAATATCTTAAAAATAAAAATTGTTTCCATGATTTCCTGCGAAGATGAAGTTATTTTTTAATGCAAGGAAATCTCATTCTCAGGAAGTGTTTTTTTAAGAGTTCAAGTGAAGAAATAAAATCTTTATTGTTCTATATTCTTATAAAAAATGAAAATTTATTATGTAGATCACAAGTCTTATATCATCCGAACACATCTTTTAAAAACACTGTAAAGAATAAGGTATTCTCTAGTGAGTTCACACATGAGCCAAAACTAAGTATATCTCAAAGTATTATTAAAAATGCATTCCATGCATCGTTATAATATATTTATAACAATTTAATAAATTATCAATAATAAAAAAGCGGGTGTAATTATTTATAAAAAAAAAAACAAATGAGAGAGGTTATATATTTTTTAACAAGATCTGGTAGAATCCGGCCCATGGTGCGGAATAGTGATATATGGTGGGCCTATTGTCTGGAAGCGTATGGGCTGGTCTTTAAGAAAGACAATCTGCAATGCAACTATATACAAGGGATGGTTTGGCCAGTGGAGTTGAGATTATTTATTAAAATATTTTTTGTTTAAAAACATATTAAATTGATATTTTTTAATTTTAAAAAAGTATTTTAGTATCACAATATCAAAATAATATAAAAATACTAAAAAAATTAATTTAAAATAAAAATTAAAAAAGTTTTTTTTCTCTTTTTAAAATTGTGTTTGAAAGTAGTGACAAGCATCACCTTAGGGTGTGTTTGACATCTCTTTTGCTTTTGTGGTTGAGATTTTAAAAAATGGAGCTGGGCTCCCGGCCCGGTCTAGTTGGCTGGGCTGGGTCCAGCTCAGGCCAAGTCTCTTAGTTAGGTTCTTGGCCCAACTTGGCTGGGCTGACCCATTTGGGTGGGCTAGCCTAGCCCGAAATTTTTATTTTTTATTATTTTTTTAAAATATAAAAAAATATTATAAAAAAAACAAAAAAAAAATATTTGTTTTCGTGCATACGGCCGGATCCCAAGATTTTTCCGTCATATTTTTCGTAAAACAATATGTTGCATCTTTCTTATATTTTAAAATGAAAATTGGATATCCTAACCGGTTTATGACGATCCTTTGGAATTTGGCCAAAATATCAAAAATAATGAAAACCATTTTTGTTTTATCTATTAGGGTGTAAATTTATATTGTGAAGTACATCCATGGATAAAAAAAGAGTTTTAACTACGATGTAAATTTACATTGTAAAGTATATCCGTAGATAATAATAAAAAATTCTAACCACGGTGTAAAATTATATCGTAAAGTACACCCACAGATAAAAAATATTTTTTAAAATAAAGTGTAAAAAATATAAGCTTAGAAAAAACAATCAAATAACAATGCAGCTTACCTTAGATAGGGTGCACTAGGGGTGATGTGTCTTTCCTTTGCACAACAAGTCTCCTTACCCAAGACTCCCACAGACCACTAAGTTCTTAGTGACCTTAATATTAGGTGGCGACTCCTAATAATTATGGTCTTAAATTTTACAGCTATAAAACAACTCCACATTTTCACTGCTCGTCGTTGTCCTCCCAATCCCGAGGGGATGGCGGGGCGCGAAGCCCGATCCAAAATCGCCATTGCAACATGACTCAAAAGCAAACAAGCTTCAAAAGTAGAATGTTGATGAAACCTTACTAACGCTCCAGCAGTTGAATAATAGGATTATCTCGAATATATAAAAGAAGATATACTCAAAAATGACTCAAAATAAGTAAAATACCTTTAATAACATATCTTAAGAGTTCAACTCATAATCTTCATGTGTTTTGAACCAAACTATCCATTTTTCGCAAAAACCTAAAACAAAGGTTTCTTCCGAAATCTAATTCAAAATACACAATTCGTATAATTTGACAATAATTCATCAAATAAGCCTCAATTATCCATCAAGACAATCTGAAATACTATTATTCCACCTAGGGACCATTATGTAATTTTCTTATATTTTTGGGGTCAAATTGTAATTTTTATCAAATCGAGTGACTCATTGAACTCCTCATAGATTCATAACTATACTGAGATTTTGCCCATAATTTAGCCTCAATTCTGTCCAGAATCTCTAATTTACTCTAGGGACCAAATAGTAATTTTTACAAAAAGGACTAAAATGAAATTTCGTCATCTTCAACCTCCAGCGCAGAATTACAGCAAGGATTTTTCACCATTTATCAACATTTTCTTACACTAAACACATCAAATAACTTCAAAATCATCTACAATCAAACTAATTAAACCATTATCCAACACATTCAACACGTAACATCTCTTAATTCATCAATCAAACCCAAATAAAATCCTCAAACTCTAACAATCAATACAAGCAAAAATAAAACCCAAATAAAATCCTCAAACCCTAACAATCAATACAAACAAAAATCATAACTAATAACCACATTTATACATACTAAAACATACACATTACCTTAACAACTTATTTCTCCTCCTCTTCTTTTTCCCTCTTTTCTCTTCTTCTTCTTTCTTTCTCTCTTCCCGATTCTCTCTCTTAAATTTTCAGATTACTTCTCCTTTTCTTTTCTTTTCTTTTCTATTTATATTTACTTGGTTATACATTTACTACAATACCCTTAACTCATTTAAACTTAATTCTAAGCCACCATGGACATTCATGTATTTGTCTTTTTAAAATTTTCAAAACACTACAACTAGGCTTAGCTTCAAATCCTTTTTTCATGCAAGAAACAAACACGTGGAAAGTGATTATAATTTCATTAGAGAAAAGGTGGTAAATAAGGATATTTTAGTCAAACATATCTCCACCACAAACCAGGTAGCTGACATGTTTACCAAAGGCCAAACTTCCACTCGTTTTCAGTTTTTAAGGTCCAAACTCATGGATCATCAACTTCCCATCAGTTTGCAGGAGGGTGTTAGAGCATGCAACTCAGTCAAATATTTGAAAGAATCAAGGTAGAAGGTGAAGAAATTAGATCAGCCTCTAGATTTTGCTCATTCTGTTGAGATATAAACTTAGCTGTTATCCCTTATTTGAACTCCCTGATTTGTTGTATGTAATACTCTATAATTACATTGAATAAAAACAGGAAAGAAAGTGTGAAAGCCAGCAAGGTTAAACCTTCCGCGTCTCTTCTATTTTTCTCTGTTTATATTCTTACAACATACATGTAAACATGAAAACTAAAATAAATTATAAAGTAAACAAAACCATGACAATAATCATATAAATTAAGAGGATCAAAATTTTCAAAAACATGAAGTTCAATAACTGAATGGGAAAGAACTAAAAACTCGTGGGACTTGTAAAGAATGAAATGAAGGTGGATAAATAGGAAGTACATGGATACATGTGTTACTAGCTTATGAGATTTAAAGCCATGGACACCAAAATATAAGTGATGAACCAAACCAACTCTTCTCAGCAGGGTCCCATCTGGAGTGATTGCAGTTGCAGACTTGGGAAACCATAAACACAAAGGTCACTGTGGGTGTTAATAATAGATAGCGACATGTTACCATTCATACTATAGGACAGGAGATGGCGTGTTTGTGATGGCTTTTGTAAGGTATTTTATTTTATTAATATATTAAAATAACTTTAAAATATTTAATTTTTAGAAAATAACACAAAAATAAACCGCCACTACAACTCCCACTAAGCGTGACTATGAGATTTTTTTTTCTACGAAAACTTGAATTAATGTATTTATTTTCGAAAAATAACTTTTACTGTACTCTAACTAAACAAGCTCTATATTTGGAAATGCTTGAGTTCATCGTATGAAACGTTGAATTCTAATTATTCGGAGAATATTGACCAGTAATTTTATATATAAGGATGCCGAAAAGAAATGAAATGGAGGATGATTTATCGAAGAAGAAGACAGGTAGGTAGTTAACAAGGACGCATTGCAGGGCAACAAAATTGTCTTAAAATTGGACTCTTATTTCTCTTTGCATTCGTCAAGGCTGATGAAAATTGTCTGAAACATGGACAATCGGTTTTAAGAATATATTAAAATAATATATATTTTCATTTTTCAAAATTTATTTTTAATATCAGTATTTTAAAACAATTAAAAAATATACATTTTTTTTAAAAAATAATATCTTAGCAAAAAGGTGGCCAAAAAGGTTATTCATCTGCTGCGCATGTTTGGGAGTGTGGTTGCGGTAACTTTTCAAAGTTCTTTTCGTGCCGAAATATATCAAAATGATATGTTTTTATTTTTTAAAAATTATTTTTAACATCAGCACATCAAAATGATCTAAACGCACTAAAAAAATTTCATTTTAAATGAAAAAAAATTGAAATTTGGTCAAACGGCGCTAGTATAGCTGGCCAAACAGTCATGAATCTGGATATTTTAGCAGAGATATCTTGCTAGAGCTGCCATCGGTCCTGCACCGAAATTTGGCAACCTTCATTTTAAAATCATTATATATATATATATATATATATATGTTGCTACCCAAATTTTGACCTACTTATTTTTATATTTCGGAAGAGAAAGAAAAAATATTAAAAAATATTAAAAAAAGTCAAAAATCCAAAAATATCTTGTTACAGGGGCAAAATTGAACAAATTGAGAATTTAACGGTCAATTAAGGGTCAAATCGTATAAATTGGAAATCAAGGACCAAATTGAAAATGCGCGCAAGATGAGGGATGATTGTAAATTTCGCCAATGAAAAAACTCTATAAATAGAGTGCATCTTCAACAAGAAAAAGGGGGACCAAAAAATACATACACCCCAAAAAAAACCTAACCCTAATTTTTCTCCCTTTTGGGCTGCAGCCGCCGCCCACCTCTTGGCAGTAGCTGCAGCCCCTCCCATTTCTCTTCCCTTTCCCTCAGACCCTCTCCTCAGCCGCAAGCTATCCCTCTCATTTCTCCAGCCATACCTCCACTATCCTCTCCTCCTTGTCGTCAGCCACTTGCCCAACAGACCCACTTTCTTCCTCCTCACCTTCTCCAACCAACCTCCCTCATTCTCTCTTCTTCAGCCGCGACGGAGCCCCCAACCTTTCTCTCCACTTCCCATCAAGACCTAAGCCTTCACTATCACCGTCGGTGACCTTCCCATCACCTTTGTTTCCCTCCCGTTAAACACCACAACCAACAACCCTATGATCTTTCCTCGCTTTCCTCTCTTCCTCCAGCCTAACAGAGCAGCCCCGCTTTGGACAAATCGAAGATGAACTGACCCGAGAAGAATAGACCCGAGAAGAAGAGAACTGAAGAAAAATGAAACCGATGCTTGTTGTGGGATTTGATTGTGAGATGTTTGGGTTTTGTGTTTTTTTTTTGCAGGTCACCATGAACACCCTCACCATGAACACCCTTGCCAGATAGAAAGCAGAAGAAGAAGAAGAAGAAGAAGAAGAAGAAGGAGGAGGAGGAGGAGGAGGAGGAGGAGAAGAGAGAGGAACCCAGTTCTCTCTGTTTGTGTTTTTCTGTGTTTTTTTGTTGTTATTGCAGGTCACTGTGGAGGCACCATCAGCGTGAGGAGGAAGAGAAGAGGCAAATCCAGCCCCCTCCTGTCTAGTGCTCCATTTGCGGCGGCGCATGGCCAGTGATGGTGGCGCGTGGGAGGACATGTCACCAGTCCTCCAGCCACCGCCACCGCTATCACGGCACTGTTCATGAGCCTTTTTTTGTAATTTTCTTTGTGTTCATGTGTTTATTTGAATTTTTATTGTATTTTTAATTATTGTTAAAAAAATGTAAGGAAAAATGTGTGTGAGTTGTATTTTATTTATAAAATATAATGAAAAAGAAGGAAAAAGAGAATGTGTGTGTGTGTGTTGCGTTGTGTTGTGTTTATTCAATTTTATGTTTGTTTTGATAAAGAAAAAAGAAATATAAAATGAAATAAAAAAATGTGTTTTCTTTGTAAAAATCGAAAGGGTATTGGCCGATATTGCAAAAATATAAAAATTGTATTTTTTGAGAATTTATTATTCACTGTCGGTATTCAGATAAATAAATCTTAAGTGGTTAATATTCAAAATATTCGGGGGGAATAGTATGCTATTATTCACTGTTTGGTGTTTGGATAAATAAATCTTAAGGGGTCAATATTGAAAATATTTGGCGGGAATAGTATGCTATTATTCACTGTTCGGTGTTTGGATAAATAAATTCTAAGGATTAATATTCAAAATATTCGGTAGGGATGATAATAATCAATAAAATTCACAGGTTTATTTTAAGCGGTGATCGATTTCTCTTTCAATCGAAACATTTTTTGTATGAATAAATATGACTTATTGAAGCGTCCAACATCACATCGAAATAGACAATGCAACTTACCTCAGGTAAGACGTACTAGGGGTGCTAATACCTTCCCTTTACGCAACCAGTCCCCTACCCTTGAATCTCTGAGCAGACCAGTACAAATCGGGTGTTCCTAGCGACCCTCAACAGCTAGGTGGCCACTCCTTCTTAACTCCATTGCGAGAGCCAGGATCCCTCCCGGTACGCCGCGCGGCGACGTGCGACAATATATATATATATATATATTATGATTTTGTTTTTATTCCTCCAGCCAAAAATATTTTGTTTTTTCTATTACTATCCTTGGAGCCTAGATTCCTTGTAATCGAAATATTTATGGAGTTGTTATAGAATATGCTAAAGTTTATATATGTATTTTCTTAAAGAAATCTAAGTTAATGGAATTAAAATAATGGACATTAATTATATTTTTATAATTTAATATGTATTATATAATATTCAATGTTACGTGTGTGTTATTTGTTTTCTTCGTTTAAATGTATTCTATGAATGCGTTTGATTTTGATAAACAAAACCAAATATTTATGTCACATAAAATATTTATTAAAGAAATCATTAATTGACAAAAGGAAATACTAGACAACGAAAAGGTGCGAGAGTAATTTATATTGGAAGAGATTATTATTATTATTATTATTATTATTATTAAGAGAATAATAATAATTATAAGAATATGATAAATCATTAACTATCAAAAGTTTATTATTTCGTCTTCTATATGTCAATGTAAAATTAATGTTGATATTTTTATTAAAAAAAATATAGTTGCAATATCAAATTAATGTCATTGATGAAACTATGCATCTTATCGTTTATCAAACTTTTATCATTGTAAATGAATTTTCTAATTGATCATTGTTTTTTTATAAGGAAGCATGAAGAATTATTATTGTTTCACTAATTTAAGAAAATAAAAAAATAAGTCAAAATCATGGAAAATAATCTTTATTTTTTTGTGATTTGTATGAAAAATAACATTAATTATTAAGGAATATTAAAATTGATAAAACAAATAACAGAAAAATAAAAAAATCATAGAAAAACAATTGAACCTCTATTATTTTCAAAATATTTGACATTTATTCATTAGTTTTTAATAAGGCTGCATAAATACTACTTATGTACTTCTAAATTTACTTTGACTCTTGTAGATTGGCAGCCATATCTGGCTTCTAACTTTTCACCGTTCCTAATGGACACTCTTTCATCGATGCTTATTATTGCGAATCTACTCCTCCTACTCTCTACATTTGGTAACAGTAACATAGCTCATACCCTTACCTTGTCTCAATCACTTAGTGATGGAGGGACAAGAACTTTAGTTTCGAATGATGGAAGTTTTGAGCTTGGTTTCTTCAGTCCTGGAAGTTCCAGGAACCGTTATGTT